>CM053035.1:38115662-38725662 GCA_028564925.1 Lithobates sylvaticus | reverse complement strand
CCCTGGTTGAGAGAGGCTGCTCTACATATTTGCTGCAGCCTCTTCGGGGAGGGCGTTGGGCCTGTCACTGTGTTTTATTACTGCATGACATAATGTAGTAAGCCTGGAGCTGTTGCATTCTGTGATCTGGATATATTGAAAGATAAGCATTCTTTCTAAAGTCCATTATATTTCCAGTAGATGTATGTAGTCATGCAGGCTAATGTGGCTTAACCAATTTACCTGAGACCTTATTTTCCTATTGTTAATAGATAAATCTGCCCCCCGACATCTGCAGAAAGTTTGGAGTTGTAGTGATACCCTTAATACCCTTTAAAAGAGAAGTATGGGTTTGGCTTTTTTTACCCAATCATACTTACCTAGGTGGATGCAGCATCAGTCCAATGCTGCATCTGTCTCCTGGCATCTCTGCACTGAGAACCCGAGCCATGGAACATTGCCGATGACTCAGTTCTCTTGGCTCCCTGAGAGGAGAGATGCTGCCTGTCAATCAGCAGCTCTCCGCTCTGCTCCTCCAAGCTCACTGGAGTGCTGAGCTGTGGAGGGGCGGCTCGCTGAGGGGCTGAGACGCCCATCAGTCCAGACTTCCAGAGTCGGAATGACGCGGTGCCTGGACTGATCTGTGTGACATCAGCAGAGAGCGGACTTCAGGGTAAAAACGGGTCACAGGAGTGCAAAACGAATTACACTCCTGGGACCCTTAAGAGAAGCCCAGTCTAATGAGCCCAGGCTGGACTTCTCCTTTAAATTAAAGTATAACTAAAGGCAAAACTTGTTTCTTTTTTGGATAGAGTGGAGAGAGATTAGAACACCTGTCAGGTTTTATTGCTGTCTGTCCTATTTGCCATTATCAGTGAAAGTAAAGAAGATCCAAAATTTTGAGTTGTCCCCAGAAAAGTAATGGAGGGGAAATCTTCCATTGGGGACACCAATTAAGGGATTCCCTTAATTTGCAGGGATTTCCCCCCCCCCTCCTGTTTGGCTGTGGGACAGGAAGTGAAGGGAAATCTCTGCAATGGGACACAGATGGCGGAAAAAAAAACTGACAGGGGTATAACCCTCCCTTACTCTATCCAAAATGAGAAAAAAAAAGTTTGCCTATAGTTTTCTACTTTTAAGTTATTAAAAAATGCAAACTTTCAGTAAACCTTGGATCTTTTCGCCAGGCTTTATACATTTCTGTAAAATGATTCTCAAACCCACAAGCCCATAATAACTGGGTTCAGAACCATTTTCTAGAAATGTGTAAAGCATGAAGGAGGGGATCTATGTCATGCCGAAGGCTTGCATCTTTAACAAATTAGGTTAGCCAATAAAGGGTACCACTTGAACCCTACATTTTCTGCTTTAGTCGATGGCTAAAATGGTACTCTTCTATTTCCTGACTTCTAAGACCCCTTTTACACCAAGGGCGTTTTGCAGGCGCTATAGCGTTGGAAATAGCGCCTGCAATCCGCCCTAAAACAGCTGCTCCATTGTCTGCGAGGGCTTTCACACTGAAGCGGTGCGCTGGCAGGACGTCACAAAAAGTCCTGCCAGCAGCATCTTTGGTGCGGTGAACTCACCGCTCCTCCACCGCTGCTCCCCATTGAAATCAATGGGGCAGCACTGTAATACCGCCGGCAAAACGCCGCTATTGCGGCAGTTTCCTGGGAGTTTTAACCCTTTCTCGGGCCGCCAGCTGGGGTAAAAGCCCCCCCCCCGCTACGGCCCGAAATGCGCCGCAAATCCGACGGTAAAACGCCGCTAAAAATAGCAGCGTTTTACTGCCGACGCTATGGGCGGTGTGGTGTGAAAGGGGTCTTTGAAGCACCAAATGGCTATGAGATCAGACTGTGTGGCTCATGAATAGTACACTAATGCCTCGTTTCCACTGAGCGGAACGGTTCGGGTCGGTACAGTTTGGAAGGGTTAGAATGGTCCGGCCTTTTCAGGTGAGCGTTTCCACTGCAAGTCGGACTGCCAAATAGTTGCCCGCACTGTGATTCATACTCAAGTCGTGTCCAAGTTGCCTCCCAAAGTCGTGCTGGAAGTCATGTTGCCCCTGTGTGAATGGACTCTTAAGCGCTGATGGTTGATTATTGCCCAAACAGTTGGTGAATGTAGCACTACTATCATACAACCAGCGTCTTGACAAATAAAATAACATCAGGTCCTGGCATTTAAACTATGCCCCCATTGGGTAAGAACTCTAAAACTCGTGAGATATATCCCAGGTCTTTTACATTTTTAAAGCGGAGTTCCACGCCTCCCCCACAGCAAAAAATGTAAAGTCAGCAGCTACACATACTGTACTTACCTGTACTGAAATCCAGCGATGTTGGCACCACAGCCGATGTTTCCATCTGCTCTTAGGTGCTGGTGCTGCTACTGCCGGTAAGGAAAACCTTGTAGCTTCACAGCCGGGTCCCTACTGTGCATGCACGAAGTGTGCTGCGCTTTCTAAAACGGCCCAGCGGCGGTGGAGGGAGGAGGGGGGGGCTGAACATCTGAGTGATCACGCTGTGGTGAGATCTCTCGGAAGTGGGGAACAGGTACCTGTCAAAAAAAAATAGGTACCCAACCCCCCCCCCCCCCTTCTCCTCTGAAAGGTGCCAAACGTGGCACTGGATTGGGTGGAGGAGGCAGATAAGCGGAGCGGAACTCCTCTTTAAAGCCACACTATCTCAGGGATGTACAGATTCACTTTGGTCCAAACCCAACTAGTCTTCTTTAGTATATGGTATCGGATAACGAGATTTATGTATTTTGTGTTTTTTTTTTTTTTCTCATTTTAGGCGTGGTGCTCGTGCCTCCCGAGCAGATGGACCCCCGACCCCTGTTCCAGGCCGTGGACACCCTGTGCCAGGATAACATTAAGCACTTTGGAGAGTCTAAAGCTGAGGTGGGCTCCCGATTGGTGCAAGCCTTTGCCCGGATCCAAGAACAGGCACATGGAGTTGAACCGTCCCTACGTGCCCTGGCTGCAGTTTGCCCACTTTTTGACCTAGACCCCGACACTCCAGCCAATGGATACCGAAGCCTACTGAAGGTGGTACTTTCCTGTACCCAGCACATCTTGCACAAGTGCCGCTACATCACAGCCAGCCGCCACAGCCTCTTCTTTCGAGCCGCCCACAACTGCGCAGAGCTAGAAGCGTATGGTGCCGCTCTCACCCAGCTGCGGGCACTGCTCTGTTTCGCACAGAGGCTGCTTACTGCCAACCGCCATGGGGATCTCTTCTTCCGGCAAGAGCGGGGTCTGTCTGAAGAGTTCCTGCGGGAATACAGCACCATGCACAAAGGCTGCTTCTATGGACGCTGCATGGGGTTTCAGGTGAGGTTTTGATTCTTGTTGTTTTTTTTTTCTATTTGCAATGCTTTTTCAGATTCATTTATTTTATTTATTTATTTTTTTTTATTGATTTTTTTTTTTTTTTTCACACTCGACAAAAAAAAGTTGACAAAAGTTCCAGGGGGAAAAAAATGTAACCAGTGGCAACATGTAAACCTGTAACCACCAGATTTCAATTGCCTTTTTCTATTTACTATTACCGTATATACTCGAGTAGAAGCCGACCCGAATATAAGCCGAGGCACCTAATTTTACCACAAAAAAATTTGAAAACTTATTGACTCGAGTATAAGCCTAGGGTGAGAAATGCGCAGCTACTGTAAGTGGAAAAGAGGGTCAACTGTGCCCATTTGCAGCCTCACTGTGCCCATTTGCAGCCATAGGTCCCCCGAACTTCAAACTTGGTAGTTAAGGGTTTTTAGATGCCCCCTAGCTGCAGCCAAAGGGTCCCAAAATAACATTGCTGCAGATAGACACAGTTGACCGACTTTGGGGCCCCGTATCTCGGGGTCACTTTGTTCTAGGAACCCCAAATTTGGTGTGCACACCCAGTTGAACTATCATTACAATACCAAGTGGCCCCGAGATACAGGGCCCCAAAGTCGGTTTGGAACATGTCAAGCACTTTTCTGCAGCAGAGAAGGACATTTTCCGAACCAACTTTGGGGCCCCGTATCGCAAGGCTACTTAGTGCTAGGTGCTAGGAACCCCATATTTGGATAGTGCTAGTTCCACTGGGTTTGTGCACCAAATTTGGGGGTCCTAGCACCAAGTGGCCCCGAGATACGGGGCCCCAAAGTTGGGTCGGAAAATGTCATTTTCTGTTGCAGAAAAGTGCTTGACTCGAGTATAAGCCGAGGGGGGGCATTTTCAGCACAAAAAAAATGTGCTGAAAAACTCTGCTTATAAGCGAGTATATACGGTAAGTGACTTTACATATACTTGCTGTCTTTTTTTTTTTTTTTTTCTACAATCTTAAAGGGACAATTTGTACCATATTTAGTTTGCCTTACCTTATGTCTTGTTGTGTTTTTGTTATCCACTGTGATTTCTACACTTTACGTTTACTGTCATGGTACTTTCCATTGGAGTTTTTCCTGTTCCCGGCAGTGAGCTGATTTTGTCCCTGACCTTCCAGGGAGCCTTGATCTTCTCTCAGTATGTGTGACTATGACATCACAATGTGTTATCAGTGCCTGAGATAACATATGACACAGATTTTCTGAAGTTCATCCAGCTATATGACTCTTCATCTCTGTACCTTTCCAACTAGGCCATGGCCACTCTGTGTCACTGTATTAGGACCATATCACTGAATATGAGTGTATTATCTAGACTTGCAACAATACAAAGGATTAATAACCACTTGCTAAATGCCTCACGTAGCGGCAGAGCGTCTCTCCTGCGCTGGATCTTGTATCTAATGGCTCTTCTGGGCAGGGGTGCGAGCCAATGGTTGCCGGGCGGGACCTGCTGATCGCCGAAGAGGATCGAGCATTGGAAGTAGACATGTGCAATTCGTTTCGTTTTTTTTCGTTATTTTCGTTCGTTCGTTTTCGTACGAATGAACGAATCGTTCGGAAAAATTTTTAACGAATCGAACGAATCCGAAAAAAAACGAAAATCCTAAAAAAACAAATTAGAAACAACAAATGTACGAATGAAGAAAATACGAAAAACGAAAACAGGAACAACGATATTGAACGAAAAAATTCGTACATTCGTTATTTTTTTTTTTTCGAATCGTAATTTTCCATGTCTCTTACAATGGCATTGCTTAACGTGCTTCGAATGGATTGAACGAAAAAATTTGTACATTCGTAACTTTTTTTTTCGATTTGTAATTTTCTGTGTCTCTTAAAATGTAATGATAGCATACACATTACATAAAATTATGAATTATGCTCCGATTACGAATGTTACGAATGTACGAATAAATACGAATGCGTTCGAATAAACGAAAATTAAACTAACGAAAAAACGAATCAACGAAAAATAACTCTTACAAATGTACGAATACGAACACTGACGACTTACGAATCGTTACGAATCAACGGAAACGAAAAAAACGAAGCAAGAATAAACGATTTTTTTTTTGGAAATGAAAAAAACAAAACGAAAATAAACAAATTTTTTTGTTGTGCACATGTCTAATTGGAAGGCAGCCAGAGGGGTCCCCTCCTGCTGCTCTTCTGGGCAGGGGGTGCGAGCCAATAGTTGCCACGCGGGACCTGCTCATCACCGAAGAGGATCCTGCATTGGAAGGCGGCCAGAGGGGTCCCCTCCCGCTGCTCTTCTGGGCAGAGGGAGCGAGCCAATGGTTGCCGGGTGGGACCTGCTGATCGCTGAAGAGGATGACCGGACAGAGCTCTGTGAATGTAAACAAAAAAGCAGGGAATAAAAACCAGCATATCCCTTAGTAAAAACAGCACACAGTAAATGCATCAAGCATTGTTTGATCGCCCTAGATGTTTAGCCCCTTCCCAGCCAGTGCCATTAGTACAGTGACAGTGCATATTATTATCACTGATCACTGTATTGGTGTCACTCGTTCCAACATAGTGTCAGATTGTTCGCTTTACTGTCGCAGTCCTCATATACCTCACTGATCACCACCATTACTAGTGTAAAAAAAAAACATTGATTCCAGTATATATCCCATAACTTCCACACAAACCAATCAATATACATTTTTGGGGATTTTTTACCAAAAATATGTAGCAGGATACATTTTGGCCTCAGTTTATTTTTTATTGGATATGTTTTATAGCAAAAGTAAAAAATATTATTGTTTTTTTTTTTTTAAATGTTTTGTCTTTTTCTCTTATAAAATAAAAAAAGCAAAGGTGATCAATTACCACCAAAAGAAAGCTTTATTTGTGTGAAAAAAATGATATAAACTTTGATTGGCTACTGTGTTGCAATTGTCAGTTAACACACTGCCGCCAAATCGCCTACCTGCACATCATTGGCTTCAAGTGGTTGTACCCGAGTGATGCCAGCAGCTGCAGGCATCACCGCGGTCCCATTTTTCTGAGCAGCCGCTCGGCTGTTATTACAAGCAGCGGGAGGGGACCGGGAGAAGGCGAAGTCAGCAGTTGCAGCAGCCTACCTACTACCCCACTACGTGTTACCTTTGAGGTGGACCTGAACTTAAAGTGGAAAAACAAAATTTTTAACTGTTCCCAAAACAGCTACCGTATATACTCGAGTATAAGCCGACCCGAATATAAGCCGAGGCACCTAATTTTGCCACAAAAAAACTGGGAAAACTTATTGACTCGAGTATAAGCCTAGGGTGAGAAATGCGCAGCTACTGTAAGTGGAAAAGAGGGTCAACAATGCCCATTTGCATGCCTCACTGTGCCCATTTGCGTAGGTCCCCTGGACTTCAAACTCGGTAGTTAAGGGTTCCTAAATGCCCCCTGGCTGCAGCCAAAATTGGGGTCTCTGGACCCAAAGGGTCCCGAAATGACATTGCTGCAGATGGACACAGTTGACCGACTTTGGGGCCTCGTATCTCGGGCCACTTGGTGCTAGGAACCCCAAATTTGGATATGTTATAGTGTTGGTTTCACTGTGTTTGCACAACCTAACACCAAGTGGCCCCAAAATACGGGGTCCCAAAGTCGGGGCGGAAAATGTCAAGCACTTTTCTGCAGCGGAGCATGACATTTTCCGAACTGACTTTGGGGCCCCGTATCTCTGGGCCACTTGATGCTAGGAACCCCAAATTTGGTGTGCAAACCCAGTGGAACCATCATTACAACATATCCAATGGGGTTCCTAGCACCAAGTGGAAAAAGCAAAGAGAGGGGCGCCTCTGGGTGCAGTAGTTTTAAACAGTGCAATTTATTATGAGCATCTGTTTTAACAACTCACATGTTGGCAGTCATTTCAGGCATGTAGTAAAAAAAAGTGTCCAGCAGGTATCATCAGGTCAGTCTCCTTTGTGCATTGGTATCATCCTCCTCGATTTTAGGTGTCTCGATAGACCGCAATGATAGAAAAGCCGGCAGCGGTGGGGGAGTTTCCTCAGAGCGAGGCTTGATCCACAGAGGGTTCAGGGCACATCCGGATGACGTCACTGGCAAGCGACGCACGTTTCGTGAGCGTACGGGCTGTGTTAGTATGACAGCCGCGCTCCTTCATCAAGCTACTATGGTCTATGGAGACGCCTAATCGAGGAGGATGATACCAATGCACAAAGGAGACTGACCTGATGATACCTGCTGGACACTTTTTTTTACTACATGCCTGAAATGACTGCCAAAATGTGAGTTGTTAAAACAGATGCTCATAATAAATTGCACTGTTTAAAACTACTGCTCCCAGAGGCGCCCCTCTCTTTGCTTTTTCCTTCTAGTTACCGTATTTATCGGCGTATAACACGCACTTTTTCCCCCTTAAAATCGGGGGAAAGTCGTGGGTGCGTGTTATACGCCGATCCCCCAAAAAAAAGTGCAAAATAAAAATCAAACGGCGCTGAAAAACAGCGACCGCCGTCAATAAAAAACGAGCGCAGCCGAAAAAGACCGATCTGTCTGTTCGGCTCCGCTCGCAGTCCCGCCTCCCTGCGCTTGCTTCCGAAACAGCAGGGAGGCGGGACTGCGAACCGAGCCGAACAGACGGCTCGGGTTTTACCGGCGCCGCTCGGTCTTTTCCCACACCGCGGGAAAAGGCCGAGCGGTGCCGGAAAAACCCGAGCCGTCTGGTCGGGTGTTTTTTTTTTTTCCTAAACTTCCCTCCTAAAACTTTTTTTTCCTTTTTTAAAATGCCCTCCTAAACTTGGGGTGCGTGTTATACGCCGATAAATACGGTACTTGGAACCTGGTTTCAGTTCCTCACTGGAGGCAGCCCTGTGTTGTGGACTTTATCATTATCCCCCAGCTTCTTGCTACCTCCCCACCTATCTAGTATCCCCCGCTCATCCTTTCCACCCCCCCTCCCCCCCCCCCCCCATTTCTCTCCAAAAAAGTACAACAAAGTACATCCTTTTAAATGTATTACTGTGGACTTTAGTGCATAATATGCCAGAACAGCCAGTAATCTTTTACGTCATGAGTTTTTTCTAACAATACATTTGACTATTTGCGCATTTACTTGTATAACTAGCACCAAGTGGCCCCGAGATACGGGGGGGCCCCAAAGTCGGGTCCGAAAATGTTATTCTCTGCTGCAGAAAAGTGCTTGACCCGAGTATAAGCCGAGGGGGGCACTTTCAGCACAAAATAATGTGCTGAAAAACTCGGCTTATAATCGAGTATATACGGTACATCCAAGGCACGCCATGAATGAGAACTGTCACAGTTGCTTGTGCCCTCAACTGAACTGTCAAGACATCAAATTGCTGGTGTCATAACTGATCACATGTGTAGGACTGTGACAATTGCAGATCAAACAGGTGCTAAGATGGCAGATTCCTTGGTTGTAAAGCAGAGGAGAGTTTTTAGTTCTGCTTTTTAAAGGGAAGATTTTCAGTCTTATAGGAAACATTTAGAAAGATTATTTATTTTGCCTAAGCAGTACCTACCTTTTTAAAGTGGTTCTAAAGCCTTCAAGCTTCATTAAAGCAGTGGTTTTGCAACCCGGATCCTCCTCTTCTGAGGTCCCACGCCGGCACTCCTGCCGGATGCCTCCACATCAAGCAGCTTGCTCTGGGGCACCCAAGCAGACATGCTCACAAGCCGCTACTCTGTGTGTCCATTCACACACGGAGCTGCAGCTCGGCCCCGCCCCTCTGTCTCCTGATTGGCTTACTGGCTGTGATTGACAGCTAGTGGCTCCCATCACTGCCAAAAACCAATCCTAAAGTGCGAGTCCCCGGAGAGCCAAGACTCTCGTGGTGGTGGACATCGCTGGATCGAGAGAGGGCTCGGGTAAGTATTTGGAGGTGCTGCTGCACACAGGAGTTTTTTTTTTTTACCATTTTAAGGTTTTTCTCTGCAATAAAGAAAAAACATTTATTTATTTTTTTTTTTAAATGAGGATCCCCCTCCAGCCCCTCCTAATACTTACCAGGGCCTGATCTCAATCCAGCGTTGTGCAGTAGAGGCTCTCTCTGCTTTCTCCCTCCTCACAGGACAGACTGAAAGCAGCAGGAGCCATTGGCTCCCGCTGCTGTCAGTCAAATCCTATGATGCAGGGGTGGTGCAAATCCCCGCTATCTGTGTTGGTGGGCTCAGTCAACAAGGCTTGGGAGCAAGCCTGTACCAGTACCCCCCTTAGCTAGGAGGGAGGAGCCAGAAATGCCAGCAAGGGGCCCTAGAAGAGAAGGATCGGAGCTACACAGAGCAGGTAAATAACATGTTAAAAAAAAAAAAAAAATAGAAGTGCCTAGGCATTCCAATGCATTGAAGCTCATAGCTGTATATCTGCAGTGTGAGGTCATCTAAGGCACTGCTGCCTCTGTCTATAAGGCTCCATGCACACGGAAGCTCATAAATGTCCTTTTTGGAAGTTTGGTAATTTTTTTTTAACAGCCCATAAACTCCCCTCTATGTTATCCTATGTGTCCATGCACACATGGACGTTTTTGGATGTTTATCAGTAGTCGAGTTTATGGGCTGTTTTCTGAACGCCATAAAATCGCATTCAGGAGTCGTTTTTTCTGACCACAAAAAACGGCAAATGCTAAAAGACGTCGATAAACACTCGAAAACGTGGCTCAGCAGCGTTTTTGAACGTTTTTGATCCATTGAAATTTTTTTTATAAAAAACGCTAACGTGGAAAAGAGCTAATAAACGCAGTGCAAATAACGTTAAAGTTGAAAGACTCACTGCAAAGCTACTGGCGTTTTTATAATGTTATTTTAACGTCCAATGTGCATGGAGCCTTATGGGCCGTACACACGATCGGATTTTCCGGCGGGAAATGTTAGATGTGAGCTTGTTGTCGGAAATTCCATCGGACATTTGCTTTCGGAATTTCCGACAAATGTTTGAGAGCTGGTTCTCAAATTTTCCAACAACAAGACTTGTTGTCGGAAATTCCGATCGTGTGTACACAATTCCGACGCACAAAAGTCCACGCATGCTCGGAATCGAGTGGAAGAGCCGCACTGGCTATTGAACTTTTCTCGGCTCGTCGTAGGTGTTGTACGTCACCGCGTTTTTGACGTTCAGAATTTCCGACAACATTTCTGTGACGGTGTGTATGCAAGACAAGTTGAAGCCAACATCCTTTGAAAAAAATCCACGGTTTTGTTGTCGGAAAATCTGATCGCGAGTAAATAGCCTAAGCCCCCGTACACACGGTCAGAAATTTCGACCACAAAATCCGTTGGATTTTTTCAGAAGGATTTTGTCTGACAAAGTTGTCGGAAAATTTGATCGTTGGGAACGTGGTGACGTTCGTTCCGTACGACGGAACTACGTAGAGGCTAGTAGCCAATAGCTTTGGTCTCGTAATTTGATCTGAGCATGCGTGGCACTTTGTCTGTCGGAATTCTCGACACACGATCGGAAAAAGTCCGATCGGATTTTGTTGGCGGAAAATTTGAGATCCTGCTCTCAAATTTTTTCCGCCAGAAATTCCAACGGAAAAACGCTGCTAGAGCCCACACACTATCAGATTTTCCGACAACATAATCCGATCTGACTTTCTCCATTGGAATATCCGACCGTGTGTACAGGGCATTAATCTTTCCAGATTGGGGGTAAGATTTGGTGATTTGGTGATGTTCCTCTCCTTGCTGGAGAGGAAACTATACCTGAGGACCTCTAGTGCAAGGATCTTCTGCTTTGTTTTCATTCTATGGATCTGTTATTTATCTGTCTGCCCAGCTGTCATCAGGGGGCAGCTTTGACATGGGGAAGTAAAGCCCCTTACCCAGACGCAGAGCAGAGCAAGGTATGCCGTGTCCGTAAAACGAGGAAAAGATCATCTGCAGGGAGCCGGTGACTACGCCATTGTCCTCTGCCTGCCTTTCTTTGGCACAGACTCTGCAGCTCCTCTTTAAAGTGAACCTGTGTTTATCCCTGAGAAACAAAGTAAAGCTCATCATACAAGAAAAGATTAAAGTAGAGCAATCTAGTTGATTCTTCCATCCATGCAATTCGCTGCAGTCTCAAATTGTTTTTTTTTTTTTTTTTAACTGTAAAACTATTTTTCCTATAATAAGAAACCTCTGCTAGCTTGAAGCAGTATTGGATTTATGACTAAGTTTGTTATAATATCATTTTGAAAGTTATACAAGAATGGGGCGCAGTCTTTTCATTTTAACTTGGCGTCTTTTTTTTTTTTTTTTTTTTTAGGCCCCTATGCACACGAGACGCTGTTAAACGCGCGTTCAGAGACAGTTGGACGCTTTTTTCAACTGCCCCGGAACGCATGCAATGTTATCCTATGTGTCCATGCACACAGTCTCGTTTTTTCCCGTTTTTATGCAGTTGCGTTTCACCTTGTTTTTCCAGAAGCAAAAAAATGGGTTCAGACACTTTACTTTTCCACGTTTCAGACGATAAACGCGGCACCCGCGTTTGCGTTTATAAGCGTTTTTAAAGGAACTCAATTTTTTGGACCAGAAAACTCAGAAATATGATGGTAAACCATTAAAAATACTAAAAGAATTGGTTTAAAATGTCGTAATTACTTTAGATAGTTCATAGAGCATATATACTCACTGATGCAATGCCATAAAAAAACTCTACTTTTTTAGGTAGCTTAGACAATGAGGAATGCCTCCACTTCTTTGCCCCAACCCTTCATCCAATTTCTAATCTAATCAGTGACTCCACCTAGTCTGACCAAAGCATAGCAATGATTTTTTTTCACAAAGAAAAACCTGCATACCAATGTCTAGTCAGCCCCAACCCCCCACCATGTTTGTGAAATATCCAACGGACATTCGCTGTGCCATCAACGGATGGGTCCAATATCGACGAGCTCTGACTCTGGACCTCTCACGCAATTTGCGACGACGTTGCTGCCTCATCAAGAGCGACATCAGGAGCATTTACTGACATATATTCAATATGGGATCCTTTTCCAAAAATAAAAACACAGAAAGAGGCAAATGCAAGTGTACAACTGCTCTCTCTGCTGCTGCTGCTCACTCTGATCAAAATGGCAGAAATAGTTAATAATACATGCTTTCTGAGCTTGGGGAGGGTCTATATGATGTTATCTTTACAAACGCTTATAGACGCAAACGCGCCATTTAAAACGCGGCAAAACGCGCGTTTTTAAACTCAGGTTTCTGCTTTTTAAAACATGCGATCAGCAGAGTTTGCACCGGCGTCTCGTGTGCATGGGGCCTTAGAGATGATGGGATTACAGGAGGTATAACTTCCTTTTATCACACATGTTTGTCTACTGACCTGTTGCCTTAGGTTTACATCCTATTGATGTGACCTTTGCCGCTCCTTTTGTAACCTGTAACCTTTGCGCTGGGTTTAGGTCTCATTGTGATTTTTACTCTTTGTTCCTGTTTTCAAGTGACCCGCCTGTTTAATCCCATCGTCTGTTTTCTGTTTGCAGTTCACTCCTTCCATCCGCCCGTTCCTGCAGACTATCTCTATTGGGTTGGTGTCATTTGGGGAGAATTACAAGCGTCATGAATCTGGAATAAGTAAGTAGTGAGAGTCAGCAAACCGCGGCTCTTTAAATGTGTTTTTTTTTTTTTTTATATATCTTTCCAAGTTCTTTTTCCAAGAAAAGTAAAAACTTGTAAACATTTACAATGCATTGCATGCAGGTAAATTGTGTTGCTAATACATTCCATCTGTCATTATAAAGTAGGTTGTAGTCACCAGCGCCCTCTGGTGGTGAGCAATTTAAATCCTCGTTGAGCTGCTGGTTTGCACTGTTGGGACTTGCCTGTGCATGTCCCATACAATAGTTAGGGCTCATGTCAACAGGTGTTTTTTTTTTTATTTTTTTTGCATTTGACATGCATTTCCATACACAGGTCTGCAAAATTCCATTGATTTTAAATGCGCATAAGCCCTCGTTCACACTGAACGCGGGTTTAAAATCGTGCGAGTTCACATTTCAAACCTACATTTCAGTGCGAGTTTGGGGGCAATTTAAAAGACATCTTTGTGGGTTCATGCACAGATGTCTGTTGAAATCGCCCCCAAAGTCGTCAAAAGTAGCGCAGGAACTACTGTTAGAAATCGGTGCGGCGTAGGGTTGCCACATTATCCCTTTAATCCAGGACACATATTAACCACTTACCGACCGCCTCCTGTACATATATGTTGGCACTTTGAAGAGGGATATCTCGGTAACGACAGCAGCTGCTGCCACAACCAAGATATCCATCTTTACAGGTGGCGGTCGTGTTTACGATAATGGTGGTCTCCGCGGCGAGTTCGCCACAAGATCACCGTTATCGGCGGTGGGAGAGGTGCCTCCCGCCACTCTCCCATTCCCTCCGCCGCTTACCGGAGCCATCGGTAGCGGCGAAGGCGATCGGGTCCTGCACACTGCTGGGTATGGAGACGAGTGAGGCTAAGATGGCCCCCACTCGTCTCTATACCATAGGAGGGCGGAAGCGACATCAAAACGTACCATACCTCTTAAAGGAACGTTTTTTTTATTGCATTTAAGTCCAAATATGAGATGTGAGGTCTTTTTGACCCCAGATGTCAAATTTAAGAGGACCTCTCATGCTTTTTTTCTATTACAAGTGATGTTTATTTTAATGTGCCGTTCACATCAATGCGTTGCGAATCTAAGCTGCGTAAAAAAAGGGTCCTGTCCGAGTTTGATCCGTGTGCAATGCAAATGAAGCTCCATAGACAAACAAAATTTGCAGTAGAATCGCAAGAACGCGTAAAGAATTTGCAATGCAAATTCGCAACGCAATCGGATCAAAGTCGCGCAAAATTCGCACCGCAGCAGCCTAAAGCATAAGTTCACCTTTTGTAACATGTTACAGCCATAATCAGGGTGTAACATGTTACGAACGGACTGGCCCCCGCATCTCCCCCCAACAGCTAGCAGCGGTCTTGTGTCCCCCCACTAGCTGTCACAATTAAAAAAAAAAAAAAAAAAAAAAAAAAACGTGGCCGAGCGGGGCTTTACCGACCTTGCCACGTCACTTATGCACAGCCCTCTGTGAATGGAAAACTTCAAGGTTCGTCCGCCTTTGCGGCTGTCAGCTTGTCGTTTTCAGTGAACTACCACGGTGCTGTGGAGCGCTGTGGTACTTCATTCTCTCTTCCTGTCAGATTGTATTTGCTTGTCCGTAGAAGATGTACAGGCAGACAGATACACTGACAGATCTGCAGGAGACCTGCATTGGGCACCAGCGATCTGCTGATCACCGGTACGATGCTTTAGAGGCTCCAGAAACAAAAACAAAAAATAAATGCACATTTTTTTTACATGCAATAAAAATGTGCATTTATCATTTTTTGTTAAAAGGTGAACGTATCCTTTATTGAACAAGCTGTAGTTAGAAGCTCAACCAATATTCTAAAGTACGCTGCGCTTTCAAACTTAAAATCCAAATAGTGAAACGAAAAATGTGCTATATAACAACAGCAATAGTAATAACGTGCTAAAATACATACAATATTCCAAATAAAGTGCTTTCATGCAGGATATGATAAAACGTCCATATGGTGAGAAAAAAGCAATCAATAAAATCCTTAAACCAATATAATGGTGAACCAAACTATAAAAATCCTTATAAAATATATATATATATATATATATATATATATATATATATATATATATATATATATATATATATATATATATATATAATATGAGAATGTGAGAGATTACATTGATTGTAGTTAGAAGCTGATTGGCTGCCGTGTACAGCTTCACCAGATTTTGCACTCTCCAGTTTTAGCCTGGTCCCCCAGGGTTCTGTGCTGGGACTAATCCTGTTTAATTTGCTCATAAATGACCTGGAGGATGGGCTAAACAGTTCAATCTCAGTATTTGCGGACGATAATAAGCTAAGCAGGGCAATAACTTCTCCGCAGGATGTGGAAACCTTGCAAAAAGATCGGAACAAACTAATGGGGTGGGCAACTACATGGCAAATGAGGTTTAATGTAGAAAAATGTAAAATAATGCATTTGGGTGGCAAAAATATGAATTCAATCTATACACTGGGGGGAGAACCTCTGGGGGAATCTAGGATGGAAAAGGACCTGGGGGTACTAGTAGATGATAGGCTCAGCAATGACATGCAATGCCAAGCTGGTGCTAACAAAGCAAACAGAATATTGGCATTAAAAAGGGGATCAACTCCAGAGATAAAACGATAATTCTCCCACTCTACAAGACTCTGGTCCGGCCGCACCTGGAGTATGCTGTCCAGTTCTGGGCACCAGTCCTCAGGAAGGATGTATTGGAAATGGAGCGAGTACAAAGAAGGGCAACAAAGCTAATAAAGGGTCTGGAGGATATTAGTTATGAGGAAAGGTTGCGAGCACTGAACTAATTCTCTCTGGAGAAGAGACGCTTGAGAGGGGATATGATTTCAATTTACAAATACCATACTGGTGACCCCACAATAGGGATAAAACTTTTTTGCGGAAGGGAGTTTAACCACTTAAGCCCCGGACCATTTGGCTGCCCAAAGACCAGACCACTTTTTGCGATTCGTCACTGCGTCGCTTTAACTGACAATTGCGCGGTTGTGCGACGTGGTGCCCAAACAAAATTGACATCCTTTTTTTCCCACACATTATTTTTTTTTGCGGTATTTGATCACCTCTGTGGCTTTTATTTTTTGCGCTATAAACAAAAAAATAGCGACAATTTGGAAAAAAAAAAATCATTATTTTTTACTTTTTGCTATAATAAATATCCCCCAAAAATATATTAAAAAAAAACATATTTTTTTCCTCAGTTAAGGCCGATATGTATTCTGGTTTTGGTTTTGGAAGCAGGGGGTCATAAAGTTATTGATACAGTTGCTGATTCTGCATCGTGAATAACTATACCCACAAGAATTAGGAGGTTGACTATCTCGGTACTAGGTATTGAGTCAAATAAATCATAATAGATAGAAAAAATACAAAATATATTTAATGAAGAAAAAAAATATGAATAAATTATGTACAGACAAATTCAATTTAAAATCAAGTTAACCGCACCACAACATAACATGTCAAGACAAATTTACATCAGGTTTCCCGCAAGATTCGTGTTAAGCAGACGTAGGGGGCGTTTCCTCTACCGGTTTCGCGGTCTGAACCGCTTCGTACATATTTTTGGTAAAATAAATTGCAATAATCGTTTGGTTTGCGCAAAAGTTATAGCGTCTACAAAATAGGGGATAGTTTTTTTGGCATTTTTATTATTCATTTTTGTTTTTACTAGTAATGGCGGCCATCAGCGATTTTTTTATCGTGACTGCGACAATATGGCGAACACGTTGGACAATTTTGACACATTTTTGGGACCATTGGCATTAATAGAGCGATCAGTGCGATTAAAATTACATTGATTACTGTAAAAATGTCTTACTGGCAGTGAAGGGGTTAAAACTAGGGGGCAGTGAATGGGGTTAATGTGTTACTAGTTTGTGTTCTAACTGAAGGGGGGGATGGAATTGTGTAGGGAAACTAACAGATCGCTGTTCATACTCTGTATGAACAGACGATCTGTCAGTTCACTCCTCAGAGAACCAGAAACGGTGTGTTTACACACACAGCTCCCAGGTCTCTGTGTGCCCCGATCGATCGCGGGAGCCTGGCGGTGATCGAGACTGCCGGGCACTCGCATAGGCACGGGGAGCGAGGGGGGCACCCCCTAGTGGCCGTTTATGGTACCGACGTACCATAATGGCGATTCGCGCAGCCGAGCCATGTTGCCGCAGTACAACTGCGGCGGCTGGTCGGCATGCAGTTAACAAGACACGTGGCCACTCAATAAAATTAGAAGAAAAGAGGTTTATCCTTAAACTACGTAGAGTGTTCTTTACTGTAAGAGCGGCAAGGATGTGGAATTCCCTTCCACAGGCGATGGTCTCAGCGGGGAGCATCGAATAGTTTCAAGAAACTATTAGATAAGCACCTGAATGACCACAACATACAAGGATATACAATGTAATACTGACATATAATCACACACAGGTTGGACTTGTGTCTTTTTTTTCGACCTCCCCTACTATGTATGTAACCCCATAGAAAACATTTAAAGGCAATTAAGCTACATGTACACCTGCTGTGCACTTTGATCGGTTCACCTCCAAAAATATGGTTCCTTCTAGTACTAATAGGGAGCATAAAGAAGTCACCCACAGTAAGCCTACAAGTGCATGCATAGCTCACCATCCCTGAGTAGGCCACCTTGTTGGAGAGCGCGGCGGTTCCTGACAGCCATCCTCACTTTAATTGCAGCTGTGCATAAGAATACATCTTGAGGTTCCTAAATAGGGTCACTTCCCTAAAATATTAGTGCCTAAAACTAAAATTGTGTGTTGGGACAGTGGGAGCCTTCTGCTTCAGTTGTTGCATATGATGGTTTTAGCTGTCTATGAAGTTAATAGGTCCACCACCATTGGGGGGGGGGGGGCAGTCTTTTGGCTGCATATGATATATTGGGTCAGTAGCCTATTGCCTCCAATATAAGCCGAGGCACCCAATTTTACCACAAAAAAATGGGAAAACGTATTGACTTGAGTATAAGCCTAGGGTGAGAAATGTGCAGCTACTGTAAGTATGTGCCCATTTGCATGCCTCACTGTGCCCATTTGCAGCCATAGGTCCCCTGAACTTCAAACTTGGTAGTTAAAGTGGTGTTGCCACTAAAAAAAAAAAAAAAAAAATTTGCTTAAAAATCATAAAAAAAATTGAAAAAATAAATTTTTTTACTCACCTCTAAATTCCTGTTGCTAGGGGGTCCCTCGTAGTCTGCCACCTTCAGTGCCTGGGCACTGACATCACTTCCCCTCGGCGCCGCACAGTCGTCTGGGTACTGTCACATGTCCCAGATGACTGGGCGTCGTATCACGGCGCACAGCGCCGCTCGCGCATGCGCAGTGGGTGCCCGGCTGTGAAGCCACAGCCGGGTGCCCACAGTAAGAATGCCGCGAGCGGAGCGGGGAACGAGGGGGGGCTTCGTTCCCCCACATCGCTGGACCCTGGGACAGGTAAGTGTCCGATTTATTAAAAGTCAGCAGCTGCAGTATTTCTAGCTGCTGACTTTTAAAAAAATTTTTTTAGTGGGCACTCCTCTTTAAGGGTTCCTAGATGCCCCCTGGCTGCAGCCAAAATTTGGGGTCTCTGGACCCAAAGGGTCCCGAAATGACATTGCTGCAGATGGACACAGTTGACCGACTTTGGGGCCCCGTATCTCGGGGCCACTTGGTGCTAGGAACCCCAAATTTGGATATGTTGTAGTGTTGGTTCCACTGGGTTAGCAAACCAAACTTGGGGTTCCGAGATACGGGGCCCCAAAGTCGGGTCGGAAAATGTCATTCTCTGCTGCAGAAAAGTGCTTGACTCGAGTATAAGCCGAGGGGGGCACTTTCAGCACAAAAAAATGTGCTGAAAAACTCGGCTTATACTCGAGTGTATACGGTACTTTGATCATAGACACACTTTGCTTGTTTCCAAGGTCTAGTTCATATTTTTAGCCTGCCGGAGGGTTTGGTGGTATTATTGTAGATTATCTGAAAATCAGATTAGTGGTAATAATCAATGCAATGTTCATTTACAAAAAGCCTATTCATTGAACACAAAATACATCTATGAATATGATGTTTGTTGCATTGGGTTTCCTGTTTGGTGTTACTGAATGTCATTTGTGTGAACCCCTTAACAATGTATGTACAATGCATGTATATGTGTGTGAGGAGGACGCCATGTTTGCTGTAATGTGATGGTTTCCCCTCTTCCTCCTCACTATGCTCTCACTGACAGCTGAGGGAGCTCTTGTAGCCTATTATGGTAAGTTTGCACCCTGTAGAAAGCATCGGATTGTAGATTGCTCGGCTTTCTTTGTTTTTATGCTTTTAAGGAGTATTCCGTCTAATGATATTTCAGTTGTGGGTGAACACTGAGTGGGATCGCACACGGTCTCATAGGGGCAGCACAGTGGTGTAGCGGGGCGGCACAGTGGTGTAGTGGTTAGCACTCCCGCCTAGCAGTAACAAGGGTCACTGGTTCAAATCCCAACCACGACACTACCTGCCTGGAGTTTGCATGTTCTCCCTGTGCCTGCATGGGTTTCCTCCCACACTCCGAAGACATGCAGGTAGGTTAACCACTTTCAGACCGGACCAATTTGCAGCCAAAGGACCAGGCCCCTTTTTGCGATTCGGCACTGCGTCGCTTTAACTGACAATTGCGCGGTCGTGCGACGTGGCTCCCAAACAAAATTGACGTCCTTTTTTTCCCACAAATAGAGCTTTCTTTTGGTGGTATTTGATCGCCCCTGCGGTTTTTATTTTTTGCGCTATAAACAAAAATAGAGCGACTATTTTGAAAAAAATGCATTATTTTTTATTTTTTGCTATAATAAATATCCCCCAAAAATATATAAAAAAAACATTTTTTTTCCTCAGTTTAGGCCGATACGTATTCTTCTACATATTTTTGGTAAAAAAAATCGCAATAAGCGATTATTGATCGGTTTGCGCAGAAGTTATAGCGTTTACAAGATAGGGGATAGTTTTATAGCATTTTTATTAATAATTTTTTTTTTCATTATTAATGGCGGAGATCTGCGATTTTTTTTGTGACTGCGACATTATGGCGGACACATCGGACATTTTTGACACATTTTTGGGACCATTGTCATTTTTACAGCAATTAATGCATTTAAATGCATTGATTTCTGTATAAATGACACTGGCAGTTTAGGAGTTAACCACAAGGTGGCAGTGTAGGGGTTAAGTAGGCCTAGGGGTGTTTTTTTTACTGTGGGGGGGGGGCGTGGCTGTCAGCTAGTGAATGCTGATCTCTGCTCCAATCACAGGGAGCAGAGATCGGCGTCACTAGTTGCTAGGCAGAACGGGGAGATGCTGTTTATCTCGGCATCTCCCCGTTTAGCCGCTCCGTGAGACGATCGCGGGAGTCCCCGCGGCGATCGAGTCCGCGGGGACCGCGGCCGGACTCACGGGGGTCCCGACCGGCGCGGGAGCGCGCCGCTCCCGGCGCGCTCCCGATGGCACGGACAGGCTAAAGGAGGGACGTATATATACGCCCTCCTGCCTGTACGTGCCATTCTGTCGACGTATATCGTCGTGCGCCGGTCGGCAAGTGGTTAATTGGCTTCTGTCCAAAAATTGGCCCTAGTATATGATGGGGACCTTGGATTGTGGGCTCCTTGAGGGTAGGGACTGATGTGAGTGTGCAATGTACAGGGATAGGGACAATTGTAGACACTCAGGTTGAACTGGATGGACTGGTGTCTTTATTCAACCTTACTAACTATGAAACTATTTCTGTTAAATGTCACGTTTCTGTCCCTAGAAGAAACTCCTTTGATTCTCCTTGGTATATTCTAAAATCATGAGACCACCCTTCTCCAATAAATGGGGAAAGCGGGGTTTTATGACTTACCTGTGCTGCTGAAAACACTGCCCCCCCAATATGCTTGTCATGTGACCAGGTTCCCCCAGTATGGTCCTGTGATCTCTGCTGGAGGAGCTTAGGGGTCATTCAAGGAAAGCCAGCCAATCGGCAGCACTGGTTGATCCCTGTTCCTCTCATTCAGTTGAAATCATGGGACCGATGCTGTGGCATTTGGTCAGGTGACCAACCAGAGCACCATTTCTGCAGGAAAGTTCACATTATCATTGGCTCTTTTGGTATCTTTGCTATGATCATGTGATCTCTGCTTGAGGAGCTTAGGGGGTCTGTCAATCGCACAAAGCCAGCTAATCGGCAGCCCTGGTTGAACCCTGTTCCTCCCAATGAGCTGAAATCACAGGACCATTGCCGCGGCATGTGGTCAGGTGACCAGCACAGGACAAAGCCCAGTTCAGTTTCTGTAGAAAGGATAATAATGTTATCATTGGATCTTTTACGGCAGGAGATGGGACATCAAGACGTGAGGGAGGAGGGGGATTTTTTTTTATTTTATAGATCTACTTTACTCCATATGTGAATTAATGGAAAATCCAGCAGTAAGGATCACACGCTACTTGTGGCTGCAGATTCCCGTACACTGGATTCACAACTTTACCCTTTAAAAGGCTCAAAGTAAGCAAAGGCAGCAACATATTACCAGGTCCCGTGTCACTGAGAGATCACGTTCCTTTTACAGCTGTCCTATTAGGGCTATAATCAGTGGAGGCTGGTGGTATATTTTTGGTGGGGGGGGCAGTAAACAATGCACCCACATGCTCCCCTTACTAGCCCCGCACTTACCCAATTGGTATTATTGGACAGCGGTTCCAGGCGACGTGTGTCTCCTCCCTCCTCCTAGGCCAATAGGATGACTTCTCCTTTTGGCCAATCAGGAAACTGATCTCATGACCCGCTTCCTGATTGGCCTGGAGGAGAAACAGTGTGACATAGCGAATATTCATTCACTATTGTCACACAACTGTGACACACAAGTGCCCCGAGCCCACCCTCTTTTGAAGTCTTTTAGAGCCTCTGGCTCTAAACATTGGAATCCATGCGTCCGGCATCCAGCATGTTAATTAGGGGGCCAAACGCATAGATAGGGGGGCGGCCTCCCTGCGCCCTTCATTACGGGCCGCCACTGACTATAACTGGGACTAAGCTGGCCATACATTATACAATTTTCTTGTTCGACTTTCCTTTAGATTTACTAAAACCATATAATATGAGGTCAAACCTAAACCCTTTCAATCTGTATGCAATTGGGTATGCCCTTGCACTACATAGTTGAAGGTAAATCTAATGCCGCGTACACACGGTCGGAATTTCCGATGGAAACAGATCCAATGGGAGCTTTTCATCGGATTTTCCGACCATGTGTATGCCCATCGGCCTTTTTCTGTTGGAATTTCCGACGGACTTTGGATTGAGAACCTGTTCTTAATTTTTCCGATGGAAAACCTTTCTATCGGAATTTCTGATCGTGTGTATGCAATTCCGACACGCAAAATTCCGACGCATGCTCAGAAACAATTCGACGCATGCTCGGAAGCATTAAACTTCCCTTTTATAGTGCCGTTGAACGTGATGTATGCCGCTGTGTTATTGACCGTCGGAATTTGGTGTGACCGTCTGTAGGCAAGACAGTTTGAGGGAAATTCCGACGGGAAAACCATCAGAGCTTTTTCCGACAAGAATTCCGACGCGGCATTAGGGAAATTGAATAAGAAAATTGTATAGTGTATGGCCAGCCTAATACCGTATCTGGCAGATGATTTCATGTAACTGGCTATATTGCAGCTTGTGTCCCCAGCAGGCATTAGAGTGGGATTCAATTTGTCCTTTTCTATGCAGGTGTAGCCGCCAGCTCCTTCTTCATAAGTGGAAGATACGCCATGGACCCGGAGCTACGAGGAGCAGATTATGAAAGGATAACCCAAAACCTGGATGTGAGCTTCTGGAAGTCTTTTTGGAACATCACAGAGATGGAATTGCTTACAGTGAGTAAAAAATAATGTTTAAGGGCCGGTTCACGTTGATGCTACATTAAAATCAAGCTACCGTATATACTCGAGTATAAGCCGACCGGAATATAAGCTGAGGCACCTAATTTTACCACAAAAAACTGGGAAAACTTATTGACTCGAGTATAAGCCTAGGGTGAGAAATGCGCAGCTACTGTAAGTGGAAAAGAGGGTCAACAATGCCCATTTGCAGCCATAGGTCCCCCGAACTTCAAACTTGGTAGTTAAGGGTTCCTATCTGCAGCCAAACTTTGGAGTCTCTGGACCCAAAGGGTCCCGAAATGACATTGCTGCAGATGGACACAGTTGACCGACTTTGGGGCCCTGTATCTTGGGGCCACTTGGTGCTAGGAACCCCAAATTTGGATATGTTCTAGTGTTGGTTTCACTGTGTTTGCACACCAAATGGGGTTCCTAACACCAAGTGGCCCCGAGATACAGGGCCCCAAAGTCGGTTCGGAAAATGTCAAGCACTTTTCTGCAGCAGAGAATGACATTTTCTGAACTGACTTTGGGGCCTCCTATCTCCCCCTATGGACTTCGGGGTTCCTAGCACCAAGTGGCCCCGAGATAGGGGGCCCCAAAGTCGAGTCAGAAAATGTCATTCTTTGCTGCGGAAAAGAGCTTGACTCAAGTATAAGCCGAGATGGGCACTTTCAGCACAAAAAAATGTGCTGAAAAACTCGGCTTATTCTCGAGTATATACGGTACTTTACTTGAAGTGGTACGATTTCAAAGTAGCAGGTCAGCTCTATCAGGTGGTACCTGATAGACATCTGTGCGGCTTCATGCACAGATGTCTATTGAAGTCGCACCCAAAATTGGCAAAAGTAGTGCAGGAACTACTTTTACAAATCGATGCGGAGTGGCAAAGTTGGCGTTGAGCCAATTGGAACGCTGCCATTTACAATATATCGATTAATCCCTACTTTTTGAATGGGCTAGAATGTGGGCTGTAATTATGGGCTAAAAAGGAATCGGATGTCCATATTGTGCATCTGTGAGCTCTGATCAGACAAAAGTAGATTTTAAAGTTCTATAAGTAAGCAAAATCTAGAAGTAGTATAATACTTAAAGCGGAGCTCCACCCTAAAGTGGAACTTCCGCTCATCGGATTCCTCCCCCTTCCGGTGTCACAATTGGCACCTTTCGGGGGGAGGGGGGAAAGAATTACCTGTCTTTGACAGGTATCCTTTCCCACTTCCGGAAGTGCGGTGCGATGCGGCCGTGACGTCACCGCGGGGCTCCCTCCTCCTCCCTCGGCCGCGGAAGGAGCGGGGCCTTGCGCATGCGCAGTAGGGTTCCCGGCGTAAAGCCGAAAGGCTACACTGCCGGGTTACCTTACCCGCAATGGCGGCGGTAGCACCCGACAGCTGATGGAGACATCAGCTGCGATGCCGACATCGAGGGACTGCAGGACAGGTAAGTGTCCATTTATTAAAAGCCAGCAGCTGCAGTATGTGTAGCTGCTGGCTTTTAATTTTTTATTTTTTTCCCAGAACACCCCTTTAATGTATTTATTTACTTTTTTTATGTTATGTGTAGCTGTTTTTTCATTGAATTTTCCTTTTTTATCACAGTCTTTGGTTGGAATAGCCACAACAGTCCGCATCAACAAGACCCTTTCTGTGCCTCCTGAACCTCTGGAGATGCCGCTGTCCTCCGATCCTCAGCTCATCGTCGCCATCAGTCCTCCTGTAGCTCATAGTGGACCGGGTCCCGTTAACGTGCGTCTCATCTCTTACCAGCTGCGTGAGGGCCAGGTCAGTAACTGCGCATCATCTGGTGACAGAACATGAAATTACTGCTAGTGTGGAATGCCGATGTTAAAGCCAAAATGTATGTTCTGTATAAACTAAACAGTTAAACACTTGGTACTGAAAAGAAAATAATAAACTTGCAAAAAAAACGCACACGCTGCGACTCCGACTGCTGCAGAGAAACCGCTGCTGCCATACAGAGAGCGATTGTCCTCTCTTAAAGAGGAAGTAAACCATGGTGGGCTTTACTTCGTCTTTATTTCCCTGCAAAGGTAAAGCATAATGGGCTGCTGTACATCACATAGTAGCCCATTATGTGTCACTTACCTGAAACCGAAGCCTGTGATGTCACCGATGTCCCCACTAGCAGCGAGCGTCCATCTTCACCACTCTTCTGGGGCCGCAAACTCTGGCCCTGTGACTGACC
Source organism: Lithobates sylvaticus (assembly GCA_028564925.1). Lineage (NCBI taxonomy): Eukaryota > Metazoa > Chordata > Amphibia > Anura > Ranidae > Lithobates > Lithobates sylvaticus. The sequence continues at coordinate 38,700,621 of CM053035.1, read as the reverse complement.
GGAGTCGCATGACGTCACTCATGTGCCGTAGACATCGGTGCGCGTCTTTTTTGTAAATATCTCCTAAACTGTGGAGGTTTAGGAGATATTTTCAGCACCTACAGATAAGCCTTAATATAGGCTTACCTGTTGGTAAAAGTGGCTGTACAGGGTGTACAACCACTTTAAAAGAGAAGTATGGGGTTTTTTTTGTTTTTTTTTTTAGATTCATACTTGCCTAGCTGGATGCAGCATCAGACCAATGCTTCCCCGCCGTCTCTGCACTGAGAACCGAGCCACAGAACACCGCCGATGGCTCTGTTCTTGCAGATCCCAGAGAGGAGAGCTGCTGACTGTGAGTCAGCGTCTCTCCTCTCTGCTCCTCCACGCTCATTGGAGCTGTGGAGGGGCCGGGAGCGGCCGTTTCAGCGGCTCACTGAGACTGCCATTAGTCAAGGCAGCTGGCGGATCCAGACTTGGGAAGCTGGGATGATGCGGTGCCTCGACTGATCTTGGTGACGTCTACAGAGAGCGGACTTCAGCCCGCTCTCCGCTGAGAACAGGAGGAGCTCAAGCTGGACTTCTCATTTAGGCTCGATTCACATCTATGCATTTTGCTTTTGAACGTTTTTACGGTGCTTGCCGCGTTTTTTGATATGCGTTTTTACCGCGATTTTGCGTTTTTTTTTTTTTTTTACACTGTGGTTACTTAGCAACCAGCTATATACAGTGTAAAAAAAATAAAAAAACGTAAAAACGCGGTCCATAGACTTCTATTACATGCAAAACGCTGCATTTTGCATGAAAAAAAGTCCCTGACCCTTTCCAAAAACGCAGAGGCACAAAAATGCATTGATGTGAACATGTTCCATAGGAACCCATGTTAAAAAAATTCCCTGCACTTCTGCAAAATGCAAAATGCATCAAAAAACGCGTTAGTGTGAATCGAGCCTTAACCAAAACAAAAATGTCTTTGCAAGTTTACTATTTTCAGCACTGATTTTAACAGTTTAGCTTTTGTTAAAGGTACAGTTGATCTTTAGCTACTTACCTCCCTTCCACAGTAGATTTACTGCGGGTGGGTGGCACAGGCAGGCCGAACAATGTACCTGTACGTTGCCGGCTTGCTTACGGGGTTTGGGGCGTACGTGCGTGCCCTCTGCCTACCCAGGCTGTGATTGGACACAGCAGGAGTTTGACAGCTGATTTAAGCCAATGATTTTGCCTGAAGTCAGCTGATTGGCTGTGGCCAATCACACACAGAGTTCTGTTTTTACAAAAACACAGAACTCTGTGTACTGTGAACAGTAAGTTAAACGTTTCTTCTCTGCAAAGCAGGGAGAAAAAAACAGCCAGGTAGTAAAGTAAAAGCAGCACACATTACACATTGTTAGGCACATAATTAACCCCTTGATTGCTACAGTGTCAGTGTATAGTATTATCACTGTATAGTGTCACTAGCGATGACAGTGTCAGTGTATAGTATTATCACTGTATAGTGTCACTAGCGATGACAGTGTCAGTGTATAGTATTATCACTGATCACTGTATTAGTGTCACTAGCGATGTCAGTGTATAGTATTATCACTGTATAGTGTCACTAGCGATGTCAGTGTCAGTTAGTGACCCTCACAGATAGTGTCTTAACGCCAAATTTGCCTTCCACCCTATCAAAGTTACACTATAAGTCGCTGATCACCGCCATTATAGTATAGTGTCAAAGCTGCGTCAATTCCAGTATATTTACTGTAGTTTGTAGACACTCTAACTTTCGCATAAACCAATAATATACGCTTATTGCTATTTTTATTTTTATTTATTTTTTTACTAATAACGTGTAGCAGAATAAATTTTGGCCTAAATTTATGAAGAAATTCGATTTTATTGATCGAATAGAATCTTCACCAATCTGTGTGTCAAATAATTGTGATTAGCTTCCTTGCTGAAGGACTGCTGAGATACAATCACGGAGAGAGAGAGAGAGTTTGCAGGAAGTCAAAGCAGGTTGAGTGAAGTGAAGCTTGCATATGTAATGAACAAATATACATATGTGTGTGTGTGTGTATGTGTGTGTATATATATATATATATATATATATATATATATATATATATATATATATATATATATATATATATATATATATATATATATATATATATATATATATATATATACACACACACACACACACACACACACACACACACACACACACACACACACACACACACACACACACACACACACACACACACACACACACACATATAGATATAAGACTTTAAAACCATTAAGACACAATATTATTTACATTACCCATCTCACATTTTCATGCATTTTGAAAAAGACAAAAGCAGCCTTCAGTCTAGTTTCCATGCTGGCAATGCTTCTGTAACAGACCTCCCCATTCTACAGATTTTTATATTCAGTAGTAACCCCATCTTCTATAAGAGTCCATTCACACAGGGGCGACTTTGGATCCAAATTGAAGTCACCCCCTAGTGGCACGACATGATAAAATCAATGTAAGTGAATGAGAGCCGTCTTAATGCACACTTACTGATGTGGCTCCGACTTCAGAAAAGGTTCCTGTACTACTTCAATCCGACTTCTAGGCGACTTGATTTCAATAAAAGTCGTCTCCAAAGTCGGATTGTGTTTTAACTGAAGCAACAATACAGGAAGAGAAAATTGTTTTCTCAGGCAAACCCCTCCCTCCCTCCCTCCCTCCCTCCGACTGAGCTGATTGTAGTTTGATTGGCCACTAGAAAGTCCCCTGTCCTGGAGGCGACTTGAAGTCGCCTTGTAAGTCGCCCCAAGTCGCGCTGTGGTGCGAGCTCAGGTCGTGTCCAGGTCGCCTCGCAAAGTCGCGGCCAGAGTCGTGTTGCCCCTGTTTGAACCAACTCTGACTCTATTTCTAAGTTGACAAACACACAGGTCAGGATGTTAAGTGTTCCCTACTCAGCCCATCGGAAAACATGAGGAAAAGATGCATATTAATCCAAATCTTTACCGTGATCTGAATTGTGACAGTACTTTTAACACACTCGTCTTTATTTTAGGATAGCGAGGAACTAAACGCCTTCACAAAACCGGAAGGTCCTCTGAGCCTTGACCTTCGTCTCAGATCTCGCCCGGCCCCTCTCTCTCCAGACCTGATCATCCATTTCCACGGTGGGGGGTTTGTAGCCCAGACCTCAAAGTCGCATGAGCCCTACCTGAAGATTTGGGCTCAGGAGCTCGAGGCGCCCATCCTGTCTGTGGACTACTCTCTTGCCCCAGAGGCTCCTTTCCCAAGGGCTCTTGAAGAATGTTTCTATGCCTATTGCTGGGCTTTGAAACACTGTCGGCTGCTGGGTCAGTACACACTTCATTTGACTTCTGTAAACATCTCAATTTTTATTGTTGCTTTGAATTAGGTGGAGAAGGGTTGGAACCTCTTTCAGATTTTTATTATTGTCCCCATCCTGTCCTAGTAGCTTGTTCTCCGTCTATCCAAAACTTAGAAAAAACATTGTTATGCTTAACCACTTCCATACCGGGCCTATTCTGGCACTTCTCTCCTTCATGTAAAAATCATAATTTTTTTTGCTAGAAAATTACTCAGAACCCCCAAACTTTATATATGTTTTTTTTAGCAGACACCCTAGAGAATAAAATGGCGGTCATTGCAACTTTTTTATCTCAAGAAAGGGAACCACCGCTCCAGGATAGCCCTCCAGGGCGGATGCTCTTCTTCCTATCAAGGAGCCCCAGGTGCTGGCTGATACATACACAATAGGCAGGAAATGGTAGAAAAACTCTGGACAGCCGCACACCGAAAAAAGACTTAAAATCCTGTGTTATCATTATCATAGTGTTATAGCTATGAGTAAGCACTGATTCTAGTGCGAAACGCGTCAGATGGTACCCCTTTTCCTTTGCTGTGGACCATTTGACCCTTGAATTTTAATAAATAACACAGGATTTTAAGTCTTTTTCTGGTGTGCGGCTGTCCAGAGTTTTTCTACCATTTCCAACTTTTTATCTCACACGGTATTTGCGCAATAATTTTTCAAACGCCTTTTTTTTTAAAAAAAAAATAAAACAGTTTCATGAATTAAAAAATAACAAAACAGTAAAGTTAGCCCAATTTTTTTTATATAATGTGAAAGATGATGTTACGCCGAGTAAATGGATACCTAACATGTCACGCTTTAAAATTGCGCTTTTGGAATGGCACCAAACGTTGGTACTTAAAAATCTCCGTAGGCGACGCTTTACATTTTATTACAGGTTACCAGTTTAGAGTTACAGAGGAGGTCTATTGCTAGAATTGTTGCATGTGCTCTAACGCATGCGGCCATACCTCAGATGTGTGGTTTGAGCGGCGCTTACATATGTGGGCGGGACTTACGTGTGCGTTCGCTTATGTGCACGAGCTACCGGGGACAGGGGCATTTTAAAAAAAAAAAAAATTATTTTATTTTTTTTAATTTTACTTAATTTTTTAAATTTTTACACTTTTTTTTTTTTTTTTTCATCACTCTTATTCCTATTACAAGGGATGTAAACATCACTTGTAATATAAATCTATGTGACAGGTCCTCTTTATGGAGAGATACATGGTCAATAAGAGCCCACATCTCTCCTCCAGGCTGGAAAGCAAGCGTCATAACGTTGCGCCCGGGCCTCCGATGCTCATAGTGATGACTGGTGACCAACTAGTCACAGGAAATCTCTATGCTCGTCACCCGGCAGCGGGCCCCTGATGGCACGGGAGAGCCCGGAGAAGCACCGGATGGGGGGGGGGGGGGGGGGACATCCCCTCCCGTTGCCTATAAGAACGATCAAGCGGTGGAACTGCCGCTATGATCATTCTTATTGTGCACAGAATCGCCGGCCAGAAAGATTGATATCTGAATGGTGCCTGTAGCTATAGGCATCATTCAGATATCCCCCCACAAACTAGAGGATGTCATTTTACTATGGCCGGGTATTGAAGTGGTTAAATAGAAACTATAATGATTAAGGGTCCAATTTTTTTTTAAATGTTATATATATATATATATATATATATATATATATATATATATATATATAACTGTGTAGAAATAAAAGGTAAAATAAATAAGAAAAAAAAAATGTTAAACGCACCCCGTCCCGCCAATCTTGCGTGCAGAAGATCCCACATATGAAAACGGTGTTCAAACCACACATGTGAGGTATGGCCACGATCGATAGAGCGAGAGCAATAATTCTAGCCCTAGACCTCCTCTAACTCAAAGCATGCAACCTGTAGAATTTTTTTAAACGTCGCCTATGGAGATTTTTAAGGGTAAAAGTTTGTCGCCATTCCACGAGCGGGCGCAATTTTGAAGCGTGACATGTGTATTAATTTACTCGGCGTAACATTATCTTTCACAATATAAAAAAAAATTGGGCTAACTTTACTGTTGTCTTATTTTTTTAATTAAAAAAAGTAGATTTTTTTCAAAAAAAAGTGCGCTTGTAAGACCGCTGCTCAAATACGGTGTAACAAAGTATTGCAACGGCCGCCAATTTATTTTCTAGGGTGTTAGAAAAAAAAAATGTATAATGTTTGGGGGGTTCTAAGTAATTTTCTAGCAAAAATAAATGTTTTTAACTTGTAAACAACAAATCTCAAAAAGAGGCTCGGTCCTTAAGTGGTTAAAGTGCATACGTCATTTTATTCCATATACATGCTACGTATGTATAGAATTAAATTTCTGTGTCTTTTTGTATTTTCAGGCTCCACTGGTGAAAGGGTCTGCCTGGCTGGTGACAGTGCCGGCGGTAACCTTTGTATCACCGTAGCAATGCGTGCTGCTTCTGTTGGGGTTAGATTACCAGATGGGATCATGGTTGCCTATCCAGCCACGTTATTACAGGCCACAGCATCCCCATCCCGCCTCCTGACCCTCATGGACCCGCTGCTGCCGCTCAGCGTGCTTTCAAAGTGTCTTAACGCTTATGCAGGTACAGATTTTTTTTTCAGAGCAGCAATGATGCTTAAAGTGCACTAAGTCATAGCAACCAATCAGATTGTACTTTTTATTGTTCTAAGGTGGTCAGTACAATGAAAGACTATTGCAGATTGGTTACTATGGGCTACTTGACATTGCGCTTTAGTTTTTGTTGGCTTACTAGTAAACGTGACAATGTATTTATTTAGCAGCAGCTCTACCAGGCAGCATATATCAAAGGGGACCCATGTAACCTTGAAGAATAGAGCCTGAGGAGGCAAAAACTCTTTCTGAACCCCTGTTGGCTTTTGATTATTTTTTTAATTTTCAGTCTATTTAAGGGAACATTTTGATTTCTCCCCTATTACGCGGTAGTTGCGGTTTTATCTGCCCCTTTATCTTCCCTGGTCTAAGCTGCATGCATTTTGTACATTTGCGACAGAGTTTAATGCCAGATCTCCCTGAGGAAGCGGGCTTTGTCCCAGCAAAACGTGTTGGTGGCTTTCATGTAAAACACCCTGAATGGTCATCTAGGACAGGGGTCTCAAACTGGTGGCCCTCCATCTGTTGGGAAACTACAAGGTCCCATCATGCCTCTGCCTGTGAGAGTCATGCTTGTAGCTGTCAGCCATGCAATGCCTCATGGGACATGTACTTTTGCAACAGCTGGAGGGCCGCCAGTTTGAGACCCCTGATCTTGGGTTATGTTTGATATTTGACCACTGGCATTGTATGCAATTTCAGTTGATGCCTATGTGCTTGAAATATTTCTATGTTTTAAATTTTTTTAAAGTGGAGGTTCACACAAAAATTGAACCTCCCGCTTTTCGGAAACCCCCCCCCCCCCTCTGGTGTCACATTTGGCACCTTTTAGGGGGGAGGGGGTGCAGATACCTGTCTAAGACAGGTATTGGCACCCACTTCCGGGCATAGACTCCCACGGGAGCCTATGCCTCTTCCCGTCCCGCCGCAATGTCTGCTGGGACACCCAGAGACAGCACGGACCATTCCGGTTGCGCTGCGCGACTCGTGCATGCTCAGTAGGGAACCGGGAAGTGAAATCACAAGGCTTCATTTCCTGATTCCCATACTGAAGATGGCGGCAGCAGCATCCGAGGACCGAGGGACGGTTCTACCCCGGGTGCCGACATCGATGGACCCTGTGACAGGTAAGTGTCCTTATTTTAAAATTCAGCAGCTGCAGTATTTGTAGCTGCTGACTTTTTTAAAAATCCTTTTTTTCGCTGGACTCTTGCTTTAAGCTTCTTTGGAATCACCACTCTTGGAAAATGTTCATTTAATTAAAGGGGTTGTAAACATTTAAGGTTTTTCACCTTTATGCATTAAGATGAAAAACCTCTTGTAGTGCACCAGAGCCCCCCCATTTACTTACCTGAAAACTTTCTTTCCCGCGGCGTGGACGAGCACACCATCTCCAGGCGGTGTCTCGGGTCCTGATTGGATAGATTGATAGCAGGGCAACCATTGGCTCCCGCTGCTATCAATCAAATCCAATGACGCTGCGGCCGGGGGGCGGGGCTGAGTCCTGCTGTCTGTGTCAATAGACGCAGAAGCAGGACACAGGAGCACGCCCGCACGGGTGTCCCGAAGGCAAGCGCTTCTCCGACGGGACACTTGAGAAGAAGAGGAGCCACGAGCGCCTCTTAGGGACCCCAGAAGAGGAGGATCGGGGCCCCTCTGTACAAAACCAACTGCACAGTGATGGTAAGTATGACAACATGTTTGTTATTTATTTTTATTTTTTTTCAAATAAACCTGAAGCTTTAGTGTCCTTTTAATGATTCCATACTTTTTGTCAGGGATTGTATAATCAAAATGTATATTTTACATCTATGGTAAGCTTGGTTTTCGTAAAGGATTTATGATATTTCAGTAAACTTGATGATGTATTTATCGCCACCTTTTTTCCCACTCTTTTTTGCTTTTATGCAGGCACGGAACGAGTCCCTGTGGATGAACGAGCGGTTGAAAAGCAGAGTTCACTGAGTCAAGTAAAACGAGGGACGGCGTTATTTCTCAGAGACATCCGACAAGGAGCCGCGTCCTGGCTGAGCACTCTGATGGAAGGGAGCAAGGACAGGGCCAATCCAGGTCAGGCTTTCAGCTTAGAGGGTTGGTGGGTACCACGAGGTGTCTGTTAGTGGTCTATTGTGTAGTTTGTTGAAAGTGATTCAGTCCACCAGACTACATCTACAAGTCACTCTGCAAATACCCATTAACCTCTTCACAGCTGTCTCAGACCGACAATGTAAAAGGCCACATTGCCTGCTGGAATAAGACGGGGCAGAAGAGAAGTAGTTAAAGTAGAACTCCAGGCTAGACCTAACTAATCTTAAAACTGCTCCAAACACCTACGCTACCAAACCGGTGTAGGAAAACTGTATACATTTTCAGGCTGATCAGGCTCCCCTGTGTTGGGCAGCAGCAGCTGCAGGGGAGAGGAGAGACCACCAACAACAGATGAGCTGTAGGAGCCTATGGGTGACATCACCAGCTGTTGATCGCTCTCTCCTCTCCCCTCCACTGCAGCCACCGCTGGCTGACACAGGGGAGATCATGTGACCTGAAAAAAGGTAAATATATACATCTTTCTTACACAGGTTATTCAGCATGGGGGGGGGGGGGGGTTGAGCCTGGAATTCCACTTTAAAATATATTTGCTTTTAAATCTTCTTATGTAACCTTCATAAATAGTTTGGAGCTTTCTGGTGGGGTCCTTTCACACGAGCGTCACGTTTTTTTCATAGAGAAAACAGATCCGTTTACATTAGTCGTACATCTGTTTTTTTTCTTACATCCGCTACCAATGCAAAAACGGATACATCCTTTTTTCGTCAGGTCTGATTTTTTTTTAATGGAAGAAAGATTTGATCAGTTCCAAAAAATGAATGTTGATGGAAGCAGATGTACATGGATGATCATCTGTTTACATCCGTTTTCCCATAGAGATGCATTGATGTCAGTTTTTCATTTAAAGATGAATTCCTCGATTAAATACATTTTTTTGATCAATCAAAATTCGTGACTCAGAACTGGACGTCACCGGACTTCTCCCCGATTAATCGATACATTTTTTGATCAATCAAAATTCGTGACTCAGAACTTCGACATCAACGGACTTCTCCCCCCTTCCCCAAGTGCCTCCGTCTGCTAACTTTATGTGAGTAGTTTGTGTTTGAACACAAAAATGAAATCTTATACTTAGCCACTTCAGCCCCGGACCAATTGGCAGCCAAAGGACCAGGCCCCTTTTTGCGACTCGGCACTGCGTCGCTTTAACTGACAATTGCGCGGTCGTGCGACGTGGCTCCCAAACAAAATTGGCGTCCTTTTTTTTCCCACAAATAGAGCTTTCTTTTGGTGGTATTTGATCACCTCTGCGGTTTTTATTTTTCGCGCTATAAACAAAAATAGAGCGACAATTTTGAAAAAAATTATTTTTTGCTTTTTTTGCTATAATAAATATCCCCAAAAAATATATAAAAAAAAAAACATTTTTTTTTCCTCAGTTTAGGCCGATATGTATTCTTCTACATTTTTTGGTAAAAAAAATCGCAATTAGCGATTTATTGATTGGTTTGCACATAAGTTATAGCGTTTACAAAATAGGGGATAGTTTTATAGCATTTTTATTAATATTTTTTTTTTTTTTACTAGTAATGGCGGCGATCAGCGATTTTTTTTATTGTGACTGCGACATTATGGCGGACGCATCGGACATTTTTGACACATTTTTGGGACCATTGTCATTTATACAGCAATCAATGCTATTTAATTGCATTGATTCCTGTGTAAATGACACTGGCAGTGAAAGAGTTAACCACTAGGGGGAGGGGAGGGGTTATGGGCTGTGACGTGTGTTTTTTTTTTTTTTAACATTAGGGGACGGGGCTGACGTCTGACGTCATTGAACTGCTTTTCCGATGACAGGGAACAGCCGATCAATGACAGGCAGAGTAGGAAGCGCGGGGAGAGGTTTGTTTACACAGACCTCTCCCCGTTCTTCAGCTCTGTGACCCGATCGCGGGACACCAGCGGCGAACGGGTCCGCTGGTCCCGCGGCCGTAGTCACGGAGCTCCCGACCGGGTCGCGATCGCGCCGCCGCCGGCGACCCGCGGCTAGGCTCTTAAAGTGCCACGTACCTGTACGTGGTTTTGCCTAGCCATGCCATTCTGCCGACGTACATCGGCGTGAGGCGGTCGGGAAGCGGTGAGCACTTAGATCTTTTCTTTCTACCCATGACCTGGCGTCCTTGCTGAGATCTAAGGAGACGGGAGAGAAGTTTATGGTCCGTGTTAACCCTTTTGATACCCGCTTGCATGACCACCTGTTTGCACAGGGGTCCATGCCATAAGGTGAGAGTGATTAGTTAGACCGGAGGTGGAGGGATCGTCACGCTACTGTGGGGAAAAAAATGACTTGCGTCAGTGCTACAGTTTGAATTTAAAACGTAAAAAATGTGAAAAATAAGTGCGGCGCTCAAATGTTCAATAGTAATTATTAAACACAATTCTGGGATAATATCAAAAGACCATATTATCCAAAATATATAACCAGTGATGAAGATGTGTTATATAAATGATATCCAATATAATAAAATATTGCATGAAAATATTTATATAAAGAGAACGTGACCTCAATAAAACTATCAGGAACTAAACAATATTGCTCATATCTATAAAAATAATTGTTGTGAAAATGGACGTGACCTCAATAAAGCTGTCATGAACTAAACAATATTGTGTCCCATAACTTAGACAATAAGTGAATAGTTATTGTGAAAATAGATTATTAATACACCATATAGTGACAAAAGTGAATATATTAAGACATTTAGGTGATATGTGCGGCTTGTCTGATGTATTCCGTCACCGATTATGGGAAGGCTTACCGACTGACGTGGACTCAGATGGGCTTACGCCGTATGAGTCAAAATTGCTGTGTGGTGTTTGCAATACACCGACGTGGGCAGTAGTTCCAGTTGGTAATGTATGGTGACCACCGACAAGTCTATGCGCTGGGTAGTTGATCTTAACTCAGAATGGGAATAGTAGGCAGGTATGGTATGTGGCTCATCCCCAAAGGTGTTAACTTTTTTTCTGAATTTAAAACGTATTTGTGTGAACTGTGAAGTTGAATCATGGATTGTGGAAACTAACTAGTGTTGGGTGATTTGTATATAGTGTATACCACATTTACCACTGACTAATGCAGAGTTGCAATGCAAGGAGATCAGCTAAAAGTAGTTGGATCTGTATGTGCTTTATAATCGAAATTAGTAGATTATTCGATTTTAAAAAAAAATCGATTAATCGAACACGAAAATTTTAATCAGTAACAGCCCTAGACCTAACTATAATTAGGATCCTAAAAACTCTTTCTAATGGCATTTTATGATTTTTGTTGCAGACACGGTGAGAAAGAGCGTATCAGAGGCAGCACTAGCAGAGGAGCCTCTTTTTAACCACAAGGTGTCTTTAAAGAGCAAAACCTGCCAGGATCTGAACCGCCATCAGTACATCGAGGAAACCAGTTTTGCAGTTGGAACTCCAAACCCGCACAGCGGACAAAGCGGAGCCCCAAACAAGCATGCACATAGCGGAACACAGTCCAATGGCTCCTCCTCTGCAAATGGGCAGCATTCACCATCCATCCAATCAGAAGGCAGTGATGTGTTGTCTCCCACCAGCCCACAGAAACCCGTCAATTTCTTCTTAACAGAGAGCGAGAGTGAAGGTGACACCTCCTTTGAGCAAGAACCTTCTACACACTCTAAAGAGAACATTCCGCCTGCACACTCCAGTGAGGACAACTCATCCCCACAGTCCCCCTCCACTTCTCTTCTGGGCTTTCCAGAAGGATTTCAGCCCCTGCGCTCTCAGAATGGCGTGGCCCACATGACCTTACAGACTTCTGCTATTGTGGAAAATCCATACATGTCCCCGCTGCTGGCTCCTGACAGTATGTTGCAAGGACTTCCTCCCATTCACATTGTGGTGAGTACACGGCGGTGATGGGAATCGGCTTCACATGGCAGTGTCAGGGTGTAAACTACACATATGCTGATAGCAGTCAGTTTATTGCAGAACGATTAGGAAAAATATATAAGATCGTTGTGGCCTACTGGACTTCATGTCTAACCACTTGAGGCAAGGAAAAGTTCTGGACAGCCGCACTCCAGCCTTTATTATAAAAAACAAAAAATACAAGCCACAGCAGAAAATTGGACAAAGGAGCTGACGCGTTTCACACTTAACAATGCTTAATCATAGCTATGATTAAGCACTGTTAAGTGTGAAACGCGTCAGTTCGTTTGTCCCATTTTCTGCTGTGGCTTGTATTTTAATTTTTTTTTTATAATAAAGGCTGGAGTGCCGCTGTCCATAACTTTTCCTTGCCTCATTTGCTATATGCTTAGCCTGCACCTGGTATTCCAATTATGAGGAGAGTCTTTTATCCACATATCCACCTGGAGCGGTGATCGCTCCCAATCTGTTCCTGGATCATGTTTAACCACTTGTTGCCAAATCACATACCTGGTACGTCATTTGACTGCAAGTGGTTGTACCAGGTTGATGCACGTCCACTGGCTGGTCAGACCCGAAGAAAGCCGGAATCAGCTTTGATCAGGTTGCTGCTATGGTAACCCAGAAGCGATCACATGACCTCACTTCCGATTTACCGGCATCTTAACAGCGCCATTTTTTGAACATCGAAAGTAAAAATGCCGATCTTGGCGTTTTGAATGCTTTCAAGTGCAAAGGAGGGATTTGGGGTCTTATAGATCCCCAGATCCCTCCATAAAGAGTATCTGTCACATGTCTATTGCTGTCACAAGGATGTTTTCTATTTCTTGTAATAGCAATGTTATTAACTAACTAACTCCATCCAGACAAGTGAGGAGGATGGCGAATTCCCCCTTGTCAGGACATTGTATTATGACAACCGGACTCACTTCTGTCAAAATACACTGATCATTGGCTGCAGCTGCTGATCTGCCAAGGTTTCCCTGCTTGTTTTTTCGACAGAAGACGAGCAGAGATGGCCACACATTGATCAGGATTCGGCCAGTCCCTGCTGTACCGGCCAAAATTAAAATTTGTTTGTAGTCAGCATAAAGCGGAACTTCGCCTAAAAGGGGAAGTTCAGCTTTATTTCCTCCTACCCTTTTCTTTTTTTTTGGGTGAGTGGGTACCTAGTTTTGACAGGAAGTTCTCTCCTCCCACCTTCCTTGCCTGCAACTTTCTGGTACACATCACAGGTCTCAGAAGGCTGTGAGACCATTCACGCTGTGGGAATCAGACTGTGAAGCCGTATGGAGTCACATCTGGCTTCCCACACTAAACATGGTGGCGCTGGGGACTTGAAGTAGAGGTCGACCGATATTTTCTGTGGTCGATGCCAATATTTATGCCGCATACACACGATCGGAATTCTCGTTGGAAAAAGCTCTGATGGTTTTCCCGGCGGTATTCCGACAGAATTCCGCTCAGACTGTCTTGCCTACACACGGTCACACCAAATTCCGACCGCCAAGAACGCGGTGATGTACAACACTACAACGAGCCGAGTTCAATGCTTCCGAGCATGCGTCGAATTGTTTCCGAGCATGCATGTGAATTTTGCGCGTCGGATTGCTACAGACGATCGGAATTTCCGATAGAAACCTTTTCCGTCTGAAAAATTGAGAACATGCTCTCAATTTTTTGCTAGCGGAAATTTGGCCAGCAAAATTCCGATGGAGCCTACACACGTCGCATTTTCCGATGAAAAGCTCTCATCGGTCTTTTTCTGGAATTCCGGAATCGTGTGTACGCGGCATTAGAAATTGGGCTGGCCGATATATATGATGCAGAGTTTTGCGGCCAATATTTTAAGACGATTTTTCTTTTTTTGGCAGGTGGCACTGGTTGCCACTGATTGGCACCGGCAGGTGGCATTGGTTGGCAATGGCAGGTGGCATTGGTTGGCACTGGCAGGTTTCACACTGAGCCGATTTGTCAGTTTCAGTTACACTATATGTAACTGAATGCAGAGACCAGCTGTCAGAATTCAGCGTGATGTTGGGGGTGAGCAGGACCCGGGGTGGGCAGGGCCCTGCAGCTATCAAACACCAACCAATGATTGGGCTGCTTAAGAAAGTTGGCGGGACCACATACATGTAGCGGCCCGCCCAAATCCTGTGCCATTGGCTGGTGTTTGATATCTGGGTCCCGCCCACCCCAGGTCCCACCCACCCCTGACATCACACTGAATTCTGACAGCTCCTCTCTCTGTATTCAGTTGCAAATCAGTTTCAAACACTGAGCACAGAGCCGCTAAGTGTGTGCAACTGTCAGTGGGGAAGGGAGGTAGTCTCGGGCAATGCCGATTTCTTAAAAAAAGGCCAAATATCGGCCGATTTATATCGGTGGACCTCTAACTTGAAGACCTGCAGAGAACATTTCTGGGTAAGGATGGTGCTGCATCCCTGAACAGGCAAGTGTCCTTTTATTAAAAGTCAGCAGCTGCAAGGATCCCTTGCAGATGGGTTAACCCTTTCAACACCAAAGTCCCTTTGAATTCTGTGTCCCAAATGAGGACTTGCCAATTATAAAAGTACTGAAATTAGCCCTCTCCTCTCTGACCGGACTACTCCGGAACCCCCCACCATACATGGGTGAGAACCCCTGAGTACTAAAATTGTCTCTTGAACTCTTCCTTAAAGGGACCACTACCCAAATAGTGGGGAAATGCTGTATATCTCCCATCCCCGGCGTCCTGTTCAATATATATTTAGAGTTTCATTAGTATTGTACTGCTTGTTGAAAAGCCAGTTTTCATGGCATTTTTTTGTTCATGCAGGCCTGTTCGCTGGACCCGATGTTGGATGACTCAGTGATGTTTGCTAAGAGACTCCGTTCTCTCAACCGACCAGTCACCCTGAAGGTAGTAGAAGATCTCCCGCATGGATTCCTCAGCCTATCACAGCTGTCACCAGAAACCCGAACCGCCACAGCATTGTGCGTCCAGCGCATCCGGCAAGTCCTGCGAGAAGAACCTCCTGCCCCGCCTCCTGCCGCTCCCCGCAAACACCGCAAACTGGAAAGGACGCTGGGGAAGAGCGCAGTGACCGATCGAGAGATTGGAGCCTGAAACCCCAAATAACTTTCTCCATAACGTGCAATAGTCATTTACATTTATAACCACTGGTCACTCTGATTTTATGCTGCTTCCATTGTGTTGAGTCACAAATGCCACAAGCAGTCTTCAATGTCTCTGAGAAGTATGGTGCACATGCTTGAAAAAGGGATTTGATGAAGGACATCCTAGACGCATAAGGTGCTTTTTTAGTAAATCTCTGGGACACCCTGGTTGACAGAGAGCTGCTTTAAATGTTGGATTCTGACCCTTGATTGTTATCTACTCTGGGGTCCTTTGGGCCACCACCACAAATCTCATGGACACGGGCGGGTTGGCCATACAGCATAAAAAAATGCATGCTTTTGGGCACTTGGAAAGCACAGGTACAGCATAGAGCTGTGAGCAGCCTGTCAAAATCAATGACAGGCTTTGGCGGCTGGATGCTGTTCCAAGCAGTGCTCACGTATAGAGCCTAATGCAATCAGGGACATACCTGAGCACAGAACTCCTGGGCATACGTCCCTTAGCACATGCGGCCCCATAATGTGAGTATCGCTTGAAACAATGTCCAGCCTGTCGTGGACCGTTGTCGTTGATTTTTAGCAGGGTGTAACCCTGGTGCCCAATAATGCCTGTATGACTCACTTGTGTGCATGAGCCGATAGAAGAATAAGGGAAATCAGTAAATCCAGCCCACCATGGTGTTGTTGGCACATTTATACATGACCTTTGCCTAAAGCCAGTGTTCCGTCAAAAAATGTCCGCCTATCGAATAGTGTCCGGGCCGTACTGCGCAGGCTCAGCGCTTGCGCAGTATGGAGGACAAGGAGATTCGGAAAATCTCCGAAGATGAACGGCGCCCGCGCCGTGAGTCCAGGTACAAGTCCCACCATCCAAGTGGACATAGGTCTGCACAAAGTTAGAGGGCACCTCGTGGGCTCGCCACGCTTCGGGCACGTCCTCGCTGCGCTTGGCTCTTTTTTATTCTAACTCGATGTCCACTTGGATGGTGGGGCTTGAACCTGGACTCATGGATATCATCTTCGGATATTTTCGGAATCTGCTTGTCATGTAAGTACACATGCGCAGTACACAGCGGACAGTATCCGATGGGGGACACTATCCGACAGGACACCGGCCATAGATTGTTCGAATCTCGGCCTGTTCAGCAGGGACTGGCCGAGATTCGAACCATCTATGGGTAAGCTGATTGTACCCATCGATTCACTTGGGTACAACAAGCATTTTGGATTTTTACATGCAATTATTGCCAGTGGCTATGGTGCTAGCAATAATCACTGTGTTCTTCCAGCAGGGATGGATCTCCGCATCCTGAGAACACAATAGTTCTGTTGGAGGGGGGATTCCCCTGATCAACATTGGCTGTGTTGACGGGGGAACCAAGCTAAATTCTTTGAGTTGCAGGAAAAAAAATTGCTCCATGTATGGCCAGCCTATGTTCTACCATCGCTATGAAATCCACCCTTTTCCACACCATGGCTTCCTCCACTGGCTTGTTGTTGTGACATATGGTTCACATTACAACATGGCTGCATCCACTGCTTGGATATCGGTCCACATTACAAAACAGCCGCCCACATCTTTTAGCGGTAATATCTTGATTTTGCTTGTGTGCGTTTATTCTATATGACATGTATATATCTTTTGGGTTGCCGTTGTCCATCTGTATTTATCATTTTACATTCCCTCTCTGTATTTATATATGTATGTATGTTTTGTGTCTTGTTTTCTTCAAATTTATACTTTTATCAAACAAAAAAAGTACAGTTTTTTTTATATATAAGATGTATACGTTTTATGCAGTTAATATTATTTTTATGAACATGCTAAGACCAGATGTATTTAGCTGGGCTTTTAAGAAAAACTGTCTTGTAGTATGACTAGGGAATAAAAGAAAAACTCCAGCCTTCACTTCAGTCTTGCACAGGCTACTCTCCTCTTCTGAAATTGCTTACTATGGTTTCACTGCACACTCTGAGCTTCTCACAGCATGCATTGGAAGCTTCAGCCAGTAAGACCCCTTTCACACTGGGGCGTTTATCAGGCGTTTTTTAGGCGCTTTAGCGTTAAAAATAGTGCCTGTAAAGCGCTTGAAAGAAGCCTCATCTGCAATCCCAATGTGAAAACCCAAGTCCTTTAAGAGCCCTTTCACACTGCCAGCGCCCGAAAAACACTCGTAAAGCGCCGCTTAAACTAGCGGTGCTTTACCATCGCTTTTCGAGCGCTTTTAACCCTTTATTTGGTCACTAGCAGGGGTTAAAAGCGCACACAAAGCGCCGCTGCTAAAAGCGATTTTCATGCGTTTTTCAGGCGCTTCCCATTGATTTCAATGGGAAGGGGCACTTCAGGAGCGGTGTATTCATCGCTCCAAAAGCGCTGCAAAGAAGCTTATGCTTGCAGGACTTTTTTTGACGCCCTGCCAGCGCAGCGCCTCGGTGTGAAAGGGGTCTCAGTGTGAAAGCACTCGGGATTGCAGTTGCGGCTTTTTTCAGTCGCTTTACAGGTGCTTTTTGTAACGCTAAAGCGCCTAAAAAAACGCCTGAAATACTCCCCAGTGTGAAAGGGGTCTAAGAGTCATGCCTCATTTCTTGGCTGGAGGACATCCAGCATCATCTAGTAGTGCTTTTCTCCTCAGTCTGGCTCTTCCTGACCCCGGACCTTTCTTTCATCGGATTTGAGTTCTTTCTATCATGGAGGCTCAGCATTGCATGTGTGGGTTACTGAGAGTGGTGTGCATAGGAACACCCACCTCTCAAACCTGGCATCCGCCTAACAAGCCATTTTGAACTGCTTCCAAGTTCCAGCCCACTGGTGGTTTCAGGGCTGAGGGGTCTAGAGAGGAGCACTGAGGCAGGGTGCTGTGATGTTTTAAGAAGCTATGTACAGCACCCTGCCAGCCATGATCGGTTTTTGAATTGCATAGAAAAGCATAGAGTACTAGTAATGATATCGCTAGGTCCAGCTTTAGGCATGTAATAATAAAACACTGTATTTAATAATTTTCTTCATGTTGTTGTGGGAACCAAATGAGTATATGCAGATTACACTTCACCTCTAAAGTGTATCTCTAGCAAAAACTCTTTGGTTTTGGATAAAGTGGTGTAAGGGTTTAGAATCTCTGTCTGTTTTTTTATGGCCCTCTGTGTTCCCGCTAGGGAGATTTACCCAGTTTGTCTTCATTGTTACCGAGGCAGAAAGTGATGGAAAATAAAATTGGGTACCATGAGAAAAGGCAACATTTCAGAAATTAATGGAGGTGAAAATTTTCCTGTTTATACAATATTTGGCCAAAAGTTTGTGGACCTCTTACCATCACACATATTTGAGCTTGTTGGACGTCCCCTTCTAAAACCATGACCATTAATATGGAGTTTGCCCCAACAATGTGAAACCTTAGGATTCTCCCCTTTCTAAGAAGGTTTTTCACAAGATTTTGGAATGCGTCTGGGGACATTGGTGCCCATTCAGCCAAAAGGGCCAATTGTGAGGTCAGGTATGGATGGTGGATGAGAAGACCTGGCTCACCATCTGGGTTCCAGCTTATCTCAAAGGCGTTCAGTAGGGTTGAGGTCAGGGCTCTGTGTGGACCTCCTGAGTTTCTCCTCACTAGACTCCTCAAGCTGTGTCTTTATAGAGCTGGCTTTGTACTTTGGGGCACAATCATGGTAAATGAGAAGAGGGACCTTCACCAAACTGTTGGTTAGAAATGCACAATTGTCTAACATATCTCTGTATAATGTAGCATTACCAGTACCCATCACTAGGAAAGCCTAAACAGTTTGGAGGAGTGTCCTCCATACTTTGACCAAAAAGTATATATAGGTGAAGTCTATTCAAATTGATTTTGCTTTGGTATGGGGCCCCAACACCACTAGACAGGCAGGGGAAAGAAAATTCTGAGGTTTTTATACCCACTTTTCCTTAGCGTGGCTCCCATGAGGCAATATGCATAGGAATTTTCTATTGGGTTGTGTTAATTGGCTTTATTTACAGATTTTAACAGCTCTTCAGTTTAAAACAATCTCCCACTTTTTACATTTGACCACTTTTTTTATTTATTTTTTTGACACCAGAATCTTTTTTTGCTTTACTCTTAGGTTAGAACAGAAACAAGTTAGTTTTCTGGGCTCATTCACACTTAAAGTGGTGTGCCCCTTAAAAACATTTTTTTTTAAGGTCAGCAGCTTCAAATACTGCAGCTGCTGACTTTTAAGAATCGGACACTTACCTGTCCCAGGGTCCAGCGATGCGGGGGAACAAAGCCCCCCCCCCTCGTTTCCCGCTCCGCTCGCCGCGCCGGCATCCTTACTGTGGGCACCCGGCTGTGGCTTCACAGCCGGGCACCCACTGCGCAGGCGCAAGCGGCGCTGCACGCCGTGATACGCCGCACAGTCATCTGGGACCTGTCACGTGTCCCAGATGACTGACTGTGCCGAGGGGAAGTGACGTGTTTAGCCTAGGCTATGGAAGAGGCAGATTTCGTGGGACCACCTAGCAACAGGGAGAAATAGGTAAGTGATTTTTTTTTTTTTTTTTTTTTTTTTTTTTTATTAGCTCATTTGCTGCACATAGATTAAAACTTGAATTTTGGGGGGAAACACCACTTTAAGCTTTCCATTGTGGTGTGTTAATGTACACACGTTCAAGTACGTTTTGGATAGCCCATTTATTATTAGTGGAAAAAAATATGCAAGCCAAGGCAGTGCACTACAATCCATGGTATATGCATTGTGTGCTGTAGTGCATTGGGCTCTACTGTTAGGGTATCATTCACAATAAAATGGCACCACACATAGAGCAGGTCTGGTGGCACGTGTTGTAGCGTGCGTTGCCACAACCAAGAATAGGCCCTCTGGTTGGTACAGAAAGTGATGGATTTTTGTCCCCAATGGTGACCCAGAAATAAAATATAGGCAGTGGTTCTAACCTCTTACTACTCAGACTGAAAAGGTGTTTTTAGCGAATCGGTTCTTCTATCCTTTTGGCTCTCTTTCCCTGACCTAACAACCTCACCACCTCCGATAAATGCTTACACATCTCACTCCAACGGCTCTGCTATTTGCATCTAGCGCCACAAGCCTTCAATGTCCTGGCTGGGCCTACACACTATAGACTTCTATGGGACTCATCCTCCTGAGGTCTGAAATGCTTGAGATCAGCCAAACAGAATCTGACATTGACCTAAATCAGGGGTCTCCAAACTACGGCCCTCCAGTTGTCCAGGAACTACATTTCCCATCATGTCTGTGAATGTCAGTGTTTTACAATGCCTCATGGGATGTGTAGTTCTGGAGGGCCATACTTTGGAGATCCCCGACCTAAATAAAACCAGAAATTCCGATTGGTTTGTTACAGACAGTTTTTCTTTCAGGCTCTTTCATGCACAGGCCCATTGTAGCGTAGGTGATCATCCATCTATAATAACTAGAGGAGTGTATGAGTCAATGTGTGCAGATGGATATAGCTCGGTACACAGACCTTGAGCAAGGCAGGTGTTTTATGTGTATTCAGCCTATTTGTTTTAGGTGTCTCAAACAGGAACTCAGCTGAAGGCCTTGCTTTATTTTTTTAACCTTGCTTTTGGACATTCACCTACATCTTCCATGCTGCGGAGACGGACAATTTTGCAGGCAATACCTCAGCAGTTTCATAGGCAGTGTTCTCAGTGCAAAAAAAAAAAATGGCCTCCTCCAGTCTGTGCAGGAAGTAGGTGCCTTTTTAGTGCATTTTTACCCACAAGATGCTTATGCAGTTTCCAGTGCTGTCGGATGCTTAATGTTCTCATGAAGGGAAAACCACTAATTTAAGTGTACCTGTCACCAAAACAGGGGGGGGGGGGTGCAGCAGTATTCTCTAGTTGATCACTGCCCACTCTGTCAAAACGGCTGCCTGACCGGATGACAGGTGCTCTTAAATGTTGCAGTACTTACTCGAGTCGTCCTCATCAGCAGAGGGCTGACAGGTTATTTTTAATAAGTTATAAGCACTCTTTTATATTGTCTGTACATTACCAGCACATGTGTATAATAGTATTGTTAACCTATGTATATACGTATATAACAAATAGTGTTTTTTTTTTTTAATATATATGTATACTAATTGATACTGATTGTCTGTACATAAACTAAGCATACAAATTTGAGGCTTTTCTTAACGTGTGCAAAGATCAATGAGTTAAAATAGCTCATGATGTCCAATCTGAATACAGAATAATAAAACGCCTTGTTAAGGTTAACACACTCTTTGCACTTTCTTTTTTAGCCCGTATGGGTTAGTGTGTATGCACCTCTATGGACATGTACCGTATATACTGGAGTATAAGCCGAGTTTTTCAGCACATTTTTTTGTGCTGAAAATGCCCCCCTCGGCTTATCCTCGAGTCAAGCACTTTTCTGCACCAAAGAATGACATTTTCTGACCCCGAGATACAGGGCCCCAAAGTCGGTTCGGAAAATGTCATTCTCTGCTGCAGAAAAGTGCTTGACATTTTCCGAACCGACTTTGGGGCCCTGTATCTCGGGGCCACTTGGTGCTAGGAACCCCATCTGGATATGTTAGTGTTAGTTCCACTGGGTTTGCTAGCACTAAAACATATCCAAAGTTGGGGTTCCTAGCACTAAGTGGCCCTGAGATACGGGGCCCCAAAGTCGGTTCGGAAAGCGTCATTCTCTGCTGCAGAAAAGTGCTTGACATTTTACGAACCGACTTTGGGGCCCCGACCCGTTGTAGTGCTGGTTCCACTGGGTTTGCACACCACATTTGGGGTTCCTAGCACTAAGTGGTCCCGAGATATGTGGCCCCAAAATTGGTCAACTGTGTCCATCTGCAGCAATGTAATTTCGGGACCCTTTGGTCAATGAGATCAATGAGTTAAAATAGCTCATGACGTCCAATCTGAATTCAGTGGTTTATAACAGACAGAATAATAAAACGCCTTGTTGTTAAGGTTAACATAATCTTTGCACTTTTTTTTTTTAGCCCGTATGGGTTAGTGTGTATGCGCCGCTATGGACATGTACCGTATATACTGGAGTATAAGCCAAGTTTTTCACCACATTTTTTTGTGCTGAAAATGCCCCCCTCGGCTTATCCTCGAGTCGAGCACTTTTCTGCACCAGAGAATGACATTTTACGACCCCGAGATACGGGGCCCCAAAGTCGGTTCGGAAAATGTCATTCTCTGCTGTAAAAAAGTGCTTTGATATTTTCTGAACCGACTTTGGGGCCCTGTATCTCGGGGCCACTTGGTGCTAGGAACCCCATCTGGATATGTTATAGTGCTAGTTCCACTGGGTTTGCTAGCACTAAAACATATCCAAAGTTGGGGTTCCTAGCACTAAGTGGCCCTGAGATACGGGGCCCCAAAGTCGGTTCGGAAAGCGTCATTCTCTGCTGCAGAAAAGTGCTTGACATTTTACGAACCGACTTTGGGGCCCCGACCCGTTGTAGTGCTGGTTCCACTGGGTTTGCACACCACATTTGGGGTTCCTAGCACTAACTGGCCCCGAGATACGTGGCCCCAAAATCGGTCAACTGTGTCCATCTGCAGCAATGTCATTTCGGGACCCTTTGGGTCCAGAGACCCCAAATTTTGGCTGCAGCTAGGGGGCATCTAGGAACCCTTAACTACCAAGCTTGAGGTTTGGGGGACCTATGGCTGCAAATGAACACAGTGAGGCTGCAAATGGGCATTGTTGACCCTCTTTTCCACTTACAGTAGCTGCGCATTTATCACCCTAGGCTTATACTCGAGTCAATACATTTTCACATTGTTTTGTGGTAAAATTAGGTGCCTCGGCTTATATTCGGGTCGGCTTATACTCGAGTATTCACGGTACATATTTGGGGCTTATGCACAGGGGGGAAGAATTTTATGCAGGGTCCTGCATAAAAAGTGATCTGCAGTGCAGCTCAGCTCAAACGGTCGTATGAACATATAGAGTTGAGATGCTTACGATGTACAAATCTATCATTCAGAATTACTCAATGCCGAGGTCATTCTGCGCCACCGCCGCTGCTGCATACACATTGTCGATGTTCATATATCCTTCTGGGCCAGTCATTATCTAGGGAGCAGCAGCTGCCCACAATGACCTCAGCTTCGGAGCACTTTTACACGGACTTTCTGATCCGGTCTGTCCGTTTTTCAGGTGGACCTGATCGGAAGCTCCATGTAGGCTTATGGACAGACAGATGTAAATGTCCATTTACACTCGCCTACCTCTGAGTCTGTCCAGGTTTGTCCAAGAAAAAAAAAGAAGAAAGAGTGTGTCCTTTTCTGTTTTTCTTCCAGACTTCAAGGGATTGTAAAATCTTTTTTTTTTTTCTATTAAAATAACAAACCTTATACTTCCCTGCCCTGTGCAGTGGTTTTGCACAGAACAGCCCCGATCCTCCTCTTCTCGGGTCCTTGGCTGTAGCTCCTAGTCCCTCCCTCCTACTGAGTTCCCCCACAGCAAGCGGCTTGCTAAGGGGGACACCCGAGCCGAGCTGCAGCTCCGTGTATCCATTCAGATACGGATATGCAGTCATGGCCCCGCCCCCTCTCTCTCCTGATTGGCTAACTGAGTTTGACAGCAGCAGGAGCCAATAACGCCTCTGGTGTGTCTCAGCTAATCAGGAGGGAGAGTCCAGGATGGCCAAGGCACTCGTGGACATTGCTGGATGAGATGAGCTCAGGTAAGTTTTAGGGGGCTGCTGCATGTAGAAGTCTTTTTACCTTAATGTGTAGGGTGCATTAAAGTGGTTGTATGCCCTCAATTTCAACTTGCACCTACAGGTAAGCCTAGATTAAGGCTTACCTGTAGGTACAAGAAATATCTCCTAAACCTACACGGTTTAGGAGATATTTGCCAAAAGGTTTTACAACGGCGCATGCGCGCCATAGACAACGGTGCATTCTCAGGGTTAATCCCCATTTACAACTTCGGCTCACCGAAGTTAAAGTCTCCCGCGCGCATGCGCAAAGCGACGTCTTCGCCACTCGGCGCTGTGATTGGCCGGAGCGGCGATACCCGGAAGTAAACGAGTGGAGAGATGGCTGCGGCTAGAGGGGGAGACGAGGACGGTGTCTGGGGCCCCGATCTAAGGTAAGTGATGCATAATGAGCTAGTATGCTAGTCATATTAGGTTGTTTAAAAAAAAAAAAAACGGTATACAACCTCTTTAAGATAAAAAACCTTCTGACTTTACAATCACTTTAAATGTGATCGTTCAGAGGTAGCCTCATGTAAAAGGACACAAATCCGTTTACATCCGGCCACCCATGGAATCATCATGGGTCTGTCACGGTCTGTTATGTCAATGCAGAGACAAGCTGAACGGCATGGATGTAAAAAAAAACAGACATCTGTCCTGTTCTGCTCCAATTGAACAGGCAACTGTTTACGGATCCCCTGTGGAATGGCACCATGTGTCGGGACCCTTATGCCGCGTACACACGATCGGAATTCTCATCGGAAAAAGCTCGGATGGTTTTGCCATCGGAATCCCGACGGAATTCCGCTCAAACTGTCTTACCTACACACGGTCACACCAAATTCCGACGGTTAATAGCACCGCGACATACAACACGTTCGGCACTATAAAAGGGAAGTTTAATGCTTCCGAGCATGCGTCAAATTGTTTCCGAGCATGCGTCGGAATTTTGCATGTCGGAATTGCATACACACGATCGAAAATCCGATAGCTTTTCCGTCTGAAAAATTAAGAACAGGCTCTCAATCCAAAGTCCGTTGAAAAAAGACCAATGGGCATACACAAAAATCCGATGAAAAGCTCCCATCGGACTGTTCCCATCAGAAATTCCGACCGTGTGTATGCGGCATTAGTCTATCTGAGTGACTGAAGGCTGGGGTCATTCTGCACCTGCCCTGCCATTGTCTAGTGCAGGGGTCTCCAAACTTTTCAAAGGGCCGGTTTATTTTCCTTTAGACTTTAGGAGGGCCGGATTGTGCCCAGCGGGGGGCAGAAAGTGTCCCAGGCCTGGCATCAGTGAGAATAAATTTGGATTTAGGGTTGGTGGTCAATAGGAGGAGGAGGAGTAGTGCCTTTATTACTAAGAGAAATAGTATCCCATCATTGGTATTAGTGGAAGAAATGGTGCTCCATTGTTGGTGTCAGTGGGAGGAATAAGTGCCCCAGGGGCCAGATAAAGGCTAGCAAAGGTTCCACATCTGGCCCTAGGGCCACAGTTTGGAGACCCCTGGTCTAGTGTATGACACATTTAGGGACAGAGGAAGATGTAAACATGAGCATTGTGTAGGCAGCAGCAGCAGCCGAGAAGGGGCAGAGCCCTTAATTATGCTAAAGGCTGTGGGCATTCTGTGCCGGCACTGCCCCGCCGCTACCTACCAAATTCATGGGGGCATGTAAACAATATAGGCGTTGTCACAGAATGACCTCGGCCCAAGGGCCGAGGCCATCCTGAGCCGCTGCTTACACGTTTGTTTACATGTCCCCCCAGTACTGAATTCACCAGACAGTGGCGATGGTGCCGTATCCATTTACCAACGTTCACACAAACATTTACTACATGTGTACTGTGTAAGACTGCGGATTCTTCTCTTCTTGGTTTACACATCTAGACGCTAAGGGGGGTATACTGACCCCAGCACAACAGTGTTTATGGACAAATGTCTAATAACTGTGTCCGTGTGTATTGCAGCCAGTTGGCACCACCGTGATACATCTCAAGTATGTTTGTGAAGGGGATGCCTAGTAATGATTGGAATTCCTAATCTGGTATCACGTCACATTAGGCTACCCATCACATTTTGCTACCCGCTGGAGTGCGCATGCGCGACACCGCCATATGCGTTCCAACACTGTAAGTCACCACTTTGTCACAGGGCCCCTCGTTTTGCTCGCCACGCTTCGGGCACGGTCTCGCTACACTCTGCATAATTATAATCTAATGTCCACTTGGATGGTGGGGCTTGAACCTGGACTCAGGGGTGTGGCCACAAAATTCAGCGCAAGCGCCGAGCGCCACAGTGTTGGAACGCATATGGCGGCATCGCGCATGCGCAGTCCAGCGCAGGCTTCGCTCGCCACGATTCGGGCACGGTCTCGCTTCGCTTGGCATAATTATAATCGAACTCTCTATGTCCACTTGGATGGTGGGGCTTGAACCTGGACTCAGGGGTGTGGCCACAAAATTCTGCGCAAGCGCAGATCGCCACAGTGTTGGAACGCATATGGCGGCATCGCGCATGCGCAGTCCAGCGGTTCGCCAAATCTGATGGGTCGTCATATGTGTCGAAACACTGGCATTCCTCTGTATTACTACACTGTACTGGGTGAGTGTGTCTGGCTCCTCACCTGATCCTTCCTGTTGGTCAATGAAGCTGCCCCTCATGTCTACAGCCCAGTAGGGAGGTTCAAGAATTGGGGGAGAACTCACCAAACTGGTCTTTCAAGTCGTTCAAAAGTCTAACCGTCCCCCAAACCCTCTTTAAACACTTACCTGAGTCCTCTATTGATCCAGCACTGTGCCCACCTGCAGGCTTCACTGAGAGCAGAGGGAGCGGTGGGAGTGTCCAAAATGTGTTGTGTGTGTCTATGGACTCGCAAAGCCCAGCATGGGAGTGCACCCACACATACCCCTATAGCACATGGCTTGTTATGGGGCAGACACTGAAGAGGTGGAGCGGACAGCAACAGCAGGAGACCCCAGGAGAGCATATAAGGGGCTCCTGTGTGCAATATCACAGATTAGGTAAGTATAAACCTGTTTATTTTAATTTAACTTCCTCCTGCCGGCCATATGCATATATGCGGCTTCCCAGCAGGTGTGCTTTAAATCCCATTAATTGCATATAGCTTGATAAAATATACTGTGTGTGTGTGTGTATATATATATATATATATATATATATATATATATATATATATATATATACACACACACAGTGGAACCTTGGTTTACGAGTAACGCGGTTAACGAGCGTTTTGTAAGACGAGCAACTTTTTAATTTTTTTAATTCTGATTTGGTTTGCGAGTGATGTCTCGCAAAACGAGCATAATTCAAGCTAATGGGGTGTGCAGTACCGCATTTGGCCAGAGGTGCGGGGGCGCCGTTGACACTCAGAACGGTTTGGAAATACTCAGTTTAGCTGAGCTGTCCCCGAATATTTCCGAGGCTCTCCGGTGCCCCTACCCCCCACCTCTGGCCATGTGCGGTATTGCATGCAATAGAAGTCAATGCGGAACAAATTATATTCGTTTCCATTGACTTCAATGGGGTGCTTTGGATTACAAGCATTATCCTGGAACAGATTATGCTCGTAATCCAAGGTTCCATGGTATAACAATACAAAAAAAAAAAATGGCACCTTTAAAGTAAACATGTCATTATAAGCTATAATAAACTATATCACGGATAGCCGCGATCGTCTCACGGGGAGGAAGAACTGCCTAGTGACACTGTCACTGATCACAGCTCCCTGTAATCTGGAGCTGTGATCAGTGAGGTGTCACACACAGCCCCTCCCCCCCACAGTTAGAATCACTCCCTAGGACACACTTAACCCCTACAGCGCCACCTAGTGGTTAACACCTTCACTGCCAGTCACATTTACACAGTAATCAATGCATTTTATAATTGCACTGATCGCTGTATACATGTGACTGGTCCCAAAATCACGCCAAAAGTGTCCGATGTGTCCGCCATAATGTCGCAGTCACAATAAAAATCGCTGATCGCCGCCATTACTAATAAAAAGAGATTATTAAAAAAAATGCCATAAAACTATCCCCTATTTTGTAAACGCTATAACTTTTGCGCAAACAAATCAATAAACGCTTATTGCGATTTATTTTACCAAAAATATGTAGAAGAATACGTATAGGCCATATTTATTATAGCAAAAAGTAAAAAATAATGTGTTTCTTTCAAAATTGTCGCTACTTTTTTTTTGGTTTATAGCGCCAAAAATTAAAACCGCAGAGGTGATCGAATTCCACCAAAAGAAAGCTATATTTGTGGGGAAAAAAGGACGCCAATTTTGTTTGGGAGCCACGTTGCACGTTGTCAGTTAAAGCGACACAGTGCCGAATCGCAAAAAAGTGCTCTGGTCTTTGGCCAGCCAAATGGTCCAGGGCTTAAGTGGTTAAATGATGATCAATCCGAACCAATGGGCAGCGTAACCCCCACTTGTTCTGATTAATTTTACATCAAAGCTGTGCCTCTCCATGAACCCAGAGAATTATTTTTGTACTTCACATAAGAGATGCACAGCTATGATGGAAGACAAATCGGAACCAATTGGCAGCATAACTCACTGGTTCTGATTGAGCTTCAATCATAGCTGTGCCTCTCAATGAACTCAGAAAAGAGTTTTACAGTAAGTACAAAAAAATTCTACTTTTCGGATGTCAGTGATGACAGCTGCCGCGTTTCTCCAATAATGCGTTTCTGTTATTTTCATCACCTCCCTCTTCCTTGCTATTGGCCTATCACTATGATTTTCTGGCCCAGGAATCATTAGAAAGGTGTAGGAGGGGCACATAGTGTCAGCAGTTGTGGGATGTTGTAGTTCCCTTATCAGAGCACTCATGTCTGGGGTTTATATACACTTTATTATCAAAAGTATTGGGACGCCTGCCTTTACAGGCACATAAACTTTAACCACTTCCCGCCTGGCCTATAGCAGAATGACGGCTGGGTGGTGGTTTTGTTATCCTGACTGGGCGTCATATGACGTCCTTCAGGATAACATGCCGCCACGCGCCCGTGGGGGCGCGCATCGCGGAGATCAGTGGAGCGATGTGTCAGTCTGACACACCGCTGCACTGATCTCGGTAAAGAGCCTCCAGCGGAGGCTCTTTACCACGTGATCAGCCATGTCCAATCACAGCTGATCACTATGTCAACAGGAAAAGCCGGTGATCGGCTTTTCCTCACTCGCGTCTGACAGACATGAGTAGAGGAGAGCCGATCGGCGGCTCTCCTGACAGGGGGGTCTGTGCTGATTGTTTATCAGCGCAGCCCCCCCTCAGATGCCCACACTGGACCACCAGGGACTCCACTAGGACCACCAGGGAAGTGGGAAACATGTGGATGGCCAGGTATGTAGCCCCTGGCCATCCACATGTGCAAATGATGCCCAATCTGTGCCAGTCAGTGCCCACAAATGGGCACTGACTGGCACCATCATGTACCCATAAAAAACAATGATGCCCAGCAATGCCACCCATCAGTGCTACCCATCAGTGCCCATCCATGCCACCTATCCATGCCACCCATAAGTACCCATCAGTGTCATCCAAAAGGGCCCATCAGTGCCACCTATGAGCACCCATCAGTGCTGCATAACAGTGCCACCTATCAGTGGACGTCAGAGCCACCTCATCAGTACCACCTCATTGGTGCCACCTCATCGGTGCCCATCAGTGCCCGTCAGTGCAGCCATATCAGTGCCCGTCATTGAAGAAGAAAATGTACTTATTTACAAATAATTTTAACAGAAACAAAGAAAAACTTTTTTTTTTTTTTTTAATTTTCGGTCTTTTTAAAAAAAAATTGCGCAAAAAATAAAAATCTCAGAGGTGATCAAATACCACCAAAATAAAGCTCTATTTGTGGGAACAAAATGATAAAAATTCTGTTTAGTCACAGTGTAGCATGACCGCGCAATTGTCATTCAAGTGCGACAGCGATGAAAGCTGAAAATTGGTCTGGGCAGGAAGGTGTCTAAGTGCCGGTATTGAAGCTGTTATAGCTGCAAAGGGCGGGCCAACTGAATATTGAACCCTACGGACTAACACTGGGATGATTAAAGTTTGCGTAGAGGCAGGTGTCCCAATACTTTTGGAAATATAGTGCGTCACATGCAGGCGCTTATAATTGCCAGCCAGAGTGTGCACTATACATGTTTAATATGGCCACAGATTCGCTTTAAATGTTACAAAATTGACAGCTGGAATCCAATTGGTCTGCTGGAAACATCTGTTGAGTTTGACTCTTTTGAAGATGAATGTGCAGAAATGATGTGAGAGCCTCGCTGGTGACGCTCCGCAAAGCTGGAAAACCGCGTCGGGCTCATCAACAGATTGCGTATTGCTGCCTTGACCCTAAAGCTCTGAATACGCTGACCTCTTGTGACTATTAGTCAGCAGCTCACCTGCTATCCAGGCCGAGAGCCAGAGACCAGACAGAGACCCGAGTTCACCTACATAATGGGAACAATGTATTTAACCACTTCAATACCGGCACTTATACACCTTCATGCCCAGACCAATTTTCAGCTTTCAGCTGTCGCACTTTGAATGACAATTGCGCGGTCATACAACACTGTACACAAATGAAATTTTTGATCATTTTGTTCCCACAAATAGAACTTTCTTTTGGTGGTATTTGATCACCTCTGCGGTTTTTATTTTTTGCTAAACAAATAAAAAAAGACTGAAAATTTTGAAAAAATTTATTTTTTTTGTTTCAGTTTCAAAACTTTGTAAATAAGTACGTTTTCTCCTTCACTGATGGGGCTGCACTGATGGACACTGATAAGGCGGCACTGATGGGCACCGATGAGGTGGCACCAATGAAGTGGCACTGATGAGGTGGCATTGATGGGCACGGATATGTGGCACTGATAGGCGGCACTGATGGGCAACACGGATGGGCACTGACAGGTGGCACAAATTGGCATGGATAGGCGGCATGGATGGGCATGGATAGGCGGCACAAATGGGCATGGATAGGTGGCACAAATGGGCATGGATAGGTGGCACGGATGGGCACTGATAGGCGGCATGGATGGGCACTGATAGGTGGCACGGATGGGCACTGATAGTGGCACGGATGGGCACTGATAGGCGGCATTGTTTTGTACTGATGGATGCCAATCAGTGCCAAACAATAATGCATGCCAATCAGTGATGCATCCATTGTGGGCACTGATTGGCATCCATTGTGGGCACCCTGTGTCATCCCTGGTGGTCTAGGGTGGCATACCTGGTGCTGGGCATCTCTGGTGGTCTGGTGGCGTCCCTGGTGGTCCAGTGTGGGCATCCTCAGGGGGGCTGCGCTGATAATCGATCAGCACAGACCCCCCCTGTCAGAGGAGCAGCCGATCGGCTCTCCTCTACTCGCGTCTGACAGACGCGAGTGAGTAAAAGCCGATCAACGGCTCTTCCTATTTACACTGTGATCAGCCGTGATTGGACACGGCTGATCACGTGGTAAAGAGTCTCCGTCAATCGCCGCGATGCGCGCCCCGGGGGCTCAAAATCCTGAGGACGTCATATGACATCCGGTCAGGATTTTAAAACCACTTTGCCGACATCTTTTGACAATAGGCGGGCGGCAAGTGGTTAAATCAGCCAAGGAGAGGTGGAGCCGGGCACCACATCCCACATTGTTAGAAAAGGGTAGAAATTGGGAGGGGGGGACTTTTAAGGTGCCAGAAACAAAGAACTAATATCATGTATAGTAAAAATACCAAATTTTATTTAAAGTGGTGTTTCCCCCAAAAAATTAAAAATTGCTTAAAATTCCAAAAAAAATATAAAAAAAAAAAAATAATTGGAATTTTTTTTTTTAACTCACCTCTAAATGCCTGTTGCTAGGGCGTCCCTCGGCGCAGTCAGTCATCTGGGACACGTGACAGGTCCCAGATGACTGTGCGGCATATCACGGCGTCGCTCGCACATGCACAGTGGGTGCCCGGCTGTGGCCGGGTGCCCACAGTAAGAATGCCGGCGCCGCGAGCAGAGCGTGGAACGAGGGGGGGCTTCGTTCCCCCGCATCGCTGGAACCTGGAACAGGTAAGTGTCCGATTATTAAAAGTCAGCAGCTGCAGTATTTGTAGCTGCTGAATTTTAAAAAACATTTTTTAGGGGGCACCCCACTTTAATACATCAGATACTTATTTTTAATAACAATCTCCAATTTTAAAATTGCATATTTGTGGAAATATAACTTCTATGACCTGCTGATATCCTTTGAAATCAGTGGGGGCTGGTGCTCAACATTTGGGGTGGCACAAACAAACTGAAAAATACTGAACCCCCCCCCCCCCCCCCCAAATCAATTGCAGCCTCACTGTGCCCGTCATATGCAGCCACCTGTGAGATTGTTATACTTTTTTTTAATCTGATGTATTAAATTAAATTTATTATTTTTACTATACATGATATTAGTTCTTTGTTTCTGGCACCTTAAAAGTTCCCCCTTCCCAATTCTTACCTTTTTGTACATAATGGGAAATACTGTCACTACTCTTTAAAATCGTATGAGTATGGTTGATATGTGATGTCATATAATATAATATGACAGTATACATACAGTATATCTAAAATATGTATTTTTATAGCTTGTGAGTCGGCATCTATTACTAAAAGTATCCTCAACAAACAAAATGTAGCAATAAGTATACAGGAACTTCAAATGTAGCAAAGCTGCAGGTGAAGCTGCACTTGACTGGCTGCATAGATGGGAACTGGTCAGGCTGCATAGATGGGCACTGGTGAGGCTGCAATGGTCAGGCTCCATAGATGTGCACTGAAGAGGCTGCATAGATGGGCACTGGTAAAGCTGCACTGGTCAGGCTGCCTAGATGCGCACTGGTGAAGCTGCACTGGTCAGGCTGCATAGATGCGCACTGGTGAGGTTGCACTGGTCAGGCTGTATAGGCAACCAAATACTATACAGCGGGGGTAGGTAACCTTTTGAGTAAAGTGTGCCAAAAAATATTTTCAATGAAATTGAGCATGCCGATTTTATAACAAAAAAATGTAAACTTCGCACTCTCAATCACAAAAAGGATTTTTTATAAAGTAAATGCTGTAAACGACTTTAGTGGGAAATTAACATCCTGCCCTCTCACTCCTCAGATCAGCCCCAATTCATGCACCTTCACACCTCAGATCACTGTCCCCCCTGCAAATCTGTTTCACCACTTGTACCCCCCTGCTCTTCTGCCCCACCACTGTAACACCCTGCACATCTGCCCACCACTGTACTGCCCTGCACATCTGCCCACCACTGTACTGCCCTGCACATCTGCCCCACCACTGTATTACCCTGCACATCTGCCCCACCACTGTAACCCCCTGCTCATTTGCCCCACCATTGTACCACCCTGCTCATGTGTCCCCTCACTGTGCCACCCTGCTCTTCTGTCCCACCACTGTAAACCCATGCTCATCTGCCCCACCAATGTTCCCCCTTTCTCATCTGACCCACCACTGTACATCCCTGCACATCTGCTCCACCGCCGTACCCCCATACTCTTCTGTCTCCCTGCTGAACCATCATCTGTCCTAACACTGAACGTATCTGCTCATCTGCCCCATCACTGCACCTCCTGCACATCTCTTCTCACCACTGTACCCCCTGCTCTTCTGCCCCACCACTGTAACCCCCTGCCCATGTGTTCCACTGATGTACCTCCTTTCTCCTCTGCACATCTGCCCCACCTCTGTACCCCCCCCCCCGCTCCTCTGCCCCACCGCTGTAACCCCCCTGCTCATCTGTAACACCAACGTACCTCCTTTCTCATCTGGCCCAACACTGAACCCCCCCTACTTATCTGTCTCACCACTGTAACCCCCAGCTCATCTACCCCATCACTGTACCCCCTGCTTTTCTGTCCCACCGCTGAACCCCCTTCTCATCCCTCCCACAAGTGTACCTCCTGCACATCTGCCCCACCAATGGTACCCCCTTTTCTCATCTGCCCCACCACTGTACCTCCCTGCACATCTGCTCCACCGCCGTATCCCCATGCTCTTCTGTCTCACTACTGAATCACCTTCTCATCTGTCCTAACACGGAACCCATCTTATCTGCTCCACCACTGTAACCCGCTTTCTCATCTGCCCTACCAGTGTACCTCCTGCACATCTGTCTCACCTCTGTTCCCCCTGCTCTCCTGCCCCACCACTGTAACCCCCTGCTCATCTGTCCCACCAATACACCTCCTTTCACATCTGCCCCACTGCTCTACCCCCCTTCTTTTCTGTCCCACCACTGAACCCCCTTCTCATCTGGCCCAACACTGAACCCCCCTGCTCTTCTGGCCCAACACTGAACCCCCCCTGCTCTTCTGGCCCAACAGGGAACCTGCCTGCTCTTCTGGCCCAACACTGAACCCCCTGCATATCTGCCCCGCTACTGAACCTCCCTGCTCATCTGCCCCAACACTGTACCCCCCTGCTCTTCTGTCCCACTGCTGGAGCCCCTTCTCATATTCTCTTCCACCACTGTACCTTCCTGCACTTCCGCTCATGCTGTACCCTCCTGCTCATCTGTCCCACCTCTAAACCCCTCCTGCTCATTTTCTCCACCACTGTACCCTCTCATCATCTATGATATGTGTGATATGCAGAGTGATGAAAGGAAGCAGAGATGAGACACATCTACCTGTCCTGGCATACTCATCCTGCAGATCCAACTCTTGCTTCCAGCCCATGTGCTTGTATGTATGTGATGTCACATACAAGCATCTGGAATGGATGCGCAATGATGAGCTCACATCAGGGGCATTAGTAAGTGACACAAAGGTTCAGAAATAATTTCAACAAAGTTCCCAGAAGCGCAACAGTAATTCCACAAACTGTCACCTGATTGGGGTTTTCTCAACCACAGTGAAATCCCTTCTTTCTGAGATTGGTAGTGCCAACCAAGCAGGTTATCTTCCTCCAGATGGTGGGCGGAGCTAGCAGGACTGTGATTGGCTTTAGCAGTGGCCAATGACAGTCCTCCTCCTCCTGGAAACAGGGAACGCCCCCCCCCTAGCAGAACTGCACCCAATCTCTTCCCCATCACAAAAGCTGACAATCGCAGCTACAGCAAAGTTAGAGAACCAAACAATGTTTCCCATCTTTTACAATGTGTGGGGGCACAGTGCCTCCCCCTCAGTGCAGGTGCGGTGTGGGGAATTCTGAAATTGGAAAGCATTAGTGTCTCACTGACACTTCCCTGCGCTGCTCTGCTGATGGGGAGGGAGTCGAGTGCCGGCAAAAGAGGCTTTGTGTGCCACTTGCGGCCTACCCCTGCTGTACAGTAAGTCCCCCACATATGAACGTTCAAAGATGCGAACATGTGTCCAATCAACCCCGCTGGGTTGAACAAAAAAAAATAATAATCTGACAGACCGCTGTACCAGCAAAAGCAATGTCAATGCAGCGATTTCCCCTGCTGTGCTCTTGTGTTCTGACATGGGGACCCCACCAGAGCACACTGATTGGCACTCGCAGCCATTGTCTGCAAATGCTGATCTTTGTTGGACTTACGAACAAGCTCCCAGAATGGAACTCATTTGTTGTTTCTACAAAATGTTTTATGAAAATTTGATTTTAAATACATGCAATAAAATTGCAATGTTACTAAAGAACAAGAATGTCAAATATATACATAGAACCCTTATAAACAGTGAGGGAAAAAGTATTTGACCCCCTACTGATTTTGTATGTTTGCCCACTAACAAAGAAATGATCAGTCTATAATTTTAATGGTAGCTTTATTTTAACAGTGAGAGACAGAATAAATTAAATATCTAGAAAATTGCATTTCAAAAAAGTTATGAATTGATTTGCATTTTAATGAGTGAAATAAGTATTTGACCCCTGTCAATCAGCAAGATTTCTGTCTCCCAGGTGTCGTCTATACAGGTAGCGAGCTGAGATTAGGAGCACTCTCTTAAAGGGAGTGCTTCTAATCTCAGCTTGTTACCTGTATAAAAGACACCTGTCCACAGAAGCAATCCGATTCCAATCTCTCAACCCTGGCCAAGACCAAAGAACTGTCCAAGGATTTAAGGGACAAGATTGTAGACCTACAGAAGGCTGGAATGGGCTACAAGACCATCACCAAACAGCTTGGTGAAAGTGTGACAACAGTTGGTGCGATTATTTGCAAATGGAAGAAATACAAAATAATTGTCAATCTCCCTCGGTCTGGGGCTCCATGCAAGATCTCACCTCGTGGAGTTTCAATGATCATGAGAACGGTGAGGAATCAGCCTAGAACTACACGAATCTCAAGGCAGCTGGGACCATAGTCACCAGGAAAACATTCGGTAACACACTACGTCATGAAGGACTGAAATCCTGCAGCGCCTGCAAGGTCCCCCTGCTCAAGAAAGCACATGTACAGCCCGTCTGAAGTTTGCTAATGAACATCTGAATGATTCAGAGGAGAACTGGGTGAAAGTGTTGTGGTCAGATGAGACCAAAATCAAGCTCTTTGGCATCAACTCAACTCGCCGTGTTTGGAGGAGGAGGAATGCTGCCTATGACCCCAAGAACACCATCCCCACCTTCAAGCACGGTGCTGGAAACATTCTGCATTCGGGATTTTTTTATGCTAAGGGGACAGGACAACTTCACTGCATCAAATGGACGATGGACAGGGCCATGTACCATCAAATCTTGGGTGAGAACCTCCTTCCCTTAGCCAGGGCATTGAAAATGGGTCGTGGATGGGTCTTCCAGCATGACAATTACCCAAAACTAGCCTAGCCAGTCTCCAGACCCTAATCCCATAGAAAATATGTGGAGGGAACTGAAGGTTCGAGTTACCAAATGTCAGCCTCAAAAACGTAATGACTTGGAGAGGATCTGCAAAGAGGAGTGGGACAAAATCCCTCCTGAGATGTGTGAAAACCTGGTGGCCAACTACAAGAAATGTCTGACCTCTGTGATTGCCAAGTCACGTTTTGCGAAGGGGTCAGATACTTATTTCACTCATTCAAATGCAAATCAATTTATAACTTTTCTGAATTGCGTTTATCTGGATATTTTTGCTATTCTGTCTCTCACTTAAAATAAACCTACCATTAAAATTATAGACTAATCATTTCTTTGTCAGTGGGCAAACATACAAAATTAGCAGAGGATCAAATACTTTTTTCCTTCACTTCACTGAACGGAATTGGTCCCACAGAAAACGATAGTCCTAATTAATGTTTATAATCTTTATTATGCTATTCAAAATAAAAAAAATATTGAAATTCTGGCCTTTTAATTTCGCCCTGTGACTGGTTTACAAATCAATTAAGTGGCCCTTGCTCTTCAATGTTGTGCACCCCTGATCTAAAGTGTGGTAAGTATTGACAGTACCTATAGGATCTGATGTATATGATTGTCCCATGTGTGTATACACTATGTTGCTAAAAGAATTGGGGCGCCTGCTTTTAAACACACATGGACATTAATGGCATCCTAGTCTTAGTCTGTAGGGTCCCATATTGAGTTGGCCCACCCTTTACAGCTATAACAGCTTCAACTCTTCTGGGAAGGCTGTCCACAAGGTTTAGGAGTGTGTCTATGGGAATGTTTGACCATTCTTCCAGAAGAGCATTTATGAGGTCAGGCACTGATGTTGGCCTAGCTCGCAGTCTCCGCTCTAATTCATGCCAAAGGTGTTCTATCGGGTTGAGTTTAGGACTCTGTGCAGGCCAGTCAATTTTCTCCACCCCAAACGTGCTCATCCATGTCTTTATGGACCTTGCTTTGTGCACTGCTGCGCAGTCATGTTGGAATAGGAAGGGGGCCATCTCCAAACTGTTCCCACAAAGTTGGGAGCATGAAATTGTCCAAAATGTCTTGGTATGCTGACACCTTAAAGCCCCGTACACACGATCAGATTTTCCGACTGGAAATGTTGGATGTCAGGCTGTTGGCGGAAAATCCGACCCTGTGCATGCTCTATCGGACAATTGTTGTCGGACTTTCCGCCAACAAATGTTGGCTAGCATGCCTTCAAATTTTCCACCAACAAATGTGTGTTGTCGGATTTTCTGATCGTGTCTACACAAGTCCGTCAGACAAAAGTCCAAAGTACACACGCATGCTCAGAAGCAAGGACGAAACAGAAGAGATCGGTCTTGTAAACTAGCGTTCGTAATGAAGAATTAACATTCGTGAGGCGGCAAATTATGAAATCTCCAAATTCAGCGCACAATTCTCTTCTTCTTTAATGGGATAATAATGAAGCTGCTTTGCTGGTGATACTGATGGAGTTTTTGCAAACAAATTTTCAAAGGCTTTTTTTTTCTAGTGATATAAGAAAAAATCGTGATATCAAGAATAATATTATTATGGTTTTTTTTTGTTTTTTTTATTTGGGCAAGTTACCACAACACCATTATCTTGTAGTTTTTAAGATCAAAGATACAACTATGTTGGTGTCCCTTGTCAATTCTACATTGTATTTTTTTAAATGTAACTGCCGACTCCCAAAGTGTCATTTGAAGTAGAACGCATAGCCAAGTATTATTCTACACAATTTTTTTATTGTGCTTTAAAAAAAATGAATAAAAATAAATAAATTAGACATGTTATCTGCCAATAGAACTTAACCAAAAAGTGCATTCTATGCATCCAAAAATATAGAAAATATACCAAATCAAATCATTATTCAACCAAAAAAATAATGTCAAAGCAATAACTCCAAGGCCAATAATAAATAACACGATATCTCCTCCGATTCCGCAACATGGCTGGTTGACGAACGGCCATTCAGAAACTAACTGAAAAGCACGAATCAACACTCACCAAACTTCTACTAACACAAAATTAGCAGAAGGAGCCCAAAGGGTGGCGCTAAAGAGCTGAAAAACCACATAGTACGTCTAGTACGTCACTACGTTCGTAATTGTTGGCCAACATTTGTGTGATCATGTGTATGCAAGACAAGTTTGAGCCAACACCCTTCGGCCTAAATTATATGGTTTTGTTAGAAAGCCTGATTGTGTGTACGAGGCATAAGAGTCACCAAGCCCAACCCCAAGACCAAGCCCAACCCCTGAAAACAACCCCACATCATAATCCCTCCTCCATTTATGTCTATTGGGACACAGTCAAAGTTTCCAATTTGACATCCGCGTGGGCATGGGTGCGTGCCCGTGAACTCTAACTGTGCATTTGGGATACACACCCACATCAACACAGATGCCAAACCGGGAGCAGCGGCTGTGTCCCAATTGACATGAATGGGACACCTGTGCATCTCCATGCAGGCAAACACGGTGTTCACCTGTGTGAACAAGGCCTTACAGTATATCCACATAGGTAAGACCTCAATCCAATCACTATGGAATGTTTCAAGGTGACTCGCTGGAATATGAGTCTGGATCTGGATAGCAACTCTGAAACCTGCTCCAATAAAGTTATTTTTTTCCTCACTATAAAAAAAAGCACATGGGTGCAGAATGTTACAGGTGCCTTCTTAATGACTGCTATAAAACAATTCTTATAACAATATATATACAGTTGTGCTCATAAGTTTACATACCCTGGCAGAATTTATAATTTCTTGGCCATTTTTCAGAGAATATGACTGATAACACAAAAACTTTTCTTTCACTCGAGGTTAGTGTTTGGCTGAAGCCATTTATTATCAATCAACTGTTTTTACTCTTTTTAAATCATAATGGCAACAGAAACTACCCAAATCACCCTGATCAAAAGTTTACATACCCCAGTTCTTAATACCGTGTATTGCCCCCTTTAACATCAATGACAGCTTGAAATCTCTTGTGGTATTTGTGGATGAGGCTCTTTATCTTCTCAGATGGTAAAGCTGCCCATTCCTCTTGGCAAAAAGCCTCCAGTTTCTGTAAATTCTTGGGCTGTTTTGCATGAACTGCATGTTTGAGATCTCCCCAGAGAGGCTCAATGATATTGAGGTCAGGAGACTGAGATGGCCACTCCAGAACCTTCACTTTATTCTGCTGTATCCAATGACAGGTCGACTTGGCCTTGTGTTTTGGATCATTGTCATGTTGCAATGTCCAAGTACGTCCCATGGCTGATGAATGCAAATGTTCCTCCAGTATTTTTTGATAACATACTGCATTCATCTTGCCAACAATTTTGACCAAATTTCCTGTGCCTTTGTAGCTCACACATCCCCAAAACATCAGCGATCCACCTCTGTACCTTTCATAATAGGCCTTGTTGACTCCTCTCCAAATGTAGTGTTTATAGTTGTGGCCAAAAAGCTCAATTTTGGTCCCAACACTCCAAATGACTTTGTGCCAGAAGGTTTGAGGCTTGTCTCTGTGCTGTTTGGCATATTGTAAGTGGAATACTTTGTGGCATTTGCGTATTAATG
Source organism: Lithobates sylvaticus (assembly GCA_028564925.1). Classification (NCBI taxonomy): domain Eukaryota; kingdom Metazoa; phylum Chordata; class Amphibia; order Anura; family Ranidae; genus Lithobates; species Lithobates sylvaticus. The sequence goes on along the minus strand of CM053035.1, from coordinate 38,660,440 downwards.
GCTTTCTTCTGGCGACTCGACCATGCAGCCCATCTTTCTTCAAGTGCCTCCTTATTGTGCATCTTGAAACAGCCACACCACATGTTTTCAGAGAGTCCTGTATTTCACCTGAAGTTATTTGTTGGTTTTTCTTTGCATCTCAAACAATTTTCCTGGCAATTGTGGCTGAAATTTTAGTTGGTCTACCTGACCATGGTTTGGTTTCAACAGAACCCCTCATTTTTCACTTCTTGATTAGAGTTCGGCATTCTCAATTCCTTGGATATCTTTTTATATCCCTTTCCTGTTTTATTCCATTCAACTACCTTTTCCGGGAGATTGTTTGACAATTCTTTTGCTTTCCCCATGACTCAGAATCCAGAAACGTCAGTGCAGCACTGGATGAAAGATGCAAGGGTCTGTCAGGAGTCCAGAAACCCATTAACCTTTTATACACACACACTAATTACAAGCAAACAGATCACAGGTGAGGATGGTTACCTTTAATAGCCATTCAAACCCCTTTGTGTCAACTTGTGTGCATGTTATCAGGCCAAAATCACCAGGGTATGTAAACTTTTGATCAGGGTCATTTGGGTAGTTTCTGTTGCCTTTATGAAATAAAAAGAGTAAACAGTTGATTGATAATAAATGGCTTCAGTCAAAAACTAACCATGAGTGAAAGAAATGTTTTTTTTGTTATCATATTCTCTGAAAAATGGCCAAGAAATCATAAATTCTGCCAGGGTAAACTTATGTAAACTTATGAGCACAACTATATATATATATATATATATATATATATATATATATATATATATTTCAATATTTTTTTTTTTTTGCGAAGCTTTGTTTCTATAAAAACAGTAACAAATAGTTGGAATTCATACATTCCCACATACGTGGTGAATGGAACATAATCAGGTTTGACCTTCTTCTGTTTCCTTGGGATAAAATATTTCCTCTATAATTGTTATTTCAACCTTCGATTCCTCTATACATAGCAGCCTGTTACCCTGTAGGTGCCTCTCCTCTTATGAAGATAGTAAAAATATTTACTTTCATTGCATTCCAATTTTCCTGACATAGTTTTGCTGAAAGGACCACATTTTAAAGTATAGCAAAACTAAATAATTGAAATCTCATAGAAGATTTACTGTGTTAATGCAATTTCATTAGTTGCAATATTTTAAAATCTCTTTCATTAAAATAATCCTTGGTAATTCTACCAACAAGGTCCTTGTTCAGCACTTCCTGTCATGGGGGTGACAACCGTCTCCTAATTGTGTTCCTGCATTGGCACCTTGTAACACGCGCCCCCTATTGGAGACCACAAACGACATATGTTACAACAAATATTGCACAGGTGTAGTCCACCACTGTTAGGCCCCTATGCACACGAGACGCTGTAAAACGCGCGTTCAGAGGCAGTTGGACACTTTTTTCAACTGCCCCCTGAACGCATGCAATGTTATCCTATGTGTCCATGTACACAGTCTCGTTTTTTCCCGTTTTTATGCAGTTGCGTTTAACCTCGTTTTTCCAGAAGCAAAAAAATGCGTTCAGACACTTTGCCTTTACACGTTTCAGGCGCAAAACGCAGCTAAACGCGGCTAAACGCAGGCACCTGCGTTTAGCCGCGTTTGCTTTTATAAGCCTTTTTAAAAAGGAACCCAATTTTTTGGACCAGAAAACTCAGAAATATGATGGTAAACCATAAAAAATACTAGAAAAATTGGTTTAAAATGTCGTAATTAGTTTAGATAGTTCATAGAGCATATATACTCACTAATGCATACATGTTTGTGAAATGCATACATGTTGGTGAAATATCCAACGGACATTCGCTGTACCATCAACGGATGGGTCCAATATCGACAAGCTCTGATTCTGGACCTCTCATGCAAATTTGCGACAACGTTGCTGCCTCATCAAGAGCAACATCAGGAGCATGTTCTGACATGTATTCAATATAGGATCCATTTCCAAAAAAAAACACAGAAAGAGGGGCAAATGCAAGTGTACAACTGCTCTCTCTGCTGCTGCTCACTCTGATCAAACTGGCAGAAATAGTTAATAATACATGCTTTCTGAGCTTGGGGAGGGTCTATATGATGTTATCTTTACAAATGCTTATAGACGCAAACGCGGCTAAACGCGGCATGAAAACACAGCAAAACGCGCGTTTTTAAACGCAGGTTTCTGCTTTTTAAAACATGTGTTCAGCAGAGTTTGCATTTGCCTCTCGTGTGCATGTGGCCTTACTATCAATAAGCCGCTACAGAGCAACGCAGGAGGCAGACATCCTGGCTGGGTCTGGATCGATTCTGGAAGACAGCAGTTGACTGATGCAACAAAGCAAGGGAGAAGTGTGTGTATGCAGGCTGCTGAGATGAAAGAATGATGAAAGAAGCTAGCATGGGATCAGAAAAAGAGACTGGGTTGCTGGCTGGCTGAATGCAACCCTGTCATAGCTGACCGCAGTCGGGTGAGATCTCAGAGAAGCAAAGAGACTGCTCAGTGCACAGGACCTTCCTTAAGAGACCAGGAACATTCTCCTTGTGATTTAGATTCCCAATGAGATCAGACTGTACTAGAGAGCACTCCTACTGCTTGTAAGAATGGAAAAGAGGAACTGTCTTCAGAAGGATTGAAAGAGAGAAATCACAGCAACTCCTACCCCTCTCTGAGAACTTGGGCTGAATCAGAGCACCTATTCAGAGACCCAGAAGAGGGCGCGCTGGGTCTGGTAAAAGACTAATGCCTATTACACACCACCTATTTATTTATTTTTCATTCAATTCAGAGCGTTATACAAAAAATAAGCTGACAGCTCCGGTCAGAGATGATGTACTAACAACATGATGTTAGTACAGCAATACCCCCTGCTGTGCTATTGTGTTCTGACAGGGGGGTGGCCCCCCTGCCTGCCAGAACACTCCGGTCGGCACTCTCAGCCATTGGCTGATTGAGAGCTTCTGTCGGACTGATTGCCATACAAACGGGCCGAATGTCGGTAGTTTTTTATCAAACAAGCCATTGTCGCCTGACATTCGGCACGTGTGTACTAGGCTTAACACTGCACAAGCTAATCTGTTATCTTCTGGGAACTATTGATGCTTTCTTCAAGGGCCTCAGATTTCCCAGACAATGTTTTTTTTTTCTTCATTATTGACTGACCAGTGGGATAAAACAGGGACTATTATAGTAAGTTAGGACAGTTTTTATATACTATTGCTAGGTTAAAGCAATTCAGTTCTGTTAAATACTGATATAATAGTGCACGTGTTTAACTGCTTCCCGACCAGCGCATGCCGATATAGGTTGGCAGAATGGCCCTAGTGGGCAAAAGGGCGTACAGGTACGTCCCCTTTAAGAAGCGGCACTGCGGCCGCGACAGGTGCCCGTGATCGTGTCACGGAGAGGTAGAACCCGGAGATTCCTTTGTAAACAAACAATTTTGCCTAGTGAAAGGACAGCGATCACTGCTCTCTGTCATCGAGAGCAGTTATCGCTGTCATGTGTGTTATAGCCCCTCCCCCCACAGTTAGAATCACTCCCTAGGACACACTTAATCCCTTCACTGCCAGTGTCATTTACACAGCAAGCACTGATCGCTGTATAAATGACAATGGTCCCAAAATAGTGTCAAAAATGTCTGATGTGTCCGCCATAATGTTGCAGTCGCGATAAAAATCGCAGATCGCTGCCATTACTAATAAAAAAAAAATCTAATTTAAAATGCCATAAAGCTATCTCCTATTTTGTAGACGCTATAGCTTTTGCGCAAACCAATCAATATTTTTGCCAAAAATATGTAGAAGAATACATATCTGCCTAAACCAAGGAAAAAAAAAACATTTATATATATATATATATATATATATATATATATATATATATATATATATATTATTATTTTATTTTTTTTTTTGTGGATATTTATTATAGCAAAAAGTAAAAAATAATGTGTTTTTTTCAAAATTGTCGCTCTTTTTTTGTTTATAGCGCAAAAAATAAAAACCGCAGAGGTGATCAAATACCACCAAAAGAAAGCTCTGTTTGTGGGAAAAAAAGGACGTCAATTTTGTTTGGGTACAACGTCGCACAACCGCACAATTGTCAGTTAAAGTGACGCAGTGCCGAATCGCAAAAAGTGCTCTGGTCAGGAAGGGGGCAAATCCTTCCGGGGCTGATGTGGTTAACTATATCTCTAGTAAGGATATTGTCTTATTGATTGTTTGTATAGTACCCTTACTAATCCTCTCTTCTTTTAGATTATGCTTGGCCCAATAAATTCTTTGAAAAACCTCAAGGTGTGTCAGTAAGTGCTGGGTGAGCGAGATGCGTCATCTTCAGATGTGCAGAGAAATCACAAGACAATTCAGCGGCTCTCCTGTGGGTGGTGCTACAAGAGCATCAAATATGACAAACACATTTCGGGGGGAAAGGTCTCCACCTTCTTCAGGGCTTGAGCAGTGAAGGTTATAGTAATCTTGATGAGATGCAATAGGGGCTTGATAGACTGTCAAATTTTAACGGCACTATAAACTGCTGACTGGATTTATTCTGGGCCTTTATCAAGCCCAAACATAGGTCTCCTGTTGCCACACACAAGCCCTGAGGAAGGGGAGGCCTATCCCCTGAAACGTGTTGGCTGTATTTGAAGCTCTTAACCAATAAAAATGTAAAAAAGACCTCTGGGTGATATGATCTTTTGTACTAGGCCCTCCTGAATACTCACCCTGGAGTTTAGACCACATTGTGGAGAATTGTTTTTCACTTTCTGTCCCTTTGACACCAGGACAGGAAATTGTAGAAATAGGTGTCACCAGCACAGAGGGGAATGTACAACAATGAGGGCTTTTTGCATGTCTTTGGGCCTTTTTTGGAGGCTTTTCCTCTACTTTGTGATGAATCTTTGCTCATCAGAAAAGTCAGGGATTGAGCCATAACAGTAGGCTTTCGAGGGTTGTTCTGGTACCTTCACGTGTCTACATTTATAACAGAATCTCTTTAACAAAAAAAATGCTGATAAGTATAAGGACAACTATGATATGGTAATATGCAGGTTTGTTAAGGCATTTGCTGCACACAAAGTGGATTTTCAGTTCCTTGAAAAAGTATTCATACCCCTTGAGATTTTCCACATTTTGTCATGTTACAACCAAAAACATAAATGTATTTTATTGTTTTTTTTTTTTTTGTGATAGACCAACACAAAGTGGGACATAATTGTGAAGTAGAAGGAAAATGATAAATGGTTTTCAAATGTTTTCACAAATAAATATGTGAAAAGTGTGGTGTGCATTTGTATTCAGCCCCCCGGAGTCAAACTTTGTAGAACCACCTTTCACTGCAATTACAGTTACAAGTCTTTTAAAGGTTGTCTCTACCAGCTTTGCACATCTAGAGAGTGACATTTTTGCCCATTCTTCTTTGCAAAATAGCTCAAGCTCTGTCAGATTGGATGGAGAGCGTCTGTGAGCAGCAATTTTCAAGTCTTGCCACAGATTCTCAATTGGATTTAGGTCTGGACTTTGCTTGGGCCATTCTAACACATGAATATGCTTTGATCTAAACCATTCCATTGTAGCTCTGGCTGTATGTTTATGGTCTTTTGCAGGTTTTCCTTTAATGCCACGTACACACGAGAGGACTTTTTGACAGCAAAGGTCCGACGGAACGAATCCGTCGGACATTTCGATCGCGTGTGGGCTCCATCAGACTTTTGCTGTCGAAAAATCCGACAGATTTTAGAAATAGAACATGTCCTAAATTTTCCCGTCGGAACTCCGCTGGACCCAGTTCCTATCGAAAAATCCGCTCGTCTGTGTGCTAGTCCGACGGACAAACAACGACTCTAGGGCAGCTATTGGCTACTGGCTGCCCGGTCGTACGTCATCACGTTCGAATCCGTTAGAATTTAGTGTGATTGTGTGTCGCCAAGTCCATTCATTCGAAAAGTTTGTCGGAACTCCGTCGAAAGTCCGTCGGAAAGACCGTCGGTCCTAGTCCGTCAAAGTCCGCTCGTTTGTACTCGGCATAAGATTGACCTGTATTTGGCTCCATCCATCTTCCCATTAACTCTGACCAGCTTCCCTGTCCCTGCTGAAGAAAAGCAGCACCACAACATGATGCTGCCACCACCATGCTTCACGGTGGGGATGGTGTGTTCAGGGTGATGTGAAGTCTTAGTTTTCCGCCACACATAGCGTTTTTCTTTTAGGCCAAAATGTTTAATTTTGGTCTCATCTAACCAGAGCACCTTCTTCCACATGTTTGCTGTGTCCCCCACATGGCTTCTTGCAAACTGCAAACGGACTTCTTATGGCTTTCTTTCAACAATGTTTTTCTTCTGGCCACTCTCCCATAAAGGCCAGATTTGTGGAGTCCACAACTAATAGTTGTCCTGTGGACAGATTCTCCCACCTGAGCTGTGGATCTGTGCAGCTCCTCCAGAGTTACCATGGGCCTCTTGGCTCTTCTCTAATTAATGCTCTCCTTGCCCGGCCTCTCAGTTTAGGTGGACGGCCATGTCTTGGTAGGTTTGCAGTTGTGCCATACTCTTTCCATTTTTGGATTGAACAGTGCTCCGTGAGATGTTCAAAGCTTGGGATATTTTTTTATAACCTAACCCTGCTTTAAACTTCTCCACAACTTTATCCCTGACCTGTCTGGTGTGTTTATTGACCTTCATGATGCTGTTTGTTCACTAAGGTTCTCTAACAAACCTCTGAGGGCTTCACAGAACAGCTTTATTTATACTGAGATTAAATTACACACAGGTGGATTCTATTTATTAATTAGATGACTTCTGAAAGCAGTTGGTCTGTCACATAAAATCCCAATAAAATACATTTACGTTTTTGGTTGTAATTTCAAGGGGTATGAATACTCTTTCAGGGCTCTGTATATCCTTTGTGGTTATTAAGAAATACAGTAAAATCTTGGTATGCAAGCCTAATTCGTTCCGGGAACGTGCTTGTAATCCAAAGCAATTGTGTATCAAAGCAAATTTCCCCATAAGAAATAATGGAAACTCAGATGATTCGTCAACCATTTATTTATAAGTCCTTCAGTTTATAGTCCATATAAAATTTTTTTAACAATGTGATTTGGTTGTGTAACCATAAAATGTCCATCCACAAATGGCAGCCTCCACAAGGGGATTAGAAGCAAAATCCAGCAGGAGCTCCAGAGTATAAAAGAGAAGAAGAGAGGCGCCTCTAAGTGTAGCAAAATGGTTACATTTAATGAAGGTCCAACATTTAGCAACTCACATGGTTGATGATTATAAGAGGCACATCTAAGTATGGAGGCATCCGGGGTAAAGCCGTCCACATAGACCATCCCCCGCACCGCCGACTCTCACTGCTGTCAGTCTGCAATCGTGACCAGGAAGACTACCCTGCAGTAGAGCGATCTGAAAGCGAGGCTTGAAGAGCTTGTGGAAGGGATGACGTTGATGGCGGTGCGGAGGATGGTCTATGTGGACAGCTTTACCTCGGATGCCTGCATACTTAGATATGTCTGTTTTAATCATCAACCATGTGAGTTGCTAAATGTTGTACCTTCATTAAATGTAACCATATTGCTACACTTAGAGGCGCCTCTCTTCTCTTTTATACTGTTGTGACATGACCAGTGATGGCCCGTCCATTAGGGGTGCCAGGGCGCCGCCCCCTCTATCCACCCTCTATTCGTGCATCCGGCCCCTTTCAGGATGCCAGGCAGGCGCATTAATTTACAGCAGGGGGGTGTTGGAGCACCTGATTGGAGCCAGATGCTCTAATAGGCTTGAAAATAGGGTGGGCTTGTGGCGCAGAGCATTGCGCCATAAGCCCACCCAGGTGTTACAGCAGCAAATTAATATTCGCTGTTCCAACACTGATCCTTCTCCTGGCCTATCAGTACCCGTCACCCGATTGGCTGAATTGACAGGCGATCCTATTGGACGCCTAGGAGGAGGGGAGGAGACACAGGAGCCGCTGCCTGATGCCCGCCGTAGCCTGATGTCCGCTGATGCCTCGATCCACGCCTCTTCCCGATGTGCCGGCCAATGCCCGATCCCCGCCGATGTCTGATCCCCGCCGCTGCCCGATGTGCACAACGTTCCCCCAATCCCCGCTGCTGCCCGATGTGCCCACTGTCTAGATGGGTTAAGTGCCGGTGGACCAGCAGACAGCGGTTTTTATTGTTGTCTGTGCCCCCGTTGAGGAGATTCATCCTCTCTATTTTTCCTGTCCACTGAGAGTGGAAGTGAAGGGAAATAAAAATGTTTGCATTGTCGCCAGAACAGGAATAGAGAGGAAATCTTCCAATGGGGCATAGGCGTGCGCACAGGGTGTGCCAGGTGTGCCTGGGCACACCCTAATCCCCCCATGTGGGGAAAATTTCTCCTGTTTAGATCCCTGATATTTGAACAAAGCCCCCTAACGGATCTCCTAAAAAAAATAGTAAAAAAAATAATAAAAAACAAAATTGTCAAAAATAATAAAAAAATGTAAACAATTGACACCGTCCACTGTCCTACTGACACTGTCCATTGCTCTACTGACATTGTTAGTATATATACACATGCATATACATGTGTGTTTGAGCTTTGGGGTGCACACCCTAATGCAATAGGCGGAGCACACCTATGCAATGGGGCATTAGTTCTGGTGATAACCAGGGACTGCCCTTACTTTGGAGGGATTTACTTTCACTTCCTCTTTTGCCTATGGGACAGGAAGTGAAGGGAAATCTCCCCAAGGGAGATACAGATGGCAATAACATTTACAGGGGTTAGAACCCTCCATTACTCTATCCAAAATGAAAATACATATTGCCTTTAGTTCTTCAGTAAACCAGGAAACATGCCACATATAAAAAAAAAACATATAGAAGGTAATACTAAAGAAGCCCTCACCGCACCTCGCAATACAATTGCTCAATTCCAGTACCCTACTGCCCCTACATATAATGACAGATCTCATTATGCATCAGGCATTTTTGTTCTAGGTGTATTTCACTGCAGCAGAAGCAAAACCCTAAAGCAAAATTTGGGTTACGTGTTTGTAGTAAATATGTGCATAAATAAGCCTTTTTTTTTTTGCTGTTTGGACTATATAATAAAGTAGTAATTAACCACTTGCCGCCCGCCCATTGTAAATAGACGTCGGCAAAGTGGTTGTCAAATCCTGACCGGACGTCATATGACGTCCTCAGGATTTTGAGCCGATGCGCACTCCCGGGGGCGCGCATCGCGGCGATCGTTGTTGCGGGGTGTCAGTCTGACACCCCGCAACTAGGATCTTGGTAAAGAGTCTCCGACGGAGACTCTTTACCACGTGATCAGCCGTGTCCAATCACGGCTGATCACAGTGTAAATAGGAAGAGCCGGTAATCGGCTTTTCCTCACTCGCGTCTGTCAGACACGAGTAGAGGAGAGCCGATCGGCTGCTCCTCTGACAGGGGGGGTCTGTTCTGATCGATTATCAGCGCAGCCTCCCCCCCCCCCCGAGGATGCCCACACTGGACCACCAGACCACCAGGGATGCCCAGCACAAGGTATGCCACCCTAGACCACCAGGGATGACACAGTGCCCACAATGGATGCCAATCAGTGCCCACAATGGATACCAATCAGTGCCCATAATGGGCATCACTGATTGGCATGCATTATTGGTTGGCACTGATTGGCATCCATCAATACAAAACAATGCTGCCTATCAGTTCCTATCCGTGCCACCTATCAGTGCCTATCCGTGCCACCTATCAGTGCCCATCCATGCCACCTATCAGTGCCCATCCATGCCACCTATCAGTGCCCATCCATGCCCATTTTTGCCGCATATCCATGCCCATCTGTGCCGCCTATCCATGCCCATCTGTGCCGCCTATCCATGCCCATCCGTGCCAGCTATCAGTGCCAATTTGTGCCACCTATCAGTGCCCATCCGTGTTGCCCATCAGTGCCGCCTATCAGTGCCCATCAATGCCACCTCAGTGCCACCTGATCGGTGTCCATCAGTGCCGCCTTATCAGTGCCCATCAGTGCAGCCCCATCAGTGCCCATCAGTGAAGGAGAAAACTTACTTATTTACAAAGTTTTGAAACTGAAACAAAAAAAAAACATATTTTTTTTCAAAATTTTCGTTTTTTCTTTATTTGTTTAACAAAAAATAAAAACCGCAGGTGATCAAATACCACCAAAAGAAAGCTCTATTTGTGGGAAAAAAATGATACAAATTTCATCTGGGTACAGTGTTATATGACCGCGCAATTGTCATTCAAAGTGTGACAGCGCTGAAAGCTAAAAATTGGTCTGGGCAGGAAGGTGTTTAACCAGTTCAATACCCGCCCATAGTCATATGACGCCCACAAGGTGGATCTACCATCCTGGGTGGGCGTCATATGACGTCCTCGGATTCCCGGCCGCCTGGGGGGCGCGCGCGCGCGCCCGCGGCATCGCTCGGGACCCGGTGCGAGTGCCCGGCGGCCGCGATGTCCGCCGGGCACCCGCGATTGCCCGTTAAAACAACGGGACCGGGCGGGACCGTGGAGCTGTGTGTGTAAACACACAGCTCCACGTCCTGTCAGCGGGGAGGAGACCGATCATGTGATCCCAGTACAGAGGATCACATGATCGGTCTCCTCCCCTTAAGTCCCCTCCCCCTACAGTTAGAATCACTCCTATTAGGGACACACATTAACCCCTCCAGCGCCCTCTAGTGTTAACCCCTTCCCTGACAGTCACATTTACACAGTAATCATTGCAATTTTATAGCAACGATCGCTGTGTAAATGTGAATGGTTCCAAAAATGTGTCAAAAGTGTCCGAAGTGTCCGCCACAATGTCGCAGTCACAAAAAAAAAATCGCAAATCGCCGCCATCACTAGTAAAAAAAAAAAAAAAAAAAATTCAATAAATCTATCCCCTATTTTGTAGACGCTATAACTTTTGCGCAAACCGATCAATATACGCTTATTGCGATTTTTTTTACCAAAAATATGTAGAAGAATACGTATCGGCCTAAACTGAGGAAAAAAATAGTTTTTTTTTAAAAAAATGGGATATTTATTATAGCAAAAAGTAAAAAAATATTGTTTTTTTTTCAAAATTGTCGCTCTTCTTTTGTTTATAGCGCAAAAAATAAAAACCGCAGGGGCGATCAAATACCACCAAAAGAAAGCTCTATTTGTGGGAAAAAAAGGACGTCAATTTTGTTTGGGTGTAACGTCGCACGACCGCGCAATTGTTAGTTAAAGCGACGCAGTGCCGAATCGCAAAAAGTGCTCTGGTAAGGAAGGGTGTTTAAAAGCCCTGTATTGAAGCGGTTAAGTGCCGGTATTGAAGTGGTAAATGCTGCATACTTCTCTATACATGTTTTTACATGGGGTTTATATTAGCATCAGTGACAGTCATTCAATATGCCAACTATGCACTAGAGGGCGACATAATACCATTTTACAATGATGCATCAAATTAGCCACAGGGAGCTTTTCCTAGGGCTTAGTGAGCTCATTGTAAGCAGTAGGGATCCCTTGAGTCTCATTACATAAGCTTTACATGTATAGAGGTGTAATATGCAGAATGGTAAAAGCCTCTCTTCCAAGTGTCCCTTTTTCTAGAAACAGCCCAAGGTTTTGTAGGTTATTGGTGTAGATGCAGTACATATGTTACCGCTTTGATATATTTTTGGTTTGTTTCCAATCACTCTTGTATGCCTTTCAGTCACTGAATAATTAGAGTCAAAGGAGGGCAAATGATAAACAGATGCCTGAATTAAAAGACACTTTATTATGGGGTTGCGTCATGTATACCGTGTTTGCTGCCAGCATATTTACAGTGCTGGGGGTTGTGCTCAGCTTCTGTAAGGGCTTGTTCCCACCATGTCCATCGAGCCGCGCTTATCTACATAGATCAAGGCAGAGGCGGCTCTAGGCTTTGTGAGGCCTTAGGCAAATCTTAGACATGAGGCCCCACTCATGCCCAAAATGGGAAAAATAATTAAAGCAATAGAAATTAACTGTATAAATTGCATGATATTCCCTTCAACTGTAACACACACATCAGGCGAATTAGGCGGCCGCGAGGCCCATAGGAGTGCGAGGCCTTAGGCGACCGCCTAATTTGCCTAATTAGAGAGCCGCCTCTGGATCAAGGAATGTACAGCGTGGGGCATAAATAAGTACACCCCAACAGATTTGTCAGAAAACATTTACTTTCCTTTCAGCATCAACATTTTCTATGGACACTATACTACAAAATACTCCCACAAATGCGGGAACCGAGCAACCAAGGTTTGTTAATTTGCACACACAAAAAAAGTATTTTTCCCAATAAATTCATTCAAGACCATGTTGCAAAAACACCCCAATTAAAGTCTTAAAGCGGAATTCCATCCAAAAATTTAATTTACACTTAACCCCCGGAAGATTTTACCCCCTTCCTGACCAGAGCACTTTTTGCAATTCGGCACTACATCGCTTTAACTGACAATTGCGCGGTCGTGCGACGTTGCACTCAAACAGAATTGATGTCCTTTTTCCCCCACAAATAGAGCTTTATTTTGGTGGTATTTGATCACCTCTGCGGTTTTCATTTTTCGTGCTATAAACAAAAAAAGAGCGACAATTAAAAAAAAAAAAAAAAAAAAGGAATATTTTTTTCTTTTTGCTATAATAAATATCCCCAAAAAAATGTATAAAAATTTTTTTTTTCTCAGTTTAGGCCGATATGTATGCTTCTAAAAAAATCACAATAAGCGTATATTGATTGGTTTGCGCAAAAGTTATAGTGTCTACAAATAGGGGATAGATTTATGGCATTTTTATTATTATTTTCTTTTATTAGTAATGGCGGCGATCTGCGATTTTTATTGTGACTGCAACATTATGGCAGAAACATCGGACACTTTTGACACTATTTTGGGACCATTGTCATTTATACAGCGATCAGTGCTTTAAAAATGCACCGATTACTGTATAAATGACACTGGCACGGAAGGGGTTAACACGAGGGGGCGATCAAGGGGTTAAGTGTGTCCTAGGGAGTGATTCTAAATGTGAGGGGGTGGGCTACCTAGGACATGACAGTGATCACTGCTCCCGATGACAGGGAGCAGTGATCTCTGTCTTGTCACAAGGCAGAATAGGAAAATGCCTTGTTTACATAGGCTTCTCCCCGTTCTGCCACTCCGTGACAAGACCTTAGTGGCGACAGCTTCCCTTCTACCTCCAACCATGACAGGTTCTCCGGTGGGCAGAACTGTCACTTTTGGTTGGACTGCAAGCCCAAATCCCAACCCTGTGCTGCTCTCTTACTTCTGGATAGGCCCTCACACAGCCTGGCAGCCTAATGCCCCCGGGATAGGCCCAATCTCCGGCCTAGCAGCCCGGGGCAGACGACACATGTCCACCCAGATGGCGGTCTGGGTGGCATACAAGAACCTGGATCACCTGACCTCACCTGAATATAAAAACTCTCCCAGCAGGCCAAGGGATTCAAGAAAACACCTGCCCATTGGCTGAGATACCTCATATACCCATAACCTAATAATTTCTTTACACAAGAAAGGTGAAGGCTACAAGAAGATCAGCAACGTTTTACTTATCAGTCAGAATACTGTAGCAAAAGTGGTACAAAAATTTAACAAAGATGGAACTGCAACCATCTCATATAGACATCCAGGCCATCCATGGAAGTTACCACCTCACGGAAGCATCTTCTGATGAGAAGGGTTGAAAAAAACTGCCATGCAAGTTCACTGCAGTTCACTAAAGAAGTAGAAAGCTAATCAGGGGTGATTGTTTCCCATTACACAATACGACGTACACTGCAGAGGAATGGCATGCATGGGTGTCATCCACAGAGGAAGCCTCTCCTAAAGCTTGCGCACAAAAAAGCCTTCTTAGAATTTGCCAGGGCCCATGCTTAAAAAGAAGAAGACTACTGGGACTGTATACTCTGGAGTGATGAGACCAAGATAAATATTTTTGGAACTGATTGCTTCATAATTGTATGGCATCACAAAGGTGAGGAATACAAAGAAAAATGCATGGTGCCTACAGTGAAACATGGTGGTGGCAGTGTCCTTCTGTGGGGCTGCATGAGTGCTGCTGGTGTCGGGGAGCTGCATTTACAGCATTTACATCATTGCTGGATGTCATACCAACGGCCACCACTAGACGGCGCCAATATCAAGATATTCGATTACCGGCCGGCGTGGCCTGACGCAATCGCGTGCCGGGCAGAGGGGGGGGGGTCCGATCGGAGACAGGATACCCAAGATGTGCTGCCCCAGGCGCCAGGTCACTAATTCTAGTCGCCAATGCGACCTGGCGCCTGGGATTCGTCGAGCCCTGATCTATATAAATCAGACCAAAATGAGGGACAAATGAGGAGGAAAGAGGGACAGAGGGACGTTGCTCCAAATCAGGGACAGTCCCTCGAAATCAGGGACAGTTGGCACTTGCATAGATGTAAATGGAGCCTGCAGGGCTCTATGGATACAGATTTGTATTTTCTGTTGGGATTTAATGCACATGTGTCATTTCTCAGCCTGACTAACTATGAAACTATGCAGGGTGCATTATATTTACTGTGCTCACAATGGGAGGGACACATCCCATTATGAATGCACTGATATCTGTAAACAGGATAGACATCAATCATATGTGATATGTAGAAACATAGATGCCTGACAGCAAACAAAAGTGATTCATTGAGTCTGCCTTTTTTATAGATAGATAGATCTATATATAGATCTATCTATCTATCTATCTATCTATCTATCTATCTATCTATCTATCTATCTATCTATCTATCTATCTATATATATATTAAATATATTTTTTACTTTTAGAGTATAGATCTCTGTTTATCCCAAGCATGTTTGAATCCACTTACTGTTGACTGTCTCACTAGCTCTGCTGGAAGTCTATTCCAAGCAAGCCTCATTCAGTAAAATAATACTTTCTAAGACTAGTTTTGAACTTTCCTCCAGTTAGTTTGAGGTCATGTCCCGTGTTCTTGATTTTGGTTTCATATTGAAAATCCTGCCCTCCTGAACAATGGCGTCCCTAGGGGGGGGCCAGAGGGGGCCCTGACCCCCCCCCCCAAAATGATGCTGTGCCCCACCATGTGCCCCCCCCCCCCAAAAAAAAACACCAAAAAAATTTTTTTTTTCATTTTTTTTTACAAAAAGGCAATGTCTTTTGGTTTGCATCCGTAGCGGATGTGCCACATCTTACTCAGGCTGCCGCTGGAGTAACACAGTCTCTATTGAGAGGGGGAGTATTCTTCTAGCCTGGACGCGTGGGTAAGTGTGTGCACTGCAGTACACTGTAATCACTGAACTGCATTATCTCCATCCCTTCTCTCCCCCATCTGTCCCTCCCCCTCTCCTGTTCTTTCAAGACCTTCACAACTTACTTTCACTTTCAGTTAGGCAGGTAATAGACTATGCAAATTTCTTTCCTGCATCCACAGAGTGCAGGAAAGAAACTTGCATGATTCCCCCATTAACACAGACAGTGGTGACAGGGGAATATCCTTCCTGCCCAGCAATTGTATTCTCCCAACAAACAGTCATCATCACTAGTGGCTATAGCAACCACTAGTGATAATCATAAGAGTATCTGTCAGGCTGGTTGTTCCCAATTTGATCGATCAACTTGGTACATTCAGCCTGCTCATTAATGGTTCAAACCTCAACCAGCTGAGATTTATGCCTATGCCTATGCCTATGGCTGATCTTAGCACTTAGGCAGCCCATACATTGATCACTTTTTTTCATTTAACTAGTAGATTGCATGAAAAAAAAAAGAAATGATCCAATTCTCCCATCTACACATTATAGGTGGATGGGGGAATCCTTGCAGTGTGGACCAGTGGTGGAACTACCAGGGTTGCTGTCCTGGCTATTCACAGCGCTGGTCTCTGTCTCCATGGCAGCAGTGGCACATTGGAACCCAGTGCTGGTTACTTTATGGGGCTAATGTACAGGAGAGCCAGCACAATTTGTTGTTAGAGATGGGCAGGGCATGTTCAAAATCCCACATGCCCGAGCCCGTCAGGAAGCCCACACTGCACGGCGCTAAGCACAAGCAGTGAGACATTTCCTGGTCCGCAGCTGCAAAGATCAGGCATGTCTCACTGCCTGTGATTAGCCGTGTGCAGTGCCGGCTTCCTGGCGGGATCGGGCAAGTGGGATTTCAAACACACCCAAGCCCATGTCTAATGGTTGTAGAGTAGACAGTTGACCTCCCTGCAGGTTGCTTAGCAGCAGTGCAGCCTTCTCTGACATGCTGATCGTGATGCAATCCAGGTGATGCTCCTAGTCAAATCCTAGTGTTAAATATCATAGTGATTTTATTGATCAAAGCCCACAACTTACAGGCATAGAGCCCACACCTTACAGGCATAGAGCCCACATGGCTGCTGAACATACGGTGGATGTGGTTGTACTCTTGATGCTAATAAATACTGTGTTTATTAGATCTGACTGGGAGCATCACCTGGATCACATCCCGATCAGCATGTCAACAGAGAAGGTTATACAACATTACTGCTGCTAGGTGACCAGCTGGGGGCTCGGCTCTCTACAACCAATAGTGCCAGCCTTCCCCTGCATGCACCCATAATGTCACCAGCCCTAGGTCCTAATAGACTGCTGCCACTGCCAAGGACACAGATGCCAGACCAGCACTGTCAATAGCAGGGGCAGGACAGCAAGAGGAGGCTGGGGAACACCACAGTGGCAGAACACCAAGGCCCGGTGGCAAGACAACCTTTGCAACCCTGATAGTTCTCCCACTGCTTTGGACCCTTATATTTTCTTGGTATGCTGGTGACATATATCTCTTGTTTTCTGCCACCCTGGGGATCATAGTAAAATTGCATTTTATAGTTGCCCCCCCTACTTTTGTCCCTGTCCCCCCCATGTGCCCCCCCTAAATATGAAAGCTGGAGACGCCACTGCTCCTGAACCTTATTGACCCCATTGATGTATTTAAAGGTTTCAGTCATGTCTTCCCTTTCCCTTCTTTCCTCCAGACTGTACATATTACGTTTCTGAAGTCTCTCCTGACATGTTTTATCCTCCAGATCGTTCACCATTGTTGTTGCCCATCTCTGCACTCGTTTTATTTTATCAATATCTTTTTATGAGTTCTCCAGAACCAGACACAGTATTCAAAATGAGGTCCCCATATAGGGGAATCAGGACCCCCTTCCTCCTGCTAGTGACCCCTCTAGTGATATTAAGATTTATTTAGAGGGATCAGGACCTCCTTCCTCCTGCTAGTGACCCCTCTAGGGATATAAAGATCTATTTAGAGAGATCAGGACCTCCTTCCTTCTGCTAGTGACCTGTCTAGTGATATAAAAATCTATTTAGAGGGATCAGGACCTCCTTCCTCCTGCTAGTGACCCCTCTAGTGATATAATGATCTATTTAGAGGGATCAGGACCTCCTTCCTTCTGCTAGTAACCCCTCTAGTGATATAAAGATCTATATAGAGGGATCAGGACCTCCTTCCTTCTGCTAGTGATCCCTCTAGTGATATAAAGATCTATATAGAGGGATCAGGACCTCCTTCCTCCTGCTAGTGATCCCTCTAGTGATATAATGATCTATTTAGAGGGATCAGGACCTCCTTCCTTCTGCTAGTAACCCCTCTAGTGATATAAAGATCTATATAGAGGGATCAGGACCTCCTTCCTCCTGCTAGTGATCCCTCTAGTGATATAATGATTTATTTAGAGGGATCAGGACCTCCTTCCTTCTGCTAGTGACCCCTCTAGTGATATAAAGATCTATATAGAGAGATCAGGACCTCCTTCCTTCTGCTAGTGACCTGTCTAGTGATATAAAAATCTATTTAGAGGGAACAGGACCTCCTTCCTCCTGCTAGTGACCCCTCTAGTGATATAAAGATCTATATAGAGGGATCAGGACCTCCTTCCTTCTGCTAGTGATCCCTCTAGTGATATAAAGATCTATATAGAGGGATTAGGACCTCCTTCCTCCTGCTGTTGTCTTCTCTAGTGATATAAAGATCTATATAAATGAATCAGGACCTCCTTTGTCCTGCTGGTGATCCCTCTAGTAATATAAAGATCTATATAAGGGAATCATGACCTCCTTCCTCCTGCTGGTGACACCTCTAGTGATGACTGAAGATCTATATAGAGGAATCAGGACCTCCTTCCTCCTGCTGGTGACCCCTCTAGTGATATAAATATCTATATAGAAGAATCATGACCACATCCCTTCTGCTGGTGACCCCTCTAGTGATAACTAAAGATCTATGCAGAGAAATTGGAACCTCCTTCCTCCTCCTAGTAATCCCTCTAGTGATAAATAAATCTCTATATAGGGGATTTAGGACCTCCTTCTTCCTACTGTTGACCCCCTTAGTGATACATCCTAGAGTACTGAGTTTAACCGCTTGCCGACCAGCCACCGGCGTGAATCGCCGGAGAGACTCAATATCTGCCTTTGACCAGCAATCGCCTATTACAGAGGCAGAACGAGGAACTGCCTTTGTAAACAAGGCGATTCCCTGTTCTGACAGGTGACATGACAGGAATCTACTGTTCCCAGTGATCAGGAAGAGTGATCTCTGTCATGTCCCTGGCAGCCCACCCCCACTACAGTTAGAACACACCTAGGGAACACATTTAACCCCTTGATCGCCCCCTGGTGTTAACCCCTTCCCCGTCAATGACATTCATACAGTAATCAGTGGCTATTTATAGCACTGATTGCTGTATAAATGTTAATGGTCCCAAAAAAGTGTCAAAAGTGTTCGATCCGTCCGACCCAATGTCGCGGTCCTACTAAAAATCGCAGATTGCCTCCATTACTAGTAAAAAAAATAATAATAATAAAAATGCCATAAATCTATCCCCTATTTTGTAGACGCTATAACTTTTGCGCAAACCAACCAATATACGCCTGTTGCGTTTTGTTTTACCGAAAATATGTAGAAGAATATATTCACACACATATATATATATATATATATATATATATATCAGCCAAAACTGATGAATAAATTTGTTTTTTTATATATTTTTTTCGATATATTTATTATAGCAAAAAGTAAAAATGTTTTTAAAAATTGTTGCTTTGTTTGTTAATAGTGCAAAAATTTTAAACCGCAGAGGTGCTCAAATACCACCAAAAGAAAGCTCTATTTGTGGGAAAAAAAGGACCTAAATTTTGTTTAAGTATAACGTTGCATGACCGCACAATTGTCAGTTAAAGTGACGCAGTGCCATATCGCAAGAAATGGCCTGGTCATTAAGGGGCAAATCCTATTGGGGCTGAAGTGGTTAAGAACACCTGTCATGACAGAAACATGAAGACCATCACTGTTGACCTATCCTTCCCAAAATTCTAGTTGCCTTGTTGTAATTCTGACCCTCTTGATTGAATATTTAAGGTCGCCAACATGTAAGAATTCTTTCAAATAGGTGGAAAGCTTGCCTCCTTCTGAAAAGCTATTCACGTAGATCGCTTTTCAGAGGGCAGTATAGCAGTCGCTGACAAGCGTTCAAGAGGTACTACTGCCTCTTGACACCAGTTTTTTTTTTTATTGCCGATTGGCACCACATTGTGGTACTGAGCTGCATGCCAAGCCACTAGTATTTTCAGGACACAACCAGCAATGGCAGTAGGGTTGCCAGCTGTCTGTCATTATGTGTCTGAGTTTCAGAAACCCGTACACAATATTCACACTGGACTATGACTTCCCAACAGGGTTTCCGGCTGCAGTTGTCTGTTACACTCTCCGGAAGTGTCTGTTACACTCTCTCTCACACTGCCCAGCACTACCCCCCCCCCCCCACGCACAGATGGGAGAGGAAAGAGGGATTGATCTGCACCTCTTCCTCCTGCCCCTACCCACCTGTGTCTGCCAACACTCCAATCCCTGGCGCTGTGCCTCAGAAAAGGAAAGTGGGGGCCGAAAATTTTAAACCCAGCAGCCACAGTGTCAGAAACCATGAAATGAGACAGAGACAGAAGTACAGTTAAATCACACTTTTTTAATAATAAAAGTAAAAAGAACAAACGTAGTCAAAACATAGACAAAGTTCAGTAACCGGAACGGATGGTCAGCCAAGCCAGAAGTCAGGGATCAGTGTAGTGGAACAGCAAGCAGGACCTGTAGCCTGAAGGCATGTCAGCAAAGCCAGTCTTTAAACAGGAACGCAGGTCGATAGTTTCTTGTGATGTGACCAAGGCGAAGGCAGAGATGCTCTGGACTGGACGGCTTAAGTAGGCAGGACTGACGAGCAGGATCATCAACAGCTGAGTAACTGTGGAGAGAGATAGGAGCTGGCAATTAGCCGACAGCTGAGTGGCCAGCTTAGAGAAGGAAGGGCTGAGCCCAGCCCTGACACACAGATACATGGATTCAGATGTAAAGGGGGACTTTGTGGACTCTGATGTAAAGGGGGACTCTTGTGATTAACTTCATATGATTAGAAATGTTATTTAATCACAAAGTATATCTATAGTTTGTACTATAAAAAAAATTGCTGTGCGCTGCTAAAGTGTTCGGTGGCAACCCTAAATGGCAGCCTACCCATCTCACTGGTTTACTTACTTTAACTCCACAGATCTGATGGATGCGCCCATGAGGCATGGAGGGGTCTGGTGGAGGGCATTCACAGTCTGTTTGTTCTCTTAACAGCAGCTGCGTTTATACACAGTAATGGCTGTTTGGTTTTCTATGAATCATTTACTGGTTAATGAAGGCACAGAACTATCATGCAGCACATCACTCGGACAACTGCAAACACAATCACAAACTGGAGTTAATTCAGCATATCAGTCTAGAAGTACAGATGAGGGCACGACTCTAGGAGACACATGTTCATCGGGGCCATCTCAGAGTCTATTATCTGGTAAGCAGAGGTGTCATGCACCGGCTTGTACAGTTTGGCCCCATTAACTACTGTGTACGGGTCATTAACCACTTAAGGGCCGAGCCTATTTTTTTTAGATGTGGTGTTTACAAAGTAAAAACCTTTTCTTTTGCTAGAAAATTACTCAGAATCCCCAAACATTATACATTTTTTTCTTACATCCTAGAGAATAAAATGGCGGTCGTTGCAATACTTTCTGTCACACCGTATTTGCGCAGCGGTCTTACAAGCGCACTTTTTTTTTTTAAAAAGATCAACTTTTTTGAATAAAAAAAAATAAGACAACAGTAAAGTTAGCCCAATTTTTTTTATATTGTGAAAGATAATGTTACGCCAAGTAAATTGATACCCAACATGTCACATTTCAAAATTGCACCCACTCGTGGAATGGCGACAAACTTTTACCCTTAAAAATCTCCATAGGCAACATTTAAAAAATTCTACCGGTTGCATGTTTTGCGTTACAGAGGAGGTCTAGGGCTAGAATTATTGCTCTCGCTCTACCGATTGCAGCGATATCTCACATGTGTGGTTTGAACACTATTTCATATGCGGGCGCTACTCACGTATGCGTTCGCTTCTGCGCGCGAGCTCGGCAGGACAGGGCGCGTTTAAAAAAATTTCTTTTTTTTTCTTATTTATTTTACCTTTTACTTTTTATTTTTACACTGTTTTAAAAAAAATATATAATGTGTCACTTTTATTCCTATTACAAGGAATGTAAACATCCCTTGTAATAGAAAAAAAGCATGACAGGAAGTCTTAAATATGAGATCTGGGGGCCAAAAAGACCTCAGATCTCATATTTACACTAAAATGTAATAACATTTTTTTTTTAAAAAAAATGTGTCATTTAAAAAAATAAACAAAATAAATTGGCCCTTTAAGAGCTATGGGCGGAAGTGAAGTTTTGACGTCGCTTCCGCCCTGCAGTGTCATGGAGATGGCCATCTTCCCCTCACTCGTCTCCATGTCAGCCCAGGGGAAAGATGCGATCGCCTCCGCCACTGCCCAAGGCTCCGGTAAGCGGCGGAGGGAACCGGATTGCGGCGGAAGGGGGGCCCCTCTCCCACCACCCATAAAAGTGATCTTGTGGCGAATCCGCCGCAGAGACCACTTTTATCTTGTAGCTGGCCGAACACGGGGATACCGGGGTTATGGCAGCTAACTTCTGCAAAACAGGGGCGTACATCGGCGTGTGGCGGGGGATGCCCACTTGACTTTAGCAGAACTTTTCAGGGACAACTTCTCCTGTACAGTCTATTTACACTCCTTAGCTCCTCCAGCACAACACTTGTTTGAAGCACAAAATGCCCAGGACCAACTGGCACACTGTTAGGTAATCTGTCAATATGGCTCAGTCAGATTTTAGTAAATGCCCTTTACAGTCAGGGATCGCGGGCCCCTTGGTTGTGTAGCAAAGTCCTAATGCCCAACTGTCCTTCTGTGACTACTGATCCCAGCAACACCTCTTCAGTTACTGCCAGCATACCCGGCTGCAGTCGGGCCTTTCTCTAGCCCTCCTGGTTAAGTTTCCATATAAAACAAGAAAATGCTAAATACTGCCAAAAACTTGCATAGATCACATTATAAAACAAGAAAATGCTAAATACTGCCAATAAATAAAACTAGCATAAATCAAGCAAAACTGAGGAATATACAAGATTATATATATATGGAGAGTGCTATAATAAAGGTGCAAATAATATGGTGGAAAAAATATATAGTAAAAATCTAAAAAAAAGTCCATAAAAGTGACTAAAAAATCTTCATATGAATACGTGACTTGATGTGATTGCTTGACCTCGTGATACCCATCACCTCTAGTAAAAGGAAGGCTTACCGGACCGCCAACGACCCCCCTTACTCAGGGAGGTCAAAGAGCGCAAATTGGATCACGGATCCCCAGAAATTAACTCCAGATCTCCTGGGCTTCTTTGATCTCCTGGGCGTCTCTTGTCAATAACCTCTGTGTCTCTCAATCACGGTAAGTATCACAAGTGTTCAAAAGATTGTGCAAATCTTGCAAAAAAGATATGATACTGCAAATAGTGTGATATTGGGGGTTATTTATGAAATGAAAATCCACTTTGCACTACAAGTGCACTGCAAGTGCATTTGGAAGTGCAGTCGCTGTAAATCGGAGGGGTAGATCTGAAATGAGGGGAAGCTCTGCTGATTTTATCATCCATTCATGTGCAAGCCAAAATGCTGTTTTATATTTTCCTTGCATGTCCCCCTCAGATTTACAGCGACTGTACTTCCAAGTGCACTTGTAGTGCAAAGTGGAGTTTCCTTTCATAAATAACCCCCATTGTCTCATCAAGATGATTTATTGGAGTAAATGATCCAATGCTGTTTGGGAGCTTCCACAAGTCTCCAATTAGCATAAAAACAAGTTTAAAACAAAGAGTTGCTAGCAAGTAAAAAAGTCCAGTATACAGACGTTTAAAAAGCTATCGCTCATGCGCAGAGGGTTTGGGCGTGACTACCCGACGATCGTTTTGTCAACAACTGACGTCATCAGGGGTACCCTCCCAGACTGACTCTGCATCCATCTCAGACTGCTCTCACCCAGTCCTCTTAGGATGCCTCTCAACTGTATCATTCACCAGCCCACCTGGCTGTCTTCTCGTTGGAGATCTCCCGGATGTGCTTACTGGCTCCTGTGGTCCTCACACCTGCTCCCGTGCCACTAAAGAGGATTCCTCCTTGGGATATCAGAGTATCCCTCCTGCACCTGAGCTCCTAAGCCCAAGGTCACCCCCCCAAGACTCGAGGATTACCCTCAAGGGCCCACCAACAGCCTCCTAGCACTCCATCTCCAACCCATCTGTTGGAGATTGGTCAACAAAATTGTGCAAGATGCACGCTGCCTTCACTGCACATATGGTGTTCTGCATATTAAGATTGATGGCGCTGTGCAAAAAACTTCATTTGTTGGAAAGCATGTCAAAGGCACATTCCACCACTCTACTTGCTCTAGTCAGCCTGTAATTGAACACCCTCTTCTCAACGTTTAGGTTTATACTGGAGTAGGGCCTTAGAAGGTGCTCTCTTAATGCAAATGCTTCATCCCCAACGAAAACATAGTGTGCAGGCGGATGATTGGTTCCCAGTAGTGGAGACCTTGTAGGCAGGTCCAGATCACTGGAACGCAGCCTACCGCCCAAGGTGGAATGGGTAAAGATGCTGGAGTCCAAAATACTCCCATAGGAGCCAATGTCAACTTATTGGAAGCAGTAGTTGGTATCCACAACCGCCAGTAGGACAAAATACATTTTTTTAAATAATTGAAGTATTTGCTTCTACTTGAAATCAGTTGGACGATTCGAATATGCTTTCTGTCTACCGCTCCAACGCAGTTTGGGAAATTGTACCGCTCCCAAAACAAATTTGCAATTGATAGCCATTCCTTCGTTGTAGGCGTTGCCATGTTCAACTTCCATCCAAACTCTCCTGCACCAGCTGGCCTGCCCCTAAGTATTTGAGGGGGCCTGCCCCCTGCCAACCCATCTGTTGGGGATTGGTCATGGCCCTCATGAATACCCCAGGCAGCTCCTCCTAACCTCCCTCCTATTCTTCTGGAAGCTTCCAGTAAGTTCCAGAAGTAGCATGCGGATTGGGCTTTTCCAGCATTTTAGTGGGAACCGACACTGAGAGACCCAGGGATTGTGGGATATGTAGTTTCTTCACAGGAAGTCACAGTTCTCAGAATACAGACAGAGGTCAGGCATTAACCTGTGCAGTGTCATGATGTGTTTCAAATAAACAGAAACTTCTGATAAAGGAATGTGAAGATTTACTCTGCTGTACTATAGGCTGT
Organism: Lithobates sylvaticus; assembly: GCA_028564925.1. Lineage (NCBI taxonomy): Eukaryota > Metazoa > Chordata > Amphibia > Anura > Ranidae > Lithobates > Lithobates sylvaticus. The sequence continues at coordinate 38,635,703 of CM053035.1, read as the reverse complement.
ATGTACAGAACAACAAATTAGACAATGAAACTACATGATCAATGCACATGAAAAACACAAGGTGCAGGTAGGAAGGTTTATAATGCCTTTGAGGCCATAAGAGGAATGGCCACTCTGTAATAACCTAGGTATTTTTTTTAGATAATAAAGCCATTTTTATTTTCTGCATTTTGGAAATACATTCAGATTCAAAGAACTATAGCTTCTCTAAATTCACTGGTTGCCTATTTTTAAAGTTGAACTCCTGGCGCAAATGATTTCCTTTAAACATATTCCTCAGTAGCCACAAAAAATATAAACCCACTGTAGGCCTTTTGAAAACCAGATATTATCTTGTAAAAGTAGCAGTGACATCATCACTGTGCTATACATAGCCTGTGAATAGAGCAGAGCTGTGGGAGGGACCAAGCAGTCCCCACCCACTACAGTCTGAATGCAGAAAACAACAGGAGGGGGTGGAGACAAGACCAGGAATGCTGCACAAGGAAAGAGAATTTTTTTTTGTTCATGTCAGTGGAAGGAATAGTGTCCCATCGTTCATGTCAGTGGGAGGAATAGTGTCCCATCGTTCATGTCAGTGGGAGGAACAGTGTCCCATCATTCCTGTCAGTGGGAGGAATAGTGTCCCATCATTCCTGTCAGTGGAAAGAATAGTGTCCTATTGTTCATGTCAGTCGAAGGAATAGTGTCCCATCATTCCTGTCAGTGGAAGGAATAGTGTCCCATTGTTCATGTCAGTGGAAGGAATAGTGTCCCATCATTCCTGTCAGTGGAAGGAATAGTGTCCCATCGTTCCTGTCAGTGAGAGGAGTAGTGTCCCATCATTCCTGTCAGTGGGAGGAACAGTGTCCCATCATTCCTGTCAGTGGAAGGAATAGTGTCCCATCATTCCTGTCAGTGGGAGGAACAGTGTCCCATCATTCCTGTCAGTGGGAGGAATAGTGTCCCATCATTCCTGTCAGTGGAAAGAATAGTGTCCTATTGTTCATGTCAGTCGAAGGAATAGTGTCCCATCATTCCTGTCAGTGGAAGGAATAGTGTCCCATTGTTCATGTCAGTGGAAGGAATAGTGTCCCATCATTCCTGTCAGTGGAAGGAATAGTGTCCCATCGTTCCTGTCAGTGAGAGGAGTAGTGTCCCATCATTCCTGTCAGTGGGAGGAACAGTGTCCCATCATTCCTGTCAGTGGAAGGAATAGTGTCCCATCATTCCTGTCAGTGGGAGGAACAGTGTCCCATCATTCCTGTCAGTGGGAGGAATAGTGTCCCATCATTCCTGTCAGTGGAAACAATAGTGTCCTATTGTTCATGTCAGTCGAAAGGAATAGTGTCCCATCATTCCTGTCAGTGGAAGGAATAGTGTCCCATTGTTCATGTCAGTGGAAGGAATAGTGTCCCATCATTCCTGTCAGTGGAAGGAATAGTGTCCCATCGTTCCTGTCAGTGAGAGGAGTAGTGTCCCATCATTCCTGTCAGTGGGAGGAACAGTGTCCCATCATTCCTGTCAGTGGAAGGAATAGTGTCCCATCATTCCTGTCAGTGGGAGGAACAGTGTCCCATCATTCCTGTCAGTGGGAGGAATAGTGTCCCATCATTCCTCTCAGTGGAAAGAATAGTGTCCTATTGTTCATGTCAGTCGAAGGAATAGTGTCCCATCATTCCTGTCAGTGGAAGGAATAGTGTCCCATTGTTCATGTCAGTGGAAGGAATAGTGTCCCATCATTCCTGTCAGTGGAAGGAATAGTGTCCCATCGTTCATGTCAGTGAGAGGAATAGTGTCCCATCATTCCTGTCAGTGGGAGGAACAGTGTCCCATCATTCCTGTCAGTGGAAGGAATAGTGTCCCATCATTCCTGTCAGTGGGAGGAACAGTGTCCCATCATTCCTGTCAGTGGGAGGAATAGTGTCCCATCATTCCTGTCAGTGGAAAGAATAGTGTCCTATTGTTCATGTCAGTGGAAGGAATAGTGTCCCATCATTCCTGTCAGTGGAAGGAATAGTGTTCCATTGTTCATGTCAGTGGGAGGAATAGTGTCCCATCGTTCATGTCAGTGGGAGGAACAGTGGGCCAAGGGCTGGATAAAGGCAAGCAAAGGGCCGCAGTTTGGAGATCACTGATTTAGACCATGTTTGGTTATCCCAGAGCTTTAAGCTTTAAACAAGCCCTGTACAATGGTACATTGACTGGGTTTTAGTTTATAAAGTTCCATGAGTTTTGCTGTTACCCAACAGATGTTATGATAGGACAGTATCATAAAGGTGTGTGAAAACCTTGTAAATGTATTGAGTCAGGGAGGAAGGACAGTGTGCAATAAGGAAAAACATCTAAGAGGAGTATAACTGCCAAGTGGATATAAAGTGCACAGGCCCAGGACTCCAGTTCAATTGTCAAATAACATTTTGATTTTAGTACTTCTAAAGCGGACCTGTGCTTTGCTTATCCAAGAACACACAACACAGATTTTCTATAACCACTTGAGCTCCGGAAGGTTTTACCCCCTTCATGACCAGGCCATTTTTTGCTATTTAGCACTGCGCTATTTTGACTAGTAATTGTCATGCAACGCTGTACCCAAATAAAATGTGTATTCTTTTTTTTCACATAAATAGAGCTTTCTTTTGGTGGTATTTTATCACCTCTGGGTTTTGTTTAATAATATATAAATGAAGAAAGACTCAAAATGTTGGAAAAAAAAACTAAATGTTACATTTATTATGGATTTACTGTGAGGTATCTGCACCCCTCCCCCCTGAAAGGTGCCAAATGTGACACCGGAGGGGGGGAGGGTTCCGATGAGTGGAAGTTCCACTTTAGGGTAGAATCCCGCTTTAAGATGACCTTATTGGTACTACATGCAATAAATTTCTATTTTGATTTTACTGGCTGTGTCACGCTGTGTCAGGAAAAATTCTGTATTTTTTTTATGCATAACAGGGATGGAGGAATCTTATTTAGTTTTTTTGCTAAAGCACATTTTGGTGTGTGCTGTTTTTTTTTTTTTATCTCGTTTAATATAATAATTCAATAATAGGAAACATAAGGGGAATACAAAGACACTGAATTTCAAAAGAGCCAACTTCCCTAAACTACAAGCCTTGCTAGAAGATACAAATTGGGATAAAATCTTAGAAATTAAGAACACGGAGGAGAAATGGTTTTGCTTTAAGAGCATATTAAATAAGGGCTTTAGCCAGTGCATCTCAATGGGAAATAAATTTACAAGAGCTAATAAAAGTCCTGGGTGGCTTAACTCCAACGTAAAAATGCATATAAACGCAAAGGAAAAGGCCTTCAAAAAATCATTGAGGAATCATCATCAGCATTCAGACTTTACAAAGAATGCAACAAGAAATGTAAGGGTGCAATCAGGGCGGCTAAGATAGAACATGAAAGGTACATAGCGGAGAAGAGTGAGAAAAATCACAAGAAATTCTTTAAGTACATAAATAGTAAGAAAGGGAGGTCAGATCATATTGGGCCCATAAGAAATGATGAAGGGAATCTGGTTACTAAGGATGGAGAGATGCTGAAAGTATTGAATTTATTCTTCTCCTCAGTCTTCACGAGGGGGGTTTCAGTAACCAAAACTGAAATGTTAATCCTCATGACACATCACAAGAAGCACCTTCATGGCTAACAGAGGACAGAATTAGAAATAGACTTGAAAAACTTAACATCAATAAGTCACCGGGACCAGATGGCTTGCACCCGAGGGTCCTTAAGGAACTCAGTTAAGTAATTGCCAGACCATTGTTCCTAATTTTTACAGTCTACTGACTGGAATGGTACCAGCTGATTGGGGAAAAGCATAGAAAAATGTAGCACAATATTTAAAAAAGAGCCAAGTTACATCCCTGGTAATTACAGACCAGTTAGCCTAACATCAATAGTATGCATGCTCTTGGAGGGCATGATAAGGGACTTTAACCACTTGCTTACTTGGCACTTAAACCCCCCTCCTGCCCAGACCAATTTTCAGCTTTCAGTGCTGTCACACTTTGAATGACAATAGCGCAGTCATGCTACACTGTACTTAAATTCAATTTTTATCATTTTTTTTCACACAAATGAAGCTTTCTTTTGGTGGCATTTAATCACCATTTGGGTTTTTATTTTTTGCTAAACAAACAAAAAAAGACAGAATTTTTGTAAAAATATCATAGTTCGTTATAAAATTTTGCAAACGGGTAATTTTTCTCCTTCATTGATATTCGCTGATGAGGCTGCACTGATGGGCACTGATGGGCTGCACTGATGAGCACAGATAAGGCGACACTGATAGGCACAGATAAGACAGCACTGATGGGCACTGATAAGACGGTACTTATTGGCCCTGATGGGTGAAACTGATGAGTGGCATTGATGGGTGGCATTGATGGGTGGAATTGATGGGTGGCACTGATCGGTGGCACTGACATATGTCAGTGATGGGCACTGATAGGTGGCACTGATGGGCACTGGTAGGTGGCACTGATGGGCACTGGTAGGTGGTATTGATAGACAGCACTGGTAATGACGCACTGATTAATTTATAGGCAGCACTGTGGGCACTGATAGGTGGCACTGATAGGTGGCACTCAGGGCAATGATAGATGACACTGTGGGCACTGATGGGTGGTACTGGGGGTGCTGGTGGGCACTGGTAGGTGGTTCCACGATCAGGACCGATGTCCCTCTTGCACCTGCAGGTGATCGTTTTTTTTTTCCTCCTCACGCTATGAGCATCACATGATCAGCTGTCATTGGCAGACAGCTGATCACGTTGTAAGGGGACGGCAAGTGGATATACAAGATTTTAGCAATGACAACTGTATCATTAGCAGTAATCAGCATGGATTCATGAAGAATCGTTCTTGCCAAACAAATCTATTAACCTTCTATGAGGAGATGAGCTGTCCTTTAGATAAAGGAAGGCCCATATACGTGGTATATCTGGATTTTGCAAAAGCATTTTACACAGTTCCCCATAAACGTTTACTGTACAAAATAAGGTCCGTTGGCATGGACCATAGGGTGAGTACATGGATTGAAAACTAGCTACAAGGGTGAGTTCAGAGGGTGGTGATAAATGGGGAGTACTCGGAATGGTCAGGGTGGAAAGTGGGGTCCCCCAGGGTTCTGTGCTGGGACCAATCCTAAAACAGTTCAATCTCTGTATTTGCGGACGATACTAAGCTAAGCAGGGCAATAACTTCTCTGCAGGATGTGGAAACCTTGCAAAAAGATCTGAACAAATTAATGGGGTGGGCAACTACATGGCAAATGAGGTTTAATGTAGAAAAATGTAAAATAATGCATTTGGGTGGCCAAAATATGAATGCAATCTAGGGGGAGATCCTCTGGGGGAATCTAGGATGGAAAAGGACTCGGGGGTCCTAGTAGATGATAGGCTCAACAATGGTATACAATGCCAAGCTGCTGTAAATACAGCAAACGGAATATTGGCATGCATTAAAAAGGGGATTAAAATGGGGTTAAATGTAATTTTTTGCATGTGTGCGCTATAATATTTTGTTCTGTTGTATGGTCTTAAGGCTGCTCCATCTTTAATGCATCTTTTAGGGTGTGCCCCCCAAATCTTTGTTTGTCTAGACCAACACAAAGTGGCACATAATTGTGAAGTGGAAGAAAAATGATAAATGTTTTTCAAAATTGTTTACAAATAAATATGTGAAAAGTGTGGCGTGCATTTGTATTCAGCCCCCTTTACTCTAATACCCCTAACTAAAATCTAGTGGAACCATTTGCCTTCAGAAGTCACCTACCTGTAATTAGTAAATAGAGTCCACCTGTGTGTAATTTAATCTCAGTATAAATATAGCCATTCTGTGAAGCCCTCAGAGGGGTTTGTTAGAGAACCTTAGTGAAGAAACAGCATCATGAAGGCCAAGGAACACACCAGACAGGTCAAGGATAAAGTTGTGGAGAAGTTTAAAGCAAGGTTACGGTGTAAAAAAATATTCCAAGCTTTGAACATCTCACGTAGCACTGTTCAATGTATCATCACCTGAAAATGGAAAGTATGGCACAACTGCAAACCTACCAAGACATGGCCGTCCACCTAAACTGACAGGCCGGGCAAAGAGAGCATTCATCAGAGAAGCAGCCAAGAGGCCCATGGTAACTCTGGAGGAGTTGCAGAGATCCACAGCTCAGGTGGGAGAATCTGTCCACAGGACAACTATTAGTCATGCTCTCCACAAATCTGGCCTTTATTGAAGAGTTGAAAGAAAGCCATTGTTGAAAGAAATCCATAAGAAGTCCTGTTTGCGAGAAGACATGTGGGGGACACAGCAAATGTGGAAGAAGGTGCTGTGGTCAGATGAGACCAAAATTGATCTTTTTGACCTAAAAGCAAAACGCTATGTGTGGTGGAAAACTAACACGGCACATCACCCTGAACACACCATCCCCAATGTGAAACATGGTGGCGGCAGCATAATGTTGTGGGGATGCTTTTCTTCAGCCGGGACAGGAAAGCTGGTCAAAGTTGATGGGAAGATGGATGGAGCCAAATACAGGGCAATCTTAGAAGAAACCCTGTTAGAGTCTGCAAAAGACTAGAGACTAGGGCGGAGGTTCACCTTCCAGCAGGAGAACGACCCTAAACATACAGCCAGAATTACAATGGAATGGTTTAGATCAAAGCATATTCATGTGTTAGAATGGCCCAGTAAAAGTCCAGACCTAAATCCAATTGAGAATCTGTGGCAAGACTTGAAAATTGCTGTTCACAGATGCTCTCCATCCAATCTGACAGAGCTTGAGCTATTTTGCAAAGAAGAATGGGAAACAATGTCACTCTCTAGATGTGCAAAGCTGGTAGAGACATCCCCAAAAAGACTTGTAGCTGTAATTGCAGAGAAAAGTGCTTCTACAAAGTATTGACTCCAGGGGGGCTGAATACAAATGTACACCACACTTTTTACATATTTATTTGTAAGAAATGTTGAAAACAATTTATCATTTTCCTTCCAATTCACAATTATGTGTCACTTTGTGTTGGTCTATCACATAAAATCCCAATAAAATACATTTACATTTTTGGTTGTAACATGACAAAATGTGGAAAATTTCAAGGGGTATAAATACTTTTTCAAGGCACTGTATTTGCGTATGGTCAGCGTGAAGGGGTTAAAATAGTAATGAAAGGTAAAACATATATGTATAGACATATAAAACATTATAAATACCCCTTTAATATATTTTTATTAAGGCTTTTATCCAGGGGATAAAAGTCCTGGGGAAAAAAGTGTGGGAACTCCCACCCAAGATCCACTCCCCCACCAAAAAAAAAAAATGATACGCTCATATGCACGAACGCTTCAAAAGAGGTATTTTTCATCCAATTTTCGTATTGTGTGTATGAACAGGGTTAAACGGAAAGGTCATAAATGAACTGCACATTATCTGGACAGAATGCTTGGGGAGATAGTGATGTGTTCCTGCTTAGGAGATGTAGGTTAGCTTGGGGGGGCTGCAAACTCTGCAGGGCTCCAACACACACTCACTGCTATTCCAACCCTTCACATATTTCCACATAAACTTCCCTCCTGGCATTAAACTTTGCCAGGTACTGTGCTCAGCTCATCACCCCAAACTGATGTTCCTCCCTCAGCTCACCTCTCTCCCTGCATGTCCTGTGAGCAGAATAGCTGTGCTCCTCCTCTGGGTTCTCTCATCATATGGCACTGAAGATAGAGGAGTTGGGGGATTCAGCGGATCACACAAAGCAAGTATGCAAGAGACTGGGGGGGGGGGGGGGGAGATGAGGAGACAGAAAATCAGGAGGGGCCGGGGGGAGGAGCACATCACGAGAGGTCTGACTAAACACAATCTCTTAGCAGCAGGGACCTGATCTACCCATCAGCTAGCTGTGATTGACAGGTAGATTGAAGAGGAAGCTGTCATGGTGGCCCCTACTGTCAATGCCTGAATGGTCAGGTGTGCGGCACTTACTATTGTGAGCTGTGTCGGGAGCTGCTGGTGTAGCACCTGCCACACAGCTTGCATACTTCAAAGTCCTGCAGGACACAGCTGCTAATGGGAACTGAGTTCCTGTTGTGGAAAAAGTACAGGAAGTCCGTTCCCATGCATTCCCGCAGGACTTGAGCCCTGCTTTTATCATAAAAAGTTACAGAAAAGAAGGAGAAAGGAAAAGAACAGGCCTTACATGTACAATAGAGCACATAGGTACATTAAGTATATTTTGTGCCATGTTTATGGCTATTAGCGTACATTGCCATAGGAAATGTAAGACAAAATTGCAAATATACATTACAAAGTTAAATACTGAAAACCATAGTTAGATGTAGAGAAAAAAAGGAAATAACCAAAAACAAAAAAATAAATAAATGAATACCTTTTCTTCCCTTTGTTATAAGTGATCACATCTGTTCTCAGCTGCATAGAGTGGTGCGGATGGAGAAACAGCAGCAAGTTGGTCTTCCCAGTGAATGGCTATGCAGGATGTCAGCACAAGTTTGATCATTGGTGATGAGGAGGCTGAGTTCCCAGCACAGCTAGAGAACTGACCACCCTGTGCTCTCATGCCTAGTGTGGTCAGTTTTTAGAGGAAAGCAGAGGAACTGGTAGGGGCACCAGGGATTTTACGCAAAGGAAGCAATACAATGAGAACAGGATACTTATCAGGCACATATCAGGAATAGGAAAGGCTGGGATTACATATTCATCAAAGGGCTAAACATTTAATTACAGTATTTTATCATCTTGCATCTCTGATTTAAGAGAAGATGTGAATGTAACTGTTCATTGCTTGCACACAAACAACCATTTCTGGGTATTTGTAACTGACTTGGACAACAAGGCCACCACAAAGCCACCACAGCACAGCAAGTACAGTCTGGAAGCTGCAAGAGACATCATTTCTCATTTCCTTTAGAAAAGTTTTCCACTGTGGTCTGAAAATGCATCAGCGTGGCTTTATGTTTATCACAGAGATATGCCAACACCTTTGGTATAAACCACCTACCAACCCTATATACATATCATAAAGAAAAAAACAATATATCCATTAAACCCCCCTTTAAATGTAAATCTTAAAACTACATTATCTCACAAAAGTAAGTACACCCCTCACATTTTTGTAAATATTTTATTATATCTTTTCATGTGACAACTATGAAGAAATGACACTTGTCTACAATGTAAAGTAGTGAGTGTACAGCTTGTATAACAGTGTAAATTTGCAGTCCCCTCAAAATAACTCAACACACAGCCATTAATGTCTAAACCGCTGGCAACAAAAGTGAGTACACCCCTAAGTGAAATTGTCCAAATTGGGCCCAAAGTGTCAATATTTTGTGTGGCCACCATTATTTTCCAGCACTGCCTTAACCCTCTTGGGTATGGAGTTCACCAAAGCTTCACAGGTTGCCACTGGAGTCCTCTTCCACTCCTCCATGACAACATCACAGAGCTGGTGGATGTTAGTTGGTAGAGATCTTGTGCTCTTCCACCTTCCGTTTGAGGATGCCCCACAGATGCTCAATAGGGTTTAGGTCTGGAGACATGCTTGGCCAGTCCATCACCTTCATCCTCAGCTTCTTTAGCAAGGCAGTGGTCATCTTGGAGGTGTGTTTGGGGTCATTATCATGTTGGAATACTGCCCTGCGACCCAGTCTCCGAAGGGAGGGGATCATGCTCTGCTTCAGTATGTCACAGTACATGTTGGCATTCATGGTTCCCTCAATGAAATGTAGCTCCCCATTGCCAGCAGCACTCATGCAGCCCCAGACCATGACACCCCCACCACCATGCTTGACTATAGGCAAGACACACTTGTCTTTGTACTCCTCACCTGGTTGCCGCCACACACGCTTGACACCATCTGAATCAAATAAGTTTATCTTGGTCTCATCAGACCACAGGACATGGTTCCAGTAATTCCTGTCCTTAGTCTGCTTGTCTTCAGCAAACTGTTTACAGGCTTTCTTGTGCATCATCTTTAGAAGAGGCTTCCTTCTGGGACGACAGCCATGCAGGCCAATTTGATGCAGTGTGCGGCGTATGGTCTGAGCACCGACAGGCTGACCCCCCCAACCTTTCAACCTCTGCAGCAATGCTGGCAGCACTTGTATGTCTATTTCCCAAAGACAACCTCTGGATATGACGTTGAGGACATGCACTCGACTTCTTTGGTCAACCATGGCAAAGCCTGTTCTGAGTGGAACCTGTCCTGTTAAACCGCTTTATGGTCTTGGCCACCATGCGGCAGCTCCGTCTATCTATCCATTAAAATGCATGTGCTTCCACTGTGGAGCCTCTTAAAAGTTAGAGTTGGGACTACAGCAGTGGCGGCTGTTGCTCAAAATTTTTTGGGGGGGTGCAAACGAACTGAAAAATTCAGAAAAATATGGAGACAAAAACATAAATTGCAGCTTCTGTGCCATCAATTGCAGCCACTGTGCCCATCATATGCAACCAACTGTGCCCAGCAAATGCAGCCACTCTGCCCATCATATGCAGCCACTCTGCCCATCATATGCAACCAACTGTACCAATCATATACAGCCAACTGTGCCCATCATATTCAGCCACTGTGCCCAGCAAATGCAGCCGATTATGCCCATCATATGCAGCCAACTGTGCCCATCATATGCAGCCAACTGTGCCCATATTATGCAGCCAACTGTGCACATCATATGTAGTCAACTGTGCCCAACATATGCAGCCAACTGTGCCCATAGTAGGCAGCCTCTGTGTCCATAAAATGCAGCCAACTGTGCCCCATCCATTGCAGCATCTGTGCCCATAATATGCAGCCACTGTGCCCAGCAAATGCAGCCAACTGTGCCCATCATATGCAGCCAACTGTGCCCATCATATGCAGCCAACTGTGCCCATAATAGGCAGCCTCTGTGCCCATAAAATGCAGCCAATTGTGCCCCATCAAATGCAGCCTCTGTGCCAATAATATGCAGCCACTGTGCCCCCCACCCACTTGAGCCTGTCCGCCTGCTGTCTGCCTGGCACTTACCCCATCACGGTGGCGGGTCAGGCGGCGAGCTGTGGGATGGGTAGTGCAGTGATGGCTCCTGTGTCCCCCATGCGCATCTTCTTCCTGTTCTGCTAGGTGGCCAATGGGATCGCTTCTGCCTTCAGACAATCAGGTGACCAGGATTACATCCACGCCTCCTGATTGGCTGAGAGGCAGTTCTGTGTTAGCAAAGCAAATATTCATTTACTTTGCTAACACATCTGGGTGGACTGCACATTTTGTGAAGCCTATTAGAGGCTGTATAGGGGGTGGCTACAGCACCCATGGATAGATTCATGCAATGCATGAATCTATCTATACTACACAGAAGGGGTGGCTGGAGAGAGAGGGCGGCGCCCGTGAGCCCTTAATGGACGCACCGCCACTGGACTACAGGTAACGGTGCCTTGATGGGGCCTATAGCTTACGCATGTATTTGCAAATGTGTGCAGAATGTACCCCTGTTTTTAACGCATACTGTTAGACAGGTCAATTTGGTTGGTCGCAGCCTGGTCGGTAAGTAGACCTTGGAATTTTCCTTGGCGTTTTTTTTTTTTTACATATGTGGGACAGAACACAAATTTCAGCTTCAGCTGCACATCTTTGCTCTGGACTGACTTCTTCATAGTGACAATGGTGGACCATGCCTCCATAATATGTTGGTGCTGATACTTGTAGTCTCCACCAGGGTGACGATGGGAGAGTTGCAACCATGCAACAGAAAGAGACTGAACAAGGACCTTCATGGCAGGATCACCCGGTATTATTTTATTTAAGGCCACAGATTTGAAAAGTTGCAGTGGCATTGGAGTTGCAGTAACATTAGGATTAGCGGAAAAAAGAGGGGGGGGGGGGGAAGACAAACATTAGGATTAGGTCTACTTTATGTCTGTAACAAAAAATCTCATGTTCTATCCTTAGGCTCGGTTCACACAGGAGCAACCCGACTTACATCGCGACTTTGCAAAGCGATTTGGAGGAGACTTGAGCGTGATTTTGCGCAACTTACAACGCCACTTAAAGTTGCCTCCAGGACAGGTAACTTTGGCTGTGGCCAATCACAGAATAATCAGCTCTGTGGGAGGGGGTTGCCTGGGAAAACATGGGAAGTACCTGTGTAAATTATTTTCTTTTTCCTGTAAAGTCGCTTCAATATAGATGGAGATCCGACTTGGAGGCAACTTCCATTGAAATCTATGGGTACAAGTTGCCTAGAAGTCACCTTGAAGTAGTACAGGAACCTTTTCTGAAGTTGGAGCAACTTCAGTAGTGTACATTAAGACGGCTCTCATTCACTTCAATGGAAATTTCTTATGTCCAGCGACTTGGGGCAACTTGAGGTCTGACAAGTCGGATCCCAAGTCGCTGTAGTGTGAACCGGCACTTACAATTTACTGTGATACCGTATATACTCGAGTATAAGCCGACCCGAATATAAGTCGAGGCACCTAATTTTACCACAAACAACTGGGAAAACTTATTGACTCGAGTATAAGCCTAGGGTGAGAAATGTGCAGCTACTGTAAGTGGAAAAGAGGGTCAACAATGGCCATTTGCTGCCTCACTGTGCCCATTTGCAGCCATAGGTCCCCCAAACTTCAAACGTGGTAGTTAAGGGGGTTTCTAACTGCCCCCTAGCTGCAGCCAAAATTTGGGGTCTCTGGACCCAAAGGGTCCCGAAAGTACATTGCTGCAGATGGACACAGTTGACCGACTTTGGGGCCCTGTATCTCGGGGTCACTTGGTGCTAGGAACCCCATCATATGTTGTTAGTGCTAGTTCCACTGGGTTTGAATACCAAATTTGGGGTTCCTAGAACCAAGTGGCCCAGAGATACGGGGCCCCAAAGTCGGGTTGGAAAATGTCAAGCACTTTTCTGCAGCAGAGAATGACATTTTCCGAACCGACTTTGGGACCTCTTATCTTGGGGACACTAGGAACCCCATCTTTGGATATATTGTAGTGCTAGGTCTACTGGGTTGGCATACCAGATTTGGGGTTCCTAGCACCAAGTGGCCCCGAGATACGGGGCCCCAAAGTCGGTCGGAAATTTTTTTTTTTGCTGCAGAATAGTGCTTGACTCGAGTATAAGCCGAGGGATGCACTTTCAGCACATTTTGTGCTGAAAAACTCGGCTTATACCTGAGTATTTACGGTATGTTTATTTGTAAAATAAAGACACATGTATCACTACCCCCAGCCGCTGCAAAGGATGGGTCCTCTTGTTCTTACCTTGACCTTTCTAAGGATCTGAACCTCTCTGACTCACCTGGGGATGAAAGCTTATATAGATATATGTGCAGAAAATCCCATAAGCCAGCAGGGTGCTTGACTGCATGACAGTGGGTTGGACATACACACCATCGGTGCTCCATGGAAGGTCAGCATGGCCTCCCAGGGCTGTGTAAAGACAGGTGAGGGGGTCTTGTCTGGGGCACAAGGATTGTCTTCTGTCTCCATCCTTGAATCCCACAGGAGAAAACTGTTGAGGATTAACCTGTGATCCATTCACTGACAATACAACTCATCACCCATTCATGGAAGATTAATCCACTGCATTCTCAGAACTGCAAATACCGGTTCTACCTCTTGCCTTGCCCACAACCTTACAAACAGTCTCGGTATCAGGATTAAATCCTCTGACTTGACTTTTAGTAGAGACTCCCATTCGGGGTAATACAAACAAAAGAATACCTTGTAAAACAAATACAGAATGGGCGCAAGTTTCCCATTAAGTTTTGATAATTCTTATATACTCGATAAAGACTATTTGCACTATTGTTAACCCTCTTCTGTTGTTATAAGGTACATTTTATTGATGGTTTAACATGGAGAACAGAAACTTCAAACTTTGTACAGCTTATGTAGAGATAAATGCCTATGTAGATCAGTTTTGCCCAGAAAACTAAATACCCTTTTGAAGCATTTACACTTGTTTTGCCTATCTACTTTGGAGAAAGCGGTAGTACAACAGATACAACGCCACCTGGACACACACAAACTTCTGGACCTTCTACAATCAGGCTTCCGCCCAGGCCATGGGACAGCAACCGCACTCCTGAAGATATGGGACGACGCCCTCGAAGCAGCAGATGACGGGGAATCATGTCTCCTGGTACTGTTGGACCTCAGTGCAGCGTTTGATACTGTGGACCACAATACTCTACTCATCCGCCTCACAGAAGTAGCAGGAGTCGCAGACTCAGATCTAAAATGGTTCGCATCCTTCTTAGGAAATCGGTCTCAGACAGTGAAACTAGGAGCTTTCACCTCTGAAACACGGGCAATCTCTTGTGGAGTCCCTCAAGGATCACCCTTGTCGCCAGTGCTCTTCAACATCTACATCCGCCCACTCCTCAACATCATCAGAAGATCAGACCTCTGCTTCCACTCGTACGCTGACGACACGCAATTATATTTTCGTATCACCGGACAAAAAGACCATCATCAGCAATTAGAAAAATGCCTCTCTATGATAGACGACTGGATGACCACTAGTTCCCTCAAACTTAACGAATCGAAAACAGAACTTCTTATTCTACATGCAAATCAAAACCCCCGAACCAAGATCCCTTGGACACCACCCACCATCTGTGGACAGACCATCGCCCCTAGGACCAAGGCCAAGCGTCTCGGAGTCATTTTTGACTCAGAAATGTCAATGGATGCCCAAATAGGAGCAGTGGTCAGTGGATCTCACCATCTGCTCCGCCTGCTACGCAGACTTATCCCCTTCATTCCAAAGGAGGACAAAGCAGTGGTAGTTGGAACAATCATCAATTCTCGACTGGACTACGCTAACTCCCTCTACATAGGATTACCCCAATATCAACTTGCGCACTTACAACTCATCCAAAATACGGCGGCAAGGCTGATAACAGGAAAAAAACCCTGGGAATCCATCTCCCCTTCCCTGAGGAACCTACATTGGCTAACTTTAAGGAATCGGGTCACATTTAAGACCCTCTGCCTCACCCACAAATGTACACATGGAAATGCTCCGCAATACCTTCTCGAGAAAATAAAACACTACACACCGAATCGCAGTCTTCGATCGGCTAATCAAAATCTCCTCCTCATTCCTAAATTCCGCTACAAATCAAAGGGGGAACGGAGATTCGCTGTCCAAGGACCACGGCTATGGAACGCTCTACCAACCGATATTCGCATGGAAGAAAACCATCAGGCCTTCAGGAAGAAACTCAAGACCTACCTCTTCTAGAAGCTCGACAACAAAACGCCAATACAGCGCCTTGAGGTGATTCAGTTTGCATTGTAGTGCTATATAAGTTATTCATTCATTCTAAAATAAAGTATGGAATGCCAAGAACAAAAATGTAATGCATTGCAGCTTACCGGTCCTTACACTGAATTGTTCATGACAAAGACACTTTCTACAAATTGACACTGTCTAGGCTGCAATGCAGTGAGGGCTGCCACCATTTCTTCAAGCCTAACCCGAACACTTTAGTGGCAGCATTTTTTTGGGGGGGGGGGGGGGGATATGCTATATGTTTGTAAAAGACCTGGGATATTTTTGGTGGCCTGAAAGAGAGTAGTAATGTGGCGCATAGCGACATGCACTGACCATTACACTCACCTACCTGACATACACTGACCATTACACTCACCTACCTGACATACACTGACCTACCTGACACACACTGACCTACCTGACACACACTGACCTACCTGACACACACTGACCTACCTGACATGACCTACCTGACACACACTGACCTACCTGACCCACACTGACCTACCTGACACACACTGACCTACCTGACATACACTGACCATTACACTCACCTACCTGACATACACTGACCATTACACTCACCTACCTGACATACACTGACCATTACACTCACCTACCTGACATACACTGACCTACCTGACACACACTGACCCACACTAACCTACCTGACACACACTGACCTACCTGACACACACTGACCTACCTGACATGACCTACCTGACACACACTGACACACACTGACCTACCTGACACACACTGACCTACCTGACACACACTGACCCACACTGACCTACCTGACACACACTGACCTACCTGACACACACTGACCCACACTGACCTACCTGACCCACACTGACCCACACTGACCTACCTGACATACATTGACCCACACTGACCTACCTGACATACACTGACCCACACTGACCTGCCTGACATACATTGACCCACACTGACCTACCTTACACACTGACCTACCTGACATACACTGACCTACCTGACACACACTGACCCACACTGACCTACCTGACATAAATTGACCCACACTGACCTACCTGACACACACCGACCTACCTGACATACACTGACCTACCTGACATACCCTGACCTATACTGACCTACCTGACACACATTAACCTACTTGACACACACTGACCTACCTGACACACACTGACCTACCTGACATTCTCGGACATACACTGACCCACACTGACACGCACTGACCTACCTGACCAGACTTCAGGTGCGTGACCTCCTCCTGCAGCTCAGCCGTAGTGTGCGGAGCACCCATCACAGTAGAGTAGACAGCAGGCACTCCAGGCAGCCAGAGCCATGACAGGACAGGAGAGCTGCCCGCCCGAGCGCTGAGTGGGGATTTTCTAACAGTGACACGGTGGCCGCATTGTAATTCCAGAAGGCGAGACCTGCTATGGCACTCAGCCGCCCCCCTCACCCCCCCTCCCGACCCCACTGCATGACTGTCCACCTAAACTGACAGGCCGGGCAAGTAGAGCATTCATAAGAATAGGCAGCCAAGAGGCCCATGGTAACTCTGGAGGAGCTGCAGAGATCCACAGCTCAGGTGGGAGAATCTGTGAGTGGCAAGAAGAAAGCCATTGTTGAAAGAGAGCCATGAGAAGTCCTGTTTGCAGTTTGTGAGAAGCCATGTGGGGGACACAGCAAACACATGAAGAAGGTGCTCTGGTCAGATGAGACCAAGATTTATGTGGGGCAGATAACTAACACTGCACATCACCCTAAACACACCATCCCCACTGTGAAACATGTTGGTGACAGCATCATGTTGTGGGGATGCTTTTCTTCAGCAGAGACAGGGAAGCTGGTCAGAGTTGATGGGAAGATAGATGAAGCCAATCTTAAAAAAAAACTTGTTAGAGTCTGCAAAAGACTTGAGACTGGGGCAGAGGTTCACCTTCCAGCAGAACAACAACCCTCAACATACAGCCACAGCTACAATGAAATAGTTTAGATCAAAGCATATTCATGTGTTAGAATGGCCCAGTCAAATTCCAGACCTAAATCCAACTGAGAATCTGTGGCAAGACCTGAAAATAGCTGTTTACAGACACTCTCCATCCAATCTGACAGAGCTTTAGCTACTTTGCAAAGAAGGTGAGGTGAGATGAGATGTATTGGAGGCCGAAAGAGTTAAAAAAAATTCCCACAATTTCCGAAATTAATTAAAAACTCCCACCTTGAATTTGCTGCTGGAAGAAATAGAAAGCTGGATAGCCGCACTCCAAAAAAGTTCACCTTTATTAAAAAATGGATATCAAAGAATCACAGGGCAATACAGACTAACTGCACAGCTTTTGATGCGTTTCACACCAGATATGGTGCTTAGTCACAGCTATGACTAAGCACCATATCTGGTGTGAAACGCATCCGTAGCTGTGCAGTTAGTTTGTATTGCCCTGTGATGCTTTGATATCCATTTTTTAATAAAGGTGAACTTTTTTGGAGTGCGGCTATCCAGCGTTCTATTTCTTCCATTATCTCTGTTGCAAACAGAGCCAGCACCCTGTCTGATTGCGGAAACAGCTACTCTTATGCCGCGTACACACGGTAGGAATTTCCGATGGAAACAGTCCGATGGGAGCTTTTCATCTGATTTTCCGACCGTGTGTATGCCCATCGGTCTTTTTCTGTCGGAATCTCCGACGGACTTTGGATTGAGAACCTGTTCTTAATTTTTCTGACGGAAAACCTTTCTATCGGATTTTCCGATCGTGTGTATGCAATTCCGACACGCAAAATTCCGACTCATGCTCGGAAACAATTCGACGCATGCTCAGAAGCATTAAACTTCCCTTTTATAGTGCAGTCGAACGTTTTTTAAGGCGTGGTGTTATTGCCCGTCGGAATTTGGTGTGACCGTGTGTAGGCAAGACAGTTTGAGCGAAACTCCGACGGGAAAACCATCAGAGCTTTTTCCGATGAGAATTCCGACCGTGTGTACGCGGCATTAGGAGAGGTGATAACTTTGGAGTGGTGCACTCCCTTGAATTTGCTGCTGCCTATGATCTGCTGTTAAAGAGGAAGTAAAGCCTTCTCCAAAAAAAAAAACGGAACCTGCAAGGCAAAGGCATAATGAGCTAGTATGCATAGCATACTAGCTCATTATGAATAACTTACCTGAGAACGAAGCCCCCAAAGCGACCCTCATCCACGACCTCCTCCGCCGCCATCATTCCCGGAGTGACTTCCGGGTCTCGCTGCTCCAGCGCTGTCATTTGCTGGAGTGGCGATGAAGTCACGCCCGCGCATGCGCACGAAAACGGCATATCGCCGCGATCTCGGCATGCGCAGTGTGCCTGCGCGCCACTGTCTACGGCGCATGCGCCGTACACGGCGGTAACTGTTTTTTTCTAAATATCTCCTAAACCATGTAGGTTTAGGAGATATTTATTGGACCTACAGGTAAGCCTTAATCTAGGCTTACCTGTAGGTCAAAGTGGTTTGTAAGGGTTTACAACCACTTTAATGAATAATATTTCATTCAATAAATCCTCCTTCCCCCCTTGTGAGAGAAAGGGGAGGGCTCTTAAATGTAAACACTGGCAGTGATTGCTGTAATTGGCCATCACAGCGATAACAAGGCACAGAGCCATTCTGATTGACTTTGTGCATTTTGCCTGTGATTTGAGCTATCTAATGCATGCGCACAAGTAGTAAAGTGCAATTTCTAAACAGTCCCCCCAGAAATCTATGTCCACCTACTTGCTGTTTTTTTAATGGTTAAAAAAAAAAAAAAACGAGAACACCAGAGAAAAAAATTAAATAAAACAAAAACAATATCAATTAATCATTACAAAGGTGACAGATCATATTCCCTATTGAGACCATTAGGTGCCAAGGTCTCCAATTTCTTTATCTACATGACTTCTTTCTTTAACAAGAATTTCTCAAGATCTCCATTATGTCTCAATTGGGAAACATGATCCAAAACCTGAAAACCACAGCCTGGGTAATCAAATGATTATGTGCCCAATGCAACAATGTCCTCGAAGGAGGAACCACCCCCATAAGCCGTCATTGTGTATAATTAACGGTCTTGATACCTGCACTCCAAATATGTAATATGTTGTTTGAAGTGAACCTGCAGTTAATTATATGCTGTAGAAATGACTCAGAGGATAAGAGATAGGATTTCCACCCACAAGTCTACCACATGTAATGAAGGATTGACCAGGTTGTAGCTTTTCATTTTGTGCAAGAGAGAAGCAACATAGAACTAGAAATTTGAGATCTTGGCACGGCATGGTCTCAATAGGGAATATGATCTGACACCTTTGCTATAATTTTTTTTCTATTGTTTTTGTTACGTTTATTTTCTCAGTTTTCCTTTGTGTTCTCGGAATCTGCTTTTTTATTGGTATGGATTCCTTTTAACCAGTTCCCAGATTTACTGCTACAGGGCAGCCGTTCTGTGCAGAACCACGTATATACACGGGATTCTGCACTTCCACAAACGGGACACGCCTAGGGTCACCACCTTTTCTTCAAGCCAAACCCGAACACTTTAGCGGCGCTGGGCAAATTTTTTTTGTGTACCGTATTTTTCGGACCAAAAGGCGCACTTAAAATCCTTTAATTTTCTCAAAAATCGACAGTGCGCCTTAAAATACGGTGCGCCTAATGTATGAATTAATTCTGGTTGTGCTTTCTGACCTAGAACCAATTTTATGTGGTACGCGGCGCTCAAAAATCTGTCAAAATGTTTTAGCACGGCCTTGGTAAGCTACGAAGCCGCACTGTCGAGAAAACAGGGACCGGTACGGTATCTATACGCACCATAGGAAACGAGAAGTCATCCTTCACTGTAGTTCTTGGTTGCCAGGCTAAGCCCCCGTACACACGGTCGGAAATTCCGACCACAAAATCCATCAGATTTTTTCCGAAGGATTTTGTCCGAAACTGGTGTTGCATACACAGGGTCGGACAAAGTTGTCGGAAAATCCGATCATTCTGAACGTGGTGACGTTCGTTGTGTACGACAGAACTACGTAGAGCAGGGGTCTCAAACTGGCGGCCCTCCAGCTGTTGCGAAACTACAAGTCCCATCATGCCTCTGCCTGTGGGAGTCATGCTTGTAACTGTCAGCCTTGCAATGCTTCATGGGACTTGTAGTTTTGCAACATCTGGAGGGCCGCCAGTTTGAGACCCCTGACGTAGAGGCTAGTAGCCAATAGCTTTGGTCTCGTAATTTCATCTGAGCATGCGTGGCACTTTGTCCGTCGGAATTCGGTACACATGATCGGAAAAAGTCAGATCGGACTTTGTTGTCGGAAAATTTGAGAGCAGGATCTCAAATTTTTTCCGTCGGAAATTCAGATGGAAAAAGTCCGATGGAGACCACACACGGGCAGATTTTCCGACAACATGGTCCGATCGGACATTTTCCGTCGGAATTTCCAACCATGTGTACGGGGCATAATGGCCAGAAACTACCACCCATGGTCATTTTCAAGTGGAAGATTTTGCCAAAAGAAAAGTTTCCGGTTGGCATCATCATCAAGGCTAACCCAAAATGCTGGATGGGCGAGGAGAAGATGAGTGAGTGGCTGAGAGAGGTTTACGTCATTTAATTTAATTTTCATTTAATGAGCCTTATAACCCGGTGTACTTTATGTATGAAAATAGAACCGTTAGCAGTCGATCATCGATATTGCGCCTTATAACCCGGTGCGATTTATACCCCGAAAAATACGATACTATACGTTATAGGATTATAAAAGACCTGGGACACCTTTGGGTTCCCCAAGGAAAATACTAATGCGGCACGCATAGTGTGCGGTGGGGGAATGTGTCCAAAATGCTCTTGCTGACATCAACGCCCAGCCTCCCAGTGATGACGAACCTGCCACCAGACAGCCGCCCGCAGCTCTCGGACGGTAACAGATTTGTGTGTGGCTATCTCAGTTACTTGGGGAGCCACAGCCTGGTCTGAATGATGTGTCCGAGTTTAGGGCGGACTGAAACCTGGGGACATAATTCAAAACCCGGACCCAGTGGCAACCCTAGACACGTCACTTCTGCTGTGATTAGTCACAGCAAAAGCCGATCATTGGCTGTCTGCCGGCACCTGCTGATTGGCGAGGAGAGACACAGGATGGAGCTCTGCTTATGTAAACAATGCTGCACAGGATCACATATATATATATATATACGCGATCTGCACTTCCCGGTATTGGGCATGAGTGTGTGCTTGCCGGTGGCTTGCTTCCGATGTGATTCTGACTCAATCCGATGTCTGCCGGCACTCGCCGGCGATCTGCCTTTGTAAACACTGCACTTAGTAAAACACTGGCTAGGCACACAGTAAATTTTTTTGAGCACCCCTGATGTTACCCCCTTCCCATCCAGTATCATTAGTACAGTGACTGGGGTGAGAAATTGTCCACAAGGAAGCGTTTAATTATTGGTAAGCCATACCTGGATAAAGTTTGAGGGTCAGGTGGTAGGTTGGAGCTGCAGGAGTAGACCTTGCAGAGGCTGCAGCGTGTTTTCTCTAAAAGGTCAACAAGGTAAGAAGGTTGTCCCATCCGCCCTCCCTGGTTTAATGTTTGTACACAGAGTTGGATGTACATGTGATTGTCACGGAAGCTTGGCAGGTTAGTGGGTCTTTTGGGATCTCTGAAAAGGTGAGATAGTTAAAAAGTGGAAGCCCCATCTGGTGGTAGGGTTCTCCCTGTTGAGCTTAGCCCCTTGGCAGGCAAGAAATAGTAAATTCTGGAGCTGTTCTAAAGATGATGTGGTGTGGTGGTGAATTTTGGTAAAACTATTTGGGCTAGTGGACACCAAGGTCCCTATCCTCAACAGTTGTTTTTTTTTATTTAGTATGTTTCTTTTTCAGTTGTTAATTGGAACCGTTAATGTTCCCTTGGTTAAATAAAAGGCTGCTGTGGTCATTGAAACACAGGTAGCCAAGTCCTGGGTCCCCTTAGGGAGTTAGAGTTAGGGATAGCTGACATCCTTCTGTGTAGAGTGGGTTACGAGGGATGGTGGGTGTAATGCAAGGTAGATTCATGGGCGCCAGACACTTCTTGAATGCAAAGAACAGAACTGTGGGAGAGAGGGTTAGGGCCAGGACACCCTTTAGTAGCTGCAAGGCACCCAGCCGGACCCCACATCTGCATGTGTAGACAAGCTGTCTCCTATGGCAACAATCTTGAATAGTTCCTAACAAAGTTTAGAATGAACTCTTTCACTTCCTCTACAATCTCCTCTTGTAGATCTTCACTCAACTGAGCTCCCAGTCTCTCTCACTAGACTTGCTGATCCACTGCCACTGGATCTCCTGAGCTCTTCCAATCTTCTCACTGAGTATCTTCCTCAAGCGTCACCCCCACGTCCCTGATGGGTCCCTAGTTTGGCATTCAGGATACTCCTCAAGTATCACCCCACTGGCCTGCTCTGTCCCTGGCTTGGCACACAAGGCTGCTTTGCAAGCGTCACCTCCGCTGGCTGGGACCCTGGCTTGACACCTGCTGAAGTTTCCCAATTCTTCACCATCCCTGGTTGGTGAGAATACTGCTCTGGTACTTGCTTCAGCTACTTACTGTGGTCCCTGGTAATAAGGTGGTTGGTCCCTTAGTGGCGACAGCTTCCCCTCTACCTCCGACCATGACAGGTTCTCCGGCCTGCAGAACCGGCACTTCTGGTTGGACTGCAAGCCGCAGTCCCAACCCTATGCTGCTCTCTTGGATAGGCCCTCAGACAGCCTAGCAGCCAGATGTCCCCGGGATAGGCCTCAGGCTCTGGCCTAGCATCCCGGGGCAGCACAACACACGTCCACCCAGACAGCCGTCCAGGTGGCACAGAACCCCGATCATCAGACCTCATCCAAATAAACAGGTTCTCCCAGCAGACCAAGGGACCCAAGAAGATCCTTGTTCATTGGCTGAGATACCCCATCTATTCCTAATCTGTCCTTGCAATGCCCTTGTCTTATCTAATGCAACCAGATACCCGGCCATCTAGTGACAGAAGAGAGAAGTGCAGCAATTCCAGAATTAGGGTGGAATCAATTGATCTCCTATCAATTGGCCAAGGCAACTATACCTGGTAGGTAAATTTACTAGCAACCCTGCCTAACCACTTTCAGACCGGACCAATTTGCAGCCAAAGGACCAGGCCCCTTTTTGCGATTCGGCACTGCGTCGCTTTAACTGACAATTGCGCAGTCGTGTGACGTGGCTCCCAAACAAAATTGACGTCCTTTTTTTCCCACAAATAGAGCTTTCTTTTGGTGGTATTTGATCGCCCCTGCGGTTTTTATTTTTTGCGCTATAAACAAAAAATAGCGTCAATTTTGAAAAAAATGCATTCTTTTTTTATTTTTTGCTATAATAAATATCCCCCAAAAATATATAAAAAAAAACATTTTTTTTCCTCAGTTTAGGCCGATACACATTCTTCTACATACTTTTGGTAAAAAAAATCGCAATAAGCGATTATTGAATGGTTTGCGCAGAAGTTATAGCGTTTACAAGATAGGGGATAGTTTTATAGCATTTTTATTAATAATTTTTTTTTTTTAGTAATGGCGGCGATCAGCGATTTTTATTGTGACTGCGACATTATGGCGGACACATCGGAAATTTTTGACACATTTTTGGGACCATTGTCATTTATACAGCAATCAATGCTATTTAAATGCATTGATTCCTGTGTAAATGACACTGGCAGTGAAGGGGTTAACCACTAGGTGGCAGTGTAGGGGTTAAGTAAGCCTAGAGGTGTGTTTCTTACTGTGGGGGGGCGTGGCTGTCAGCTAGTGAATGCTGATCTGTGCTCCAATCACAGGGAGCAGAGATCGGCGTCACTAGTTGCTAGGCAGAACGGGGAGATGCTGTTTATTTCCGCATCTCCCCGTTCAGCCTTCCCGTGAGACGATCGCGGGTGTCCCCGCGGCGATCGAGTCCGCAGGACCCGCGATCGTCCTCACGGGGGTCCCGACCGGAGCGGCATCTTATAGGGGATGTACATGTACGCCCTTATGCCTGTCCGTGCCATTCTGTCGACGTATATCGTCGTGCACTGGTCGGCAAGCGGTTAAACATCAGGGTGCTACACCCATGTCACGCAATCCGTTTATTGGGAAGGTCATCAAGAGGATGGAATTAACAAATGTTAACAGACTGTTCACTTATGGCCCTTTCACACAGGGGAACCGATCACAACCATCCGTCAGTTTTTTTAGGCAGACTCGGTCGGAACCTCCAGTCCCCACTATGGAGCCACGAGTGTCAACCGTCAGCTGTCCATTGACACCAGCCAACATCCATCTGGTGTAAACGATCAGGTGCTCCGTTTACTTCTGACCGCCCATAGAGGACAGTGGGCTGTGTCTGTGTCCGCTCTGCATAAGCGTAGCGAAAAAACGGACAAGCCATCCGCCTGCTGAGCGAGGATCAGCAGACAGATTCCCTGCTTAGCTTGAGGAGTCTGCCCCATCTGAAAGGGGTCTTAGTAAAGCAAATCTTCACTGATCTTAGTAAACAAGGTAAAACTGTGTTCACCACAATCCACCAATCATGTGTTAGAAAAAATGGACTTGTCTACCCAATCTATGTGTCTCACGCACATGATTGGCCTTTGTTTTTACTATTTTTTACTTGAACTTATTTCCTAAGTGAACAGCCTCTACTCTTAATAAATCATCGCCAGCTCTCTAGTATTTGAAAATACATATAACAATAAATGAGTTAAGCAAACACATTGCAACATGTATATTTATATACCAAGATATATGTGTGGTTTCTTGATATTTTCTTCTTCTACAGATAGCTTGAAAGGATACAAAGGTTAATAATTGTGGTTTACACACCTTGCTACGTATATTTAAGCAAACACGTTAATGTTATTGTTATTAATTGCTAAATTGAACGTCTGATAAGGTTAACAAAAAAAGCAAAGCAGGCCAAAGGTATGAGCTTTCTCATCATATACATCGGGCAAATGAGAAATTAAACAAAAGAGCAACTAAAAGCCACAGAACTTTGTACAGAGGCCCGTCATCTCAATCTTCGCCCTCTGATTCAGCCCCTGGAGTGTTGAGTTGAACACTTTTTTTTCCCTTTTAACCACTTGACCACTGGGCAGTTAAACCCCCTTCCTAACCAGACCAATTTTCAGCTTTCGGTGCTCTCACACTTTGAATGACAATTACTCCATCATGCAACACTGTACCCAAATGAATTTTGTGTCCTTTTTTTCACACAAATAGCGCTTTCTTTTGGTGGTATTTAATCACCGCTGTTTTTTTTTATTTTTTGCGCTATTAATCAAAAAATAATGAAAATTCGGTAAAAAAAAAAAAATAATTCTTTGTTTCTATTAAAAATTATTGCAGAGTATTGGCGAGTATTGGCAGAGTATTGGCGAGTATTGGCGAGTATTGGCAGAGTATTGGCAAGTATTGGCAGAGTATTACAGTGTTGCACAGTATTGGCAGAGCATTGCACAGTGGTGGCAGAGCATTGCACAGTGATGGCAGAGCATTGCACAGTGGTTGGTGGCAGAGCATTGCACAGTGGTTGGTGGCAGAGCATTGCACAGTGGTGGCAGAGTATTGCACAGTGGTTGCAGAGCATTGCACAGTGGTTGCAGAGCATTGCAGTGGTGGCAGAGCATTGCACAGTGGTGGCAGAGCATTGCACAGTGGTGGCAGAGCATTGCACAGTGGTTGCAGAGTATTGCAGTGGTGGCAGAGCATTGCACAGTGGTGGCAGAGCATTGCACAGTGGTTGGTGGCAGAGCATTGCACAGTGGTTGGTGGCAGAGCATTGCACAGTGGTGGCAGAGCATTGCACAGTGGTGGCAGAGTATTGCACAGTGGTGGCAGTGAATTGACCAGCGCTGTGGGCACTACGCATCCAGCCCACAGCGCTGGTCCCGTCTCTCCCCCCTCTCCGCTTCTCTCCTCTCCGGAACCGGCGTCATGACGTGACCCCGGTTTGTGTACATGTGATCGCTCCGTCATTTGACGGAGCGATCACATGGTAAACGGCCGCTATCAGCGGCCGTTTACCGTGATCCGTGATGCGCCGGGTCCTCGGGACCCGGCGGTCACGGATGTTTGCCAAGTGCGCGCCCCAGGGGGGCGCGCGGGAGCAAGTTTCTGGGAGGATGTCGACTATAGCGCGGTCGGCATGTGGTTAAGTAAACCTATTGTAGAGATGAAGAAATTGTTGATAATTTGATTCCCCAACTTGCAGTGTGGTTTTATTCATTTATCCATGTATTTTCTTTTTTTATTATATTGGCTTTTGAAGAAAATTTCACCCTTACTACTTGCAACAGGCAAACTGTTTTGTTACCCACCAACCAAAAGTGAGACCAGATGAGACCAAAATTGAACATTTTGGCCTAAAAGCAAAAAGCTATGTGTGGCGGAAAACTAACACTGCACATCACCCTGAACATACCATCCCCACCGTGAAACATGGCGGTGACAGCATTATGTTGTGGGGATGCTTTTCTTCAGCAGGGACAGGGAGACTGGTCAGAGTTAATGGGAAGATGGATGGAGCCAAATACAGGGCAATCTTAGAAGAAAACCTGTTATGCCCCACACACACGGTCGGAAATTCAGACGGAAAAAGTCAGATCGGATTATGTTGTTGGAAAATCCGATCGTGTGTGGGCTCTAGCGGATTTTTTTTGTCAGAATTTCCGACGGAAAAAGTTTGAGAGCATTACCCAAAATTTTCCAACAACAAAATCCAATCGGACTTTTTCCGATCGTGTGTAGAGAATTCCGACTCACAAAGTGCCACACATGCTCAGAATAAATTTGGGGACGAAAGCTATTGGCTACTGGCCTCTTCGTAGTCCCGTCGTACGTGTTGTACGTCACCTCGTTTGGAACAATCCGATTTTCCGACAACTTTGTGCGACCGTGTGTATGCTAGACAGGTGCGATTAGTTTCGTACGAATTCGTACGAATTTTTC
Organism: Lithobates sylvaticus; assembly: GCA_028564925.1. NCBI lineage: Eukaryota > Metazoa > Chordata > Amphibia > Anura > Ranidae > Lithobates > Lithobates sylvaticus. Next base: position 38,608,469 of record CM053035.1, on the reverse strand, counting down.
AAAATTCGTACGAATTTACGAATCCGTAGTACGAATTTTTTCGAATATGAATTCCGTACGGAATACGAAATTCCGTTTACGAATTTCGTCGCCGAATTTATTCGAATCCGACTACCAAATATCGAATTTCAACTAATATGAAAGAAATTATTATAGCGGATATAACGAATGATTCGAATGAATTCGAATGAATTCGAATGACAAAGTGTCATTTTTGCAGGAAAAATTCAGTTTACGAATTTCAGCTCCAAATTATTCGAATCCAACTACCAATATCGAATTTCAACTAATTCGAAAGAAATTATTATAGCAGATATATGAATTTGAATGAATTCGAATGATTCGAATGACAAAGTGTCATTTTTGCAGAGAAAAAAGCTATTTAAAATCACTTGCGGCTATTGCCGGCAAATGAATTGTCGGCTCCATAACACAGAGAACAGTCATTCATTGATATAAAAAAAAAAAAAAAGCGTAGGGGTCTCCCCAAATTCAATAACCAGGCCCTTCAGGTCTGGTATGGATATTAAGGGGGACCCCAGCCAAAAAAAAAAAAAAAATGGCGTGGGGTCCCCCCCAAATATCCATACCAGACCCTTTAGGTCTGGGATGGATTTTAAGGGGAACCCCGGCCAAAAAAAAAATGAAAAAAATGGCGTGGGGTCCCCCTCAAAATCCATACCAGACCCTTTATCCGAGCATGCAACCTGGCAGGCCGCAGGAAAAGAGGGGGGGCGAGCGCGGCCCCCCCTACCGCCTGAACCGTATCAGGCCACATGCCCTCAACATTGGGAGGGTGCTTTGGGGTCCCCCCCAAAGCACCTTGTCCCCATGTTGATGAGGACAAGGGCCTCATCCCCACAACCCTGGCCGGTGGTTGTGGGGGTCTGCGGGCGGGGGGCTTATCGGAATCTGGAAGCCCCCTTTACCAAGGGGACCCCCAGATCCCGCCCCCCCCTGTGTGAAATGGTAAGGGGGTACAAAAGTACCCCTACTATTTCACCAAAAAAGGTGACAAAAATTGTAAAAATGGCAGGAGACGGTCTTTGACAATTCCTTTATTAAAATCTTCTTTCTTCTGGTCTTCCTTTCTTCATCTTCTCCTTCCGTCATCTTCTTCCATCTTCTTTTTTTTCAAATCTTTTATTTTTCACAAGACAAGAGGAACACAAAAAAAAAAGAATACATCTTCCTTAGGTATACAACAATACATGAAATTATAATGTCCCATCGGGTATCTAATATCCTTACTTTCCTATATCTTAAAGTCTACTCTCTCAGATTGTATCCCAGTACCTTCTTGCCTTAAACCTTTTTTCCTATTTTATTAACCCAAACATAAAAGCCTATCTCACCTAAAAAAATAAAAATAAAAAAAACAACAAAAAAAAAACAAAAAAAAAAAAGGGGGGGAAGGAAGAGGCGGAGACCCCGGACACACTCCCATCGAACTGTCGCTGTCCCTACCTTTCCCTATCACCACGCATGTCTGTTTAGATTCCCCTTATTTAGTCCGCTACATCGCCTTCAAACAGGGTCCGTCCCTCACCTGAAAAGATATATATATTCCAGGGTGTCCATGTTTCAGTATATTGTTCCTTTTGGTGTCGTTTCGTGAGGATTAATTCCTCCATTCTCTTAATTTCCTCCACTTTTTTGAACCACATACCAATAGTGGGTACCCGTGTAGATTTCCAGCATATAGGGATGCATGATTTGGCAGCATTGAGAAGGTGACCAAGCACTAATCTTTTATATGCTTTAATAGGTATATTTGATACATGAAGCAAGAACAGTGATGGGTCATATGGAATTGGGGCTTCCATAAGTTTTTGGGCAGTTTGATGTATCGTTTTCCAGAAGTATTCCAGTTTTGGGCATGTCCAAAATATATGGAGGCTTGTTCCTTTATCTTCTTGGCATCTCCAGCATTGATCTGTCAGTAATGGGTAGATTCTATGTAGCTTTACCGGAGTTTGGTACCATCGGGTCACAACTTTATAATTGGTCTCTTGTATATTAGTGCTTATAGAGGTTCCATGTGTGAGACTCATTATATTTTGTCGCTGTGATTCCGTGAACTTATATCCCATATCTGACTCCCAGTCCGTAAGGCATTGTAGTTGGTGGTCCTCGGGTGGCCTAATCAGTAATTTGTATACCACCGATAAGGTATGTCTTAATGTCCCCCCCTCCGAACATAAAGTCTCAAATTTGGTAAGATTTAGACTTATAGTATCCGGAGCTGGTAATGACCGTAAAAAATCCGTTAATTGAAGAGCTCTCCAATAGCCTAATCTAAATATATTTGTTCTATCCATGAGTTCTCGCATAGACGGCCATTTATTATTCAACTTAAAGTGTGAAAGCTGGAAATATCCATTTTGTCTCATTATCTGAAAGACTGGATCATAAATTCCTGGAGGGAATAAAGGATTCCCCAGGATTGGATAGACTGGCGAGTATGCTGACGTAAGAGAGTATTTACTAAATAATGATTTACATATTCGCAACGTCGCTCCCACTAATAGGTGATTTTTTGTATCATTTGATGTTGCCAAATTGCACCAAGGTGCCCTAGCAAGTAGAATATTACCCTGGGCCTGTTCCAGTCTTGGCCACAGTTTGGTTCCTTGGTGACGATTCCAGTCGATTGTTAAATGTATCGCCTGTTGATATTTCCTTATATCCGGTACCGCCAGACCACCATGTATTTTTGAGAGTACCATTTGTTGTCTATTCAGTCTAGGACGTTTATGTGCCCATATAAAGTCAAAAAACATTTTGGAGACCTGGTCTAGAAATTTAGTGGGGATCGAGATCGGAAGAGCTTGAAGCGGGTACAAGAATTTAGGAAGTAGACACGTCTTAATAATGTTACATCTTCCGAGCCACGAGTGTAGTCCTGTTTTCCATTTGTCAAGTAGTGCCCGCGTTTCTCTTAACAGTGGTGGGAAATTTAACTCGAATATTTTGGATATTTTAGATGGTATATATGTCCCCAGATATCTTAAAGCAATTGTTGTCCATTTAAATTTAAAACTGGTCTGGAAATTTGGGAGCTCCGAGTGTTTTATGCCCACTCCCATTGCCTCCGACTTATTGAAGTTGATCTTCAAATTAGACAAAGTGCCGTACTTATTAAATTCGCTAAGAAGCATCGGTAAGGAAATTATTGGGTTTATGAGTGAGAACATCATATCATCCGCATATGCGGATATTTTCTGTTGGGTGTCCCCTATCGGCACTCCCCCTATATCCGGATTTAGCCGGACCGTACATAAGAATGGCTCCAATGCCAGAGCAAATAGGAGTGGCGATAGGGGACAGCCTTGTCTTGTACCATTCTTGATTATAATAGGCTCTGACAGGACCCCATTGGCTCTAACTCGTGCTGTAGGTTCCGAATATATTGAGCATATACGGGCCATCATAACATTTCCCATTCCCACATATCTAAAAAAAAAAAAAAAAAAAAAAAGAAAAAGGTTCTCCCTTGGTGGTGGGGTTTTTAGGCAGCAATAGCCGTCTGATGGAAGTAGTCGGACGGTTATATAAAATGATAGACCAAAAACCATCCAAATCAATTTACAATGTTTATTCAAAGTTTTTTTGTAAAAAATGACACATAAAAAGGAGTGTAAAAACACAAGCCCATACAGAATAAAAAATACAAACACAATACACAGAATAAAACCAGCGAAAAATCCCCTAACACCACTACTAATGGGATCGGAAGCAGTGATTATAGCGTATGACAAAAAAACTGACGCGTTTCGACCTGTTGTCTGTATTGGTCTTCCTCAGAGTGTTTTTGTCAGCTGGAAATAAAAAGACATTGTAACAACAACTTCTCAGTTATATGTTTCTGTATATTTATACTCATGTCCATATATATTTTTATATATTATTATCGATATAGTTACCGGTATGGGTGTAGTGTGTGGGATAGTCTTCTGCATGGGTATTGTAAGGAAGTCCTGTCGTTGTTCCTGGTGGCTACCAATTCTCACTTCCCATTGGTGAATCGGGGTACATAGGATCGTCCGAGCCGTATATATCTTACGAGGAGTCACACGTTCAGACTGGCCTCGTGAGGGAGACCCCTGGATAGGCCCCCGGGGGCACGGAGGGCAAGGGGGGGGGGAGGCCAAAGTGAGGCGGGGGGAGAGACCAAACAGGCAGACACCCACGGTAGCGGACTCCTGGAATATACCAAAAAGTCATTAGGGAGCACGTTTATATACAATGGGGGCAAGAGGGAGAAAGGAGGTGTTCTTTATAGGAGACCAACCACCTGGGCCACACCATCCCCCCCAAAGCATGGAAAAATGCCACTCCTAACCATGCCTGAGGGACTCTCTCCTATAAAGAACACCTCCTTTCTCCCTCTTGCCCCCATTGTATATAAACGTGCTCCCTAATGACTTTTTGGTATATTCCAGGAGTCCGCTACCGTGGGTGTCCACCTGTTTGGTCTCTCCCCCCGCCTCACTTTGGCCTCTCCCCCCCCCCTTGCCCTCCGTGCCCCCGGGGGCCTATCCAGGGGTCTCCCTCACGAGGCCAGTCTGAACGTGTGACTCCTCGTAAGATATATACGGCTCGGACGATCCTATGTACCCCGATTCACCAATGGGAAGTGAGAATTGGTAGCCACCAGGAACAACGACAGGACTTCCTTACAATACCCATGCAGAAGACTATCCCACACACTACACCCATACCGGTAACTATATCGATAATAATATATAAAAAAATATATGGACATGAGTATAAATATACAGAAACATATAACTGAGAAGTTGTTGTTACAATGTCTTTTTATTTCCAGCTGACAAAAACACTCTGAGGAAGACCAATACAGACAACAGGTCGAAACGCGTCAGTTTTTTTGTCATACGCTATAATCACTGCTTCCGATCCCATTAGTAGTGGTGTTAGGGGATTTTTCGCTGGTTTTATTCTGTGTATTGTGTTTGTATTTTTTATTCTGTATGGGCTTGTGTTTTTACACTCCTTTTTATGTGTCATTTTTTACAAAAAAACTTTGAATAAACATTGTAAATTGATTTGGATGGTTTTTGGTCTATCATTTTATATAACCGTCCGACTACTTCCATCAGACGGCTATTGCTGCCTAAAAACCCCACCACCAAGGGAGAACCTTTTTCTTTTTTTCTATCCAACCTGGGGTGAGCAGCCACCCATAGCCCTTGATAGTGTCAACCCCCCCTCCTTTCCATTCCCACATATCTTAGCACTGCCATCATATATTGCCAATTGACCCTATCAAAGGCCTTTTCTGCGTCCATTCCTAGGAAGACGCATGGGATTTGTTTCTTATTTACAACATGTAGAAGGTTTATCACTTTAATTACATTGTTTCTGGCCTCCCGAGTGGGTACGAATCCAACCTGGTCCAGGTGGATTAAGGCTGGAATGTACTCTTGGATTCTACCCGCTATAATTTTCGTAAGTATTTTCAGATCAGTGTTCAGCAGCGAGATTGGCCTATAACTGCCACATGCTGTGGGGTCTTTCCCCTCTTTATCAATCACTGCAATATAAGCCATAAGGGTATCTCGGGGGAGCCTCGTGTCCGGGGTCAGATTATTGAAAAACTTCAGCATAAATTTACCGAGAGGTGCTATTAAAGTTTTGTAATAGGCAATGGTATATCCATCCGGGCCTGGAGCCTTTCCTTGTTTTATATATCCGATCGCTTTTTGGATCTCCTCTAGTGTAAACGGTTCATCCAATATTTTACTAACCTCAGATGTGAGTTTGGGCATTTTAGATTTCATTAAGTATTCCTCTGTCTGAGCCAATGGGGGAGGGTCTTTCTGTAAATTATATAAGGCTGAGTAATACTTTTCAAACTCCTTCACAATATCTTTAGGAAGGGAGCATTTCTGTCCATTTGCCTTCACTATATGTGGTATGTAATTCCCGCGGACCTGTTCTCTTAGAGTCCTAGCTAGTACCTTTCCGCATTTGTTGCCCGACTCATATGATACTCTCCGGCAGATCTGAATTTGCGCTTTTGCCTTAAATAACATCAGATCTACGATTTTTTTACGTAAAATTAATAATTCAGTCTCTAATGTAGATGTTTGAGCATGCTTGTATTGTGCTTCCACTAGTTTTAATTCATTCAAGAGAAAGGTCAATTGCTTAGAGCGCTGTTTCTTTATACGCGAGCCGTGCTTAATAAATATCCCCCTCATTACCACCTTATGCGCCTCCCATACCATATTCATATTACTATCCGGGGTATCGTTAATTCGAAAAAAAGACTCTAGTTCTCTAGTCACCTCTTCCATTACTTCCCCGTCCTGTAATAGGCTCTCATTTAGTCTCCAGGTTCTTGTCCTAGAAACCAGGTAATCAGTTAATGCATATGATAGTTGGATTGACGCGTGATCTGACCATGTAATCTGATCAATTAAAACCTCTCGGACCGCTTGCAATAGGGAGTCCGGCATCGGCGTCTCTTCTCGCAGGCCGCTCCTCGCAATGGGAGGCTCCCGCTCTGTGAGGCTTCGCTCCGGCTGACAGGTCTTTTATAACGGAGGGCACCTGGTAACCGTCAAAGGGGGCGGGGTCACCAGGTGCCTTCGTTATAAAAGACCTGTCAGCCAGAGCGAAGCCTCACAAAGCGGGAGCCTCCCATTGCGAGGATCGGCCTGCGAGAACAGACGCCGGCGCCGATGGGGGCCGGGATCTGGGGGTCCCCTTGTTAAAGGGGGCTTCCAGATTCCGATAAGCCCCCCGTCCGCAGACCCCCACAACCACCGGGCACGGTTGTGGGGACGAGGCCCTTGTCCTCATCAACATGGGGACAAGGTGCTTTGGGGGTCTCAGACCCCCAAAGCACCCTCCCAATGTTGAGGGCATGTGGCCTGGTACGGTTCAGGCGGGAGGGGGGGCCGCTCTCGTCCCCCCTCTTTTCCTGCGGCCTGCCAGGTTGCGTGCTCGGATAAGGGTCTGGTATGGATTTTGAGGGGGACCCCACGCCATTTTTTTTGGCTGGGATTCCCCTTAAAATCCATCCCAGACCTGAAGGGCCTGTTTATTGAATTTGGGGGGACCCCCACGCTTTTTTTTATCAATGACTTCAATGAATGACTGTTCTCTGTGTTACCAGCTGCCCTCCATTATAAAAGACCTGTCAGCAGGAGCGAAGCCTCACAGAGCAGGAGCCTCCCATTGCGAGGAGCGGCCTGCGAGAAGAGACGCCGATGCCGAACGAGAAGGACGAGAAGACCGGAGCAAGAAGAAGCAGATCGGAGGAAGATGAAGATGGAAGAAGATGACGGAAGGAGAAGATGAAGAAAGGAAGACCAGAAGAAAGAAGAAAGAAGATTTTAATAAAGGAATTGTCAAAGACCGTCTCCTGTGATTTTTACAATTTTTGACACTTTTTTGGTGAAATGGTAGGGGTACCCTTACCTTTTCACACAGGGGGGGGGGCGGGATCTGGGGGTCCCCTTGTTAAAGGGGGCTTCCAGATTCTGATAAGCCCCCCGCCCGCAGACCCCCACAACCACCGGCCAGGGTTGTGGGGATGAGGCCCTTGTCCTCATCAACATGGGGACAAGGTGCTTTGGGGGGGACCCCAAAGCACCCTCCCAATGTTGAGGGCATGTGGCCTGGTACGGTTCAGGCGGGAGGGGGGGCCGCTCTCGTCCCCCCCTCTTTTCCTGCGGCCTGCCAGGTTGCGTGCTCGGATAAAGGGTCTGGTATGGATTTTGAGGGGGACCCCACGCCATTTTTTTTTTTTTGGCCGGGGTTCCCCTTAAAATCCATCCCAGACCTGAAGGGTCTGGTATGGATATTTGGGGGGGACCCCACGCCATTTTTTAAATTTTTTTTTGGCTGGGGTTCCCCTTAATATCCATACCAGACTTGAAGGGCCTGGTTATTGAATTGGGGGGGACCCCCACGCTTTTTTTTTTTTTTTATCAATGAATGACTGTTCTCTGTGTTACGTTACATCTAGGAATTTCTTCCTTTATTGTACTGTAAAATACACACGTACTGCATTGTTGCATTGTGTTTGCATCCTTATGGTGCAAAATACCGGAAGTGACATCCACATCAATCAGAAGAAAAATGTAGGCTATTTTCTAGAAACTAAACCGGTCATTGCACAGTGAAAAAAATGTCAATTGGAATGCTATTTTAATGCCAGATAATTGTAACATAAGCTACATAAAAGATTAAAAATAGAAGTTCAAGAATGTGAACAAGATTACCACATCTCAGGGAATAGGAGTATGGCGCCACATTAGAATAAGGCTGCATTCACACCTGAGCGTTTTGTCGCCTGAAGCATGAAGCTACAAAACGCTGGAGGGGAAAAAATACATTATTCTCTATGGAGATGGTTCACATCTCCACTCCAAAACGCCTGAAGCTCAAACAAGTTCCGGACCCTTTTTTGACGCTCGAATAGGGCAGATTTGGGCGTTTTTTTTCTTTTTACATTGGTGACCTTTTGCTCTATACAAAATCGCGGCAAAACGCGGTAAAAACGCAGAGAATCGCGGTAAAAAACGCTGCAAAAAACACCACAAAAAACGCCTGAAAACACTACGCTCAGGTGTGAATGCAGCCTTAAGCCCCATACACACGGTCGGATTTTCCGATGGATTCTGTCCTATCGGACAATGTTGTCGGAAATTCCGACTTAGTGTGGGCACCATCGGACATTTTCCATCGGATTGTCCGACGGACAAAGTTGTATCTCCTGCTCTAAAAATTTTCCGACAACAAAGTCCGATCACACCAATTCCGATCGTGTGTAGCGAATTCCGACGGACAAAGTGCCACGCATGCTCAGATCACATTACAAGACCAAAGCTATTGGCTACTAGCCTCTACGTAGTCCCGTCGTACGCAACAAACGTCACCACGTTCAGAATGATCGGATTTTCCGACAACTTTGTCCGACCGTGTGTATGCAACACCAGTGTCGGACTAAATCCGTCTGACCAAATCCGATGGATTTGGTGGTTGGATTTTCCGACCGTGTGTATGGGGCTTTAGAGTATGGTGCCACATTAGAATTAGAGTATGGTGCCACAGTAGTAGAACAGTCTTTGAAGGATCGCCTCCAGAAAAAATGGGACTTTCAAGGCACCATACTCACAACAATAACACCATTTAACCGGTTCCCGATCGGCTCATGACGATGTACGTCGGCAGAATGGCACGGACAGGCATAAGGGCGTATATATAAGTCCCTTTTTAAATGCCTCCGTGCCATCGGGAGCGCGCCGTGAACTGCGCGCTCCCGCGCCGGTCAGGACCCCCGTGAGGCCGGTCGCGGGTCCTGCGGACTCGATCGCCGCGGGGACACCCGCGATCGTCTCAAGGGAAGGCTGAACGGGGAGATGCAGAAATAAACAGCATCTCCCCGTTTCTGCCTAGCAACTAGTGACGCCGATCTCTGCTCCCTGTGGTTGGAGCAGAGATCAGCATTCACTAGCTGACAGCCACGCCCCCCCACAGTAAGAAACACACCCCTAGGCATACTTAACCCCTACACTGCCCCCTAGTGGTTAACCCCTTCACTGCCAGTGTCATTTATACAGGAATCAATGCATTTAAATAGCATTGATTGCTGTATAAATGACAATGGTCCCAAAAATGTGTCAAAAATGTCCGATGTGTCCTCCATAATGTCGCAGTCACAATAAAAATCGCTAATCGCTGCCATTACTAAAAAAAAAAAAAAATTATTAATAAAAATGCTATAAAACTATCCCCTATCTTGTAAACACTATAACTTCTGCGCAAACCAATTAATAATTACTTATTGCAATTTTTTTTTACGAAAAATATGTGAAAGAATACGTATCGGCCTAAACTGAGGAAAAAAACAATTTTTATATATTTTTGGGGGATATTTATTATAGCAAAAAATAAAAAAGAATGCGTTTTTTTTCAAAATTGTCGCTCTTTTTTGGTTATAGCGCAAAAAAATAAATCCGCAGGGGCGATCAAATACCACCAAAAGAAAGCTCTATTTGTGGGAAAAAAAGGAAGTCAATTTTGTTTGGGAGCCACGTCGCACGACCGCGCAATTGTCAGTTAAAGCGACGCAGTGCCGAATCGCAAAAAGGGGTCTGGTCCTTTGGCTGCAAATTGGTCCGGGGCTGAAAGTGGTTAAATAAAACAAAATATTTATTAAATTCCAGTTAAAATGTTAAAGTCCAGTTAAATAGTGCATATCCATCACATAAAATATTTGACAGATGTAATCATACAGTATCTCACAAAAGTGAGTACACCCCTCATATTTTTGTAAATATGTTATTCTATCTTTTCATGTGAAAACACTGAAGAAATTACACTTTGCTACAATGTAAAGTAGTGAGTGTACAGCTTGTATAACAGGGTCAATTTGCTGTCCCCTCAAAATAACTCAACACACAGCTATTAATGTCTAAACCGCTGGCAACAAAAGTGAGTACACCCCTAAGTGAAAATGTCCAAATTGCGCCCATTTAGCCATTTTCCCTCCCCGGTGTCATGTGACTCGTTAGTGTTACAAGGTCTCAGGTGTGAATGGGGAGTAGGTGTGTTCAATTTGGTGTTATCACTCTCACTCTTACATACTGGTCACTGGAAGTTCAACATGGCACCTCATGGCAAAGAACTCTCTGAGGATCTGAAAAAAATAATTTTTGCTCTACATAAATATGGCCTAGGCTATAAGAAGATTGCCAAGACCCTGAAACTGAGCTCTAGCACAGTGGCCAAGACCATACAGTAGTTTAACAGGACAGGTTCCACTCTGAACAGGCCTCGCCATGGTCCACCAAAGAAGTTGAGGTCACGTGCTCAGCGTCATATCCAGAGGTTGTCTTTGGGAAATAGACGTATGAGTGCTGTCAGCATCGCTGCAGAGGTTGAAGGGGTGGGGGGTCAGCCTGTCAGTGCTCAGACCATACGCCGCACACTGCATCAAATTGGTCTGCATGGCTGTTGTCCCAGAAGGAAGAGTCTTCTAAAGATGATGCTCAGGAAAGCCCACAAACAGTTCGCTGAAGACAAGCAGACTAAGGACATGGATTACTGGAACCATGTCCTGTGGTCTGATGAGACCAAGATAATGTTATTTGGTTCAGATGGTGTGAAGCGTGTGTGGCAGCAACCAGGTGAGGAGTACAAAGACAAGTGTGTCTTGCCTACAGTCAAGCATGGTGGTGGGAGTGTCATGGTCTGGGGCTGCCGGCACTGGGGAGCTACAGTTCATTGAGGGAACCATGAATGCCAACATGTACTGTGACATACTGAAGCAGAGCATGATCCCCTCACTTTGGAGACTGGGCCGCAGGGAAGTATTCCAACATGATAACGACCCCAAACACACCTCCAAGACGACCACTGCTTTGCTAAAGAAGCTGAGGGTAAAGGTGATGGATTGGCAAATCATGTCTCCGGACCTAAACCCTATTGAGCGTCTATGGGGCATCCTCAAACGGAAGGTGGAGAAGCGCAAGGTCTCTAACATTCACCAGCTCTGTGATGTCATCATGGAGGAGTGGAAGAGGACTCCAGTGGCAACCTGTGAACTGGGGAACTCCATGCCCAAGAGGGTTAAGGCAGTTCTGGAAAATAATGGTGGCCACACAAAATATTCACATTTCGGGCCCAATTTGGACATTTTCACTTCGGGGTGTACTCACATTTGTTGCCAGCAGTTTAGACATTAATGGCTGTGTGTTGAGTTATTTTGAGGGGACAGCAAATTTACACTGTTATACAAGCTGTACACTCACTACTTTACATTGTAGCAAAGTGTCATTTCTTCAGTGTTGTTACATGAAAAGATATAATAAAATATTTACAAAAATGTGAGGGGCGTACTTACTTTTTTGAGATACTGTATATAATCATACATCCACATTAACAACAATACAGATGCGTGAACAATATACACTCTCCGGCCACTTTATAAGGTAAACCCTGTTCAATTGCTTGGTAACCCAAATTGCTAATCAGCCAATCACATGGCAGCAACTCAATGCATTAAGGCACCTAGACATGGTGAAGACGACTTGCTGAAGTTCAATCCGAGCATCAGAATGGGGAAGAAAGGAGATTTAAGTGACTTTGAATGTGGAATGGTTGTTGGTGCCAGATGGGCTGGTCTGAGTATTTCAGAAACTGCTGATCTACTGAGATTTTCACACAGAACCATCTCTCGGTGTTAACAGAGAATGGTCCAAAAAAGAGAAAATATCCAACAGCGGAAGTTGTGTGGAGGAAAATGCCTTGTGGATGTCAGAGGTCAGATGAGAATGGGCAGGCTGGTTCCAGATGATAGAAAGGCAACAGTAACTCAAATAACCACTCGTTACAACCAAGGTATTCCGAATACCATCTCTGAACACACAACACATGAAACTTGAAGCAGATGGGCTACAGCAGCAGAAGACAACACCGGGTGCCACTTCTATCAGCTAAGAACAGGAAACTGAGGCTACAATTCACACAGGCTTAGCAAAATTGGACAATAGAAGATTGGAAAAACGTTGCCTGGTTTGAAGAGTCTCTATTTCGGCTGCGACATTCAGACGGCAGGGTCAAAATTTGGCGCAAATAACATGAAAGCATGGATCTTTTCTGGCTTATATCAACGTTTCAGGCTGGTGGTGGTGGTGTAATGGTGGGGGGGATATTTTCTTGGCACACTTTGGGCCCCTTAGTACCAATTGAGCATCATTTAAATGCCACGGCCTACCTGGGTATTGTTGCTGACCATGTCCATCCCTTTATGACTCCAGTGTACCCATCTTCTGATGGCTCCTTCCAGTAGGATAATGCGCCATATCACAAAGATCAAATCATCTCATCACTGGTTTCTGGAACATGACAATGAGGTCACTGTACTCCAATGGTCTCCACACTCACCAGATCTTATACAATAGAGCACCATTGGGATGTGGTGGAAGATTGGCATCATGAATGTGCAGCCGACAAATCTGCAGAAACTGTGTGATGTTATCATGTCACTATGGAGTAAAATCTCTGAGGAATGTTTCCAACACCTTGTTGAATCTATGCCATGAAGAATTAAGGCAGTTCTGGCAAAAAGGGGTCCAACCCGGTACTAGCAAGGTGCACCTAATAAAGTGGCCGGTGAGTGTATGTCCAACTGGTAAATGGCGATGCGTATGATTATATATGATCACATAAAAAACTGACAATGCACAAGCCATGAAGACACAAACAGAGAAAGAGCTTTAGGTCCTTGATAAACGATTACAAAACACGCCCACTTTAACTCTCCTTAAAAAAAATCACATCACTCAGGGCGACACTGGGTGATCTGGCTCTAGGCCGAGTTGAGAAAGCCTTAATTAAACTAAAACAGCTATATTACGATATAGGAATAAGGCCCACTCCCTCTTGGCCAGGAAACTGCGGGACGGCACCCAGATGTCGACACCACACCAGATTAAGAACAGCTCAGGCTGCCTGATCTCTTACCCAAAGGATATAGTTCAATCCTTTGTGGAATTCTACAAGGACCTCTATAATAATCCTGATATCCCCAGCAATCCTCCCTCACACATCTATTTAGAGGGATCAGGACCTCCTTCCTTCTGCTAGTGACCCCTCTAGTCAGGGGCGTAACTAGAAATCATAGGGCCCCATAGCAAAATGTTGTATGGGCCTCCGCCCCCTGCAAATAGCCCCCCCCCACGAAAAAAATGAACTAATGCCACCGAACAACAGATTTCCACACTCATGTGGCACAGTACCCAGGCAACAGCTTATATTAATTTTGAACAACAAAGTATGCAGTATACTGTATGCAGCCCCTGAAGGACACACATTTCTGACCTCCATGTCTTCTAACCAATTTATGTTCTGTTATATAAAATGAACACGTTGCGGATTGTCCACTTGCCACGTTGCCTGCCACCAGATGCAGATTGTCACTTGTCACATGTTGCGGAATGTCACCTGCCACATTTCGGATTGTCCACTTACCACATCACGGATTGTCACTTGCCACGTCACCTGCCACACATTATGGATTGTCACTTGCCACGTCCCGGGTTGTCACTTGCCCCGTCACCTGCCACATTACAGATTGTCATGTCACGGATTGTCACTTGCCACGTCGCCTGCCACACATTACGGGTTGTCACTTGCCACGTCGCCTGCCACACAGTACGGGTTGTCACTTGCCACGTCACCTGCCACACATTACGGGTTGTCACTTGCCACGTTGCCTGCCACACATTACGGGTTGTCACTTGCCACTTCGCCTGCCACACATTACGGGTTGTCACTTGCCACGTCACCTGCCACACATTACGGGTTGTCACTTGCCATGTCGCCTGCCACACATTACGGGTTGTCACTTGCCACGTCGCCTGCCACACATTACGGGTTGTCACTTGCCACGTCGCCTGCCACACATTACGGGTTGTCACTTGCCACGTCGCCTGCCACACATTACGGGTTGTCACTTGCCACGTCGCCTGCCACACATTACGGGTTGTCACTTGCCACGTCGCCTGCCACACATTATGGGTTGTCACCTGCCACACCGTTACGGATTGTCACTTGCAGCAGGTTAGCAGTCAGGCAGCAGAGAGATAATGTCATCCCGCGGAGCCACCCGCGGACCCGCCTGAGCCACCCGCGGAGCCACCCGCGGACCCCCGGACCCGCGGGCCCGCGGTGCCGCCCGCGGACCCCCGGAGCCACCCGCGGACCCGCCTGAGCCACCCGCGGGCCCGCGGTGCCGCCCGCGGACCCCCGGAGCCACCCGCGGACCCCCGGAGCCAGTCCTCAAGGGCCCCACTGGGCTGCGGGCCCCATAGCGGCTGCATGTGCCGCTATGGCGGTAGTTCCGCCACTGGGTGCAGCAGTCGCGAGCGCAACCGGGCCCTGTGCTGCAAGGGGCCCATGCCACCCCCTCTACATATGGCCGGTGGCAGAATAGGCGGTTAGGCACCGGGCGCACGGGTGGCTGGAGGTGGGGAGTGACTAGCAGAGCTCTGTGCTCGACTACCGCACTGGCTACCCAAAGGACACCGCAGGCTTGTCTGCCAGCACCCCCCTCCTCCCCGTCATACACAGATGTTGACAGGTCTTTCTGGGAGATATGTCCCCTAAGGACAGGGACCCCATTTCCCTTGGGGACAAGGAACCCATCTCCTCTGGGGACAGAGCCAACTTCTCCCCAGAGGACAGGGACCTCATTTCCCGTGAGGACAGGGACCCCATTTTCCATGGGGACAGGGACCCCTTCTCACCTGAGGACAGAGACCCCTTCTCACCTGGGGACAGGGACCCCTTCTCCCCTGAGGACAGGGACCCCTTCTCACCTGGGTACAAGGACCCCATCTCCAATGGGGACCCCATCTCCCTTGGGAACAGGGCCCACTTCTCCCCAGAGGACAGGGACCCCATTTCCTTTGGGGGCAGGAACCCCTACTCACATGGGGACAGGGACCCCATCTCCCCTAAGGACAGGGACCCCATTTCCCCTGGGGACAGGACCCACTTCTCCCCAGAGGACAGGGACCCCATTTCCCTTGGGGACAAGGTCCCCCAAAGTGACTCCTAAAAAATCGTAAAAAATAATAAAAAAAACTGCTGATACCAGTGGTGGAACTACAGGGCTCACAAAAGTCGTACCTGTGACGAGCCCTGGAGTTCCACCACCGGACTCGGAGGGAAGGGCCTCGGCTGGGGTTCAGGGGGGCCCTTCATGGTTATTGCACCGGGGCCCTGAAGGTTCTAGTTACACCACTGTCTCTACCCAACCATAAATCCCCAGGCCTGGATGGATTCCCCTATGAGTATTACAAAGAATTTCTTCCTCAACTACTCCCCCATATGTGCAAATTATTTAATGCTTTCGTGCATGACACCACGATCCCGGGGGACATGCAACGCTCCTTCATTACAGTAATCCCCAAACCAGAAAAAGACCCTTCCCTGTGTGCCAATTATAGACCAATCGCCCTCTTAAATTTGGATCTAAAAATCTTTACCAAACTGCTTTCCATTTGTTTGAACATGGTTCTGCCCTCCCTCATCCATAAAGACCAAGTGGGTTTTGTCCCCCTCTGGCAGGCAGGAGACGATACTAGGAAAATAATTGATTTGGTGGAGGTGGCGAACAGGGAGGGCAAGCAATCCCTGCTAGCCAGCCTAGACGTGGAAAAGGTGTTTCACCGCCTGGGTTGGCCCTTCCTGTTTGCCACACTGCGCCACATCGGATTCAGGGCACCTTGCTACAGAGCCATCCAGCACCTTTAAAAAATAAAATAAAAATCGCACAGGTGATCAAATACCACCAAAAGAAAGCTATATTTGGGGGAAAAAATTATAAAAATGTAATTTGGGTACAGTTCTGTATGACCCCCCATTTTTTGTATTCAAAGTGAATCAGCGCTGAAAGCTGAAAATTGGTCTGGATAGGAGGGGGGTTTAAGTGCCCAGTAAGCAAGTGGTTAAAGCATAAATGCCAACATAGTACAGCTGTGCTATGCAATTGACCTCATGAGCAGGAAGATCAGATTAAATACACTGTGAATGGACGTATACGAAAATGTGTCCACACCATGAACTGGTTAGTTTTCCTCTTTGATTGATTTGTTTGCATCTCAAAAGATATCCAATATCCAATAAACAAAGGTTATTCTGGCTTGGTGTGGTTGCCAGTACAGACAGGTCATCTTGTGCAGAAGGCATCCAAAGTGTATCCCATACAAAACAAGCCCTAAATTCCCATCTAACAAACAGGTTTTCCAGGTTGCCAAGGTAGGCGTCCAAACACTCATGGGATGCTTTAAACTTTGTCACGTCACAAGTTGTTCCTCACAATTTGATAGCGATTGGGTGTAGACCACGCAGTGACACACCAAAGGCTGTTTATAGTTGACTATATTCTCTCCTTGGAAGGATATTGCTGACGTGACTGGCAACCGAATTGAAGGTCTATAGCCAATGTAAACATCAATGCTAATGGAAAAAAAACAAGATAAACAGAACCAGTGTGGACTTGCGAGGCCAAACCTTAGGTGGACACACAGCTTTGTATTTAACTAGTTATTTCAGGACCTTTGCAAATAAAAAGTCACATTGTAAAACTTGACTTTCCAAAGCAATGGAAGACCCACCCTCGGTAAACTGTTTAAACGAAACTAAACTTGGAACTATATTCCTTTCTTTATCCTTGAATATTAATACAAGGCAGTTTAAGGAAGTGAATCGGAAGTTAAAGTTCCAAATGAAAATTTTACATGTTGAGTTCTGTAATTACTTTGTACTGCTTACGTTGAAAAATTTGAAACATTCGGTGTAAAGCTGGCCATAGACGTAAAATGACTAGTAATCAAATGATTGGGTGCCCACAGACGACTCCTAGGTAACTGATCTTGGGGAGAAAGATTGTAGAGACGGGTTGGAAAAACCCTCCCTGAATGTGTTGTTTCCTCATTGATATGCCTCATTGACATCTACAACAACACGCTGTCATCCTCCCTAGACGTACTTGCTCCTCTCTCTACACGCAGAACCAGGCCCCATCTGCCACAACCCTGGCAAACAGACGACACCAGAAGTCTCTTGAGCGAGCAGGGCAATAATCTAAGTCCCTACAAGACTTTACCCTCTACAAATCTGCCCTTCTCAAATACAACTCCTGCCTCCACGCTGCTAAACAAACCTATTACAACACTCTCATCAAAACCCTCTCATCCAAACCTCGTCAACTCTTTTCTACCCTTAATTCCTTACTCCACCCCCCACTGCCACCAACCACCAACTTGCTTACCACTCAACAGATTGCCAACCATTTCAATAGCAAAATCGATACAATTCGCAAGGAGTTATCCAGCATTCAACTTCCTCCCCTACCCAACACAACAGGTCCAACACCACACTCAATACTCTCCACCTTTTGCCCAGTTACCACAGATAAAGTTGATAAACTACTCTACATAGCCCACCTCACTACCTGTTCCCTGTCCCCTCACAATTACTGCGACCACCTTCCCACTCTATTCTCAACTCCCTAACCCACATCTTCAACCTCTCCTTCGGCACCTTTGCTTCCCCACTCAAACATGCACTGGTTACCCCCATACTCAAAAAACCCTCACTAGACCCCACCTGTTTGAATAACTTAAGATCCATCTCCCTGCTCCCGTTTGTCTCCAAGCTCATTGAACGCCTTGTCCATGACCAAATAAGTCGCTACCTCATGGACAACAACCTTCTCGACCCCCTACAGTCTGGCTTCCGCCCACAACATTCTACTGAAACTGCCCTACTAAAACTCACCAATGACCTTTTAACTGCTAAAACCAACAGCCACTACTCCATACTCATACTTTTAGACCTTTCTGCTGCCTTTGACACAGTTGAGCACCTGCTCCTCCTCAGCAAATTACACTCTCTTGGCCTCCGCGATTCTGCTTTATCCTGGTTCTCCTCCTACCTATCTCAGCGCACTTTCAGTGTCACTCACAACTCCATCTCCTCCGCTCCCCTTCCTCTTTCTGTTGGGGTACCCCAAGGTTCCGTCCTTGGGCCCCTCCTATTCTTGCTCTATACCTCTTCCCTGGGCCAGTTGATAACCTCCCATGGTTTCCAATACCACCTCTATGCCTATGACACCCAGATCTATCTCTCCACTCCTCAACTCACCCCCTCGATCTCCTCACAGATCTCAAACTTACTGAATGACATATCAATATGGATGTCACACCACTTCCTCAAACTCAATATTTCTAAAACTGAGCTTGTTATATTTCCTCCTTCATGATCCCCCCCCCCCCCCCCCCCCCTGTGACTTCACCATTAATATCAACAACACAACCATTGGTCCCTCCACACATGCCAGGGTCCTGGGTGTAATCCTTGACTCTAACCTCTCCTTCAGCCCCCATATCCAATCACTGGCTAAATCCTGCCGCCTTCACCTCCGCAATATCTCCAGAATTTGACCCTTCCTGACTAATGACACCACAAAGCAACTCATTCACTCCCTGATTATTTCCCGCCTTGACTACTGCAACTCCCTCCTTAATGGCCTACCCTTAAGCAGGCTATCCCCCCATTAATCTATTATGAATACTGCTGCTAGACTAATACACCTCACTAATCCATCTGTGACTGCCGCCCCTCTTTGCCAATCCCTTCACTGGCTTCCCCTACCCCACCGTGTAAAATTCAAAATGCTAACCATAACATACAAAACCATCCACAACATCGCCCCCATCTACATCACCAAACTCATCTGCAGATATCGCCCAAATCGTCCCCTCTGCTCCTCCCAGGACCTCCTACTTTCTAGTTCCCTTGTTACCTCCTCCCATGCTCGCCTTCAAGGCTTCTCCAGAGCCTCTCCCATCCTCTGGAACTCCCTGCCCCAGTCTGTCCGATCAGCCCCTACCCTGTCCACCTTTAGGAGATCCCTGAAAACTCATTTATTCAGGGAAGCCTATCCCACAAACACCTAACAACAATTGTCCCCGAGCCACCCCTATCAAATCATTCTCTGCAGCTATTACCTTTTGTACCACCACCCCCTCCCTGTAAGCTCTACGAGCAGGGCCCTCCTGTACCTTTTGTATTGAATTGTCCCCCCTATACATTGTAAAGCGCTGCGTAAACTGTTGGCGCTATATATATAAATCATGTATAATATTATGCCAGTGCTGCAAGTGTCTCCTACCTGCTCCCTCCATCCCTATCCAATGGCAGATGCCCCAGTAGAAGTCCTAGTAGGATGAAACGCGTAGGGATTGGTTTCTCCGCTCCCCATATTGCTTTTATATATCGTGATCACATTTTATTTGTATGCTGTTTTTTTTTATGAAGAATAAACAACCAACCTTTTTGACCTACACCATTGGAAGCCCTTCTCCCTTTGTTTTACATATTGCCTGCTCTATGAGCTTGACTGACTTTCCCACCTAGTGATTTATTGCTTGGTGGCTGTCTTTTCATTATCTGGATTCCATTGAGAGAGGACGGGGTCTCTGAGGATATCACTGATAGTTTCATACCCATTGAGTGAGCCTCCAGGACCTTCCGGGCAGTCCCTGTTCCATCGTAGTTCCATCCATCCATGCTCGTTTGACCTGGTGTTGCTGACATCCAGGTCCACTGGCTCTGGTAAGAGTACCCATTTTTATCAAACCATTGATGTAATTTTCTTCAGATACCAACCCAACTGCTTTTGGTTTTCTTTATATAAACCATTCTGTGTCTGCGGTAGACCTGTCGACCATTGGGACGGATTTTCTCTAGGACTTACCAATAGTCCTTTTATTTCCATCCAATGGGGACTTATTTATGCACTTAACCTATTAATTTATGTTGATGGCTATTTATGTATTTATTTATATAATTTACTAAGCACCATTTATGGGTACATGGTTATTCATGTATTTACACAGTTTATTAGCACTGTTTATTTATTAGCGCTACATTTTTACCTCCTTCCAATGGCATAAACGTGCCTGAGACACACATTGGTACAGTTAATATAGCTATATACATTGATTCATAACTCTGTTTACAAATTTCTCAGAAGGACGTACCCCCCCCCCAAAAAACAATCGAATTATGCCCCTTCTGCATATCTTCAGGGGCTGGTGATGTAGCCAGCTTCCTCCTGGGAAGGCTATGTAGCCAGTGCCTTCCAGGGCACTCTCGTAGCTAAATGGCAGGATTCCTCACAGATCTTGGGAAGAAGTTCAGTCAGTTTTTTCTACACAGATGCACTGATAACGTATGAGATCTGCTATGAGCATCATTGGTAGGTCAGCCCACAGTAGGTGGAAAAAGTAGACACCCATCAGTGATATAAAAATTAAAAATGGCAGGTTTTTTTTAGCCTGGGGTGGTAAATATTCAATAAATGAGGCAAGTGACCATCTTAATCGTGATGTGTTTCCAAGAGAAGGTTTATTGATAGTGGTGGGGGGGGGGGGGGGCACTTTAAAGTGTCTGTAAAGCCAAACTTTTTTAGTTTTGGATAGAGTAGGCTGTGTTTAAGATCCAGATGAGTTTTTTTTTTCTGTTTGCATCCCTTTTGGGGAATTTTCCTTTACTTTTTGTCCTAGAGACACAGGGGTCAATATACCATTTTAGACAGCTATTCCCATAACAGGTTGAAACAATTGCAAGATTTCCTCACCTCCTGTTCTGTTCAACAAAACATTTTGGATTTTTTATTCTTTTCTTGACTGAATATTCGCTCTCCTAACACTGAACCGCCTATCCGCCAATCAGGTTCTCAGGTCTGTTACCCGTCACCTGATTGGCTGAAATGACAGGCGCCGCTATTGGATGCCTATCAGGAGGAGAGGACAAGAGATCAGGACAGAAGGAGGAGCATGAAGGACCCTGCTCATCGCTGTCACCAGCTGCTTACCAAGACAGGGTAAGTGGCGGGGCGGGGGGTCACACTGGCAGCTTTTGATGGGCACACTGGCAGCATTTCATGGGCGCAGTGGCGGCATTTGATGGCACAGTGGCAGCATTTCATGGGCACAGTGGCTGCATTTGATGGCACAGTGGCAACTTTTGATGGGCACAGTGGCAGCATTTGATGGCACAGTGGCTGCGTTTGATGGCACAGTGGCTGCGTTTGATAGGCACAGTGGCTATGTTTGGTGGGCACAGTGGCTGCGTTTGATGGGCACAGTGGCTGCCTTTGATGGGCACAGTGGCCTGCCTTTGATGGGCACAGTGGCCTGCATTTGATGGGCATAGTGGCCTGCGTTTGATGAGCACAGTGGCTGCAGTTGATGGCACAGTGGCTGCATTTGATGGCACAGTGGCTGCCTTTGATGGGCACAGTGGCTGCATTTGATGGCACAGTGACAACTTTTAATGGGCATAGTGGCTGCGTTTGATGGCACAGTGGCTGCGTTTGATAGCCACAGTGGCTATGTTTGGTGGGCACAGTGGCTGCGTTTGATGGGCACAGTGGCTGCCTTTGATGGGCACAGTGGCTGCCTTTGATGGGCACAGTGGCTGCGTTTGATGGGCATAGTGGCCTGTGTTTGATGAGCACAGTGGCTGCAGTTGATGGCACAGTGGCTGCCTTTGATGGGCACAGTGGCTGCATTTGATGGCACAGTGACAACTTTTGATGGGCACAGTGGCAGTGTTTGATGGCACAGTGGTTGCCTTTGATGAGCACAGTGGCTGCATTTGATGGCACAGTGGCAACATTTGATGGGCACAGACAGTGACTGCGTTTGATGGGCACAGTGGCTACGTTTGATGACACAGTGGCTGCTTTTGATGGGCACAGTGGCTATGTTTGATGGGCACAGTGGCTGCATTTTGATGGCACAGTGGCTGCCTTTGATGGGCACAGTGGCTGCATTTGATGGCACAGTGACAACTTTTGATGGGCACAGTGGCAGTGTTTGATGGCACAGTGGTTGCCTTTGATGAGCACAGTGGCTGCATTTGATGGCACAGTGGCAACATTTGATGGGCACAGACAGTGGCTGCGTTTGATGGGCACAGTGGCTACGTTTGATGACACAGTGGCAACATTTGATGGGCACAGACAGTGGCTGCGTTTGATGGGCACAGTGGCTACGTTTGATGACACAGTGGCTGCTTTTGATGGGCACAGTGGCTGCGTTTGATGGCACAGTGGCTGCGTTTGTGGCACAGTGGCTGCGTTTTGATGGGCACAGTGTGGCTGCAATTGATGTTTGTTTGCGCCCCCCCCCCCAAAAAATTTTGAGCACCAGTCGCCACTGCCTCTACTAATAGATACAACGCATTCCAGACCTTCACTGTGCAGGAGCAGTCAAGAAGTGCAGAGCTAGTGCTGGGCTTTCTTATCAGGCTATCCAGCATACGCTGCACATATTGAAGCCTAGAATCGCATTATTTTTAATATATTTAGTATATTTTTAACAGAAGGATTTGATGCTCATAATAAGTAATACAAAAATATTTTTTTAAACATAGCAAAATTGGAATCAAAGCTGAAAAAGCAACACCAAAGCTTCCCTTTAAAAACCGAGGAATAACCAAGGTCATATACTGTGTTTAGTCACATAGAGTTCATTTTATGAGCCAATAGGTTTTATTTTATCACCACTAACCACATAATGTTATAAATGAATAGCCAAGGATGGTGTTAGGACTCTGATAAGAAAAGAGATGAAACGGAACTAGCCTGTGGGATAATACATAACACTATTTAAGACTGAGTCATAGGAAAAGGTAAGAGATTAGTCTGTAATAAATGTGTCACGGTACAAACACTGTAAAGCCTAAATTTGCATAAACATTTCCAGGGGTGTTAGTCATAAAATACTACAAATTATAAATTATACCTCCAGAGAATTGCAATCTTCATGTTACCTTAAAGTGATTCTTAACATGGTCATTAAAATCACATAAAAACATTTCCATGTTAAAGTGGTTGTAAACCTTTCCATATAACCAGTGAAGTGACTGGCCTCAGGTGATACACATAGATTAACCGCTTCCCGACCGCCTAACGCAGATATACTGCGGCAAAATGGCATGGGCAGGCAAAATCACGTACCTGTACATGATCGTGCATGTGCCTGCCTGTGGGTCGCGCGCGCGCCGCCAGCGGCGCGCTCGCGACCCGGTCGGGAGCTCCGTGACCCCGGCCGCGGGACCAGCTGACCCGATCGCCGCTGGTGTCCCGCGATCGGGTTACGGAGCTGAAGAACGGGGAGAGGTCTGTGTAAACAAACCTCTCCCCGCTCTTCCTACTCTGCCTGTCATTGATCGGCTGTTCGCGGTCATCGGGAAAGCCGATCAATGACGTCAGACGTCAGCCCCGCCCCCTAATGTAAAAAAAAACACACACATCACAGCCCATAACCCCTCCCCTCCCCCTAGTGGTTAACTCCTTCACTACAACTATCATTTCTACAGGAACCAATGCATTTAAATAGCATTGATTGCTGTATAAATGACAATGGTCCCAAAAATGTGTCAAAAATGTCCGATGTGTCCGCCATAATGTCGCAGTCACAATAAAAATCGCTGATCGCCGCCATTACTAGTAAAAAAAAAAATATTAATATAAAATGCTATAAAACTAGCCCCTATTTTGTAAACGCTATAACTTTTGCGCAAATCAATCAATAATCGCTAATTGCGATTTTTTTTACCAAAAATATGTAGAAGAATACGTATCGGCCTAAACTGAGGGAAAAAAATGTTTTTTTATATATTTTTTGGGGATATTTATTATAGCAAAAAGCAAAAAATATTGCATTGTTTTCAAAATTGTCGCTCTATTTTTTTGTTTATAGCGCAAAAAATAAAAACCGCAGGGCGATCAAATACCACCAAAAGAAAGCTCTATTTGTGGGAAAAAGAGGACGCCAATTTTGTTTTGGAGCCACGTCGCACGACCGCGCAATTGTCAGTTAAAGCGACGCAGTGCCGAATCGCAAAAAGGGGCCTGGTCCTTTGGCTGCCAATTGGTCCGGGGGCTGAAGTGGTTAAACAAATCTTCCTACATAGGTTGTACCTGTTTATCTGCAGCCATCTCTTTTCTAAATCTGTTCAAAGTACTGAATTTTAAAGCTTGTCTGAGAGTTCAGAAAAAAGGGGACGGAGAGCTGAGGTTACACCTCGCAGAGCTCAGTGAGGAGAGGACACACATCCAGGGGCGTAGATAATGGGGGGGGGTCAGGGGTGTCCCCCCCCCCCCCAGGGCCAAATCGAAATGCATGATGTCCCTGCTCTGCAGCCACACCAGTGACAGGCAGAACTGCAGTCAGTGGCACACAGAGTGTAATAATGCCGCTGCAGCAAGTGTAATAGATCATTAGGCATACCCACACGCATGTTGTGGTACACCGCCAGGCCGGTCTATCGTACTCGGGCTGAAAGATCTATCACCAGGCAGCAGCAAAGTGGGAGCTGGCGGAGTGTGTAGTCCTGCCCACTGCACACCATGTTTTCCCGCTGGCTTGCAGTGCCACTCCCACCTTGGGCTTGGGAAAGGAGCTTTGCCTGGGCCCTGGAGGGCAGAGTGCTTGTAAAGTGCTGTGTAGCCGCCGCCCCCCCACATGGATGAACTGCTGCTGTCCTGTCCAGGTATGTCACTACTTCTCTTCTGGCCTAGTCTCAGAGTCTCATAGAGTGTCCTCAGACTTACCACTTGCTGCTGGCATTCTGCTCTTCATACTAGGTAACCGTGAGTCAGTGAGAGACACTGTGTGGCAACTGGCAGTATGTGATTGAGGCTGGCTGGGCTAAATTTTGCATTGCTTGTGTTACTGACAGTTGGCTGAGGCTAAGCTGAGTTTTCTATTGCTTGTGTTACTGACAGTCCAGCTGACAGTCCAGCTTGGCACTGGCAAACTTGTTGTGGTGCTCACCACCTTACTGATTCAGCAGTTGGCACCACAACATGTCTGCCGATGCCAGAGCCAGGCTGGACTTTCTGCTGCCCTCCTTGGCCCTGTTTTACCCCTGGTTCATACATATGTAATACAGGAAACGCCTACGCACAATTTTGCATAGTTGACATGTGTTCATAAATATGTGCATATCATTACAACCATTTGTTTTTTTCAGGACAAATTGGGCTTTCATTTGGTGATAAATGGTAATGGATTTCTCCTAATTTGCTTTTTATTATCAAAGAATAACTGGCCCAAAATAGTAAAAAAAAAATTAAAAAAATTTAAATTTAGCTGTATATTTTTTGTTATTACCATAACCCACCACCTAGGAAAAACACAAAAGACATTTTCATACTCTAATATTCCCAAAATACTGGCCCAAAATAGTAAAAAAAAAAAAAAAAATTAAATTTAGCTGTATATCTTTTGTTACTACCATATCCCACCACCAAGGAAAACCACAAAATAAATTCTCATACTCCCAATGATCGCAGTGATACCACATATGTGTACGTTATTTCTACCCGTAGTACAGCCCAGAAAAAAACCTGCCCAAAATACACTGACCCTGACCTTTGAACCTGACCGTTAACCCTGACCTTTGACCCTGACCTTGACCCAAACACTAACCCTGGCACTGACCTAGATGAGACATTGATCTAGGTATTTTTTCTTCATTTTTTTATATTATTATTTTATTTTTATTTTTTTACACACACTTTTTAGAGAGAGAGATACAATGTATCTTTCCTCTCCATTCACAGATAGAGAAACACAGGGGCGGGCTTCATAGTGACTTCATAGTGACTGATCACTGTGGTAGCCAATCAGAGGCTACCACAGCGCTCAGGTGACCCGCAACCAAGATTTCTGGGTCCTGATGAGCAAATATCTTCACCCTGATCGTAAGTATAGAACCCGGGGCTCCCTGTGAGACCCTGGTCTCTGTGCTGGCACACTCCCAGCGCAAAGACAGATACGCATATATGCGGCCCCAGGGAAAAAAGCCAAGTCAAGTGAGGCTGCATATATGTGTACTGTCGGTGCCAAGGGCTTAATAGCCAGAATCCAGACGTAGTCTGTGCATGTAAGATGTGTCGGTGCAGTTATTGTGGCCCCTGTATTTAGTATAAAAATTTGTGGCAGTAAAGATCCACCCTCGCAAAATTGGTGTCATGCAACACTAATGGATAATGAGGTCGGCAGCAGACATATGCGACGTGTCCTCTAAAGCCTCGTACACACGATTGGATTGTTGGCCAACAAAATTGGGGAATTTTGTCTGAAGGGCGTTGGCCCAAACTTGTCTTGCATACACACGGCCACACAATTGTTGGCCAACAATTACGAACGTAGTGAGGTACTACATGGTTTTTCAGCTCTTTAGCGCCACCCTTTGGGCTCCTTCTGCTAATTTCGTGTTAGTAGAAGTTTGGTGAGTGTTGATTCGCGCTTTTCTTTTTGCGTTTTTCATTTAGCGCTTTCCATTTCGTGCTTTTCAGTTTGTTTCTGAACGGCCGTTCGTCAACCAGACATGTTGCGGAATCGGAGGAGATAACGTGTTATTTATCCACTTAAGCCCCGGACCATTTTGTTGGCCAAAGACCAGAGCTCTTTTTGCGTTTCGGCACTGCATCGCTTTAACTGACAATTGCGCGGTCGTGCGACATGGCTCCCAAACAAAATTGACGTCCTTTTTTCCCCACAAATAGAGCTTTCTTTTGGTGGTATTTGATCACCTTTGCGGTTTTAATTTTTTGCGCTATAAACAAAAAAAGAGCGACAATTTTGAAAAAAACATATTATTGTTTACATTTTGCTATAATAAATATCCCCAAAAATATATAAAAAAACATTTTTTTTCCTCAGTTTAGGCTGATACGTATTCTTCTACATATTTTTGGTAAAAAAAAAAATAACAATAATAGTTTATTAATTGTTTTGCGCAAAAGTTATAGCATCTACAAAACAGGGGATAGTTTTATGGTATTTTTAATAATATTTTTTTTTTATTCGTAATGGTAGCAAACAGCGATTTTTATCATGACTACGACATTATGGCGGACACGTCGGACAATTTTGGCGCCATTTTGGGACCATTCACATTTATACAGCGATCAGTGCGATTAAAATTACATTGATTACTGTGTAAATGTGACTGGCAGTGAAGAGGTTAACACTAGGTGGCGCTGTAGGGGTTAAGTGTGTCCTAGGGAGTGTTTCTAACTGTAGGGGGGATGGGCTAGCTGTGACACATCACTGATCAGCGCTCCCAATCACAGAGAGCTATGATCAGTGATACTGTCACTAGGCAGAACGGGGAGATGCTTGTTTACTTTAGCCTCTCCCCGTTCTCCCTCTCCGTGAGACAATCGCGGGTATCCCCGTGGTGATTGAGTCCACAGGACCCGCGACCCGACTCACGGAGCTCCCGGCCGCCGTGCACGCGATGACACGGCGGCAAATTTAAAGGGACGTACAGATGCGCCCATTTGCCCAGCTGTGCCATTCTGCCGACGTACATCGTCGTGCGCACCGGTCGGGAACTGGTTATCATTGGCCTTGGAGTTATTGCTTTGGCATTATTTTTTTGGTTGAATAATGATTTGATTTGGTATATTTTCTATATTTTTGGATGCATAGAATGCACTTTTTGGTTAAGTTCTATTGGCAGATAGCATGTCTAATTTTATTTTTTAAATTTTTTTAATGCACAATAAAAAAATTATGGAGAATAATACTTGGCTATGTGTTTTACTTCAAATGACAGTTTGGGAGTCGGCAGTTACATTTAAAAAAATACAATGTAAAATTAACAAGGGACACCAACATAGTTGTATCTTTGATCTTAAAAACTACGGGATAATGGTGTTGTGGTAACTTGCACAAATAAAAAAAAAAAAAGCATAATAATATTATTCTTGATATCACTAGAAAAAAAAAGCCTTTGAAAATTTGTTTGCAATAACTCCATCAGTATCACCAGCAAAGCAGCTTCATTATTACCCCATTAAAGAAGAAGAGAATTGTGCGCTGCATTTCGAGATTTTATAATTTGCCAGGGTCACGAATGTTAATTCTCCATTACGAACGCTTCTTTACAAGACCGACCGCTTCTGACTGGTCGTTGCTTCCGAGCATGCGTTTTTGTACTTTGGACCTTTGTCCGACGGACTTGTGTACACACGCTCGGAAAATCTGACAACACACATTTGTCCGCGGAAAATTTCAAAACCTGCCATCCAACATTTGTCCGCAGAAAATCCGACAACAATTGTCCGATGGAGCGTACACACGGTCGGATTTATCGCCATCAGCCTGTCATCACACATTTCCCCTCAGAAAGTCCGATCGTGTGTTAACGGGGGTTAACTGTGTAGGTGATCAGTACAGCTGCCGACACATTATCTGCCTATTACAGGATCTCATTCATTCCAGAAATGACATTCATCCCTTAATTATGTAACATACAATAGAACATGTTCTTTACTAGACAAAGAGATCTTTCCTGTCTGTACACGCATGTTCTGACTCATTCGTGTGAAAAACCTTGCCTTTTTCTAATGATTCATATCATTATTTCTTTATTTTGCCTGGTGAACACACCTGTAACATGCCAGGGGACATTGTAATACCTGGCAAGTCACCTCTTACTATTTCCAAGAAAAAGAAACACCTGAGAAATTTACATAGTTAGTCAGGCTGAAAAAGACACGGATCCATCTACCGTATTTATCGGCAAATAACACACACTTTTTCCCCCTTAAAATCGGGGGAAAGTCGGGGGTGCGTGTTATACGCCGATACCCCCAAAAAATGACAAAAAAGGCAAGCGCCGCTGAAAAATAGCGAGCGCTGCCGAAAAAACCCGAAGCGCGGCCGAAAAAGAACGAAGCGCCCCCGGAAAAAGCCGAGCAGACTCTGCTCTGCTCGTAGTCCCGCCTCCCTGCGCTCGCTCCGGAAACAGCAGGGAGGCGGGACCGCGAGCTTAGCCGTCCGAGTCGGCTCGGCTTTTTCCGGGGGCGCTTCGTTCTTTTTCGGCAGTGCTTCGGGTTTTTTCGGCGGCGCACGCGACAGCGTCTCGGCGGCGGGAAATTTAAACCAGGAAAAGGGTGAAAATGACGCTGGCAAGCTACAATGGCACTGGGCAAGGCTGCAATGACGCTGGGCAAGGCTGCAATGACGCCGGGCAAGGCTGCAATGACGCCGGGCAAGGCTGCAATGACGCTGGGCAAGGCTAAAATGACGCTGGGCAAGGCTGCAAATGACGCTGGGCAAGCTACAGTGACGCTGGGCAAGCTGCAATGATGCTGGGCAAGCTGCAATGACGCTGGGCAAGCTACAGTGACGCTGGGCAAGCTGCAATGATGCTGGGCAAGCTGCAATGACGCTGGGCAAGCTGCAATGACGCTGGGCAAGGCTGCAATGACGCTGGGCAAGGCTGCAAATGACGCTGGGCAAGGCTGCAATGACGCTGGGCAAGGCTGCAAATGACGCTGGGCAAGGCTGCAAATGACGCTGGAAAACCACAAAAAAAAAATTCTCATACTCCCAATGATCGCAGTGATACCACATATGTGTACGTTATTTCTACCCGTAGTACAGCCCAGAAAAAAACCTGCCCAAAATACACTGACCTTGACCCTGACCTTTGACCCTGACCTTGACCCAAACACTACCCTGGCACTGACCTAGATGAAACATTGATCTAGGTATTTTTTCTTCATTTTTTTATATTATTATTTTATTTTTATTTTTTTATACACACTTTTTAGAGAGAGAGATACAGTGTATCTTTCCTCTCCATTCACAGATAGAGAAACACAGGGGCGGGCTTCATAGTGACTGATCACTGTGGTAGCCAATCAGAGGCTACCACAGCACTCAGGTGACCCGCAACCAAGATTTCTGGGTCCTGATGAGCAAATATCTTCACCCTGATCGTAAGTATAGAACCCGGGGCTCCCTGTGAGACCCTGGTCTCTGTGCTGGCACACTCCCAGCGCAAAGACAGATACGCATATATGCGGCCCCAGGGAAAAAAGCCAAGTCAAGTGAGGCTGCATATATGTGTACTGTCGGTGCCAAGAGCTTAATAGCCAAATTCCAGACGTAGTCTGTGCATGTAAGATGTGACGGTGCAGTTATTGTGGCCCCTGTATTTAGTATAAAAATTTGTGGCAGTAAAGATCCACCCTCGCAAAATTGGTGTCATTCAACACTTATGGCTGATGAGGCTGGCAGCAGACATATGCGACGTGTCCTCTAAAGCCTCGTACACACGATTGGATTGTTGGCCAACAAAATTGTGGAATTTTGTCTGAAGGGCGTTGGCCCAAACTTGTCTTGCATACACACGGCCACACAATTGTTGGCCAACAATTACGAACGTAGTGAGGTACTACATGGTTTTTCAGCTCTTTAGCGCCACCCTTTGGGCTCCTTCTGCTAATTTCGTGTTAGTAGAAGTTTGGTGAGTAATGATTTGCGCTTTTCTTTTTGTGTTTTTCATTTTGCGCTTTCCATTTTGTGCTTTTCAGTTTGTTTCTGAACGGCCGTTCGTCAAACAGACATGTTGCGGAATCGGAGGAGATAACGTGTTATTTATCCACTTAAGCCCCGGACCATTTTGTTGGCCAAAGACCAGAGCTCTTTTTGTGTTTCGGCACTGCATCGCTTTAACTGACAATTGCGCGCGGTCGTGCGACATGGCTCCCAAACAAAATTGACGTCCTTTTTTTCCCCACAAATAGAGCTTTCTTTTGGTGGTATTTGATCACCTTTGCGGTTTTTATTTTTTGTGCTATAAACAAAAAAAGAGCGACAATTTTGAAAAAAAAAACATATTATTGTTTACATTTTGCTATAATAAACATCCCCAAAAATATATAAAAAAAACTTTTTTTTCCTCAGTTTAGGCTGATACGTATTCTTCTACATATTTTTGGTAAAAAAAAAATCACAATAATCGTTTATTAATTTGGTTTGCGCAAAAGTTATAGCGTCTACAAAACAGGGAATAGTTTTATGGTATTTTTATTAATATATTTTTTTTTTATTCGTAATGGTAGCAAACAATGATTTTTTTCATGACTGCGACATTATGGCGGACACGTCGGACAATTTTGGCGCCATTTTGGGACCATTCACATTTATACAGCGATCAGTGCGATTAAAATTACATTGATTACTGTGTAAATGTGACTGGCAGTGAAGGGGTTAACACTAGGGGGCGCTGTAGGGGTTAAGTGTGTCCTAGGGAGTGTTTCTAACTGTAGGGGGGATGGGCTAGCTGTGACATATCACTGATCAGCGCTCCCAATCACAGAGAGCTATGATCAGTGACACTGTCACTAGGCAGAACGGGGAGATGCTTGTTTACTTTAGCCTCTCCCCGTTCTCCCTCTCCGTGAGACGATAGCGGGTATCCCCCTGGTGATTGAGTCCACAGGACCCGCGACCCGACTCACAGAGCGCTATGACACGGCGGCAAATTTGAGCGCTATGACACGGCGGCAAATTTAAAGGGACGTACAGGTACGCCCATTTGCCCAGCCGTGCCATTCTGCCGACATACATCGTCGTGCGCACCGGTCGGGAACTGGTTATCATTGGCCTTGGAGTTATTGCTTTGGCATTATTTTTTTTGGTTGAATAATGATTTGATTTGGTATATTTTCTATATTTTTGGATGCATAGAATGCACTTTTTGGTTAAGTTCTATTGGCAGATAGCATGTCTAATTTTATTTTTAAAATTTTTTTAATGCACAATAAAAAAATTATGGAGAATAATACTTGGCTATGTGTTTTACTTCAAATGACAGTTTGGGAGTCGGCAGTTACATTTAAAAAAATACAATGTAAAATTAACAAGGGACACCAACATAGTTGTATCTTTGATCTTAAAAACTACGGGATAATGGTGTTGTGGTAACTTGCACAAATAAAAAAAAAGCATAATAATATTATTCTTGATATCACTAGAAAAAAAAGCCTTTGAAAATTTGTTTGCAATAACTCCATCAGTATCACCAGCAAAGTAGCTTCATTATTACCCCATTAACCACTTACCCACTGGACACTTAAACCCCCTTCCTAACCAGACCAATTTTCAGCTTTCGGTGCTTTCACACTTTGAATGACAATTACTCAGTCATACAACACTGTACCCAAATGAATTTTGTGTCCT
The DNA here is from genome assembly GCA_028564925.1 of Lithobates sylvaticus. Taxonomy (NCBI): domain Eukaryota; kingdom Metazoa; phylum Chordata; class Amphibia; order Anura; family Ranidae; genus Lithobates; species Lithobates sylvaticus. The sequence continues at coordinate 38,575,845 of CM053035.1, read as the reverse complement.
TTTTTTCATACAAATAGAGCTTTCTTTTGGTGGTATTTAATCACCGCTGGGTTTTTTATTTTTTGCGCTAAAAATCAAAAAATACAGAAAATTCGGTAAAAAAAATAATCTTTGTTTCTATTAAAAATGATTGCAGAGTATTGGCGAGTGTTGGCAGAGTAGGCACTGACCAGCGCTGTGGGCACTACACATCCAGCCCACAGCGCTGGTCCCATCTCTCCCCCTCTCTGCTTCTCCCTTCTCACTGTACCAATCGGTACAGAGAGGGGAGGGAGGAACCGGCGTCATGACGTAACGCCGGTTTGTGTACATGTGATCACTCCGTCATTTGATGGAGTGATCACGTGGTAAACGGCCGATATCAGCGGCTGTTTACCATGATCCGTGATGCGCCGGGTCCTCGGGACCCGTCGGTCATGGATGTTCCTGAGTGCGCGCCCCAGGGGGCGCGCAGGAGCAAGTTTCTGGGAGGACGTCCACTCAGAACAAGCCGACCGCGCTGTAGACGTCTTTCGGCTATGGCGCAGTCGGCATGTGGTTAAAGAAGAAGAGAATTGTGCGCTGCATTTCGAGATTTCAGAATTTGCCACGTCACGAATGTTAATTCTCCATTACGAACGCTTGTTTACAAGACCGACCGCTTCTGACTGGTCGTTGCTTCCGAGCATGCGTGTTTGTACTTTGGACCTTTGTCCGACGGACTTGTGTACACACGCTCGGAAAATCTGACAACACACATTTGTCCGGGGAAAATGTCAAATCCGACAACAATTTTCCGATGGAGCGTACACACGGTCGGATTTATCGCCATCAGCCTGTCATCACACATTTCCCGTCAGAAAGTCCGATCGTGTGTTAACGGGGGTTAACTGTGTAGGTGATCAGTACAGCTGCCGGCACATTATCTGCCTATTACAGGATCTCATTCATTCCAGAAATGACATTCATCCTTTAATTATGTAACATACAATAGAACATGTTCTTTACTAGACAAAGAGATCTTTCCTGCCTGTACACGCATGTTCTGACTCATTCGTGTGAAAAACCTTGCCTTTTTCTAATGATTCATATCATTATTTCTTTATTTTGCCTGGTGAACACACCTGTAATATGCCAGGGGACATTGCAATACCTGGCAAGTCACCTCTTACTATTTCCAAGAAAAAGAAACACCTGAGAAATTTACATAGTTAGTCAGGCTGAAAAAGACACGGATCCATCTAATTAAACTATAAAAAAAAAAAACACACACACAAATATAAAGTCTCCATATACACAATCAAAAAAACAAACAAGCAAACAATAAAGCATGGTACAATTTGCCCCAGTGAGGGGAAAAAATCCTTCCTGATCCCACATGAAGCAATCAAATATTCCCTGGATCCGCTACCCCTGTCCTTATTATCTCTAAATATTAATATCCAGTTATATTTTCTGCATTTAACCACTTCAGCCCCGAAGGATTTACCCCCTTCCTGACCATAGCATTTTTTTTTTGCGATTCGGCACTGCGTCACTTTAGCTGACAATTGCGCAGTCGTGCGATATTGTACCCAAACAAAATTGATGTCCTTTTTTTCCCACAAATAAAGCTTTTTTTTGGTGGTATTTGATCGCCTCTGCGGTTTTTATTTTTTGCGCTATAAACAAAAATAGAGCGACAATTTTGAAAAAAAAAGCTATATTTTTTACTTTTTGCTATAATAAATATCCCCCAAAAATATATAAAAAAAACGAATTTCTTCCTCAGTTTAGGCCGATATATATTCTTCTACATATTTTTGGTTAAAAAAATTGCAGTAAGCGTTTATTGATTGGTTTGCGCAAAAGATATATTGTCTACAAAATAGGGGATAGATTTATGGCATTTTTATTATTTTTTATTTTTTTTACAAGTAATGACGGCGATCTGTGATTTTTTTTAGATGGACTACGACATTGCGGCGGACAGTTCGGACAGTTTTGACACTTTTGTGGGACCAGTGCATTGGTGTGCGCAGGCAATTGCATTAGGGTGTGCACCCCAGACCACAAACTCATATGGGTGTATATCTGCAAAACAGTGGACATTATCAGCAGAGCAGAGATTGGTGTCAGTAGCGCAGTGGCTGGTGTCAGTAGTTTTTATTTATTATAATATTTTTTTTTTTTACTATTCTTTTTTTAGGAGCCCCGCTGGGGGGCTTTGGTGAAATATCAAGGGTCTAAACAGAGAGAAAGGAAATATGGCTTCCCCAAATGCTTTCGCTGGACAGATGGGATGTGCTGAGCGCAAACTGAAGCATAGTAAATGGTTTCAGTTAAAAATGTACACAGGAGCGATTGGTACAGATCACTCACTGTGTTCATTCATTAATCCATCCTGAAACATCCCCCACCGCAGCATGCAGGAGAGGAGAGAAGGGAAGCTGGAAGCACTACAGGGGGGAGAATGGGGGCATAAGGAAGTTGGAGGAATCGTCACCGCACAGGGTAATTAGGGTGGGCCCAGGCACACCCATCACACAATGTGCGCACGCCTATGGACCAGTGACATTTATACAGCGATCAGTGTTATAAAAATGCACTGATTACTGTATAAATATCACTGGCAGGTAAGGACTTAACACCAGGTGCGATCAAAGGGTTAAATGTGTTCCCTGGGAGGTGTTTCTAACTGTATGGGGCTGGGCTGACTGGAGGAGGAGAGAGTTCGCTATTTCTGATCACTAGGAACAGACAATCACTCTTAGTTCCCCTGTCAGAACGGGGATCCACCGTGTTTACACTGGCATATCCCCATTCTGCCTCTGTGTGGAGCGATCGTGGGTGGCCGGTGGATATCGCGCCCGCCAGCCACACGCATGGGCTCTTGGGCCGCGCCATGGGTGCACGCACACCTGCTATATCTGTTACGCGAAGCGACGTACAATGACGGCAATTTGCGTTATAGATGCAGGATAAAAGGAAAAAAATTGGCGCTACCTCTAATAAGAAATGCAGGGTTACCAAGGGTTAATGAGCAAAAAGGGGGGCGGTGTGAGTGTGCGTTAATAGAGCAAGTGGCCTCACCTATTATCCTCCCCTCCTATAAATACATAAAGTAGTGAGAGATTGGGGAGGGTTTTTTAGGGGAGCAAAGGGCCCACCCTTAAAAGTGGGGTAGAATCCCCAATTATCCAAACCCCAATCTCAGTGAGTGATAAATATAAAAGTATATAACATAAAGACCAAAAAACGTGTAACAGATCAATAAAAATTAATTAAATGACAGTCCCAGTGAAACATAGAGTGAAAGTGATTGAAAATAAAATAAAATAAAAGTCCTGGGTATGGCACAAAAACAAGTCCAGTTTCAAGTGAAAAAAGAAAAAAATAACAATAAAAAAACATAAAAAACACTGTGTCAAAAACACGCTTTCTTCCAGAAGTGATTCAAAAGTGACTTTTGTGCTCCAGCAGTGATGGTGACTTTGGTGTTGCCCCCTCTGGCTCCCTCACTCACCAGATTGAAGTACCCCTGCAGGGGTAAACAGCTTTTTCAGATATCTTTATCTCGTCCCGTTTCTGGAAGGTATCCTGGCCAGTTATTCCCTCCGATGGATTCACCCAGGTTCCTTGGGAGATGTTTGAAGAGCCTCAAAGAATGAGGAATAATAGCATCCAGCGTGCCCCACCGAGTGTGGGGGGTAAAACTCCAAAAAAAAAAAAAAAAAGGAAAGAGGAAGATCCTTGTGTGATATCAGGCGGCAACATTTTTTTTATTTTAAAATAGTTAAAAACAAATAAGTGAAAGTTAAAAATATAAGGCCAGGGTATCTCGCAGGATACACCTGGTCCGCCACACACAGTAGACAAGATAGAGGGAAAAGGGTCGGTATACGGCTTGCGCTCCAGCTGCGTACCAGACCTCTCGTTCCCACACCGGAAGTGACGTCAGCACGCCTTACTAGTTTCGTCGTCAGACGTTTTCAAAAGGCCAAAATTTGCGTTATAGAGCCAACCTGCTGCAGTACAACTGCGCCGGCTGGTCTTTAAGTGGTTAAAGAGTCTGTAAAAATTAGAAACAATGGTTTAGATATAACAGAGCTCAGCTCTTTGAGGACCCCCAGGTGTAAACCATGGGGTCCCAGTGCTTTATTCATCTTTATCTTGTCTAAATGTTTCTGGAAAATATCAATGCCATTGTAGATCATTTGGGGCTGTGTCAATAATATCCCCATTAAGGACTTGAGCCTCCCCATTCTCCTTTGTATACACAGAGCTGAAGAAAGTATTTCATAAATTAGCATTCTCTATGTTCTAACTTCTCAGCAACCAACTCAAAATTATCTAGTAAAGGGCCTACATGTTTAGACTTTTCACTATTTATATTATTCTGTATTCTATATTATATTATTGAAGAATTTTGCGGCCTTGTTTTTCATTTTACATATTCTGTTATATTCTTTGTAACTTTTCAATGATGATAGAGTTCCTTTATTTTATATTTTTTTGCCATTTATTTTATATTTTCCTAATATATATAGCTATTTTACATAGGTTCACATAGGTTTTATTTCTAGCCTTTTTTATTATATTTTATATATAATTTTTTTTTTTATATATTTTTTTTTATTATTATTATTTATTTTTATTATATTTTATTTCTAGTCTTTTAAACTTATTGCCCATGGGAATATACATTGCAGTGAGTTATTTTTGAAGAATTCCCATTTCTTTTCTGTGTTAATCGATGACAATATTCCCTCTCAGTCTAAATCTTTTTGCTCTTTTAAAGGTAAGTGTTTTTATCTTTCCTGTATGTGTTTGTTGCTTACAGCTTACATTAAATGAAATCAGGTTATGGTCACTGCTACCCAGATGTTCTTTTAGATGTTCTTTTAGATGTTTAGTAATAATAGCTGAACACATTGTGACACGTTGGGGATGAGGTGTGACATGTTTATTGCAAGTAAATCATTTCCACTTATCAGACAAAGTTTAACGATAGTCATTACCGTAAAAATGCTCGATAGTAACAGTCAATTAGATAAAAAACATACCAGGGAAGTTAACAAGACCCCATCACATGGTCACCAATTAAATAATAAACGCCTGTAAGGCTTTGCTCACACGGGTGGCAAATGTGTGGTAAAAACAGACTTGCGTTGATTTGCGTTCAAAAATGTCATGATGGCCACTGACGTCTGTTCACATTGCTGTAGCCGGGATCTTCATGGTGCATCAGATTTAAATCATTGTGTCATGTTTGGTAAGGAAGGAGTCCTTTATAGGAGCAGAAAATTCAGTGGAGTGAGGATAGCTCTTTATGCATTTTGCAGAATTAACAAAAACCCTTTTCATCAGGAGAACGGTACATGTACAGAGTGCAGGGTTCTGGGATGAGCTACGTACAGAGTGCAGGGTTCTGGGATGAGCTGCATACAGAGAGCAGGGTTCTGGGATGAGCTAAGTACAGGGTGCAGGGTTCTGGGATGAGCTGCATACAGAGAGCAGGGTTCTGGGATGAGCTACGTGCACGGTGCAGGGTTCTGGGAGGAGCTAAGTGCAGGGTGCAGGGTTCTGGGATGAGCTGTGTACAGAGTGCAGGGTTCTGGGATGATATAAGATCAGGGTTCTTGGATGAGTTATGTACAGGGTGCAGGGTTCTTTGATGAGCTAAGTACAGAATGAAGGGTTCTGGGACGAGCTATGTTTCTAAGTGCAAAATTCTGGGATGAGCTATGTATAGAGTGCAGGGTTCTGGGATGAGCTATGTACAGAGTGCAGGGTTCTGGGATGAGCTAGGTACAGGGTGCAGGGTTCTGGGATGAGCTAAGTACAGGGTGCAGGGTTCTGGGATGAGCTGAGTACAGGGTGCAGGGTTCTGGGATGAGCTAAGTGCAGAGTTCTTGGATGAGCTAAGTGCAGGGTTCTGGGATGAGCTAAGTACAGAGTGCAGGGGTCTGGGATGAGCTAAGTGAAGGGTTCTGGGATGAGCTAAGTACCGGGTGCAGGGTTCTGGGATGAGCCAAGTCCGGAGTTCTGGGATGAGATAAGTACAGGTTACAGAGTTCTGGGATGAGATAAGTGCAGGGTGAATAGTTCTGGGATGAGCTAAGTGCAGGGTGCTGGGATAAGATAAGCACAAGGTGCAGGGTTCTGGGATGAGCTAAGTGCAGGGTTCTGGGATGAGCTAAGTGCGGGGTTCTGGGATGAGCTAAGTGCAGGGTTCTGGTATGAGATAAGTACAGGGTGCAGGGTTCTGGGATGAGCTAAGTGCAGGGTTCTGGGATGAGTTAAGTACAGGGTGTAGGGTTCTGGGATGAGCTAAGTGCAGAGTTCTGGGATGAGCTAAGTGCAGGGTTCTGGTATGAGATAAGTACAGGTTGCAGGGATCTGGGATAAGCTAAGTGCACGGTTATGGGATGAGATAAGTACAGGGTGCAGGGTTCTGGGATGAGCTAAGTGCAGGGTTCTGGGATGAGATGAGTGTCAGGGCTTGGCTCAGCCCTTCTTTCTCTGAGCTGACTGCTCAGCTCTCGGCTGATTGCCAGCTCCAATCTCTCCACAGTTACTCAGCTGTTGATATCCTGCTTGTCAGTCCTGCCTATTTAAGCTGTCCAGTCCAGAGGAGCTCTGCCTTCGCCTTGGTCAACATCACAGAAGCTATCGCCTCCGATCTTGTTCAAGACTTGCTTTGCTGCCATCCCTTCTGGCTCCAGGTCCTGCTTTCTGTTTCACTACATTGATACCTTACTTCTTGCTTGACTGACTATCTATTCCAGTTACTGAACTTTGCCTATGTTTAGACTACGTTTGTTCGTTTTACTTTTATTATTAAACAAGTGTGATTTAACTTTACTTCTGTCTCTGTGTTCATGGTTTTTGACAATGAGTACAGGGTGCAGGTTTCTGGGCTGAGATAAGTGCAGGGTTCTGGGATTAGGTAAGTACAGGGTGCATGGTTCTGGGATGAGCTAAGTGCAGGGTTCTGGGGTGAGATGAGTACAGGCTGCATGGTTCTGGAATGAGATAAGTGCAGGGTTCTGGGATGAGATAAGTGCAGGGTTCTGGGATGAGATAAGTACAGGGTGCATGGTTCTGGGATGAGCTAAGTGCAAGGTTCTGGGATGAGATGAGTACAGGCTGCAGGGTTCTGGGATGAGCTAAGTGCAGGGTTCTGGGATGAGCTAAGTGCAGGGTTCTGGGATGAGATAAGTGCAGGGTTCTGGGATGAGCTAAGTGCAGGGTTCTGGGATGAGCTAAGTGCAGGGTTCTGGGATGTGATAAGTGCAGGGTGCAGGGTGCAGAGTGCTGGGTTCTGGGATGAGCTGCCTACAGAGTATGCTAGGTACAGAGTCCATCCATCCACATCATATTACTTCTCAGCAATAACCTCTGCAACTCCCCCCCCCCCCCCACACACAGCTTCTCTCCTATACTCTGCCCTAATCTTTAGCCCACCACCCTCCCCAAAACTCCACCATCCTCCCCATGGTTACCTTTCTGGCTATTCCACTGCACCAAAATCATCCTTTTCAGTGCACACTTACTGTTGGCTTCAGAGCTTCCCCCGACCAGGTAGGAGAATGGGGATCACGCTGCAGCTCACCAAGCGCTTCCCTACCCCCTCCTGCCATTGAACATGCTCATTCACTTGTCCCCTGTGCAGAGCAGGCAGGCTGCTGTAAGAGCCGCAGGAAAGTTTTTACTTTGACTTTCTAACACAGAAGCCGGCTTCTGTATTTTAAAGAGAAACGCTGAGCTGTGAGCACGCAGCTAACTGAGGCTGCATACAATGATGTGGGACAAACCTACATAGCGGGACTGCGGGACAAAGGTGAAGATGCAGGAATGTCCCGCCCAATCCGGGACTGTTGGGAGGTATGGTTAACAGAGTTTATTAGGTCTGAAAAAAACAGGGAACAAGGTTTTAGGACACATAACCTCGGTACGACTGAGAGGGCAGAGTGCTATTGGACGTCAGACCCACACAATATCATTAATATTACACTATGACACAAATTATTTTCGTTGGAGTGTTATTGCCACAGCTTTTATTAAAAAATATTATAACAATAATATAATTTAGACACCAATTGTTCAAAAACATACAAGAATTCTAATACAACCATTAAAGCCAGGTCCTTGACAGTGCCACCCAAAGTCATGTATTGTTGTAAACCGGCCATTCACAACTAGCTCAGTAGATACTAGACATGTGCATTCGTTTTCGTCCAAATGCATTTTCGTCCGAATTTCGGGTATTTTCGTTATCGTTTTAACAACGATAACGAACGAGCAGAATCCGAAAACCGAAAGATCTGACATAAAACAAATGCTTTATTTTCATTTTCGTTGTGACAACAGTTCGATATAGATTCGACATGACGCTGACAATAGCGATCTGTGTCCATCGAACCTGTGGTCGAATTGCCTAACCTTAGCTCTATTAGTCCAAGATTATTCTACATAGAGAGAAAGATTCGACATAGAGAGAAAAGATTCGGCATAGAGAGAAAAGATTCGGCATAGAGAGAAAAGATTCAACATTATAGAGACAATAGCAAAAACGGTCGAATGTGTCTAACCTAACTCTATTAGTCCAAGATTATTCGACATAGAGAGAAAAGATTCGACATAGAGAGAAAAGATTCGACATAGAGAGAAAAGATTTGGCATAGAGAGAAAAGATTCAACATTATAGAGACAATAGCAAAAACGGTTGAATGTGTCTAAACTCTATTAGTCCAAGATTATTCGACATAGAGAGAAAAGATTAGACATGAAGATTCGACGAGGCAGTCGCCATGAACGGACATTTATGGTCAAATGCTCCGCCCATAGGCTATAGAAGAATTCTAATGTTGGTCGACCAGTAATAATAATTAATAAATAAAATTATTACTAGTGTCATACAACATTAGAATTCTACTATAGCTTGTAGGCGGAACATTCGACCGGAAATGTACAATTGCGGCGTCGTACAGTTTAGCTGCTCCGTCGAATCTTCTTAGAACATTCGACAGACACTATAAGCCTTCAATGACAGATTCGACCTTAATTATTTCGGATTTTCGGACGAATGCATTTTTTAACGAAACAAAATAAATAGAAACAAATTTCGGGAGTAACTAAATAAATACATTTTTGAGACGAAAACGAAATTCCGAAACAAAATATTTCAGTGTGCACATGTCTAGTAGATACACACCAGACATGTTACACCATTATTCACCTGGAATAAACCTTAGTAATTACAGTACTTACTTCATAAACATTACATAATCGTACATATTTGTAACCATTAAGGTTAAACCACCCTTCCAAACATTACCAACAATCTTAATTTTGGCACCATTAAGCACTCTCTATTACTGTGACAAAAGTACAAATTCCCCCTCCTCTTCCCATGCCTCAGTTCCTCAAACTTAGACCATACTGCTCAACTTATTGTCTGTTCTTCCTCAAGGTTTCCCTATATTATAACCACCTTTTCATCAAGTCATATCCTTAAACCATTCCCCCAACTATTCTTAACCCTTCTCCTACATCAACCCCCCCACCCTGCCATGTGCACTTTCTCCTGTGTGCTCAGGGCAGCCCGGATACCCAAAGCACCACTCACAGACTTCAAATCCTATTCACAGTCAATACAGAAAGGCCCCTTTCGCACTGGGGCGGGAGCGGCGTCGGCGATAAAGCAGCGCTATATTTAGCGCTGCTTTACCATCGTTTTAGCAGCGGTATTCGACCGCTAGCGGTGCGGTTTTAACCCCCGCTAACAGCTGAAAAAGGGTTAAAAAGGGTTAAAACCTCCCGCAATGGATTTCATTGGGTAGGAGCGGTATAGGAGCAGTGAACACACCGCTCCTTCACCGCTCCAAAGATGCTGCTAGCAGGACATTTTTGACCGTCCTGCTAGCGCACCGCTCCAGTGTGAAAGCTCTCCGGCTTTTACACTGGAGTGAATGGGGCCGGATTTTTTCAGGCGCTGTACAGGCCTGAAGTTAGAAATTAGATATCAGAGAATAATAAGGTATTTCACCTGACAACTTATTCATTTTGACATGATGGCACCAAACCAAAGCTGCACCCGTGTCTGGATTTGGTCTAATGGAAGACACATCGGCTTTCTTACATGCTGCTCTTAGAGCTCGATGTACCAAGTGAGTAAAATTGGGTGAAAACAAATTGGTACTCAATGTACAATGAATTGCTGGCCGCACCCTGCTGTCAATTCAATTACTTAAGTGGGCAATCCTTATTGACTCATTCTCTAACCAGAGGGGTGGCGGCTTAAACAAAAATGTTAAAGGATCCAGTTATCAGCTCATAGGAGAAAATGTGATTCAGATACTCACAGATATTCAATAATTAGCAAATACTTGTAGCAAGGTCCCAGGCCTCCTTTAGTCTAATGAGAACCTCCAGAGCCAAGAGCTGCTCACATCCATCCGTATAGAGTGGGTTGTAAGGCATAGTGGGTGTAGTGTAAGATAGATTCATGGGCACCAGACACTTCTTGAATGCAAAGAGATTTTATTTCTCTTGAACAAAACTGTGGGAGAGAGGGTTAGGGCCAGGACACCCTTAAAGCGGTTCTGCACTCTGAAAAAAAATTTTTTTTTTAGTAATATAAAGTGTGCTTACCTTTATTAGGGGACTCACCTGTTCCATCTTCCATCTCGATCGCCGCCGGTTTTCGTCCGATGAAGTTCCTCGTCTTCTTCTTTAGTGCTGGGGGCCATCTTGCCTGTGGGCATGTGAAACACCCACAGGGACTTTAGATGGCCCAGCATGCACTGCCGTTACTCGCGCGTGCGCAGTAACGGCTCATCTGCCGAGATCTCACGAGATTTCGGCAGATGCGGCCGAAATCTCGGGAGATTTCGGAAATGTGGCCGAAATCTCGCGAGATTTGGGAAGATGCCCGCACTGGCTCCTGGGATCAATGACACCAGATCCCAGGAGACAGTGCGGCGTGACGACGATCGACGCAAGACCCCGCCCGCCGCCGCAGAGGGAGAAGACCGGAAGTCTTCAATTACAAGGTAAAAAAAAAAAAAAAAAAAAAATTTCATTTAGTACTCTTTGCCTGATTTGGAAGGCAAAGAGATTTACTAAATGAAATGAGTGTAGAACCGCTTTAAGGTAATTGCAATGTTAATTTGCAGACTCTGAGACTTCTACAGGTAGACAGCCATGTAGGGAAAGGCACCCAGCAAGTCACCACATCTGCATGTGAAGGATTGATGTCTCCTATGGCAACAGTCTTAGAACAGTTCCTAACACAAGTTGTAACAAACTCCTTCACTTTCTTTACAATCACTTCTTGTAGTTTCTCAACCCACTGAGCTCCCAGTCTCTCTCTCTAGACTTGCTGATTCACTGCCACCGAATCCCTTGAGCTCTTCCAATCTTCACTTTAGTATCTTCCTCAAGCGTCACCCCCGGTTCTCTGCTGGGTCCTTAGCTCGGCACTCCAGATACTTCACAAGCTTTACCCCACTGGCCTGCTCGGTCCCTGGCTTGACACACAAGGCTGCTCTGCAAGCATCACCTCTGCTGGCTGGGTCCCTGGCTTGACACCTGCTGAAGTTTCCTCATGACCAGTGTAGCCTAAATGTCCCCATTTTTATGCCAATACCAGCATGGCCAAAATACCCCAACCTTATAACCCCCCTTTTATAAAGGATGAGACCACACCTTGCTCTTGGAGTAAAATGGCCACGACAGCCTTTATTAACCAATTAAATACACTCCAACCAAAATATAAATATATATAAATAATATATATAAATATAAATAACCATAACCATAAACATAAACATCACAAGAAATAACTGTACAACCCAGTCTGGTGATCTCTGACGGTGAACAAACTTGTTGCAAGCAATAAGGTCACTGCGGTACAAATTAACCTTTTACCAGGCCTCCAAATGAGAACTCTCGGAGACAACCATCGGTCAGTGAACAAACCAGTATTCCCTCCAACGTTCAGGAATACCCAGGAGGGGCAGTTACACTATGAGCCCCCCACCCATTTACGATCACCTCTGATACACCGTCACCGTCAAAGACCACCAAAACACCGCCCATTTTCGGATCCAAACGCTGTCATGACTCCTTCCCACGATACCTGAGATACAAAAACTAAAGTAGGAACACCCAAAACCAAAACATACGAATTTAGGGAGGGAGGGTGGGAAAAACTGCCTCCTCTGTTGGTCACACACCTGAAAGTGATCACATGACTCCACCCATCCCCTTTATATCAGACCTCCCCTTCCTTCCAAAAATTACCACACAGCCAACCCCTTCCTGTTCATCTCTTTTCAGTTACCAGTTAACCCTTTGTAGCCCTTAGTCACCACTGTCATGCCCGGCCCTGCATTACATTCCCTGCAGTCATACATTCCGTGCCTCACTTGACCAGTGTAGCCTAAATGTCCCCATTTTTATGCCAATACCAGCATGGCCAAAATACCCCAACCTTATAACCCCCCTTTTATAAAGGATGAGACCACACCTTGCTCTTGGAGTAAAATGGCCACGACAGCCTTTATTAACCAATTAAATACACTCCAACCAAAATATAAATATATATAAATAATATATATAAATATAAATAACCATAACCATAAACATAAACATCACAAGAAATAACTGTACAACCCAGTCTGGTGATCTCTGACGGTGAACAAACTTGTTGCAAGCAACAAGGTCACTGCGGTACAAATTAACCTTTTACCAGGCCTCCAAATGAGAACTCTCGGAGACAACCATCCGTCAGTGAACAAACCAGTATTCCCTCCAACGTTCAGGAATACCCAGGAGGGGCAGTTACACTATGAGCCCCCCACCCATTTACGATCACCTCTGATACACCGTCACCGTCAAAGACCACCAAAACACCGCCACAGCCTGAAAGGGGGACTACCTCTACCTTGAGGGCCACCCCACCCTAAGAGCTGTTTGTATCCCCTCCTGGAGACCCATGGACCACAGATCAATTCCAACATCAGTGAGGTGAACACCATCGCGCCTCAAATAGAGACCAATGTTGATCTCCAACTCCCGGTGCCTAATAACAATCCCACCATTCCTGACCACAAACCTCCCAATCACCTTATTAACACGTATCCTTGTTTTATTAATACTGACCACTGACCTTGTCCATCTCCACACTGTCCTGGCCACAATGTCGGACCAAACCAATATGGTGGTTGGGAAACTTGCCCGCAGCTGCATAAAGTCCTCCTTTATGTCTGCAAGTATGTCCCTGACCTTGCGTAATCCCAAATCATTCCCCCCCCGCATGGATAACCAAAACATCCGGGGGCCTATCCCTGAAAGCAAACCTCTCCACCTCCCGCTTAACTCTTTCCCACTTCAAACCCGGGAAGCCCAACCATCTAATATCAGCCTCCTGCCTGGAAATACCCAGCTGTCTGCCATTCGGTCTTGCATCTCCTCTCCTGGCCCCCCAACACACATAGGAGTGCCCTAAGATCCAGACAAGGCATGGATAACCTGCATCTGGAATGAGAAATAACAACATAACTGGCATCCGTACAACACCAACCATCACAAATACGGCGCCCCGCAAACCCTGGTAACCTCCAACCTTAGCATAAAAATGCCCCTTTTTCCCTTTTTTTTTTTTTTAAACCACTGCCAACTGCGGCCTGACATAAGTACGAAACCTCCTCGACTCCCATCTCCCAATTCTCCGTACTGCCTGCTCGTCCAGCCCGCACCTGGCAGCCTCCGTGGCTGCCCCAATGCGGAAGGAATGAGATGCAAACTCCCATTTGTTCAGGCCTATGGCCTCCAAGCATTTTCTAAACACTGCAACAAATTGGAACCTAGAAAGGTATGACCCATCTGCATGAACCAAGAAGGGGCCCTCTTCCCTGCCCCTTACCTTTCCGAATTTCCCCACCACTGCCACTGGGCACACACTAGAACCCGGCAACTCAAACAAAGTCACCATTTTGCCCCTGCCTTGTTGATCGGTTTTTGACCTTCGCAGCAAAATACTCACCCGATCCTTCCTACATTGCACATCCTGCTGCAACAACCCACCCGCCACTGTCCTGGCGGGGCTGACCAGTTCACCAACCCTAAACGCCCCATAAAAGGCCAAAGAAAACGCAGCCTTAAACAGCAAAGTCTCGTAATCGGTAATACAAACCGAGCGCAACTGTGCGCATATCGCCTGAAGATTGGCGAACGTCACCGGACGCCTGTTGTCCCTTCTCTTATGTTGCCTGCGATACCCCCGCAATGCCTGCCTAACCCAAAAGTTTTTTGTCCAGTCCTCCTCCCCTTGCAATTTGAAAAGAAATGCCAAACCTGCCAATTTCTTGTCAATCGCCGATGCTGATAAACCCTTTTCCATGCCTAAAGAAACCCAGTACAAAACCAGCAGGCGCGTGTCAGAGCCCTGACCACTTGCCCCGGATACCCTTTTTAGCTCCCACCAATCCTTCCAGACCTTGGAGTATGCCCCCCATGTGGCCTCGCTCACTGACCGGCGTATCCAGCCTGCGACGACTCCAAGGGCAGCTCCCACATCCATGCCGGGCAGCGGGTCCCTGTCTCCATGGCTCCCGGTGCCAACTCCCTGAACTTCTCCCACTGAAAACGAGATAGGGCATCCGCCAGTGAGTTCTCCACCCCAGGTATATGTACAGCATAAATAAAGATATTCAACTGTAAGCACCGAAAAACCAACTGTCGCAACAGGCGGATGACAGGGGGAGAAGAGGCCGACATTTTGTTGACCACCTGGACTACCCCCATGTTATCACAGTTTATGCGCAATTTCAGGTTCCGAAACTCCTCCCCCCACAATTCCAGCGCCACGACGACTGGAAACAGCTCAAGCAGCACTAAGTTCCCCAGCAGCCCCGCTGTCTCCCATGCCTGCGGCCAATGCTCTGCACTCCACTTGCCCTTAAAATAAGCCCCGTAGCCCGTTGAGCCTGCTGCATCCGTGGCCAAGTCCACATCAAAATTGCTCACCGGGCCCGCCATCCACATTGCCCGTCCGTTATAACTGGATAGAAAATCATGCCATACCCGCAAATCCTCCCTGTGTTCCCGATTCAAACGAATGAAGTGGGTCGGAACATTTACCCCCGCCGTAGCTGCCGACAGCCTTCGGCAAAACACCCTCCCCATCGGGATGATTCTACAGGCAAAGTTAAGCTTTCCCAACAAGGATTGCAGCGTACGCAACTGAACCTTATGCCTTCCCCGTATCTCCCTGATCTCCCTCTGCAAGTCGTCCAACTTATCCTTGGGCAACCGACATTCCATTGCTTTGGAATCAATGACGATCCCCAAGAAACTCAGCTCCTCAGTCGGGCCCTCAGTTTTATCCGCCGCCAGGGGAACCCCAAACCTGCCTGCGATGTGCTGCAACGTTGACAAGATAATCGCACACACAGCTGAGGCAGGTGGGCCCACGCACAGAAAGTCGTCCAAGTAATGGATGACTGACTCCAGGCCCGACACATCCCTCACCACCCATTCCAAAAAGGAACTAAATGTCTCAAAGAATGCACATGAAATAGAGCAACCCATGGGCAGACACTTGTCTACGTAAAACTGATCCCGCCAGTGACACCCCAACAACCTAAAGCTGTCTGGGTGTACCGGCAGCAACCTGAACGCCGATTCCACGTCTACCTTCGCCATAAGTGCTCCTTGCCCATATTTCCTCACCCAACGAACCGCTGCGTCAAAGGACGTATACGACACTGTGCATGCATCCGGTTCACCGACCCCCCTTTGGGAAAAGACAAGTGATGAATCAAGCGGAATTTGCCCGCCTCCTTCTTGGGAACCACCCCCAATGGAGAGACAACCAAATCCGGCCATGGTTTGTGCGGGAATGGACCCCCCATCCGCCCCATGGCCACCTCTTTTCCCAGCTTTTCGTCCACCACCCCCGGGTGTAACAACGCAGATTTCAAGTTTCTTGCCACTGGCGGTATTACCGCCAACGAACACGGAATCCGAAACCCGTCCCTAAACCCCCGCGCCAGCAACAGAGCTGCCGCCCTGTCCGGATACTTACTTAGAAAAGGAAGCATCCTTTCCACCATCACCGGCGTCCTCCCTCTTGTGACTAGCGTCGCCAGCTCGCTTACCTCTCTTAAAGCATCTGGACAGCATGTGGGCTCCGCCACATCCTGAACATTCATGCTTGAACTTGCATGTACCTCCATACTTACACGCTCCCTCGTTGAACTGCCAACACACTCCCCACTTCTTTCCGGCCGGCAGTCCTTGGGACGTTGCACCCCCGGCCCCCCCCTGAAGAAACTGAGGCGGGGCCCGTGCTGAAGACATGAGCCTCATCCAGAGGCTAATGTCTTTGTGATCCCACCTCAATTCAGGCCTGACCGCCTTACGCTGCCTAAATTGCTCATCGTACCGCAGCCAGGCCACCCCCCCATATATCCTGTGTGCCTCCCCAATAGCGTCCATGTAGCAAAACAACGCCGAGCAATGCTCGGGGTTCTTTTCCCCAATGACACTGGCCAGAATGGCAAACGCCTGGAGCCAGTTTGAGAAAGTGCGCGGAATCAACCGATACCTGCGCTTCTCCTCATCATCCTTCTTGGAGCTATCTGGTTTCACCCTGTCCAAGTTAAATTTTTCCAGCGGCAGGAGGGAAAAAATTTCAACATACTCACCCTTGACAATCTTGTCTCGGACTTCCTGTTTCAAATGTGCTCCCAGCGGACCCTCAAAACACACATACACCTCGCATTTTGCCGCATCTGCCATCCTTACCACATCCGCCCGGACCACCGTCTCCTTCTCCACCACTCCGTCAGGGCCCACCTCCTCAACAACCTGCCCTACCTCTTCCACCGCAGCGGGTTCAACCCCCTTGTTGACCACCGGCCCCTTTTCAGGCGAACTGACCCCCCCCCCCCGCTGTCCATGGCGCCACCTGTGCATTTTGGCCTAGATTGTCCCCAAATTTCCCAACCAGTGCCCGTAATCCGTCCAATAAATCTGACATCTGAGCCGCGGGCTCAGCCCTGCCGGGGATGACCCCCGGCAGAGGCCGGTCCCCCGTTTTACCCTGTGCACCAGACTCCAATGTGTTTGCCCTGACCACCCCCAACAAACCCTGCAATGCATTAGTTAGAGACAAAGAACTTGTAGGCTCACCCGGCTGACCAGAAGGTCGTCTCACAGCCGATCTGCTGCTCTCCCTCGCTGGCACCTGTAGTTCCTCCTCGTCCGATATCTCGCCCTCCGATCGATCTTCCTGCTCCCGGTCAGGTGATACCGACAGCCCCCCGGGTGATTGAACCACGGCAGCTGGGTCCACAGATGGCGAAGACTCCCGGCTGGCAGCTGTTGTCCCATCAACCCCAGACCGGCGTTCATAACCGGACCTGGGAGACGCTCCTCTTATCGATCGCTGGCTGCCCCCCCCCCCCCCCACCGAACGTCCTTCTGGCAATCCCCGCCCCCTCGCAGTCCCAACCGGACCTCTGCCCCTGCTGCTTGCCGCCTTGGGCCGTGCATTCCTCCGTTGTCCCCCCCCTCACCCCCCTGCGTCCAGTCCTGCACCCGCCCCTGACCTCCTGTTGCTGCGGGTTCCAATCGGTGAAGCCGCGCCATTCCGGCCGGTGGCTCCGCCCCCCGCGACGCCCATGGCGGTGCTGGGCCCCCCCGATGACCCCCTGCCCCTTGTGAGGCTGCGGGTTCCAGGCGGCGAAACCGCGCCGATCCGGCCGGTGGCCCCGCCCCCCGCGATGTCGCTCGCTGTGCCAGGCCTCACTGTAGCTCTCCCCCCTCTGGTGTTGTGGGTCCCGGGTGATGAAGCCGCGCCGCGCCAGCTGGTAGCCCCGCCCCCCTGCGATCGGTACCGCTCGCTCCAACTGTCCCTGGCCTGCTCCCTCGCGCAGCGTGCGCTTCGCTGGGGGGTTAGATCTGTCCCCCCTTGGGCTCCGGGTGACACGAGGTGGCCGAGAAGAGGGCCCAGGCGAATAACGCTCCGGAGGCCTGGGCCTCCGTGCGCGCTGTTGCCTCCCACCGTCCTGCGATCCCCCCCGTCCTCCTCTGCCAGAGGTCCCACTTGCCTTTTGAGCCAATCCGCCCCTTTCACCGCCGCAGCCCTCCTCAAGGATGCCAGCATTTCTTCCACCTCTGCCATGCTGCTGTGAGAAGAGGAGCAGCTGAAGAAAAAACTGCCTCCTCTGTTGGTCACACACCTGAAAGTGATCACATGACTCCACCCATCCCCTTTATATCAGACCTCCCCTTCCTTTCAAAAATTACCACACAGCCAACCCCTTCCTGTTCATCTCTTTTCAGTTACCAGTTAACCCTTTGTAGCCCTTAGTCACCACTGTCATGCCCGGCCCTGCATTACATTCCCTGCAGTCATACATTCCGTGCCTCACTTTCTTCACCATCCCCAGTTGGTGAGAATACTGCTCCGGTACTTGCTTCAGCTAATCACAGTGGTCCCTGGTAAAAAGGTGGATTGTCCCTTAGTGGTGACAGCTTCCCCCTAAACCTCCGACCCGACAGGTTCTTCGGCCGGCAGAACCGTCACTTCTGGTTAGACTGCAAGCCGCAGTCCCAACCCTATGCTGCTCTCTTGTTCTGAATAGGTCCTCAGACAGCCAAGCAGTCAGATGTGCCTGGGATAGGCCCAAACTACGGCCTAGCAGCCCTGGTAATACCACACACATCCACCCAGACAGCCGTCCAGGTGGCACAGAACACTGATCACCTGACTCAACCCAAATATATAGGTTCTCCCAGCAGACAGGGGGATTTAAGAAAACCCCTGCCCATTGGCTGAGATACCCCATATACTCCTAATCTGTCCTTGCTTTGCCCTTGTCTTATCTTGTCTTTGCCCTTGTCTTATCTAATGCCTCCAGATACCAGGCCACCTAGCGGCAGAAGAGAGAAGGGCAGCAATTCTAGACTTAGGGTGAAATCAATTGATCCCTAACAATGAGCCAAGGTAACTACACCTGGCAGGTACATTTAGGAGCAACCCTGCTTAAACATCAGGGTGCTACATACTGTATATCCCATCTTTGCTGGATATCACTTCAGGCAAATCAATGTACCTGTAGCAAAAAAAAGGACCTTGTTTTCTAAAGTGATAATAAGAACTACATTTTATGGTCTCTATATTAGGACTATAATAAGGACGATATTTTATGACAAATAGTGCTTGATTATATATTTCTTTTTCATGTCGGATTATGCATTTGTATACCCTGCGGCCCCCTCCTATGCATCATCAGTTCCTGTTTATGTGCCTATAAGTGATGTGTTAGTATAGATATAAACACGCACATAACACTACCAGATGTGTCGAACCTCAGAACCTACACAGGATGTTCAAGTGCTCACACACGTCATCCGTCATGATTAAGAACATCCCTGAGTGTATTTTCCATCGTCCTAACATTACATTCTATAAATTCCCTTTTACCCAATCAAGTATGTGTAAGTCAAACACTAGCATATGCAAACACATAAAAAAATCCTCTTTAAAACACTCAACTTCTCAAGATGAAGTTCACACACTCCATTTATTTGACAGAACACGGCAAGTAAGAGTGATTTACCAGCTACAAGCTATGACAATCACAAAGAATGATAGTTCTGATAATATATATAATGTGGACACTCTTAAGTCCTTGCCTGCTCATGTTCAAGAGTCCCATTTATGTTTAAATAAACAGAATTTACAAGACCGGGAACCAGTACTTCGGGGCTAAAAAGAAAAAAAAAAACTCAACACTCCAAGGAAATAAGTAAAGCAATGGTTGAAGTTGAAGGACACTTGTAACCTGCCATAACAGAAATCTGGGGGGCTGCCAATGCAATTCTATTTTAGCTGTCGTTGTTCGGCCAATGAGCTGCGGACATGAGATTAACCACCCCACAGCTGCACATATACAGTGCCTTGCAAAAGTATTCACCCCTCTTGGTTTTTTACCTATTTTTTTACAATACAGCCTTTAGTTCAATGGTTTTTTAATCTGAATTATATGTGATGGATAAGAACACAATAGTCTAATGCCCCATACACACGGTCGGATTTTTCCGACGGAAAATGTCCTATCGGACCATGTTGTCGGAAATTCTGACCGTGTGTGGGCTCCATCTGACTTTTTCCGTCGGAATTTCCGACAGAAAAAGTTTGAGATCCTGCTCTCAAATTTTCTGACAACAAAGTCCTATCGGACTTTTTCTGATCGTGTGTAGCGAAGTCCGATGGACAAAGTGCCACGCATGCTCAGATCACATTACAAGACCAAAGCTATTGGCTACTAGCCTCTACGTAGTCCCGTCGTACGCAACGAACGTCACCACGTTCAGGATGATCGGATTTTCCGACAACTTTGTCCGACCGTGTGTATGCAACAACAGTGTCGGACAAAATCCGTCGGAAAAAATCCGACGGATTTTGTGGTCGGAATTTCCGACCGTGTATGGGGCATAAGTTGGTGAAGTAAAATTAGAAAAATATATACATAAAACTATTTTTCAGAAATAAAAAAAATGATAATTGGCATGTGCGTATGTATTCACCCCCTTTGTTATGAAGCCAATAAAAAGCTCTGGTGCAACCAATTACCTTCAGAAGTCACATAATTAGTGAAATGATGTCCACCTGTGTGCAATCTAAGTGTCACATGATCTGTCATTACATATACACACCTTTTTGAAAGGCCCCAGTGGCTGCAACACCTAAGCAAGAGGCTCCACTAACCAAACACTGCCATGAAGACCACCTCTCAAAACAGGTAATGGACAATGTTGTTGAAAAGTACAAGTCAGGGTTAGGTTATAAAAAAATATCCAAATCTTTGATGATCCTAGGAGCACCATCAAATCTATCATAACCAAATGGAAAGAACATGGCACAACAGCAAACCTGCCAAAGAGACGGCCGCACACCAAAACTCACGGACTGGGCAAGGAGGGCATTAATCAGAGAGGCAGCACAGAGACCTAAGGTAACTCTGGAGGAGCTGCAGAGTTCCACAGCAGAGACTGGAGTATCTGTACATAGGACGACAATAAGCCGTACGCTCCATAGAGTTGGGCTTTATGGCAGAGTGGCCAGAAGAAAGCCATTACTTTCAGTGAAAAACAAAATGGCACGTTTTGAGTTTGCGAAAAGGCATGTGGGAGACTCCCAAAATGTATGGAGGAAGGGGCTCTGGTCTGATGAGACTAAAATTTTACTTTTTGGCCATCAAAGAAACGGTATGTCTGGCGCAAACCCAACACATCACATCACCCAAAGAACACCATCAGTGAAACATGGTGGTGGCAGCATCATGCTGTGGGGATGTTTTTCAGCATTCGGGACTGGGAAACTGGTCAGAGTTGAGGGAAAGATGGATGGTGCTAAATACAGGGATATTCTTGAGCCAAACCTGTACCACTCTGTGTGTGATTTGAGGTTAGCACGGAGGTTCACCTTCCAGCAGGACAATGACCCCAAACACACTGTTAAAGCAACACTTGAGTGGTTTAAGGGGAAACATGTAAATGTGTTGGAATGGCCTAGTGAAAGCCCAGACCTCAATACAATAAAAAATCTGTGGTCAGACTTAAGATTGCTGTTCACAAGAGCAAACCATCCAACTTGAAGGAGCTGGAGCAGTTTTGCAAGGAGGAATGGGCAAAAATCCCGGCGGTAAGATGTGGCAAGCTCATAGAGACTTATCCAAAGCGACTTGGAGCTGTGATAGCCGCAAAAGGTGGCTCCACAAAGGGGGGTGAATAGTTATGCACATAGATTTTTTCTGTTATTTTGTGCTATTTATTGTTTGCATCACAATATTAAATATATCATAATTAAATGATGCAAATCCTCAAACAATCTATGTTAATTCCAGGTTGTGAGAAAAAGTGTTTGCCCCCTTCCTCATTTCCTGTTCCTTTGCATGTTTGTCACACTTAAGTGTTTCGGAACATCAAACCAATTTAAACAATAGTCAAGGACAACACAAGTAAACACAAAATGCAATTTGTAAATGAAGGTGTTTATTATTAAAGGTGAAAAAAAATCCAAACCATCATGGCCCTGTGTGAAAAAGTGATTGCCCCCTAAACCTAATAACTGGTTGGGCCACCCTTAGCAGCAACAACTGCAACCAAGCGTTTGCGATAACGTGCAATGAGGCTTTTACAGCGTCCTGGAGGAATTTTGGCCCACTCATCTTTGCAGAATTGTCCTAATTCAGTTACATTAGAGGGTTTTCGAGCATGAACGGCCTTTTTAAGGTCATACCACAACATCTCAATAGGATTCAGGTCAGGACTTTGGCTAGGCCACTCCAAAGTCTTCATTTTGTTTTTCTTCAGCCATTCGGTGGTGGACTTGCTGGTGTGTTTAGGATCATTTTCCTGCTGCAGAACCCAAGTTCGTTTCAGCTTGAGTACACGAACAGATGGTCGGACATTCTCCTTCAGGATCTCTTGGTAGACAGCAGAATTCATAGTTCCTTTTATCACGGCAAGTCTTCCAGGTCCTGAAGCAGCAAAACAGCCCCAGACCATCACACTACCACCACCATATTTTATGTTGGTATAATGTTCTTTTTCTGAAATGCAGTGTTCCTTCTACGCCAGATATACTTGGACACACACCTTCCAAAGAGTTCCACTTTTGTCTCATCGGTCCACAGAATGTTGTCCCAAAAGTCTTGGGGATCATCAAGATGTGTTGTGGAGAAATTGAGACGAGCTTTGATGTTCTTTTTGCTCAGCAGTGGTTTTCTCCTTGGAACTCTGCCATGCAGGCCATTTTTGCCCAGTCTTTTCCTGATGGTGGAGGCATGAACGCTGACCTTAACTGAGGCAAGTGAGGCCTGCAGTTCCTTGGACGTTGTTGTGGGGTCTTTTGTGACCTCTTGGATGAGTCGTTGCTGCGCTCTTGGGGTAATTTTGGGCGGACGGCCACTCCTGGGAAGGTTCACCACTGTTCCATGTCTTCGCCATTTGTGGATAATGACTCTCACTGTGGTTCGCTGGATTCCCAAAGCTTTGGAAATGGCTTTATAACCCTTTCCAGACTGATAGATCTCAATTACTTTCTTTCTCAATTGTTCCTGAATTTCTTTGGGTCTCGGCATGATGTGTAGCTTTTAAGGATCTTCTGGTGGACCTTACTGTGTCAAGCAGCTCCTATTTAAGTGATGCCTTGATTGTGAACAGGTGTGGCAATAATCAGGCCTGGGTGTGGCTAGAGAAATTGAACTCAGGTGTGGACAACCACAGTTATAGTATGTTTTAACAAGGGGGGCAATCACTTTTTCACACAGGGCCATGATGGTTTGGATTTTTTTTCACCTTTAATAATAAACACCTTCATTTACAAATTGCATTTTGTGTTTACTTGTGTTGTCCTTGACTATTGTTTAAATTGGTTTGATGTTCCGAAACACTTAAGTGTGACAAACATGCAAAGGAACAGGAAATGAGGAAGGGGGCAAACACTTTTTCACACCACTGTATAACATTTCTGTTGTTTGTGTGTCTTTTGCTACTGAGTGAGTCAACCTAATTATCTTATTCCTATAATCATCATTCTTTATTTCTGTTGTTTGTGTGTCTTTTGCTACTGAGTGAGTCAACCTAATTATCTTATTCCTATAATCATCATTCTTTAGCGGGCCTATCTCCCCTTCACATTTTTTCCATGAAAGTTGGATATTCGCTATCCGCCTCTCGTCTCAATATTTTGTAAATTTTTTATATCCTTTTCTCTAGACTTTGGGGGGACTTCAGCAATTTCTCTAGTGGTCTCAGTGGCTTCCTTCCTCTTAGTGGCTGTGGTAAGTCTTGTGCAAAGTGTTGAATTTGAGTGTATCTCCATTTATCAAGTGGCCTGTGTCCCCAATCCTGCGTGATTTCGCTATAAGTATATATTCTGTTCCCTACCATCACTTCCTGTAGTGCTATTTCCTCCCTTTTGGCCCACCTACTAAAGTATAAACGCTCCTCCTTCCCAGGCAAAAAAAAATTTGTGTCTAAAAGTGACGTTAGTGGTGAGTTGTAATCCCATTTGTGTTTCTTATTTATTCCATCCCAAATCTTTAATGTGTTTTTTGTCAACATTTTCGTGTTAGCTCCTAAATCTCGGTGTTGGGGTGGTATCCATATCATTTTCCCTGTGTCTGTTCTGCTCAGTGTAATTTCTAACTCCGCCCAACTCTTCTCCATCTTATTGTGTAGCCAGTCTGTTATTCTAGATCACAATTCAATTGCTTCATAATATTTTTTAAACTCTGGTATTGCTAATCCCGCTCTATCTTTATCTTTCACCAATATATTATATGCAATACGGGGATGTTTACGTGCCCAGATAAACTTCAGCACCATAGATTTTAGTTTTCCAAAATAAGCCTGTGGGAGAGGGATTGGGACCATTTGAAATGTATAAATTAATGTAGGCAATATGAACATTTTAACTGCATTTATCTTTCCAATCCTCAGCCAAATATCAAGGGAAGTTACTGATAAGTTTCTCTTTGGGAGGCTGCCTTATGTTCACTCTGTCTTCATGGTTGCTCCTGAATAGGTAAATTTATTTACTAAAGCCCTTATTTGCACTATCTATATCTATAGTTTTCTCTTTGGAGGCTGCCTTATGTGTCACTCTGTCCACATAGGTAAATTTATTTACTAAAGCCCTTAACAATGTAGGAGGAGGCTTTGGATCCTGAACATCCATCACCAACCTGTAGGCTTGTTCAAATTTCCTTGCAAATTCCCATGGGTCATCCTGCGGTGTTACCTTGAGGTCTTCCAATATGTCAGCTCCCAAATTATCCTCTCCAGTGACGAGTTGCGTTAGAGCTTTTACACGATCCAAAGAATCTCCCCAATAGTGATCATTTGACCAAAACTGTGGACCTCCGGCAGGACTAGCGACAGGGGCTGATAAACGTGCAGTCATTTGAGATGGCAACCACAACTTCATCATCAAACAAGACTCCCGTGGACCCAGGTTGTATTGGGAGCACTCACTCTCAAAAACAAACATGTTTGTAAAGGGGTCTTTTCCAGGATCGTATTTTGTGAAATTTGTTAAAAAATTGGCAAGTGTTCTGGTAGTAGTCTCTTTGCTTTTATGCTCTCTTTCCGAACTGTACCCACTGAGTTGGCTAGTGTTTTCCATATTAGGTATACAGTTATGTATGTTTGTGCCATGTTGTTTTCTTTCTTCTCTATCTTCCTTTAAATTGAAAACGTGAAAAGCCAGGTTGCTTGGACTTTTGGTTGCTAAAGAAACTGGCTGTATTAAAGGAATTGCAGCCCCTTCTCGTCTTTGTGTAGCAGCAATTGCTGTAGTTCCTTTGATAGTAGTATATTCTTTTGTGCCATTTGGCTTTTCAACACTTACATCTTCATTGTAGAGGTGGGGCTGAAAAATCATTTTTTTCAAACCTTCATTTGTTCCTAAAGGAGCCGTTGATGACAGAAGATATTCAATTATTTCACCTCTTCTCTTATAGTTCTCCTCTAGCAGCTCTTCCTTGGACTTACTAGACCCACAATTTTCACAGAGGTCCATGTCGGGCGTTTTGATTTCTGAATTTGAACTTCTTTCTTTAACTTCTGATTGAAACACTGCCAACATTTTCATAATGTTCGCTAACGTTATTTTTTTATTAGCTTTAGGAAAACAAGCTTTTGGGCTGCTTGAGCTTTCATTGGCCTCTTCACACTGTTCCCACAAAGAATTCCAAACTTGACACAAAGGTTTCCCTTTCGGTACCTTATAGTTTAGTCTGCTTTCATTGGATATTTGCAAAACAGGCTCCATCCTCACAGTGCTGGTAATAAGAAGTGATGCAAGCTAGAAATTGTGCAATCCACGATTCTATAAGCTTTCAGTCCAAAGTCTACTGAAGTTGTACTCACGGTGTTTTTTTAGATCTCCACCACACCCACACTTGGAATGTTTTTGGATAAACCTGTATAATTCCTTGCACAAAATAAAGGCTGATCCACACCGCTTGTATAAAAAAGGTACCTCAATTGTTAAATCTTGCTTGTGTCGAACGGAGAGCTTTTAGGAGAGCTTTGTGTTTCCAGTCTCTAACTGAAGATCAATTTATACTGCTACTTATCTACTGGTTGGAAATAAATGTAATATTATAAACAGCTTGAAAGCATGTGAGTCATTGTTAGTATAATTCAATTGGGCATAATTAAAATTCCATAATAATTTGTAACTGTTTTTCAGGAAGGCTATAGGACAGGTGAGAGATGTGAATGTTTGCGACTATAGGCTTGAGGCTTGAGATTTAGGGGCACGTGTTCATATGGACTCAATTGAAAAGGGAACTGCACTCTTTATCATGGTTTCCAGGTGTACATATGAAAGAAAACAGATCAGCCACAATTTTGATGACCACATTTAATGCTGATAGCTGAAGATAGCTGAAGATATTTGCAATTCCTATCTTTTCCTATAAAAGTTCAGCTTCGCCAAACCCTGTTCATCTGTGACTTAGAGCCCAGGTGGGGCACGATTTCTCTGGTTCCCAACAGCCACAAAGGAGCAGCAGAGGAACAAAGGAGACTTAGGCTGCATTCACACCTGAGAGTAGTGTTTTCAGGCAGAAAATCGCGCAAATTCCGGCGTTTTTGGCTGCGTTTTTGTGCAGAGCAAAAGGTCACCAATGCAAAAAGAGGAAAAACGCCCAAATCTGCCCGATTCGAGCGACAAAAAAGAGTCCGGAACTTGTTTGAGCTTCAGGCGTAGGGCTTCAGGCGTTTTGGAGTGGAGATGTGAACCATCTCCATAGAGAATAATGTATTTTTCCCCTCTAGCGTTTTGTAGCTTCAGGCTTCAGGCGACAAAACGCTCAGGTGTGAATGCAGCCTTAAAGCTGATATCCAGCCAAAAAATACACTACCCTTTTTCCACTTCTCTTCATAACTACCGTAATTACTAGTTTTAATTTTAAACTAATAAACTAAAGCTACATTTTCTTATGTGAAATTATAGTCACGGGACAGCAGGGCCCAAAATCTTCCTTCTTCTGGTCTGTAGGACATACACAGGGACTAGCTCATCAGCCTCCATCTGTAACTAACATTGCTTTTGGATGGCCTGACGTTTTTCTGTTTTGAAAAGAAAAAACCTTGTGCAGCCTTACCCCCATAAGAACTACTTGAGTATTACACTGACTTTCTTCACTTCTTCACTGACAACCAGGTGCAAAGTATTTTCTGCAGCCAGGCACACATACACTTAGGCTCGATGTAGTCAATGACCATTCTAGGAGCTGTTGTTTTTGTAGCTTTATTTTTGAGGAACTTGGATAGGGCAGGGGATTTTTGGAGGATACTACGGAATAAAACTATACAAAACTTGAGGACTCTAGGTGATCTAGAATTGAGTGGTAGGGGAAGCCCATTGACAGCTGATGACTCATTGGTGGTTAATAAAGCTTGATAGAGTTCACAGAGTTGCACCTGGCATATCCCCTGCTGATGGCCGCCTGAGGGATGTATTATGCTGTGTCCATTACTATAAAGTGAAGGAGCTGGTCCTACAGAAGGCATGGCACAGGGTTCCCATTGACTTTGATGGTGTTGCTATTCAACTCCCGCCAGATCTATCCCGTGCTACCCTTGGGATGAGCAGAGCTGTTAGACCCCTCCTAACTGTTATACGTGAAACTTATACCTGGGGCTTCCCATTCCATGTTCTAATTAAGAAGGAGAATCGTCAGTTCTCCTTGCGGTCCCCGGACCAACTCCCTGAGCTTTTTTCGTTTTTGGGATCCAATTCAATCTTCGTCCTGAACTGGCTGGATGTCCTTTTTGATGATCCTGCCCCTTAGATGTCAAATCCACTGCCCCAGAGGCGTAAATGATCCCAATCCAGAAGCACTGCCTCTGTACCGTCCCACATCCATCCTTCTGATCTGGAACTGTGACAACCTTCATGTGTCCTGTGAGCTTCCCAGGATGACCTTTCCATTGATCTGTCAACAGTCCTGTCCTCCTCAGGCACCGTACTCTGCTTCCCTATGTTCACCTTAAATCTGTTTAACCTTATGGTCCAGGGTATCCATAACTGCTGAGACATACATATGGAGGAACCATGCCCATGTAGCTTTTCTACAGTAGACACATTTTAGGGCTTCAAAACTTCCGAAGCTCGGGAACTCCAGGTACCCTTTTGTTTACCACAGCTGCTCCCCAGACTCTAAATCTCGTGGGGTCAGTGTTCTCATCTCTAAAAATGTGGCATGGTCGCTGTCTGCAACGCTCAGAGACGACCTGGGGCAAAACATTTTTGTGAAGGGCTCCATTTTTGGGCAAGTTGTAACCCTAGTCAACATCTATGCCCCCAACATAGGCCAAGTGGGTTTTATTGAGGGTTGTCTGGACAAACTGACTGACTTTTCAGAGGGGCAGTTGATTTTAGGGGGGGACCTGAACGTGGCTTTGGACCCTCTGTTGGACACCTCCACGGGGTCCTCTAACCTGTCGTACATGGCCCTTCATCGGTTTAAGAATGCCTTGACGGCTGTTCACCTGCTAGATGCTTGGAGGATTGCGCACAGTGACACTTGGGACTATACCTTTTTTTCGCCCCCTCACAACTCTTACTCGAGATTGGATTATTTTCTAGTACACCAATCAGCCCTTCTACTAGTGACATCCAGAATTGTTGGGGTGCAAACTTTTTCAGATCACGCTCCGATCCTACTGACTCTCATGTTGGGGGGGCAGGCCTCACCAACCTGGGTCTTGGGGTTATATGAAAGTTTGATCCAGCAGCCACAATATGCAAAACTAGTAGAGGAGGAGATTAAAGCATACTTTGCCACCAACGAAGCTTCTGTGACATCTCCCTGCATGATATGGGAGGCTCACAAATGTGTAGTCAGGGGAGTCCTCAATAAATTGGGAGCTAAAGTTAAGAAAGACAGGCAACGATAAGTCGACTCTCTCTTGGAGCGTATTAGAGCCATGGAGAGGCAACATAAACTATCTTTAGCTCGTAAAGTGGCCGTCAATCTACAAAATTGATGTGACTATCTTAATTCTCTCTTATTGGTTAAAGCAAAAACCAAACTCATGTACTCGCGAAGACTATTCTATGAACTTGGTGGTAAACCTGGCAAACCCTTGGCTCGTGCATTACAAGAGACCACAGCACGTTCCTATATCCCCTCACTAACATCCCCTTCGGGTCAAAAAATCTATAAATCACAGGAGATTGCCAATTGCTTTCACAGCTACTACGAGAAACTTTACAACTTGGCCCCTGTGGGTACAGAGCCTAACTCTTGGGCCCATACCTCTATAATAGACAAGTATCTGCTCTCCTCAGGTGAAGAAATGGAAGGCCCTATTACAGAATCAAACGTTTGCAAAGCCATTCAAGGAATGGAAATGTGAAAAACGTTGGGACCGATGGATTTCCTCTACTTTATTATCATACGTACGCCACGCACCTGGTGCCTTGCTTTATGCAAGCTTACAATGCGCTCTTAGAATGGACTCCACTCCCTAGGGATTCCTTATTTGCTCACATAGTTCTGATTCCTAAAGAGGGTAGAGATGTGACAGACGTGCAAACTACCGCCCAATATCTTTGTTGAACAGGGACCTCAAGATCTTTTCCAAGATACTAGCCCACCGCCTGATCTCTTAAGTGCATTATGATCAAGTAGGATTCGTCCCAACCAGAGAAGCCAGAGATGACATGAGTAGGGCCTTGAATCTTATCCATTTGGCCCACTCCAGGAAAACTCCACTGTTGCTGATTTCAGCTGACGCGGAGAAAGCCTGTCTTTTTATGAACCGCACGATGCGGTACCTTGGATTGGGTCCCCATATGTGTCAATGGATAGAGGCAATCTATTCCCATTCCTCAGCAGCGTTCCAGGCCAATGAAGCAATTTCCTCCCCCTTTTCTTTGAGCAATGGGATGAGACAGGGTTGCCCGTTGTCGCCCTTGATATTCGTATTGGTACTAGAACCCCTGCTAGCCCACATTAGGGACAATCCAAATATAAAAGGCATCGATGCAGGCAACGCACATCAGAAAGTTGCGGCATACGCTGATGATTTATTATTTTATTATTATAACAAGTCCTGAGACTTCCATGCCCAATTGATTGCAGGTTCTTAGAACGTACTCCACTCTTTCTAATTATAAAATGAATGTGCACAAATCTGAAGCTTTAAACATAAATTTATCTAAGGAGACTCTCAGTAACATACAACAGAATTTTGCCTTCTCTTGGGCTCGCCACAAAATAAAATATCTGGATGTTTATCTTACCCTCTCACGGTCTGAAGTTTTTCAGGAAAATTTCTCCCCCTGGCTTGCCTCTCTACACCTAGATCTCCAGCGTTGGCACAGGAATTCTTTCTCCTGGCTTCATAGGAATAGCATTTTAAAGATGGCTGTTTTGCCAAAATGATTGTACCTCCTCCAAACATTACCAATAGTGGTCCCAAGTCACTTTCTACAGTCGGTCCGTGGGAAGTTTTTGAACTTTCTCTGGGGCTACAAATCAAAATGACTGTCTTATCGTATCCTGACCTTACCAAAAGACCAAGGCGGCATAGGGTTCCCAGACCCATTTAAAGGGGAGTTCCAGCGGGAATTTTTTTTTTTTTAAAGTCAGCAGCTAAAAAAAAATTGCTGCTGACTTTTAATAAGGACACTTACCTTTCCAGGGCGCCCGCGATGGCGGCCGCCGAGGCCGACCCATCCCTCGGCTCTCGGGTCCCAGCGCCACCATGCTCACTAAGGGAAACAGGCAGTGGAGCCTTAAGGCTTCACTGCCCGTTTCCTACTGCGCATGCGCAAGTCACGCGGCGCTTTGTGAATGGGACGCGCTGTGTTAGGAAACACACAGTTTCCAGAACACAGCGCGCCCCATTACCCAGAAGACAACGCAAGGAGGAGAGATCACCACGGAGTGGGAAGAGGCAGATTAGGAAGACTGCCTAGCAACAGGGGTTTCTGGTAAGGTAAACATTTCATTTTTTTTCAAATGTTTTTTTTTTTAAGAATATTAATGCTGTTTTTTTTTTTTTTTAGAATGGCCCTCCACTTTAAATATTACTACGCATTTAACCAGAGCCCTAGACTGGACCAAGCATTTCTCAAAGAAGGAGTGGGTGGGGGTGGAACAGGCAATGTCCCCCTTTCCGCTTTCAATTTTGTTGTGGCAGACTTCTACCCTGCCGGTACCCCTGAAATCCCACCCTTTGATTGGGACTACTCTGTCGGTAGTAGCCAAAACGGGTTGCGTCACGATGGTCCCCACGCTCCCTCACCTTTGTCACCGGTTATTGGTGCCCAGGAGTTTCCTTCTAGTCTGTCGGGGAGGAGGTTTAGGGAATTTCTCTTGATCAAAAGATATAGATTCCAAGACTTTCTTCATGAGGGTTGATGGTGCACTATTGAGGAAATTCAAGCAATGCTCCCCTCTAGATAGTTGGCGAGCAACACAGATTAGACATTTTCTCATCTCCTGACATTTTGTGCCCCCCTCTAGCTACATCGTGTCTGCTTTTGAGAGGCTCTACCTAGATCCTGCTCCTCTTCGCCATCTTCTGTCATTAATGTACGGGATACTGATTCAACCCCAGGACAGCTTTATACCTCCCTATCTAAAGAAGTGGGAAAGCGACCTGAGTCGGGCCTTCTCAAAAGATCAGAGAGAACGTATTTTGTATTTTGCACACCACCCCTTAATTGCGAGTAGGTTCCAGGAGGTGGGGTTTAAGGTCCTGACCTGCTGGTATAGAATACCCACGCTCTTACATAAGATTTACCCTTCAGTTCCCTCCACCTGCTGGCGATGTCAACAACCTGACGGTTCACTACTAGACATGTGCAATTCGTTTTGTTTTTTTTTCTTTTTCTTTTTTTTTTCGTTTTTTTCGTTCGAATTATTCGAATCGAACGAATCCGAAAAACAACGAAAATCCGAAAAAAAAAACTAATTAGAAACAACGAATGTACGAATGAAGAAAATCCGAAAAACGAAAACAGGAACAACGAAAATGAACGAAAAAATTCGTACATCCGTAACTTTTTTTTTTTTGTTGAATTGGTAATTTTCCGTGTCCCTTACAATGGTGCTGCTTAATGTGCTTCGAATGGATTGAACAAAAAAATTCGTACATTCGTAACTTCTTTTTTGATTCGTAACTTATTTTTTTCGATTTATAACTTTTTTTTTTTCAATTCGTAACTTTTTTTTTTTCGATTCGTAACTTTTTTTTTTTTTCGATTCGTAGTTTTCCGTGTCTCTTACAATGGCGTTGCTTAACGTGCTTCGAATGGATTGAACAAAAAAATTCGTACATTCGTAACTTTTTTTTTCGATTCGTAACTTTTTTTTTTTCGATTCGTAAATTTTTTTTTCGATTTGTAAATTATTAAAATGTAATAATAGCATACACATTACATAAAATTATGAATTATGCTCCGATTACGAATCTACGAATGTTACGAATGTACGAATAAATACGAATGCGTCCGAATTTCGAATAAACGAATAAACGAAAATTAAACTAACGAAAAAACGAATCAACGAAAAATAACTCTTACGAATGTACGAATCGTTACGAATACGAACACCGACGACTTACGAATGTACGAATCGTTACGAATCAACGGAAATGAAAAAAACAAAACGGAAATAAACGATTTTTTTTCGGAAACAAAAAAAACGAAACGAAAATAAACAAATTTTTTTTGTTGTGCACATGTCTATTCACTACTACACGTATTTTGGACATGCTCTCTTGTCCGCCCCTTCTAGGACGCTATTCGGCGAATGGTTTTTAGACTGACAGACATTTCACTTGCAGACTATCCGGCACAGTGCTTACTTCACCTTACTCTGATGTCGAGGCATTGATATAAGAAGCCCCTCTTGATCCACCTCCTTAATGCCGCTAAAATGGAAATGCTCAGATTCCCCTTCAATTGGTCAGTGGATAGCTGTGGTAAATGAAATTGACGTGATGGAACAATTGAGGGCCGCATTAAACCGAAAGGAGGAAAAATTAAATAAAACCTGTTTTTACTGGCATTTACGGTTCTCTCAAGATTATAACACCTTTGTGGTCCCCTCGGTAGAGCAACTGTAACTGTACATGTGTCCCTAACCGTTTGCTTTCACAACCAATCCCACCCCCCCTTTTTTTGTAGTAGTAGCAGTCAGTACCATAGGTGTGCGCAGCCTATTGCATTAGGGTGTGCACCCCAAAGCTGAAATACATATGCCTTTCTCTGCAGCTTCAGCTGCACGGGACAGTGAATGAATGGGACGTGCTCTGTGCTGAGCGGCTTTCTGTTCATTCACAAACTGAAGCATAGAAAACACAGTTTTCCATGCTTCGGTTATGAATGAACACAGTGAGTGAGTGTATTCCCACACTCCATTCTGAAACCTCCCCCACAGGAGCCAGGGGGAGAGGAGAGGAGGGAACACATGCCTATGGTGAGTACCATTGTCACCCTGGGACAGGAGGTATGTCACTGGCCTGATCACCAGGTAAAAATAAAGTAAAATGAGTGTGAAAAAAGAATAACTAACGCAGCCACCACAAGGATCTACATTGAACAAACATCTTCATGGCAGAAATAATTACAATAAATGCTGCAGTTTTCAAAATATTGAAAATTTACTTATTTAATAAGTGAAAGCCTATATTATTATTATTATTACAGGATTTATATAGCGCCAACAGTTTACGCAGTGCTTTACAATATCAAAGGGAGACAATACAGTTATAATACAATAAAATACAAGAGGATTAAGAGGGCCCTGCTCAGAAGAGCTTACAATCTAATAACTATACAAGACAAACAAAAAAGTACAACTAAAGGGAAAACTTTTTTTTTCTTAGTTTTGGATAGAGTGCAGAGAGATTAGAACACCTGTCAGGTTTTTATTGCTGTCTGTGCCCCTGTTATGCCGCGTACACACGACCAGACTTTTCGACGAACTAGGTCCAACGGTCTTCCCAAAGGACTTCCGACGGACTTTCCGAATGAACGGACTTGGCCACACACAATCACACCAAAGTCCGTCGGATTTGAAAGTGATGACGTACGACCGGACTACAATAAGGAAGTTCAGAGCCAGTAGCCAATAGCTGCCCTAGCGTCGGTTTTGTCCGTCGGACTATTATACACACGAACGGATTTCTCGATAGGAACTGGGTCTGGCGGAGTTTTGGCCGAAAAATCTGAAACGTTCTATTTCTAAAGTCCGTCAGATTTTTGGACAGCAAAGGTCCGATGGAGCCCACACACGATCGAGTTGTCCGACGGATTCGTTCTGTCGGACCTTTGCTGACGAAAAAGAGATTCGCGCTCCCTATTTGTCCAGTTTAACTTTATTATTGCAAGTGAAAGTAAAAGAAAATCCCCAACTTTTGGGTTGTCCCCAGAAACGTAATATAGGGGAATTTTTACAATGGGGACACTAGTTCTGGGGACCTGGGAGTCCCCAAGAAATTCTCTTAATTTGTAGGGATTTCCTCTCACATTCTGATTGGCTATGGGACAGGAAGTGAAGGGGAATCTCCGAAATGGGGCACAGATGGGAGAAAAAAGAGGGGTGTTATAACCCTCCCCTACGCTATCCAAAATGAAAAAAAAAAAAAAGTTTTGCCTATAGTTCCACTTAAAATGACTATATTGATGGTCGGTGTGGATTTGTCTAGTCCTGTAGGTGGACTGAATTGTGCAAAACAGTATAAATTCAATTCTATTGGTAATAACTTTATTTTCATCATAAAAAAATAGACATCTATGCAGATTAAGGAAAACTGAAAAAATCTAACTTGTAATCTTTGTACAGGTAGGTGTTATGAAAGAATTATACACACAGGTTTAAAAATTTGCAAATAAATGGTGGTACCCACAGCAAGCAGAATGGAACTTTCCTTCTCCTAGAGTATAAAACTGAGGGAAGCATCTGATTTTGTTGACATGAGCAAAACCACATTATCTTTGTATGCCATTTATTATTTTGGAAGAATGCTTTAGTGTAGAATATGCATCAATAACCGTTGACCATATACATCAATGTGAAAGAGAGAATGACGTTCTATCCCCAAAAAATGAACTACTAAAATATGAATTTGTATACCATTGGGTATACTTTGCTAAGTAGTCACCCTAATGCCGCGTACACACGATCGGAAATTCCACCAGCAAAAGTCCGATGATAGCTTTTGGTCAGAAAATTCAACCGTGTGTATGCTCCATCGGACTTTTGCTGGCGGAATTCCAGCCAGCAAAAGATTGAGAACAGGTTCTCAATTTTTCGGTCGGAAAAAGTTTTGATTCATCTGTACCAATTCCGATGCGCAAAATTCCTATGCATGCTCGTAAACAATTTGACGCATGCTCGGAAGCATTGAACTTAATTTTCTCGGCTTGTCATAGTATTGTACGTCGCCGCGTTTTTGACGGTCGAAAGTTCAGCGAACTTTTGTGTGACCATGTGTATGCAAACCAAGCTTGAGCGGAATTCCGTCGGAAAAAACATCCAAGATTTTTCCGACAGAAATTCCACTCGTGTGTACGCGGCATTAGGTACTTACTTTCCTTAAATTAGTGTAGACCAGCCTTTCTCAACCTTATTACCCTAGACGAACCCCCAAAATATATTTCAGGTCTCAGGGAACCCCTACTAAAATCAATTCACGAGGGGACATTGGGAAAAATGTACCTTACATTGGTGGTAAGTGGAAAGAATGTAACCATGGGCATCCGCAGGTATGGGCAAAGGGGGCCAAGTGTGTCCCCCCTGGAATCAGGGATCCGATCAGCACTGTTAAATTCAGCACAGTAGCATCGCTATGGGGATGCAGGCAGCCTGCACCCGGGTGCCACCCACCAGTGCGGTGACTCCATTAAGGTGCTGTCAAGCCCCCCCTCATCAGTGTAGTGTGATTGCAGGCTTTTTTCCATGCTCAGTCCAGCAGAGAACTCGGTGGCGCTGTAAAAGGAGAAAGGCGGGCTGCGGGTTGTCAGAGGTCACCCCCGCTCGCCCCCTCCTTTCTCCTGTCAGGGAGAAGAGACGGCGGCTCTCACCAGGTTCCCTGCCCAGCTTCCTGCCCGCTCCGTTCCTTCCCCATTGGCCATAACCGAGGGCCATTCAAAGGAGACTAGGAGAGGAGAGCATCATGGTACATGTAGTCCCAAAGATTGGCGGCCCCATTTTCCACAGGGAGGAGGCTACAGCTCGATCGAGATTGAGAGACTGCAGCCTGGAAAAAAGCTGAGGGAGAGAGTGCTACAGGGCAAAGAACGAGGAGTTTGCTGGGCGGAAGACAGAGAAAGAGTCACTCTGCTGGTGCCACCAGAGAGAGAGAGTCATGCTGCACAGTGTCACCAGAGAGAGAGAGTCACGCTGCCCAGCGCCACCAGAGAGAGAGAGTCAAGCTGCCCAGTGCCACCAGAGAGAGAGAGTCACGTTGCCCAGCGCCACCAGAGAGAGTCAAGCTGTCCAGCACCACCAGAGAGTGAAATACCGAGCCACTGTCAGGGTACAGACATGCTACACTACTGACCAGAGTCTCCCCTGGGAAACCCAGAGTGAGCGATTGTCCCACCGGAGGGATCACTGCTGTAGTTTTACTGGGTCTGTTAAGAATGCCTGTTGGCTATTATCCATTACTTATCCTAGGGACTGTACTACGTCTGTAGTCTCTCACCATGATAATGTGATCATGACATTGTCGAAAAGGGGCGGCGCATGAATGACCCTAAAATGATTCCCCCCTCTGAAACATGTTCTGCGGGCACCCATGAATGTAACCCGTGGTTGCCAGAATGCCACTGTTACAGATATCCAAAAAGATCTTTGGGGTAATGCTGCTGGCTTTGCCAAATGGCATTGGATCTGACACTATGCAGGTACTATTAAATAGGAGGTCAACCAGTTACAGCTCAAGGAACCCCTAGCTACCTCTGGAGGGTTCCATGGAAATCTGGTTGAGAATGGCTGGTGTAGAGCAAACAGTGAAGTG
The DNA here is from genome assembly GCA_028564925.1 of Lithobates sylvaticus. NCBI lineage: Eukaryota > Metazoa > Chordata > Amphibia > Anura > Ranidae > Lithobates > Lithobates sylvaticus. The sequence goes on along the minus strand of CM053035.1, from coordinate 38,538,795 downwards.
AAATTTTTGGTTATTGTTGGCTGTTGACCTTTTACATATTATCCTTTTGAAGGCCAATTTTCCCCCAACTTGATATTGATACTTTACTATGGATGCTGACAGCTTAAACCACATACCAGTTTCATATATCTCCATTGACAAAACATCCCAACTAGATTGCACAATTTTGCCTAAATACCAATACAAAACAATAGGGTGTTACACCAGCATTTAGATAGATAAAGTACTTTAAAACCAAGCTGTAAAAGAGTGCAGCTATTGCTAGACTGATTTAGAGCCCACTCAACACTAATTTGTGCTAACATCTATGTTTTTGCAAAGGTATTAGGCTGGGTTCACACTTATGCGAATTAGATGCAGGTTTCCGCGCATCCAATTCGCATGGCAGGAGATTGTGTCCGGCTCTCTATGGAGCTGGTTCACACATCTCCGAAGCGGCTCTGGTGTGAATTGCACAGGAGTCATGTGTGTCTTCTGGTCTGTTTCGGGTCCGAATTCAGCCAAAAATTCGGTATTCATTTTCAATGGCATCCCAATGCAAAAAATCCACCTACTCTATGGTGAACCCCACAGATGTGAAAGTTATATGCCTTGTGCTGCATTGCCAAAAAATAGTGCAGGCGTGTTTTGGGATGCCCGATTGCACTATGCGCATTAAGGAGCCCTAAGCAAAATCTTAGCGGTTTTCTCAGATTGATATAAAAAAACGGGGGTGGGGGGGGGATTAAAATACCACGGAGGTCTAAAATGTTACAGCATTTTCATAAAGACATTAAGGGAAAATAAATATATAATTTAAAATTCAGTTTTCAACTTGGCTGTAAACGCTTTGACATTTTTAACTAGTACTGTAACGTCCATGCAAAATAAAAATTCTTCCTGTAGTGCTGTCAGATGCTGGTTGGGAAGGCGGGGTCAGTGGTGACACACTTGGTAACCTCTCCCCCTTCATTGGGATTTCCATAGATGCTCGCCATGACACCACCATTTTAGTGGTTCAGCCTTTCCTGGCCTTCAGCTCACGGGCCATCTGACAGAGGGCGCATGGTCCACAGAACATAGATTTCACCCAGTCATCACAGATACTTCCCTGTAGGAAGAAACCAGAGATAACTTAGAGATAACACTCAGACATTGTGAATTATTTTGAAAGGATAGATGTATGGAGAATTATTAAAGAATGAGGCTGCTTGCTAAAAGGGATTTACAGTGGAACTGTGGTAAAAAAAAAAAATAACATACAGTGCATCTGGAAAGTATTCACAGCGCTTCAGTTTTTCCACATTTTGTTATGTTACAGCCTTGTTCCAAAATGGATTACATTCATTATTTCCCTCAAATTTCTACAAACAATAACCCATAATGACAACATGACACGTTTGTTTGAAATCTTTGAAAATTTAATAAAAATTTTAAAACAAAAAAAATGTATATAAAGTATTCACAGCCTTTGCTCAATACTTTGTTGAAGTACCTTTGGCACTAATTACAGCCTCAAGTCTTTTGGAGTATGATGCTACAAGCTTGGCACACCTATTTTTGGGCAGTTTCTCTCATTCTTCTTTGCAGGACCTCTCAAGCTCCATCAGGTTGGAAGGAGAGCATCGGTGCTCAGCCATTTTCAGATCTCTCCAGAGAAGTTCAATTGGGTTCAAGTCTGGGCTCTGGCTGGGCCACTCAAAGACATTCACAGAGTTGTCCCGTAGCCACTCCTTTGTCATCTTGGTTGTGTGCTTAGAGTCGTTGTCCTGTTGGAAGATGAAACTTCACCCAGTCTGAGGTCCAGAGTGCTCTGGAGCAGGTTTTCATCAGGGATGTCTCTGTACATTGCTGCATTAATCTTTCCCTTGATTCCGGCTAGTCTCCCAGTTCCTGCCACTGAAAAACATCCCTACAGCATGATGCTGCCACCACCATGCTTTACTGTAGGGATGTATTGGCCAGGTGATGAGTGGTGCCTGGTTTACTCCAGACATGACGCTTGTCATTCAGGCCAAAGAGTTCAATCCTTGATTGATCAGACCAGAAAATGTTGTTCCTCATGGTCTGAGAGTCCTTCGGGTGCCTCTAGTCTAGCCTTTGGCAAACTCCCTGTGGGCTGTTATGTGCCTTTTTACTGAGAAGTGGCTTCCATCTGGCCACTCTACCATACAGGCCTGATTGGTGGAGTTCTGCAGAGATGGTTGTTCTTCTGGAATGTTTTTCTCTCTCCACAGAGAAATGCTGGAGCTCTGTCAGAGTGACCATCAGGTTCTTGGTCACCTCCCTGACTGAGGACCTTCTCCCCCGATCGCTCAGTTTGGCCGGGCGGCCCGCTCTAGGAAGAGTCCCGGTGGTTGCAAACTTCTTCCATTTATGGATGATGGAGGCCACTGTGCTCATTGGGACCTTCAATGCTGCATAAACATTTCTGTACCCTTCCCCAGATCTGTGCCTCAATACAATCCTGTCTCGGAGGTCTACAGACAATTCCTTGGACTTCATTATTCGGTCTGTGCTTTGAAATGCACGTTTAACTGTGGGACCTTATATAGGCAGGTGTGTCCATTTCCAAATCATATCCAATCAACTGAACATAGCACATGTGGACTCCAATCAAATTGTAGAATCATCTCAAGGATGATCAGTGGAAACAAGATGCACCTGAGCTCAATGTTGAGTGTCATGGCAAAGGCTGTGAATACTTATGCCCCGTACACACGATAGAATTTTCCGATGGAAAATGTGTGATAGGACCTTGTTGTCGGAAATTCCGACCATGTGTAGGCTCCATCAGACATTTTCCATAGGAATTTCCGTCACACAAAATTTGAGATCTGGTTCTCAAATTTTCCGACAACAAAATTTGTAATTGGAATTGGAAATTCCGATCGTGTGTAGACAATTCCGACGCAATTCCGACGCACAAGGTGCCACGCATGCTCAGAATGAAGCAGGAGAGCAACACTGGCTATTAAACTTAAATTTTCTCGGCTCGTCGTACGCGTTGTACCTCACCGCGTTCTTGACGTTCGGAATTTCCAACCAACTTTGTGTGACCGTGTGTATGCAAGACAAGTTTGAGCCAACATCTGTCAGAAAAAATCCCATGGATTTTGTTGGCGGAAAATCCTATCGTGTGCATAGCTCCCAACTGTCCCCGATTTCAAGGGACTGTCCCTGATTTGGAGCAATGTTCCTCTGTCCCTCATTCCTCCTCATTTGTCCCTCATTTTGGTCTGATCTATATAGTTGTATATAAAATGCACTTTTTGTCTATCAAAAAGTGTTTCCCAGTGCTAAACCATTCATCTGATTTCTAAATTGCTGCATTTGTAAATTCCAAAAGCCAATATAGTGGTAAAAAAAGCACTTGTGGGTTTAACCAATCTTGTTTTTTGTACAATTCTCCTTTAAGGGGGCGTGGCAAGGGGTGTGTCCTATGCCTGCATACTTTTGCTGATAGGTGTCCCTCATTCCCATCTCAAAAAGTTGGGAGGTATGCATGAGTACAGGGCATTACAGAATGATTTTTTTTTTTTTTTTTAATAACTTTGCAAAGATTTCCAACAAACTTCTTTAACGTTGTCATTATGGGGTATTGTTTGTAGAATTTTGAGGAAAATAATGAATTTTGAAATAAGGCTGTAACATAACAAAATGTAGAAAAAGTGAAGCCCTGTGAATACTCTCCGGATGCACTGTACATGGTTCAGTTTGTCAATAGCATTATCACATTGGTGTTCCACCTCCCAACATTTTTATTACTGCTTATTGCAAGAGTGGACAGTCCCAGTTTCAGTTGCCAAATAATCCGAACAGTTGTCAATCAGCCAGTAGGGGCACTGACAACAACGGATTGGATGAGATTATTTAAAGAATTGTACAAAACTACAGCTATGCTTTAGGAATTCTATTTTTTAATCCTCACTATAATAAAGAAAATATATACAAAACCACCATACATTCTCTTAAAATAAACACGTTTTAATGGTAAAAACAGAAGAAATGCGCGTTATGCTTAGTCTAATCCGTACCGGGATGTGGTATCGTTCTCTGATGCCAGTACGCAAGGCCAGCGTGGTTCCAAATAATATCGGCAAACAGCAGCACTCTCCGTAGTCTGAGGCTACTCTGCATGCCAAAATGCCAGGGACAAATGTTCCGCAAAGGCCTGAAAGAGAGAAGAACTTTGGGTTAATGAAAGTCAAAAAAGAGCCCAAAAAAGTGGGCTCAAGAACGCTCATTTCAGCTGGAGGTGGAGTGGTGTCATACACTGGATTAGGAGTTTGTGGGGGACAGACAAGTATAGAACTAGGAGTTGCTTTTTTTTCCAGGAGCTGCTGGGGGATCCACTTTTTGTTTCAATCATAGCCGTGCTCAGGGGGTGTGCCAGGTGTGCCTGGGTACACCCTAATCCCTATGGGGCGGTGACAATTTCCCTTACTGCCCTGGCTTCCCCCCTTGTTTCAGGATGGAGAGCGGGGGAAGGAGCTAGTAATATGAAATTTACCGCCCCCTACCTTTTCTTTTTTTGTATATTCTCTTTTTAATAATATTAATGTATTTTAAAAAAAATTCTTACATAACACTTGATTATCAAATTCCAATACAATTCACATAAAACTTCTGACACACCTCAACCCCCCCCCCCCCCCCCCAGAAAAAAAAAAACATATCCCCCTCCCAATCCTCCATCCCCTAAGACACCTTTCACACCACAACGTTTTACCGTCGATTTGCGGCGCATTTCGGCCGATAGCGGGGCGCTTTTACCCCCGCTGGCGGCCGAGAAATGGTTAAAACCCCCGGCAAAACATGGCATTAAAGCGCTGCCCCATTGATTTCAATGGGGAGTAGCGCTGGAGGAGCGGTGGAGGAGCGGTCAGTTCACCGCTCCAAAGAAGCTGCTGGCAGGACTTTTTGTGACGCCCTGCCAGCGCACCGCTGCAGTGTGAAAGCCCTCAGACAATGAAGCAGCAGTTTGAGGGCGGATTGCAGGCGCTATTTCCAACGCTATAGCGCCTGCAATACGCCTTTGGTGTGAAAGGGGTCTAAGGATCCCACACCTTCTCTTTCTTATCAATTCCGGTGTCGCCCCTACTCCTCTGTGCCACAGATGATCCAATATCCTAGTCCGCATCTGCCAACAATATCAGGTGCTTAACATATCCATTTAACGCATAGTTTTTTTTTAATCCAACCATTTCCCCTAGATGGCATAATATTTCCCTAGGGAACCCTCTTCTGTATACATTGTTTCTTCAATAGACCTTACCCAGTCGATCTTAAAGGCCCATTCTCTCATGCTCAGGACTTTTAATGTTCGCCAAAACCTCGGTATCAGGCCCCCTTCCTTTTCTAAATGAACACAGTGAGCACAGTCACTCACTGTGTCCATTCCTAACTGGAGCATAGTAAACTGTTTACTATGCTTCAGTTTGTGAATGAACAGGAAGCCACTCAGCACAGGGCACTTCCCATTTATTCACTGTCCAGTGCAGCTGCGGCTGCAGAGAAAGACATGTGTGTTTGTGCTTTGGGGTGCACAGCCTAATGCAATAGGCTGCGCACACCTATGGTTTCAATGCACAAATTCAAACTGAACTTTAAATATAGCAATATAATTTTACCCATTTTTTTTTACGCTTTGTGGCAAACTGCAGTGCAGTTGCTTTGCACGCTACTGTGACAGTGCATTGGGGTGCCATTCATATTAATGCCAATTTACCATGGTACAAGTGTTCCTGCCACAGTGTGAAGGGGTCCTAAGGTAAAGGAATCTGTCTTCAGTTTGAGAATCCAATCGTATCATGGCGATAATACTAACCACCTCCAGGGAACCACCCGCTTTAAAATAATAAATCCCTCAGCAGCAACAATAGATTTGATCACCAGCAGCAATAGACCCCCCCTCCCCCAACAGCATCAATAAATCCCTCATCAACAACAATAAATCCCCAAACAGCATGACAAATCCCAATCAGCAACAATAAATCCCCTAGCAGCAATAACTCCCCCATAATCAACAATAAATCCCCCAGTAGCACCAATATGGAATAAGGATGTGTGAAATAGGGAACATACAGCATGGTATACAGAATGATGCAGCACAGAATAGGGAACATACAGCATGGCATACAGAATGACGCAGCACAGAATAGGGAACATACAGCATGGCATACAGAATGAAGCAGCACAGAATAGGGAACATACAGCATGGCATACAGAATGAAGCAGCACAGAATAGGGAACATACAGCATGGTATACAGAATGACGCAGCACAGAATAGGGAACATACAGCATGGCATACAGAATGAAGCAGCACAGAATAGGGAACATACAGCATGGTATACAGAATGACGCAGCCCAGAATAGGGAACATACAGCATGGTATACAGAATGACGCAGCACAGAATAGGGAACATACAGCATGGTATATGGAATGAGGCAGCGCAGAATAGGGAACATACAGCATGGTATACAGAATGACGCAGCACAGAATAGGGAACATACAGCATGGTATACAGAATGACGCAGCACAGAATAGGAAACATACATCATGGTATACAGAATGACGCAGAGCAGAATAGGGAACATACAGCATGGTATACAGAATGACGCAGCACAGAATAGGGAACATACAGCATGGTATACAGAATGACGCAGCGCAGAATAGGGAACATACAGCATGGTATACAGAATGACGCAGAGCAGAATAGGGAACATACAGCATGGTATACAGAATGACGCAGCACAGAATAGGGAACATACAGCATGGTATACAGAATGACGCAGCGCAGAATAGGGAACATACAGCATGGTATACAGAATGACGCAGCCCAGAATAGGGAACATACAGCATGGTATACAGAATGACGCAGCGCAGAATAGGGAACATACAGCATGGTATACAGAATGATGCAGCACAGAATAGGAAACATACAGCATGGTATACAGAATGACGCAGCACAGAATAGGGAACATACAGCATGGTATACAGAATGACGCAGCACAGAATAGGGAACATACAGCATGGTATACAGAATGACGCAGCACAGAATAGGGAATATACAGCATGGTATACAGAATGACGCAGCACAGAATAGGGAACATACAGCATGGTATACAGAATGACGCAGCACAGAATAGGAAACATAGAGCATGGTATACAGAATGACGCAGCACAGAATAGGAAACATACAGCATGGTATACAGAATGACGCAGCACAGAATAGGGAACATACAGCATGGTATACAGAATGATGCAGCACAGAATAGGAAACATAGAGCATGGTATACAGAATGACGCAGCACAGAATAGGGAACATAGAGCATGGTATACAGAATGACGCAGCACAGAATAGGAAACATAGAGCATGGTATACAGAATGACGCAGCACAGAATAGGAAACATACAGCATGGTATACAGAATGACGCAGCGCAGAATAGGGAACATACAGCATGGCATATGGAATGAGGCAGCACAGAATAGGAAATGTACAGTAAGGCATATGAAATGAGGCGGTGAGGAATAAGAATATATAGCAAGGCATATGGAATGAGGTGGCGCAGAACAGGGAATGTACAACATAGCATCTGGAATGAGGAGGTGATAGATAGATAGTGATAGTGATAGAAATAGAAACCTACAGCATGGTATATGGATATGTATAAGTGTAGAACAGGGATATACATAGTTACATAGTTAGTCAGGTTGAAAAAAGACACAAAAAAGTCCATCTTGTTCAACCAAAGTACAAACAAAGTACTTAATGTAAAATCCTTGGCCGTTTGCATAAAAAAAATTAAAAAAACGCGTTTCGTTACTCTCTGTTTACTTCTTCAGGGATTGATGCAGAATACATGTCTAGAAAGCAGAATACCAACATATACATTTATAGACGCACTATGGCATAAACTGTTCTCTGGGGGCAACACATAGCCCCATTACTTACAAATTAGCTCCAAGTAAGCATGGTAACATCTGGAGGGGAAGGTCATTGGGGACATCTGTCCCGGGAGCTGTGGGTACATGACCCGCTGGGACAAGAGGCACAAATGAAGAACAAATAGGAATACCCATGGGTGCGTAATAATACATTATCTATTTTTTATTATTATTATCATTCATTTTTCTTTCAGACACCAGTAATACCCACTATGGGTGTCACTATTAACCGTTACGCACCCATGGGTAATCCTATCTATTTTACATTGTCCTTTCTGTCCTGATATTTTTTATATATTACTTTAGGGATGGAGGGGCACCACTTTTCTGTGCTTAAACATACCTCTCAACTTTCTGAGATGGGAATGAGGGACACCTATTAGCAAAAGTATGTAGGCATAGGACACACCCCCTGCCACACCCCCTTAAAGGAGAAAAAAAATATTTTGGAATTTACAAATGCAGCAATTTGGAAATGTTGAAATTGGATGAAAGGTTTAGCACTGAGAAACACTTTTTGATAGACAACAACTATATAGATCAGACCAAAATGAGGGACAAATAAGGAGGAAAGAGGGACAGAGGGACTTTGTTCTGAAAAGGGGACAGTCCCTCAAAATCAGGGACAGTTGGGAGCTATGGCTTAACTAAGATCAAACTACTACTACTGAATTTAACTTACTGTATATACTCGAGTATAAGCCCAGTTTTTCAGCCCATTTTTTTGGCTTGATAATCCCCCCCCCCCTGGCTTATACTCGAGTGAGGGTGCCCATCTGCAGCCGTACCTTTGATTACTAAAACAACAGGTGTCTCCCGCTGTGTTAAGCAGTCTGTTCGGCGGCCGTTCATTGTAACAAAGCCCCCCACCTCCTCCTCGTCCATGATAGAGGAACACTGATACAATGCTGGACAACTGTATCAGTGTTCCGTCTATCACATACAAGGAGGAGGTGGGGGGCTTTGTTACAATGGACGGCCGCCAAACAGCCTGTATAACACAGCAGGAGACACCCGCTGTTTTAGTAATCAAAGGTACGGCTGCAGATTGGCACAATGAGGCTGCAAATGGGCACAGTGAGGCTGTAAATGGGCACAATGAGGCTGTAAATGGGCACAATGAGGCTGCAAATGGGCACAGTGAGGCTGCAGATGCTGCAAATGGGCACAGTGAAGCTGCAAATGGGCACAGTGAGGCTGCAGATGGGCACAGTGAGGCTGCAGATGGGCACAGTGAGGCTGCAGATGGGCACAGTGAGGCTGCAGATGGGCATTCTTTACCTAGTAGCTGCTGCATTTTCCCACCCTAGGCTTATACTCGAGTCAGACCAGGATCAGATGTCAAGGCCTCGTTCTAAGGTGAGTATTTCATAATGAGCTAGTATGTGCGGCATACTAGCTCTTTATGCCTTTGCCTTGCAGGTTTTTTTTGTTTAAAAAAATAAATAAATAAATAAATCTGTGCGGTTTACTACCACTTTAAATCTTCTGCCCTTGTTGTTTTAACTTTGGATAGTAAAGCATTTTTTTTCTGCCAGTAAATAACTTATACATCCCACTTCCTGTTTCTTGTCTAGTAAAAAGCCTAGGCTTATGACATCATGCACAGCTCTCTCTCTCACTCTTGTGAGAGTTTGCCAGAAAGGGAGGGGGGGGGGGGTGAGTCATAAGAGGGCCAATGAGTGCTGCAGAGCTGGAGGTGTGCCTCTGTGTGTCTGTGTAAATCCAGACCATCAACAGGCAGCAGCTTCAGCTGCCCACAGTTAAAATGGCTGCAGCCAGACTCAGTGGAGGGAGATTTCTGGAGAATATTTGGCAAGTACATAATCACAGTATATATAAAATAATATACAAAGTGGTTGGAGGGAAGCTTCAGAATGGCAAAGATGTTTTTATTACAAATTATGTTAGCAGACTGAAGTTCCTCTTTAATGACCCATATTAAATATGACTTAAATGCCAACACAAAGCAAGTTCAGACTGGTGCAGAGGGTGAAGTATTGCAGTGACAGAGGTTTGTCTAGCGATCATAGCTAGTTAGAAAACAGATTGCCAGCCTACAGGAAAATCTCAGGACATCAGGCCCATTCGTTCCCTCATCACAATTTGTAAACTTTAGGGAAGAATAGATAGTCATTAATATGCTTTTTAGGTACATTGTAAAACCTCTAATACGTACAGATGCCCATGTCTTCACAGCAGTTCATAATATCGGAGCTCCATTGGCTGGTAGTATAGGCCGGCATTGCCTGGGGCTGCATGGTCACTGGATAAGACATGGTGGTGACCTTGGATAGAACACAAATAATACATCATCAATCAGGCTGGGACACAGTAAGTATGTACTGAACCTCATACACCTTAAAGGGTCACTAAAGGAATTCTTTTTTTTTTTAAATAACAAACATGCTATACTTACCTTCACTGTGCAGCTCGTTTTGCACAGAGTGGCCCCGAACCTGGTCTTCTGGGGTCCCTCGGCGGCTGTCTCGGCTCCCTCCTGCAAGGACTCCACAACTTCATGTGAGCTCCCTCGCATGGTGTGGAGTGCTTGCGGGCGCGCTGCAGTGATACAGCTGGCGGCCATAGCCACTCACTGTATCACTTGGCCCCGCCCCCGGCGTGCCACCTCATTGGATGTGACGGCAGCGTGAGCCAATGGCTGCGCTCCTTTAAATCCATCCACTCTAGCCAATCAACGGCCAGAGTGAGCGGCGAAGAGGATGTCGGGAGCGAACGCGGGACTTTCGAGGGGTCAGGTAAGTAAAACAGGGGTGCTGGGGGGGCCGGCATTGTCAGATGTTTTTTCACCTTAATGCATAGAATGCATTAAGGTGAAAAAACGTTTACCTTTACAACCCCTTTAACCACTTTCAGACCGGACCAATTTGTAGCCAAAGGACCAGGCCCCTTTTTGCGATTCGGCACTGCGTCGCTTTAACTGACAATTGCGCGGTCGTGCGACGTGGCTCACAAACAAAATTGACGTTTTTTTTCCCCACAAATAGAGCTTTCTTTTGGTGGTATTTGATCGCCCCTGCGGTTTTTATTTTTTGCGCTATAAATAGAAAAGTGCGACAATTTTGAAAAAAAAACACAAAAAAAATAAATATAAAAAAAAAACATTTTTTTCCTCAGTTTAGGCCGATACATATTCTTCTACATATTTTTGGTAAAAAAAATTGCAATAAGCGATTATTCATTGGTTTACGCAGAAGTTATAGCGTTTACAAGATAGGGGATAGTTTTATAGCATTTTTATCAATAATTTTTTTTTATTTTATTTTATTAGTAATGGCGGCGACATTATGGCGGACACATCGGACATTTTTGACACATCTTTGGGACCATTGTCATTTATACAGCAATCAATGCTATTTAAATGCATTGATTCCTGTATAAATGACACTGGCAGTGAAGGGGTTAACCAGGGGGTGGCAGTGTAGGGGTTAAGTATGCCTAGGGTGTGTTTCTTACTGTGGGGGGGGCGTGGCTGTCAGCTAGTGAATGCTGATCTCTGCTCCAATCACAGGGAGCAGAGATCGGCGTCACTAGTTGCTAGGCAGAACGGGGAGATGCTGTCTATTTCCGCATCTCCCCGTTCTGCCTTCCCGTGAGGCGATCGCGGGTGTCCCCGCGGCAATCGAGTCCACGGGACCCGCGACCGGCCTCACGGGGGTCCTGACCGCCACGGGAGCGCGCCGCTCCCGGCGCGCTCCCGATGGCACGGACAGCATTAAGGAGGGACTTATATATACGCCCTCCTGCCTGTCCGTGCCATTCTGCCGACGTATATCGTTGTGCGCCGGTCGGGAACCGGTTAATACTGGACAGATCTACTAGACAGAGGACCTGTGTTTTGACTCTACAGGGCCAAGCAACAAGTTTACTTTAACGCCGGCCCCTGCAGATGCTGATACTTTTCTTTAGTGGCTAAAATAGTCAGAAAAGGGCCCCTGTGTATTTACTATACAGAAAAAGGTGGGGAAAACTCCCATTGTGATAAAGGGTTGAATGTGGTGGTCCTCTCCCTAAATATAGACCAAAAAAGAACCCCCTAAAGTTGGGGCTTTACTTAGACCACCACACTAAACAAGGGTATGTAAAAAATGGTTTTATTAGGATATTTAAAGTGACAACCTAATTGTCAAGAACAGGGTCCACAATGCAACATGTGTATTTACTAGACATGTGCATTCGCCCGAATTTCAGGAATTTTCGCGCTCATTTTAACAAAACGATAACAAACGCGCAGAATCCGAAATCCGAAAAATCGGAAATAAAAAAATGCTTTATTTCCGTATCCTTTATATTTTAATATCATTGCGACAACAATTCGATAGAGATAGAAGATTCGACATGACGGTGACAATAGCGATCTGTGTCTATCGAACCTGCGGTAATACCGTTCGACATGAAGATTCGACAAAGCAGCTAAAAACATAATAATAATTATTACTAGTCAAACAACATTAGAATTCTACTATCGCTTGTGGGCGGAGCATTCGACTAGGAATGTACGATCGCGGTGTTGTACAGTTAACTGCTTCGTCGAATCTTCTTATGCCCCGTACACACAGTTGGATTTTCGTACGGAAAATGTTCGATGGGAGCTTGTTGTCGGAATTTCCGACCGCATGTAGGCTCCATCGGACATTTTCCATTGGAATTTCCGACACACAAAATTTGAGATCTGGATCTCAAATTTTCCGACAACAAAATCCGTTCGTGTGGAGACAATTCCGACGCACAAAGTTCCACGCATGCTCGGAATAAGAAGAGCCGCACTGGCTATTGAACTTAATTTTTTTCAGGTTGTTGTACGTGTTGTACGTCACTGTATTCTTGGCGATCGGAATTTCCGACAAGATTTGTGTGACTGTGTGTATGCAAGACAAGTTTGAGCCAACATCCGTTGGGAAAAAAAACATGAATTTTGTTGTCAGAATGTGCCATCGTGTGTACAGGGCATTAGAACATCCCACAAACACCATAAGCCTTCAATTGACAGATTCAACATTAATTAATTCGGATTTTTGTACGAATGCAATCTTTAAACAAAACGAAAGAAATAAAAACTAATTTCGGGAGTAACTAAATAAAAAAAAATTGCGGACGAAACCAAAATTCCGAAACAAAATATTTCAGTGTGCACATGTCTAGCATTTACAGGCCACATTCAATTAATGCTCAAATACCAGAACATACTCGCTGTGCATTGATTGAATTCAAAAGAGGTGAGCAGTTTTCAAGCCTATGTGACATAGGAATGGGAAGGGAAGCATAATTAGCTGGTAGAGCTGGCATTAAAATATGCATGGGCAAAGCACAAGTTCACAATTTGCTAATAACTACAATGGCCTAATTTATTATTTTCTATTTGATAAAAATGATATTTTCTTCTGAGATCTGTAGGGGAGCTTAAATTAATTTAAGCACTGGCCTGGCTATCTAGTACCCTTGGCACTTGAGAGCAGGACCAGTGTGTCAAAGGCTGTACGTGTGTCCGGTCGGGATTTAAGACATAATTGCTTTTGCAGATGAGTTCTAAAGGAAACTTGTACTTTTGCCCCAGTACCCAGGGCCGCTGATAAAGCAGTACAGCCAGCCCTCCTGTACTGGGCCCGTGCCCCATCAGTTCAAGAGGGGGACCCAGTCACCTGCTGAGCAGGAGGGCCAGCTGTACTGTATTATTTCAGACACCAATCCTCTTCTGCCTTCCCCTGCAACACTGCCAGCTATCCCTCTGGCTGCACTACAGGGGAGTGGTTCTAGCACATGCACCCCTTCCATCTGCTGTCCGGGGCCCCCCTGCGTGCCCTTTTCCCCCTCAGCGCTGCTGGCTTCACTCCTCTCCACTCCTGCCAGCAGCTAAAGGGGGATGTTTACGGATGGAGAGCAGGGGAAGGGACCAGTAAATGTATAATTTATTGGCCCCTTCCTTTCCTGAAAGAGTGATAGGTACCAATCACTCCTGTGTCTATTCATCACTGAACTGTGTTTACTATGCTTCCGTTTGTGAATGAGCAAGAAGCCTCAGAGCATTTCCAATTCATTTATCTTTGCAACTGAGGCTGAAAAGAAAGGGATTGATAAAATCGATGTCCTCAGTCACTTCTGGTAGGGGGGCCCTGTCAGGTAGGCTGTATGGGGCCCCCGTGATTTCTAACAGCAGCCCTGCCAGTACCCATGGGCTAGCACAGAGGTAATATATTTAAGAAAGAAACAACACACCATGAAATTTTAAACAAAAATTCTTTATTATGGGATATATATGGCCACGGTGTTATCCAGGGGGGTTAAATATTCCACATTAAGTCAATATAAATTAATATCAAGCCATTCTGGCCAAAAAATTTAATAAATCACATGATGTCCATCCAAAATATTGGACGACTACTCCCCCTTAAGGACAACATCATGACTTTGAGCCGAAAAAGGGGGCGGGAGGGTGGGCGTCGCTTGTCCTGTCAGACTGTCAGTGAGATTTCTATGCTCCAATTCTTTAAATAGGCTTCCTCAGCGCAGGCTTTTGATACCGCCCAAATTAACCAATCCTCAGCTAGCATCACCGCACCAATCACCTCGCTGTTGCTGCCCCTGGTAACGGCAGAAACTAGCAGCAACCTGTAAAATATACAAAGGGGAGGGGAAACAGATAGCGCACCCCTCTGAGCCATCCCATGTGGGCCCCTGCATACTGCTCTGACCCTTCATTCAAATTCCAGCTGTAATTTTTCTAGTATATATATATCTAGGAGATATTGAAACTGAAGGGTGGACCCAACTGGTTGCTACAGGCAAGAACAACACTTATGCCGTGTACACAGGAGCGTTTTTTCCGTCGGAATAAACTCTGAAGGTTTCTCCAACGGAATTCCGCTCAAGCTGTCTTGCATACACCAAAGTCTGACCGTCAAGAAAGCAGTGACGTACAACACGTACGACTGGAGTAGAAAAAGGAAGTTCAGTAGCCAATAGCTTCCGTCTCGTACTTGCTTCAGAGCATGCGTCGTTTTTGGTACGTTGGAACAGCATACAGATGAGCGGTTTTCCCAATAGGAATTGGTCCCGTCGGAAAAATTTAGATGTTCTCTTTCTAGGTCCGTCAGAATTTTGGACGTAAAAAGTCTGATGGGGCATACACACGATCGGAATATACGATAAAACATTCCCGTCTGACTTTTTCTGTCGGAAATTCCGCTCGTGCTTACACTGCATTAGAGCACTTTTTGTACACAAGGCCCAAGGTAATCAGTTTGTGATGTCAACATATGCGAAAAGCTAAGTCTCAAGATTAAAACATCTTAAGGAACAGCTGGAGGTCCCCTGAGAAAGATCACAACATCACATCAGTTATTTCCAGGTTCATCTAATATTCCGAGAAGAGTTGTTATTATATCAGGTCTCTAGAGATAAGTGGGAGTCACTGTCTGCACATTCATCAAAATGGTATTTCTAAAATCTACAGTTTCCTGCTACTCCCGACCCACATCAATAACCCCGACATCCTGAAAAAAAGCTCTTTCCCTCTCTGTAAATAGTAGTATGGGACTGAATATAGGATTTTAAAAAGTGCACCTGTCATAAGAAAACTGTGCAGGCTGTCACTGTTGGCCTTCTTCTGAAAATGCTAGCTCTCCGGTTTTAATATAAAGTCACTGACCTGGAAGCGGCATGCATCAAACACACATCAAAAAGGTCAGAAATGTTTATATTTATGCTTGTTCCGGGTCAGTGTTGCCAAAGCATTATGGACAATCAGGCAGCTAACATTTTAAGAAGAAAAAGTCCTCTATGGTAGCCTACATATTTCTTTGTTTTTCTAGTTTTGGATAGAGCTTGGCAAGGATAAAACTTTTGTAAGTTTGCCATTGATTCCCTATTGAGGAGATTCACCCTTACTATTTGTCATTAGACATGTGCACACTGAAATATTTTGTTTCCCAATTTCGTTTTCGTCTGAAAAATGTATTTATTTAGTTACTCCCAAAATTCGTTTTTATTTATTTCATATCGTTAAAAAATGCATTTGTCCAAAAATCCGAAATAATTAAGGTTGAATCTGTCATTGAAGGCTTATGGTGTCTGTCGAATGTTCTATGAAGGTTTGACGGAGCAGCTAAACTGTACGACGCCGCAATCGTACATTTCCGGTCGAATGTTCCGCCTACAAGCTATAGTAGAATTCTAATGTTGTATGACACTAGTAATAATTATATTTATTAATTATTATTACTAGTCAACCAACATTAGAATTCTTCTATAGCCTGTGGGTGGAGCATTTGACCATAAATGTCCGCTCGTGGTGACTGCTTCGTCGAATCTTCATGTCAAATCTTTTCTCTCTATGTCAAATAATCTTGGACTAATAGAGTTAGGTTAGGCACATTCAACCTTTTTTGCTATTTTCTCTATAATGTCGAATCTTTTCTCTCTATGTCGAATCTTTTCTCTCTATATCAAATCTTTTCTATCTATGTCGAATCTTTTCTCTCTATGTAGAGTAATCTTGGACTAATAGAGCTAAGGTTAGGCACATTCGACCACAGGTTCGATGGACACAGATTGCTATTGTCAGCGTCATGTCAAATCTCCTATCTGTATCGAACTGTTGTCACAACGAAAATTTAAAAAAAAAAGAATGTCGGATCTTTCGGTTTTTGGGATTCTGCACGTTCGTTATCGTTTAGTAAACGAATACCCGAAATTCGGACGAAAATGCATTCAGATGAAAACAAATGCACATGTCTATTTGTCATTGTGACCACTGTCGCTAGGACAGAATGACTAGAAATATAATGTGCTACATTTGTCACTGCTACCAGTCTTATGCCCCATACACACAGTCGGAAATTCGAACCACAAAATCCGTCTGATTTTTTCTGATGGATTTTGTCCGACACTGGTGTTGCATACACACGGTCGGACAAAGTTGTCGGAAAATCCGATCATTCTGAACGTGGTGACGTTCGTTGCGTACGACGGAACTACGTAGAGGCTATTAGCCAATAGCTTTGGTCTCATAATTTGATCTGAGCATGCGTGGCACTTTGTCCGTCGGAATTCTCTACACACGATCGGAAAAAGGCAGATTGTATTTTGTTGTCGGAAAATTTGAGAGCAGGATCTCAAATTTTTTCAGACGGAAAAAGTCCGATGGAGCACACACACGGGCGGATTTTCCGACAACATGGTCCAATCGGACATTTTCAGTCGGAAATTCCGAACGTGTGTACGGGGCATTAGAGTTTTGTCATCCAATGGGACCACCTGTTTATCTACAAAAAGGTGGGAATTCTCCCCTTACTGCTGGTTACCTAATTAGAACAGAAGAGAAAAGAAGTCTTGAATCCAAAGTAAAAATGGCTAGAGGTTGGCTTTATCGAAAACATTTTGGCTGTAATTCAATACTTTGCCTTAATGTAAATAAGTGCATATATGTATTTGCCAATTACATATTAAGGCTCTGCCTCCTGCTTAGGCTAGAGCTCCATGGGCGATTTTCTGAACGCACAGTTACAAAACTAAATCACAGGCAGACAATGGCCTGTTTAAGGTTTCTTGTGGTTTCCAGCAATAAGATCTCTACACTGAGTCTCCAGGCCATACCAGGGCCACCATATTCTGTTTTTTAATTTGACATTATAAGGAGTAGAAAGAAAACCAAAAAGTGGTGGAACAGTCCCAGGGTGGGTGTCAACTACAGTGGGGGGGGGGGGGGATTACACTTCAGAACGTTGGATGGCTCAGTCCACCATATTTTACCTACAAATTAGATATTTTAGGTAGACAGGTTCTATTACCATACACATCTGAGCAATCGCTACTCATGTCACAAAGAACATTCACATTACGTTAAAATAAATATATTTAATAAAACAAATTTTAATGTGAAATAACCATAGCAACCTATCCAAATTCAAAAATGTATTTCTCGCTATCTTAAAGTGTTACTAAACCCAGGACCCTGCATTCACTATATCTGGTCTCCCACAGTACACAGAACATTGAAATGCAATTGTTTTAGTAAATATAAACTGCTAAATACCCTTTCTCATCAGCAGTTAGAGCAGTCTTGTGACTTCTATCAGTGTCCAGCTGAGCACTGGTTAATGCTTGTAGGAAGAGTTTTCTGACTGCTCTATGAGACTGCAAGACCCCTGACCCCCTGTCTGGACAGTGCTGATTGGCCCTGTGCTGATCACATGCACCCTCCCAAGAAAAAAAAAAAACAAAAACCTCTCTAGCAATACACAGCAAACTGAGCATGTGCAGCCTGACTCCCTAGACCAGGGATCCTCAAACTCCGGCCCTCCAGCTGTTGCGGAACTACACATCCCATGAGGCATTGTAAAACTCTGACATTCACAGACATGACTAGGCATGATGGGAATTGTAGTTCTTGAATAACTGGAGGGCCATAGTTTGAAGACCCATGCCCTAGACTCTGTGTTAGCAGGAAATATATTGAGGACAGTCGAAGGAGGGGAGGATCAGAGAAGCCAGAATCAAACAGCCTTTTTACACAATGCAGGTGGTTATCCCCTTAGGTTCCACAGTGAGTATAAAAAGCATGCTTTACTGCATACTCAGACTGATTTTACTGTTGTGGGTTTAGTGGCACTTTAAGAAAATTGAAACAGCTGGTGTTAATGGGTTACTTTAAAATTACACATTGCTTTCTGTACTCTTTCACTGAATAACCCAGATAGCTTTATAATAAACCAAGTGAAAAAGTGAGTCAAGTCACTGTAACAATCTACAGAAGCTTAACGTATAAATAAAGCGCACATAGAAACCCTGCATTGTACTTGTGTTTGCTTAGAAACAATATGCGAAGATCAAAGATGTAAACTGAAATTAATTTTGGATACGATCTAAAAAAATAGGCAAAAGTGACAATTATTATGACTTTGCATAAAAGATTCTCTTATTTTGGAAGCCAACCCAACTGAATCACTTTTATGGATCTGGGTGAGTTTGGATCATTTTTGATTGGCTGCCATGGGTTATAATGCTTAGCACATCAACATTTTGTGCTGCACTGCCGTAATGAATATACAGTTAACAGTTAGATGGATAGCGCTGGCTCCCCAAGCAGGTGTGGTTGGTCTGAGTACCATGAAGTACCATGAAGTGGCTCAGGTGAGTTAGAAGAAGTCTGAAAAAAGCCTGTTGGTGGTCCAAGCTGCAGAGGTGCCCATTATCATGTGGTTAAGGATGGAGTAGAGTCATCTGGTATAATAAAAATCAAATTGCTTTATTTCACCAAAAAAAGACGCGTTTCATGGCTTTAAGTTGCCAATTATTTAGTTAGGGGGAATCACTGATGTTTCTCATTCCCTGGTGGTCTAGGCCAGGTCAAGTCTTCCATTGCATTCACACTGACCTGACCTAGACCACCAAGGTATGAGAAACATTGGTGTATCACCCTTACCTGACGAAGTGGCATTTTAAAGCCATAAAACATGTCTTTTTGGTGAAATAAAGCAATTTGATGTTTATTATACCAGACGACTCTGATTCATCCTTAACCACGCGACGACGGGCACCTCTGCGGCTTGTTCCACCAACAGGTTTTTTTTCAGACCTCTCCTAACTCACCTGGTTCAACCTACCTGAGAGCCCCCAACGCATCAAGGGTGACCTTTATAATCCTGCATGGGGACAAGGTATGTTTGACCTGCTTTCACGGAAGGTTGCGTGCTTCTACCTGATGGGGTTACCACAACCTTAGCAGATGTAAGTCATCTTGTTTTCGGTCTATTGTTAAACCCAGGGGCGGACTGACCGTTCGGCCACTCGGGCACTTCCCGAGGGCCCTGGGCCACTAGGGGGCCCCATCAGGGTTGCCAGCCTCAGTAAAACCAGGGACAGTATGTCAAAATCTGTGTATTTTTTTTACATCTGTTTCTGAAATGTCCCTTACCGACATCCTTTTGGTCTAAAAATCCAGAGATTAGAGCAACCCCACCTCTCCAGTACCTTCTCAGCCAATAGAAACATGTCTGTGTATACTGTGTGTACATGTATGTGTATACTGTGTGATTGTATACTGTGTGTGTGTATACTGTGTGGCCCTATAATCTCTGATTGCCTGGGGGGCCCCATAATCTCCTATTGCCCGAAGGCCATGAGTTGTCAGTCCGCCCCTGGTTAAACCTTGAGTTAACCACTATATTTAAATCGCTCACTACACTAAAAGGGCTCTCCTGCCTCCCTATTTTCTTTTCCAGTGGACACCCCAAGTTGCCCCAGGAGTCCTGAACCAGCTCCTTCTGGCCGAACTCTTTGGACCTCTGTGGACCACCACATTCCAAATCCCATGGAGTGGCTCACTCTCGGTGCATTTGCATTGAGGGGGTAGCTCATATAAGCAGAAAGAGCTTAAAAGACTTTAGCCAGAAAAAGTAAAGTTCTAAACTTGAGGAGTCTAAGCGACATTTATATTATTAATATGTGAAAAAGGTTGGCATACCAGAGGTCAGTCTTGTGCATGAGTATGTGTGCTTGGCCAAAGTAAGCTTGCATGTTCATGCTACAATTATTCAATTGCACAGAAGTTGGCTCTTAAAAACCCAAAAGAGGTTGAATAAAGATGAGTCGGGTGCATGCAGCACTAACTTAAGTTTAAATTGACATTTATACCAGATAGGCTCCAGCTTTACCAAAATAGAGTCATATGTCCGTTAATGGGATGCAATCCCACTTAAATATACTGCAGTTTAAAATGCATTTATATACATATATTTTATTATTATTATTAATAATAATAATAATAATAATAATAATATAATAGGTGTGCTGTTCTTATCTATCCGTATTATAGTTCAGTGCCCATCCAGAATTGCAGAAAGCAGCCTCAGACAGAAGGAAATGTTGAGAAAGGTCCCCATAGCTGAAACTTACTTGTGCTGCAGCGATATCCTGAATAAAGATGCTGAATGTCAAGTTTTGAGTTAGGTATTTATACAGTACCACTGAGCCAAATCTGGGAGGATACAGCAGGTAACATGACCCTGGGTTTCCAACACCTCCCTTGGCATCATGTAACAGTTACCTTCCTAATCTCTGTACCATCTACAAGGTGCTGCTCCCATCCCAACTGCTACCTCTCTGCCCCCGCCTGCCTACCCCAACCCCTGCTGTTTGTTGGGGATACATGTTGCTAGCAACAAAAGTAGACTCTGGAAACTGACTTTCTGCTTTACACGCCAATAATAAACTTAGGACTCCCTAGCTTAGCATCTAGTACGCATTTTCCAACTCAAAATGATTTTTTCCCCCCTTCTTCAAATTCACTGTCTTTTTTTAAATACATTTTTGCCTTCATTCCTCCTGTTTTTCACATTTTTTTTTACTATCTTTTTTTTTTTAAGCTCCATTGCTTTTCTACCTTTCACTTTTTTTGTTCCTTTCATGTCCTTTTGGACTATATGACCTTTGTATCCTTCTTTCCTTTTTTTCTCACTAGCATTTTGCATTCCTTACCCTTTTAGTTATTTATTTATTTATGGTCCCCATCTTTACTCTTTCTACCACTTTGATTTTGTGGTTTGAGCTAACAAAATAATACTGCAAATACTAAAATACTATGCAAATATTAACTAAAAAAATTATTGAAGTATTACCCAATCCAATGGGAGAGATTCCTTTCTATACTGTGTATACTGAAAACACACTGGCTGTGTCCAGCTTGGCTTTTTATCTGACTGACCACTCTGTATACAATGCCAGTATTTTCTCATTACTCTTTTTTATTTTAAATATGTTTTAAATAGGTTTCCATTAAACTTAAAATGGAAATATGGGCAAAATAAAAAAAGACATTATGACGCCAGGGCAAACTGGGCCATTGGAGAAAATTAGGTTTGGAGGCCCATAAGATCAAGTCATCAAATCTTTCAGAAAGAAACAAAAACAGTGTTTAAATAACATTACCTTTATTCTTGATACCCCAACATGACATGAAAGAAAATGGTTGAGGTGGAAAGATAGACGCTGGACCCCTAGGTTTATTTTACTGGTATTGCTATCTTAAGGTATTGGTGTAAATGATCTGGTTCCTGGGCAAGTGGTTTCTACACCCACAGTCTACTTGACTTGTAGTGTGATGTAAAAAGAGTTGAAATTGAAGTGCCACACCACTGCCAAGAGGTCCAGATACAACTTTATTCCATTAAAGGTCAGGGGTACAATTCAAAAAGTAGCCAATTCAATTTGGGGGTCTAAGTGCCCACTTCATCAGGGCTTGACTGGCAACAAAGTCAGCAAACCAGAAGTGACCTGGACCTACAATGGTATTTTTTCCAGTGTGAATTCAAAGCACAGGCCTATTAAGCAGCTTGTTTGGCAGCCCTGCTAAATGAAAGAAAATGGGGCTCTACACTGTTGATGTAAACCACGATAACAGAGATCCAAAGGCCTGGATGAGGATAAAACATAGGGTAGGTTCTACGATTCAGCCCTATCCGGGTGAAATGCGTCCATGGGTTGTGTCTGATCAGAGGAGATTGATCTGAAGCCAGCCTTTGGATCTCTGATATTATGGGTTGACAGTGCAGCCCCATTTTCTATACTTAGAGTTCCACAATTGAGCTACAGTGCTCTATCAGCAAACCAGCACCTGGTAAGGATTATTTGAGCTGGCCAGTTAAGTGCACACTGGAATATGAGCGGTTAGTATGTGGTGGAGAAATCCTTGCTGGCAAGCATAGAGGTAAGACATTTCTTGTAGTTGGTTATTACCAGGTTTGCACACATCTCAGGAGAGATTTTGGTGCACTCTTCATTACAGATCTTCTCTAAATCCTTAAAGTGATTGTAAAGACTGATTTTTTTCTATAAAAATAACAAACATGTTATGCTTACCTGGCCTGTGCAGTGGTTTTGCACAGAGAAGCCCAGATCCTCCTCTTCTCGGGTCCCTCTTTGGCGCTCCTGGCCACTCCCTCCTGCCCATTGCCCCCACAGCAAGCAGCTTGCTATGGGGGAACCTGAGCCGAGCTGCAGCTCTGTGTATCCATTCAGACACAAAGCTGTTTGGCCCTGCCCCTTCTCTCTTCTGGTTGGCTAATTGCATTTGATAAACAGCAGCGGGAGACAATGGTCCCACTGCTGTGTCTCAGCCAATCAGGAGGGAGAGTCACAGATGGCTGTGGCACTTGTCAACATCGCTGGACAGAGATGGGGCTGAGGTAAATATTAGGGGGTGTTGGGGCGGCTGCTAAACACAAAAGGCTTTTTATCTTAATGCATAGAATGCATTAAGATAAAAAACCTTCTGGCTTTACAACCACTTTAAGGTTTCTTGGCTGTCGCTTGGCAACTCAAAGTTTCAGCTACCTCCATAAATTTCCTATAGGATTATGATCTGGAGACTGGCTAGGCCACTCCATGACCTTAATGTTCTTGAGCCACTCTTTTGTTGCTTTGGCGATATGTTTTGGGTCATTATCATGCTGCAAGACCCATCTTCACTGTTCTGGCTGAGAGAAGAAGGTTCTCATCCAAGATTTTACAATACATGGCCCCATCCATTGGCCCCTAAATGCGGCAAAGGTGGCCTGTACCTTTAGCAGAGAAACAGCCCCAAGGCATAATTTTTAAACCTCTGTGCTTGACTGTAGGGATGATGTTCTTAGGGTCAGCATTTTTCTTCTTCCAAACACAGCGAGTCAAGTTAATGCCAAAGAGCTCAATTTGGGTCTTATCTGACCACAGCATGTTCTCCCAATCCTTCTCTGAATCATTTAGATGTTAATTGTCAAACTTCAGATGGGCCTGTGCGTGTGCCTTCTTGAGGAGGGGGACCTTACGGGCACTGCAGGATTTCAATTAATGGCTGCGTATTGTGTTACCAATGGTTTGTTTGGTGACTGTGGTCCCAACTGCCTTGAGATCATTCACAAGCTCCTCCCTTGTAGTTCTGGGCTAATCCCTCACTTTTATCATGATCATCCTTACCCCATGAGGTGAAAGCTTGCATGAAGCTCCAGACCGAGGGCGATTAATGGTTATTTTGTATTTCTTTCATTTGTGAGTAATCGCTTCAACAGTTGTCTCCTTCTCTCACCAAGCTTCTTGCTGATGGTCTTGTAGCCCATTCCAGCCTTGTGCAGGTCTACAATCTTGATACTGATGTCCTTTGACAGCTCTTTGGTCTTGGGTGGGGAGGTTTGAATGGAAGAAAGAGATTCTGTGGACAGGTGTCTTTTATACACGTAACGGGTTGTCGTTGGGAGCACCTTCTTAAATTGATAGGACTAATCTGTGTACCACATGAGCACATACTGTAGCCAGTCTGTGGGAGCCAAAATTATTATTAGTTGGTAAGGGATCAATTACTTATTTTACTAACTGCAACTCAATTTATAACAATTGTTTAATGTGTTTTTTTCTGGATTTTTGGTTGATATTCTGTCTATAGCATTTAAAATACACCTATAATAACAATTATAGACCCTTCCTTTCTTTCTTTGTAAGAGGGCAAACTTAAAAAATCTGCAGGGGATCAAATTATTTTTGCCACTGTATGTGCTTCAAAATGACATGAAAGAGTTATACTTTGAATTGTATTTATGACATGCTTGTGCAACTATATTTATTTTACAATGGCGATAAAGGCCTTCTATCTTATGTCTGCCTAAAAACAAAGTAAAGAATTGGCTAGAAATGTGTTTTCTTTGAACATATTAACCACTTGCTTCCCGCCTATTGTAAACAGACGTCGGCAAAGTGGTTGTCAAATCCTGACTGGACGTCCCAGGACGTCCTCAGGATTTTGAGCCGCTGCGCGCCCCTGGGCGATCGTTGTTACGGGGTGTCAGTCTGACACCCCGCAACTACGATCTTGGTAAAGAGTCTCCGACGGAGACTCTTTACCACGTGATCAGCCGTGTCCAATCACAGCTGATCACAGTGTAAAAAGGAATAGCCGGAAATCGGCTTTTCCTCACTCGCGTCTGTCAGACGCGAGTAGAGGAGAGCCGATCGGCTGCTCCTCTGACAGGGGGTGTCTGTGCTGAATGATTATCAGCACAGCCCTCCCGAGGATGCCCACACTGGACCACCAGGGATGCCACCAGACCACCAGGGATGCGCAGCGCAAGGTATGCCACCCTAGACCACCAGGGATGACACACAGTGCCCACAATGGATGCCAATCAGTGCCCACAATGGATGCCAATCAGTGCCCACAATGGGCATCACTGATTGGCATGCATTATTGTTTGGCACTGATTGGCATCCATCAATACAAAACAATGCTGCCTATCAGTGCCTATCCGTGCCACCTATCAGTGCCCATCCGTGCCACCTATCAGTGCCCGTCCATGCCACCTATCAGTACCCATCCATGCCCATCTGTGCCGCCTATCCATGCCCATCTTTGCCGCCTATCCATGCTAATCCGTGCCTCCTATCCATGCCAATCCGTGCCACCTATCCATGCCAATTTGTGCCACCTATCAGTGCCCATCCGTGTCACCCATCCGTGTCGCCCATCAGTGTCGCCCATCAGTGCCGCCTATCAGTGCCCATCAATGCCACCTCAGTGCCACCTCATTGGTGCCCATCAGTGCCACCTTATCAGTGCCCATCAGTGCAGCCCCATCAGTGCCCATCAGTGAAGGAGAAAACTTACTTATTTACAAAGTTTTGAAACTGAAACAAAAAAAAAAATTTTTTTTTCAAAATTTTCGGTCTTTTTTTATTTGTTTAGCAAAAAATAAAAACCGCAGAGGTGATCAAATACCACCAAAAGAAAGCTCTATTTGTGGGAAAAAAATGATAAAAATCAAATTCATTTGGGTACAGTGTAGCATGACCGCGTAATTGTCATTCAAAGTGTGAGAGCGCTGAAAGCTCAAAATTGGTCTGGACAGGAAGGTGTTTAAGTGCTCTGTATTGAAGTGGTTAATGTTATTACATGTATACAACACCAAATATTTGCATCTTACAGTTGTTAGCATTATCTTGAATATATTTCAAGAAGGGAACATACAACTAAGTTCTTATCTAATCAGATGGCAGGCACCTAACAAAAGTAGATGGAATTCAGCTTCCCAACGGCACATACTGTCTGAAACTCACCTTCCATTCAGCTGCCGGAGGTAAGGAACCATTGTGTGATCCACAAGTCACAACGTGAAGCCTGCTCATAGATTATGTGTGCTGGGTATTAGAGTGACAAACCTTCAAGCATCAGCACTGTCACATCATGATAGAAGGAGTAGTTCTGACCCAAGTGGAAGGGAAGATAAAATAAGGGAAGGAAAGTATGTGTAGCTATTGAGGGAGGCAGTTAGATAAACCTGCATTAGGAAAGTACAATTTAATGTCACAGTAAGGTCAGCTTGCCATCATGCATACAACAGAGTCGTTTTCAGAGCCAAGCCAAACTGCCGCACAGTTAGCTTATTAAATGTAAATGCCAGAGAAAACGAATTACCCCAAGAAAGAGCTTAGTTACTACTGGAATTATGACTAATTAAATGATTTGGAATGATTCACTTCTAACAGTTTGTGCCACTGAAAGACATTGCCTTGAAAAAGTATTTATACCCCTTAAAATTTTCCAAATTTTGTCATGTTACAACCAAAAACATAATTTTTTTTATTGGGATTTTATGTGATAGACGAACACAAAGTGGCTGTCAAAGAAGTTCCCGGAATGGACTCAGTGTTGGGCACCCTGGGGTGCACGGGCGTGCACGGGGGCGCGCCTGTACGCGCTGTTGTGCGCTTTGCTTGGTGCTGTCCGATCTGCAGCTCCCCGTGTCCTTGCTCCCGTTACTTTGTCTGAACGTCCGATCTCCTGACTACCCGGCTTGCCCTTTGGATTATTCTCTGTCTTCTGCTTGCATCTGACCCCGTCCTGTCTTTGACCTCGAATCTGCCTGCTCCTCAGTACTGCGCTACCCGCTTGTTGCCAACCATGACTGTGACCTGGACTCTGAACCCGCCTGCTCCTCTGTACTGCACTGCCCGCCTGTTGCCAACCCTGCCTGTTACTTGACCTGCCTGCTCTGCTCCTACTTCTCTGCTGCCTGTGGACCAGCTGTCTAGTGACCACCAATCCACTTGCACCAGGATCCTGGGCCTTTCCTTCTGCAGCCACCCGCCATGCTCTCATACCACTCTTTGCTCCCTGTTCATACTACCAGGGGCCGCGAACCAGACACATAAGGGAGACCTTCCCCTGCTATATCGGGCTCACCGGTCAGGTGTGTGGAAGTTTGACAGTGACACATAATTGTGAAATAGAAGGAAAATTATAAATGGTTTTCAAAATTTTTACCAAATAAATATCTGAAAAGTATGGTGTGTATTTGTATTCAGCCCCCTTTACTCTAAAACCCCTAACTAAAATCTAGTGGAACCAATTGCCTTCAGAAGTCACCTAATTAGTAAATAGAGTCCATCTGTGTGTAATTTAATCTCAGTATAAATACAGCTGTTGTGAAGTCCTCAGAGGTTTGTTAGAGAACCTTAGTAATAAAACAGCGTCATGAAGGCCAAAGAACACACCAGACAGGTCAGGGATAAAGTTGTGGAGAGGTTTAAAGCAGGGTTAGGTTATAAAAAAAATCACAAGCTTTGAAAATCTCACGAGCACTGTTCAATCCATCATTCGAAAATGAAAAGAGTATGGCACAACTGCAAACCTAGCAAGACATGGCCTCCCACCGAAACTGACAGGCTGGACAAGGAGAGCATTAATCAGAGAAGCAGCCATGAGGCCCATGGTAACTCTGGAGGAGCTGCAGAGACCCACAGCTCAGGTAGGAGAATCTGTCCACAGGACAACTATTAGTCTTGCTCTCCACAAATCTGGGTTTTATGGAAGATTGGCAAGAAGAAAGTCATTGTTGAAAGAAAGCTATAAGAAGTCCTGTTTGCAGTTTGCGAGAAGCCATGTGGGGGACACACCAAACATGTGGAAGAAGGCGCTCTGCTCAGATGAGACCAAAATTTTACTTTTTAGCCTAAAAGCAAAACGCTATGTGTGGCGGAAAACAAACACTGCACATCACGTGAAACATGGTGATGGCAGTATCATGTTGTGGGGATGCTTTTCTTCAGCAGGGAGAGGGGGAGCTGGTCAGAGTTGATGGGAAGATGGATGGAGCCAAATACAGGGCAATCTTAGAAGAAAACTTCCTAGAGTCTGCAAAAGACTTAAGACTGGGGAAGAAGTTCACCTTCCAGCAGGACAACGACCCTAAACATACAGCCAGAGCTACAATGGAATGGTTTAGATCAAATCATATTCATGTGTTAGAATGGCCCAGTCAAAGTCCAGACCTAAATACAATTGAGAATTTGTGGCAAGACTCGAACATTGCTGTTCACAGACGCCCTCCATCCAATCTGATAGAGCTTGAGCTATTTTGCAAAAAAGAATGGGCAAAAATTTCACTCTCTAGATGTGCAAAGCTGTTATAGACATACCCAAATAGACTTGCAGCTGTAATTGCAGCTAAAAATGGTTCTACAAAGTATTGACTCAGGGGGGCTGAATACAAATGCACACCACGCTTTTCACATACCGTATTTATCGGCGTATAAACACGCACCCCAAGTTTAGGAGGGCATTTTAACGGAAAAAAGTTTTAGGAGGGAAGTTTAGGGGAAAAAAAACAACTTTTTAAGCGTCATTTGCAGCTTGCCCAGCGTCATTGCAGCTTGCCCAGCGTCATTGCAGCTTGCCCAGCGTCACTGTAGCTTGCCCAGCGTCATTGCAGCCTTGCCCAGCGTCATTTGCAGCCTTGCCCAGCGTCATTGCAGCCTTGCCCAGCATCATTGCAGCCTTGCCCAGCATCATTACAGCCTTGCCCAGCTTCATTGCAGCCTTGCCCAGCGTCATTGCAGCCTTGCCCAGCGTCATTGCAGCCTTGCCCAGCGTCATTGTAGCTTGCCCAGCATCATTGCAGCCTTGCCCAGTGCCATTGTAGCTTGCCAGCGTCATTTTCATTCTTTTCCTGGTTTAAATTTCCCGCCGCCGAGACGCTGTCGCGTGCGCGGCCGAAAAAGCCCAAAGCACGGGCGAAAAAGAACGAAGCGCCCCCGGAAAAAGCCGAGCCGACTCGGACGGCTAAGCTCGCGGTCCCGCCTCCCTGCTGTTTCCGGAGCGAGCGCAGGGAGGCGGGACTACGAGCAGAGCAGAGTCTGCTCGGCTTTTCCCGGGGGCGCTTCGTTCTTTTTCGGCCACGCTTCAGGTTTTTTTCGGCAGCGCTCGCTATTTTTCAGCGGCGCTTGCCTTTTTTGTCATTTTTTTTGGGGGTATCGGCGTATAACAAGCAACCCTGACTTTCCACCGATTTTAAGGGGGAAAAAGTGCGTGTTATACACCGATAAATACGGTATTTATTTGTAAAAAATGTTGACAACCATTTATCATTTTCCTTCCACTTCACAATTATGTGCCACTTTGTGTTGGTTCATGACATAAAATCCCAATCCCAATCCCATTTATGTTTTTGGTTGTAACATGACAAAATGTGGAACATTTCAAGGGATATGAATACTTTTTCAAAGCACTGTACCTCCGGAAAGCAAAACTGTCACCAGGCAAGGCAGTGCCAACTTGCCAAGCCCACGATACAACAGCAGCTTTAGGTAGAATAAACATTAGGCAATTAGAAACCACTTAGTTATCATTGTTGAAGCCATTGAAAGCCATTCGTCCAAGTTAAAGAAAAAGCATCACAAGGCAAATACAGTGTGTACTTGCCAAGCCTATACAACAGAGAGTTTATCAAAATCAGCTTGAAATAAGATCAACATGTTAATCCTAAAGAACCTTCAAATATAAATGTTGCATTGAAAATCACACATGTTGAAAGCATGGTTGCCTTGCCTCCAGTTTGCAGCTTACAGAATCACAATACTGGCTCATAGTGTTGCCAACCATCAGTATTTTTACTGGCAGCCACTTTTCCCCTGCCAGTGACAGGAAAATAGTTTAAAATATGAATGTGAATGTGACGCTCGGCCGGCCGAGACCATCCAAGTGCCTGCTACAGTGTGTTTGGGCGGCGCTGGAGGGGGGCCAGGGACGGGTCTGGTGGAGGCGTTGCCTGAGCGTGTGTCGTGTCATGTCATGGTGCAAGGGAGCCAAGCGGGCGGGTCTGCGGGATGAGAGCAAGGCAAACTGGGAGCATGACTGTCAGTGCTGTTTGGACTGGAGTAGACTGAAGGGACCCACCTGGTGCGGGGGGAGACAGTCACTATCACTCAGGAGGGGAGGGAACATGTTGTTTCGATGAGGTGTTATCATCATCTGTGCTGCTCCACACTGCTGTCAGTGTCACTGTGAAAGTCAATTTCATGTGTGTGTGCCGCCCATTCCAAGTTCTTTCTCTCCTGAGTCCTGTCTCTGAGCTATACAGAGAAATTATTATATTGGAAAAAATATATATATGTATTTTGCCTTATTATCTGCCTTAAATTGCATATTGTACTTGTTTGTAACTTAAATGCTTTAAAACTGTAATTTTGTACCTTTTGGAAATGTCAGTAAAAACTTGGCTGTGCCAGTAAATTCCGGGTGTCATGTCAGTAAATCTCAATCTGGTAGGTTGGCAATACTGTTGGCTCACAATATTCTAGATTTATTGTGCATTGATTGTACTTTTTTGTATTGAGCTTTAAAAAAAATCATGTTTTTCAGCGGAATTGAAGCATTATCAAATTTATCAAGGCTGTCACCGTAAAATAAACTTCTGCTGATATCCCTCTCCATGCTCTGTTAAAAAAAAAGGATTCTTTTCAAATTTTCAGATTTTCAAATCAGTTTTTTTTTTTACAATTTTTTTTGAAAAAAAAAAGCTTTGTAAAAAACTCTTCCACAATATGCTTGAGTGCATGCAAGAGTAAAGCTGGCTACATACTGAAGGGATATTTAGCTTAACTACTTCTTTGTATTATAGTCAGTTTCCATTTTGTGTCTCTCTAACATCTACTTCACAAATAGATATGCTCAAGTCTTGCTAATCAAGTTTCGTTTTTGCATAATGCTGTTATCTTCTCTTGAGTTTCATTTCTTGTAAAGCATGTGATTTCTTTATTATAATTAGTTTCACTTTGTCATAGACTGTACTTGTATATGATTTGATAATTTGTCTTAGGGTGGTCTTTTCTGAAAGCCCCTTTAAATATTCACACCCAAGAATAAAGATTAGATTTGCTTGGAGAGATGTTGCTGTATGTTTCATTGTGTCTCAAAGAGCGAATCTCACAGGCCTGTGGGAATTGGACAGTACACCTTACCAGAGGGACCCCTAGATAATCTACATTTTTCCTTTCACATACTAGTAGACATTTGAACAAAAATTCCTATGAAAATTCATATAAAATTTAGTATGAAAACTCTCAGCACATTTGACAAGTTGACAAATGTCGGTTGAAACTAGCTCAAAATTTTGTTCCCCTTTTAAAATTCGATTTTGGAACGAATCAACTTTACCGAATGAAAGCCACATACACTGTTAGAAATTTGTTTATTTTAAATTTTCCATCCTGCTCTTTCAAAATCTCTTGTCATTGCAGTTCAAAAAAGGAACATCAATTTGACCCCACTAATGATTAGAAAATCAAATAAAAAGGAAAATTGTTGAATTAAAGCGGGATTCCACCCTAAAGTGGAACTCCCGCTTTTCGGAACCCTCCCCCCCTCCGGTGTCACATTTGGCACCTTTCAGGGGGGAGGGGGGTGCAGATACCTGTCTAAGACAGGTATCTGCACCCACTTCCAGGCATAAACTCCCACGGGAGTTTACGTCACCTCCTGTCCCGGCGCGCTGTCTGCCGGGACACACACGTGACCC
This sequence comes from Lithobates sylvaticus, assembly GCA_028564925.1. NCBI lineage: Eukaryota > Metazoa > Chordata > Amphibia > Anura > Ranidae > Lithobates > Lithobates sylvaticus. Next base: position 38,507,029 of record CM053035.1, on the reverse strand, counting down.
GGCAGACGGCGCTGAAGATTCTCATTGCGCCGCGCGACTCGCGCATGCGCAGTAGGGAATCGGGAAGTGAAGCCACTTCCTGATTCCCTCACCGAGAATGGCGCCGGCTACAGCAGGGAGCCGAGCGATCGATCGGCCTCTGCTGCCGACACCGCTGGACCCTGGAACAGGTAAGTGTCCATTTTTTAAAAGTCAGCAGCTGCAGTATTTGTAGCTGCTGGCTTTTAAATTTTTTTTTTTCAGTACAGTCCCGCTTTAAATTCTACTAGTCAGATGAAAATAAAGATTATTCACTGCGCTGTAATATCTACAGAGCAGCTGGCATAAAAGTGTTGGTAACAATAAGACAAAGGAAAATACAGGTATATTCAGTACTAAAAATTCATAAAAATATGCAAATTAAGTCCACTGTAATTTAGCATGAAGAGTCCATGTTCAGAAAAACTGCAATCACCCACGGTGTATACAGGACAAACTAAGATGAATTAAAAAATCCTCCACCGAACACCAACACACTGGGCCTCTTACCGCAAACAATGGACCACTAGATTATAGGTGGTCAGACAGGCATATTATATCCATAATTCAACGACTCCACTCAGGTAACAGATAACTGGATCTCGTACAGTCTCAACATCTGATGGAACAACAGGTTCATATAATATATAGAAATAAACCAACTCCTCATGGTGCAGTATGTAGAATCAGGGCAAATTTATTCCATAAAAAGCATTCAGAATACTCACTTTTAATGAATTAAAAACGAGAATGTCAGGGACTAATATCGGTCCTAGCCTAGCCTATAGCTCAGGGGTAGGCAACCCCCAGCACAGGTGCCACAAGTGCCATTCAAAGCCTCTTATGCCGGCACTCGACTCCCCGATCGTCAGCTTTTGTTATGGGGAAGAGATTGGGTGCACTTCTGCTAGGGGGGCTGTTCCTAAGAGGACTGTCATTGGCCACTTCTAAAGCCAATCACAGTCCTGCTAGCCCTGTCCACTATCTGGAGGAAGATGACTCGCTTGGTTGCCACTACCAATCTCAGAAAGAAGGGATTTCATTGTGATTGAGAACCACAATCAGGTCACATTTTGTGGAATTACTGTTGAGCTTCTGGAAACTTTGTTGAAATTATTCCTGAACCTTTGTGTCACTTACTACTGAACCCCTGCAGTCTGTGTCCCTTTAAGCCACAGCCAGTATTCAGCGCAATAAAAAAAAAAAAAAATCACACCCAACTTTTGCTGCGAGAGTACAGAGTGCCATACTTTTTCTCAGCTGCAGGGGCTCATTATTGCGCATCCATTCCAGATGCTTGTATGTGACATCACATACATCACATACAAGCACGTGGGCTGGATGCAAGAGGTGGATCAGCAGGATGAGTGTGCCAGGATAGGTAGATGTGTCTCATCTCTGCTTCCTTTCACCACTCTGCATATCACACATATCATAGATGAGAAGAGGGTACAGTGGTGGAGCATATGAGCAGGAGGGGTTCAGAGGTGGGACAGAAGAGCAGGAGGGTGCAGCGGTGGGGCAGATGTGCAGAGAGGTACAGTGGTGAAATAAATGAGAAGGGGGGTACAGTGATGGGGCAGATGAGATGGGGGGTTCAGTGTTGGGGCAGATGAGACGGGGGTTCAGTGGTGGGACAGAAAAGCAGGGGGGTAGAGCAGTGGGACAGATGTGAGAGGAGGTGTATTGGTGGGACAGATGAGCAGGGGAATAGAGGTGGGGCAGAAGAGCAGGGGGTACAGAGGTGAGACAGATGTGCAGGAGGTACATTGGTGGGGCAGATGAGAAAGCTGGTTACAGTGGTGGGGCAGATGAGCAGATGGGTTCAGTGTTAGGACAGATGAGAAGGTGATTCAGTAGTGAGACAGAAGAGCATAGAGATACGTTGGTGGAGCAAATGTGCAAGGAAGTACATTGGTGGGGCAGATGAGAAAAGGGGTACATTGATGGGGCAGATAAGCAGCTGGGTTACAGTGGTGGGACAGAAGAGCAAGGGGGTACAGTGGTGGGGCAGATGTGCAGGAGGTACAGTAGTGGGAGGGATGAGAAGGGGATTCCACGGTGGGACAGAAAAGCAAGGGGGGTACAGTAATGGGGCAGATGAGCAGGGGGGTACAGTAATGGGGCAGATGAGCAGGGGGCTACGGCAGTGGGAAAGATGAGCAGGGGGTTCAGTGTTGGGCCAGATAAGAAGGGGGTTACAGTGGTGGGAAAGATGAGCAGGGGGTTCCGTGTTGGGCCAGATAAGAAGGGGGTTACAGTGGTGGGGCAGAAGAGCAGGGGGTACAGAGGTGGGGAAGATGTACAGTGGGGTACAGTGGCGGGCAGAGGAGAAAGGAGGTACATTGGTGGGACAAATGAGCAGGGGGAACAGAGGTGGGACAGATGTGCAGGAGGTACAGTGGTGGGGCAGATGAGCAGATAAGTTCAGTCATAAAACAGATGAGAAGATGGTTCAGCGGTGAGACAGAAGAGCATGGGGAGCAGATGTGCAGGGGGAAGATTGGTAGGGCAGATAAGCAGGGGGCTACAGGGGTGGGACAGAAGAGCAGTGGGTTACAGTGGTGGGATAGATGAACAGGGGGTAGAGAGGTGGGGCAGATGTGCAGGGGATTACAGTGGTGGGGCAGATGAGCAGGAGGGTACAATGGTGAAACAGATTTGCAGGGGGGACCGTGATCTGAGGTGGGAAGGTGCATGAATTGGGGCTGATCTGTGGCGTGAGTGCAGGATGTTAATTTCTCACTACTACTTTTTTTTTGTTATAAAATCGTCACTCTCAATTTATTTGAAAACATTTTTCGGCACACTGCGCTCAAAAGGTTGCCTATCCCTATATAGCCAGATAAAGAAGTATTTGTCTACTGCAAAAAAGTTTGAATATGCAGCAAAATGCAAGTAATAATAATTCAAAACCTTATAGAGAACAAGTACGGTAAGTTCTTACATGCTAAACTTTTCACATCAGTGAGGTCTTCAAGAAATTCATTTTCGTATTCAGGAGTACATTGTTTCTTTAAAATGAAATACTATCTCTCTGATATTAAGAAGTTCGATCTTAAAGCCCAACTCCAGGAATGAGATTAAACTTATCCTTGCAGTGCCAATCCCCCCAGCCCCCCACACACTACAAGGGTTAACTGCTTGTTCAGTATAGGGGTGCAGGAATAGGAAGCAATACTTAGCTTAAGCTGGCCATACACAGATCAAAATTTGGCCCTTCCAGCAGGGACTGTATGAATTTCAATCAGTGTGTGGGCTCCTCTGCTCAACAGAAGTCAATTGTTTAATCGACCTCTGTTGAAAGAACATGTTGTAAAATGTTCCATCAATCAGAAGCTACAGTCACTGATCAGTGTATTCTGACAGCAGTGGTTTTCCTCCTTTCTCCTCTTTTTTGTGGCTCAAAAAAAAAAAAAAACATGTATGGCCAACTTTATTACTTATTCCAGCAAGGTCTCTCCAGCGTTGCATCCAGTCCTCCGAAGCCTCCACTCTAAGGAGCCCCTGGATGATGTTGGGGGACTGCCCCCAGCCCAAAGCACTGGAGAGAGAGGAGGAGAGCACTGGAGCTGGCTGAATGTGAGTAAGGATAATTCAGACTTGCAGCAACAACAACTGGATTCAGGATAGTTACATAGTTACATAGTTACATAGTTAGCCAGGCTGAAAAAAGACTCAAGTCCATCCAGTTAAACCATAAAAAAAAGAAATAATAAAAATAAAAAATATTGTACAATCCAATATACCCAATTCTATACCCACAGTTGATCCAGAGGAAGGGGAAAAAAACCCCCCAGCAGAGCATGCTCCAATCTGCTACAGCAGGGGAAAAAATCCCTTCCTGATCCCCCAAGAGGCAATCGGATTTTCCCTGGATCAACTTTACCTATAAATGTTAGTACCCAGTTATATTATGTACATTTAGGAAAGTATCCAGGCCTTTCTTAAAGCAATCTACTAAGTTAGCCAGAACCACCTCTGGAGGGAGTCTATTCCACATTTGGAGATGAAATCTCTTTTCCTTCAGACGTAAAGAGTGCCCCTTGTCCTCTGTGTTGACCATAAAGTGAATAACTCAACACCAAGTTCACTATATGGACCCCTTATATATTTGAACATGTTGATCATATCCCCCTTTATTCTCCTCTTCTCAAGAGTGAATAAATTAAGTTCCTCTAATCTTTCCTCATAGCTGAGCTCCTCAATGCCTCTTATCAATTTGGTTGCCCTTCTCTGCACTTTCTCCAGTTCCCCGATATCCTTTTTGAGAACTGGTGCCCAAAACTGAACTGCATATTCCAGATGAGGTCTTACTAATGATTTGAACAGGGGCAAAATGATATCTCTCTCTCTGGAGTCCATACCTATCCTAATACAAGAAAGGACTTTACTTGCTTTGGAAACCACAGCTTGGCATTGCATGCTATTATTGAGTTTATGATCTACCAAAACCCCCAGATCCTTCTCCACTACGGATTCCCCCAGTTGTACTCCCCCTAGTATGTATGATGCATATTCTTAGCCCCCAAGAGCATAACTTTACATTTATCAACATCAAACCTCATCTGCCACATAGTCGCCCAATTAGACAGAGCATTGAGGTCTGCTTGCAAATTAGAGACATCCTGTAAGGACGTTATTCCACTGCATAGCTTGGTGTCATCTGCAAAGACAGAAATGTTACTTTTGATCCCAGACCCAATATCATTTATAAAGATAATAAAAAGTAAGGGTCCCAGCACTGAACCTTGGGGTACACCACTGATAACCTTAGACCATTCAGAGTATGAATCATTAAGAACTACTCTCTGAATTCTGTCATTTAGCCAGTTTTCTATCCATTTACAAACTGATATTTCCAAGTCTGTAGACTTTACCTTACACATGAGCCGTGTTTGCGGAACTGTATCGAATGCTTTTGCAAAATCCAAGTATACCACATCCACAGCCACGCCTCTGTCCAAGGTTTTACTTACTTCCTCATAAAAATAAATCAGGTTTGTCTGACAACTTCTGTCTTTGATGAATCCATGCTGTCTGTTGCTTTTTTTCCAGCAAGAACTCGTCTATGTGGTCTTTTATTAAACGCTCCAGTATCTTCCCGACTATAGAAGTTAAACTAACAGGTCTATAGTTACTTGGTAAAGACTTTGTTCCCTTTTTAAATATAGGTGCCACGTTCGCCCTGCGCCAATCCAGTGGTACTATTCCCGTCATTAATGAGTCCCTAAAAATTAAATACAATGGCTTTGAAATTACAGAGCTCAATTCTTTTAGGATCCGTGGGTGGATGCCATCAGGTCCAGGTGCTTTATCCACCTTTAGGCCCCTTTCACACGAGGCGGACTCTGCTTGCACGGAGCCCGCCTCTGTCCGCCGGCTCAGCGGGAGATCTCTCCGTTGATCTCCGCTGAACCGGCGGATGACAAGTCCCTCTCTGCTCACTGAGCGGGGAGGGGCTTGCGAGCGCCGCTGATCTCTATGGAGAGATCGGATGAAAACGGACAGTGTGTCCGTTTTCTTTAGATCTCACCCGATCCGATCCGCCAGCGACGGATCTGGACGTATAGCCATACGTCTGCTTTTGGCGGATCGGACCGGGTCGGATGTCAGCGGAGATGTCTCCGCTGACATCCGACGCTCCATAGACTAACATGGAGCGCCCGTTCAGATCCGCCGTCAAAACTGACAGGCGGATCTGAACGGTCCGACCGTGTGAAAGGGGCCTTATTCTGTCTAAATATTTCTGGACCAAAGGGTGCGGATGGTTTTTGATCAGATAAGGATTTATTTTGCACACAGAAAATAACACACAGGAAGTTACAGCAGCTTATATCAGGTAGGTACATAAAGATAAGGAGTTAACGCTAATTACCAATGGTCAGATAATTACTGACCAACCATCTTACAGACTCCAAGTTCGTACAATTGCATTAAGGATTGAAATATGTCCAATAATGTCATGAATTCCCCTAAGTCTGCTATATATCATCCAATTACATAACAGGTGAATATATATTAATTCATCCCTTATGTCACACATGGGATGGTCAGATGTATGAAGTTAAATAAGGTTTTGATGGCCCTAGTTGACCTTAAGGGAAAGTACCAAAGATGGTGTTGGGTTCCAACAAGAGTGACTAGTCCCCTTTCATGGGTAAACAAGTCCCTTTGAGACTGACAACATGTCCAGACATATATATCATATAGTGGAATGCTCTTTTAACACTCTATCATATTTCAAACATGGAATATGATAACTCTCATTTATCTACATGAGTCTTCTCCTATGCCGCACACACACGATCGGACATTCCGACAACAAAACCGTGGATTTTTTACAACAGATGTTGGCTCAAACTTGTCTTGCATACACACAGTCGCACAAATGTTGTTGGAAATTCCGATCGCAAAGAACGCAGTGATGTACAACGCATACGACGGCACTATAAAAAGGAAGTTCAATACCAAGTGCGCCAATCTTTGGGCTCCTTCTGCTAATCTCATGTTTATCTTGTGTTAGTAGAAGTTTGGTGAGAGACGATTTGCGCTTTTCAGTTCATTACTGCTCTTCAGTTTGCGCTTGTGGGTTCGTATCTGTTCTTCAGTGCGTGTTGTCAGTTTGTATCTGTTTTTCAGTGCGTTCTTGTTCGCTCGTTTCTGATTTTCAGCTCGCTCTTCTAAGGCCTTTCTGTTTTTCAGTGCGTTCTGTTAGTTCGTTCTGACCAGCCGACCGTTTTCTAGCCATGTTGCGTGTACGTACTCATGGTAGAGTTCGTGCTGTGCAGCGGCTTGGTGTTGGAGTTCTTTCTTTGACCCAAGTCGTGTTATACGCCGATAAATCAGGAATATATAAAACCTGGACGATACCCCTGGAAGCTGGAAATCACTGAGATAGACACCGCTACTCGACATGGAGTCCTTAGGGCATTTTGCACACAATATCAGGCATACCACATTTGAGGATAAGTACCTGGTATTGGTACCCTATCAGCACTGTGGATATGCATGCAGGTTTTACATCTCACCTGTCAGGAAATGTTCCATCCGCTGGTGATATCTGTCTTTTGGCATGCAGTACTGCAGTCCACCAGCAGGTGTCTCCTGGCAGTTTGGAACTGTCAGGAGAACTTTCCCCATCATTGGGCTGCAGTACTGGCACCCACCAGCAGATGGATCCTGGCAGTGTGGGGCATCTACTAACCCCCTGTGTATGACCTCGGCCTGGCTTTTCGTTTACGATTCTGGTATTTCCCATTTGTTGTACATATTATTTGTTTGTGGTTTGTGGTTGGTAGCGCACTGTTTGTTTTCACTTCTTGTCACTTATTTTAATAAACACTTATTATTTCACTTACATGTGTTTGGGTTTCCTCTGTGCAGTCCACACAGTCTGGTCTACTAATTCCCTGATATCACCTTGCCACAGAGGATTACAATTGCTGAATGGTTGTTGTGTGGCCCTATTCACTTGATTTGGTCTTGTTTGCCAGTGTTATTTCCTACTGTCATAAATTTTGTGTCATTGGCGGTTTGCACTAACTTGGCTGCTGGCTATGTTAACTTATAGTTGGGTGGCCAGGAGGTGGTAACACAGTGGTTCAATGGACGTTTTTTACTACCCCATGCCTGCTGTAAATGAAGACTTATCCGGCTCAACCTGCAATCAAGGAGAGGCTGTAGAGAGCTGTAATAGCTCTGCCTGAGCCTCTATACTGACTGGAAGTGTAATAATGTCACTTGTGATGTCACTAAACTACTGTGGACCAAACTCCCCAAGAGAAAGCATCACACTGCCTCTGCCAGTTTACCTTCTTCCCATATTGCATTCTGGTGCCATCTCTAACCCAGGTAGGAAACGCTCACGCAACTGGTCGGCTACATGATGTTAAAGAAAAAACATGTAAATATGTGTCCCTCGCGCTACTTGGAGTGAGTGGATAGTCTGTGGTAAATAGTAGTGCTCTGCTGAAAAATGTGGCGTGTTCACAAATACACAATAAGTAATGATATAGAAAGGAATTTTGCGCAATAAATAGCTAAAATAATGAAAAAGTGCAATAAATGAATACGCCAGTAATCAATATTGTTACTGGTGAGAGGTACTGTGTGCTTCAATGCTAGTAAATAATATAATAATCAATAATGGATTAAAATAATAATAGAGGTGACCAGTGCAAAATTTCTATAAGGTGCAATGTATAGATTGACCAGTAGTGGACACTGGTAGTGGTGGAAGGTGATTGCGGTTAGGTTAAGCTTGCGTACATTTATAACTGATAAATGCACTTATAGCACGTATGTGTGACTAGCAATAAATATAATAATTGATATATTAAATATTTAAAGTGTCATGTGCGTATAATTAATGCTCAATGTGTATAAAACCATGTGTTTGGCATATTGTACTTCAATTGACAATGGTATAAATTCGTGACTAGTGGAACACAAGTGCAATAAATAGTGCAATAAATAATTAAACCATTAATAAATATGCATAAAACAATAAATGACAATAGTGAATAGGTGATTGGGTGATGCCCAAAAATGTGGGTAAAAAAGTATGGTAAAGAGGTAAGTTCATATAGTCCCAGACTGGATAAATATATATATGTGGATAAAGCAGTGTCCAAATTGATCCGTCAGATCCTAATAATCAATTCATCCGAGTGTTCAACACTTTCTGGATGGTTTATAAAGCGGTCCTGGTCCTTGGTCCTAGACTTGGTCCTGATTTTCATATATTTTATCCAATCAGTGGTCTCCCAGAACTCTCACCTTAATGATGTTGAAATAAAGCCTTTCGGGGGTATCCTATAGCCCCATGCGGTTTGGATACAGATTTCAGCAAACACAGTAAGAAAAAAACTTCTCCTTTAAGGGCGTTTAAACCTGCGGTCCTGCAATGCTCAGTGTCAGAATGACACAGCGCCAGGGAAAAACGGAAGAAAAAGGGGAAGCCTCCACTAGTGTAGTATATTAGTTTATAATCAGAGATATTTATTAGGGTAAAAAGTGGACTCTTACATTCAAATACAATAAAACAGGCATAAAGGTTAAAAATGCTCTAGGCGTTCTCAGCGCCTTCTCACGTCTCCTTGAGTGCTTTTCTGCCTACGGCCACTCCCTACGCGTTACGACACGTCACGTGTCTTCATCTGGGGAACCGGATTGGCTGTGTGGGTTAGGTTTATATTACGAGAAACCGGAAGTAGATGTTCGGCCATCTTTGTTGTGGTCAATTGTCTGATAGATAGCGGCCATACTAATGGTGCTGTGTTATTGTTATTCCAGCAGTCTGGTTTTCGGCAATGCGTTCCACCTTTGCGTTCCACTATACTGGCGGCCATTTTCTTGAAGGACAATAGTTTGTTATTCAATAGCCACGATCTGGCTATGTTATTGTGTTATCATCTGTGTTAGTGTTTAACGGAATACGGTCTATTTGTAACAGCAGCCGCAATACTGTAGTGTCTGACTTTTTTCTGTGTCATATTGTATATTGGTGCTTGGTGGAATATGATCAGTTCATACTCATACTGTACAGTCCCAGCCTGGGTAAATGTATTAATAATATAAAAAACTGGCATGTGTCATATTAGGGCCCAATCTACATTTCGCCAGATTGAGAAATAGATACAATGTTAATAATCATGTTAAAATTATGTTATATTATCAGGTTAAAACAATGTTATACTGTATATTAAAAACGCATTGATGTTGGTAAAAACCACATCAATGTCAATGAGTATATGAATTCCCAGAGACGGTATTAAAAATATTATAAAATTAAGATAATTTAAAGTATACGTTCCATTAAAAGGGGGTGGTGCATATATCTCTTACATAAATGTATAGAGAAATAATTAAATATTGGAGTGAGAGGAAGCCTTGAGATGCCTTCTAATAGTTACAAACAGTATTCGTCTCTATATGTTACATCCATATTCAACACATACACCTAGCGATAATCCTAATGGGTACATGTATTGGTCACATATTTTGATGAATATTGTAATGGATTTAGATATATATAAAATAAATAAAATATATAAAGGTGTATGAATTATCCATTATGAATTGGTTACTCATCCATGGGTCCATGGGTGATCTGAGTGATTCTATGGGAATGTTAATCGTTTCTATATATAGACGAAAAACGTGTACCCAGGGTACTGTCCCACCCACTGTCACTTTAATGTACCATGGTGTGGATATGTGAGTACTAGTATTATACTAGATTTTTTACTACAGCGTCTGTATGTTTCAGAAATTGCTTCAAAGAACTATTAAGATCATGTATATATTCAGAAATTGCTCAGGAAACAGTTCAAGTCGAACTCGACGTTGAGGCCCCCGGGGGTAAGAGTATGCATTGTATGGATCCATCTCGACTCTTTTTGGCTTATTGTTCGTACTTTGTGACTGCCTCTCCACGCCTTATTGTATCTCTCAATTCCCCAAAACTGTAGGGAAGATGGGTCTCGATTATGCTTTTGTGCAAAATGTTTTGACACATTGTGCTTAGGGAACCCGCGTTTGATGTTTCGTACATGTTCCTCTATTCTTACTTTCATTGCCCTTTTTGTTCTTCCCACATATTGGAGATTGCAACTGCATTGTAGCACATATACAACTCCTTCTGTGTGGCAGCCTATGAAGTCTCTTATTTTATGGGTCTGTCCAGTGTTTGTAGCTGTAAAGTCCACTCTCTTCTTTTGGGGTTTTGATGTGTGTCTACAGGCATAACAGTTGCGACAGGGGTGAAATCCCTTCCCAGAAAAAAATGGAAAAGTAGGTTTAGGCGGGGGTTCCACTACTGATTTTACTACTAGGTCCCTAATGGTAGGGGCCCTAGTGTAAATAATATTCGGTTTTTGAGGTAGTATGGTTTTTAGATCTTTATCTCTCTTGAGGATGTGCCAGTGTCTTTCTATTAACTTGGCTACGTCTTTATGCTGTGTGTTGTAGTCTAAGATTAGGCAGGGTGCCTCATTTTGGTAACTTTTTTTTGGTTTACTCTGAAGCATGGTTTTTCGGTCCATTTTGCTGACATCTTGTATTTGTTTTTCTATCCATTGGTCGTCAAAACAAAAGGCTATGACGACCAATGGATAGAAAAACAAATACAAGATGTCAGCAAAATGGACCGAAAAACCATGCTTCAGAGTAAACCAAAAAAAAGTTACCAAAATGAGGCACCCTGCCTAATCTTAGACTACAACACACAGCATAAAGACGTAGCCAAGTTAATAGAAAGACACTGGCACATCCTCAAGAGAGATAAAGATCTAAAAACCATACTACCTCAAAAACCGAATATTATTTACACTAGGGCCCCTACCATTAGGGACCTAGTAGTAAAATCAGTAGTGGAACCCCCGCCTAAACCTACTTTTCCATTTTTTTCTGGGAAGGGATTTCACCCCTGTCGCAACTGTTATGCCTGTAGACACACATCAAAACCCCAAAAGAAGAGAGTGGACTTTACAGCTACAAACACTGGACAGACCCATAAAATAAGAGACTTCATAGGCTGCCACACAGAAGGAGTTGTATATGTGCTACAATGCAGTTGCAATCTCCAATATGTGGGAAGAACAAAAAGGGCAATGAAAGTAAGAATAGAGGAACATGTACGAAACATCAAACGCGGGTTCCCTAAGCACAATGTGTCAAAACATTTTGCACAAAAGCATAATCGAGACCCATCTTCCCTACAGTTTTGGGGAATTGAGAGATACAATAAGGCGTGGAGAGGCAGTCACAAAGTACGAACAATAAGCCAAAAAGAGTCGAGATGGATCCATACAATGCATACTCTCACCCCCGGGGGCCTCAACGTCGAGTTCGACTTGAACTGTTTCCTGAGCAATTTCTGAATATATACATGATCTTAATAGTTCTTTGAAGCAATTTCTGAAACATACAGACGCTGTAGTAAAAAATCTAGTATAATACTAGTACTCACATATCCACACCATGGTACATTAAAGTGACAGTGGGTGGGACAGTACCCTGGGTACACGTTTTTCGTCTATATATAGAAACGATTAACATTCCCATAGAATCACTCAGATCACCCATGGACCCATGGATGAGTAACCAATTCATAATGGATAATTCATACACCTTTATATATTTTATTTATTTTATATATATCTAAATCCATTACAATATTCATCAAAATATGTGACCAATACATGTACCCATTAGGATTATCGCTAGGTGTATGTGTTGAATATGGATGTAACATATAGAGACGAATACTGTTTGTAACTATTAGAAGGCATCTCAAGGCTTCCTCTCACTCCAATATTTAATTATTTCTCTATACATTTATGTAAGAGATATATGCACCACCCCCTTTTAATGGAACGTATACTTTAAATTATCTTAATTTTATAATATTTTTAATACCGTCTCTGGGAATTCATATACTCATTGACATTGATGTGGTTTTTACCAACATCAATGCGTTTTTAATATACAGTATAACATTGTTTTAACCTGATAATATAACATAATTTTAACATGATTATTAACATTGTATCTATTTCTCAATCTGGCGAAATGTAGATTGGGCCCTAATATGACACATGCCAGTTTTTTATATTATTAATACATTTACCCAGGCTGGGACTGTACAGTATGAGTATGAACTGATCATATTCCACCAAGCACCAATATACAATATGACACAGAAAAAAGTCAGACACTACAGTATTGCGGCTGCTGTTACAAATAGACCGTATTCCGTTAAACACTAACACAGATGATAACACAATAACATAGCCAGATCGTGGCTATTGAATAACAAACTATTGTCCTTCAAGAAAATGGCCGCCAGTATGGTGGAACGCAAAGGTGGAACGCATTGCCGAAAACCAGACTGCTGGAATAACAATAACACAGCACCATTAGTATGGCCGCTATCTATCAGACAATTGACCACAACAAAGATGGCCGAACATCTACTTCCGGTTTCTCGTAATATAAACCTAACCCACACAGCCAATCCGGTTCCCCAGATGAAGACACGTGACGTGTCGTAACGCGTAGGGAGTGGCCGTAGGCAGAGAAACACTCAAGGAGACGTGAGAAGGCGCTGAGAACGCCTAGAGCATTTTTAACCTTTATGCCTGTTTTATTGTATTTGAATGTAAGAGTCCACTTTTTACCCTAATAAATATCTCTGATTATAAACTAATATACTACACTAGTGGAGGCTTCCCCTTTTTCTTCCGTTTTTCCCTGGCGCTGTGTCATTCTGACACTGAGCATTGCAGGACCGCAGGTTTAAACGCCCTTAAAGGAGAAGTTTTTTTCTTACTGTGTTTGCTGAAATCTGTATCCAAACCGCATGGGGCTATAGGATACCCCCGAAAGGCTTTATTTCAACATCATTAAGGTGAGAGTTCTGGGAGACCACTGATTGGATAAAATATATGAAAATCAGGACCAAGTCTTTACCGCTTTATAAACCATCCAGAAAGTGTTGAACACTCGGATGAATTGATTATTAGGATCTGACGGATCAATTTGGACACTGCTTTATCCACATATATATATTTATCCAGTCTGGGACTATATGAACTTACCTCTTTACCATACTTTTTTACCCACATTTTTGGGCATCACCCAATCACCTATTCACTATTGTCATTTATTGTTTTATGCATATTTATTAATGGTTTAATTATTTATTGCACTATTTATTGCACTTGTGTTCCACTAGTCACGAATTTATACCATTGTCAATTGAAGTACAATATGCCAAACACATGGTTTTATACACATTGAGCATTAATTATACGCACATGACACTTTAAATATTTAATATATCAATTATTATATTTATTGCTAGTCACACATACGTGCTATAAGTGCATTTATCAGTTATAAATGTACGCAAGCTTAACCTAACCGCAATCACCTTCCACCACTACCAGTGTCCACTACTGGTCAATCTATACATTGCACCTTATAGAAATTTTGCACTGGTCACCTCTATTATTATTTTAATCCATTATTGATTATTATATTATTTACTAGCATTGAAGCACACAGTACCTCTCACCAGTAACAATATTGATTACGGGCGTATTCATTTATTGCACTTTTTCATTATTTTAGCTATTTATTGCGCGGAATTCCTTTCTATATCATTAAAGAAAAAACATGATTGGTCAGACCAGGCCACCTTCTTCCATTGTTCCATGGTCTCGTTCTGAAGCTCATTTGCCCACTGTAGGCACTTTTGGCTGTGGACACGGGTCAACATGGGCATCCTGACCGGTGTGGCTACTCAGCCCCATACACAACAAACTGCGATGCTCTGTGTGTTCTAAAACCTTTCTATTGGAACCATCATAAACTTTTTCAGAAATTTGAGCTACAGGAGATCCTCTATCGGATTGGACTACAGGGATCAGTCTTTGCTCGCCACGTGCATCTATGAACGTGGGCCATCCGTGACCCTATCGCCAGTTCACTGGTTTTCCTTCCTTGGTTCACTTTTGGTCGGTCCTGACCAATGCAGATTGGGAGCATCCCACAAGAGCTGCAGTTTTGGAGTTGCTCTGACCCAGTTGTCTAGCCATTACAACTTGGCCCTTGCCAAAGTTGCTCAAATTCTTTCAGTTGCCCCTTTTTTTCTGCTTTCAACACATCAGCTTCAGGGACAACATGTTCTGTTGCTGTCTAAATAATCCCACCCACTTTCAGGTGCCATTGTCATGAGATAATCAATATTATTCACTTTACCTGTCAGTGGTTATAATGTTATGGCTGATCAGTGTATAAAGTGCTTTAAATATTGACAGATGGATATCACTACTTATGACCCTGATAAAATTAGGCACCCACTGTCAAGAGATAAATTATGGACAGTCCAGGGCTCTGGCCTCCAGGCTATAGTATTACCAGTGTATCAATGCAATTTGTGCCTTCCCTGCTGCATCCCTCATTTGGCTGTGCTGTGCTTGTGTGTTCTTCCAATATTACATTCAGGACCCGGAGGACCATACTAATTATGGTCGCACTCCTGGATGAATGAGGGACTCTTCTGGGAGCTCCTGACTTTAAAGGGGACTCTGTTGGGCACTACTGGATGTAAGGGGAATCTGCTTGGCACACCTTGATGTACGAAGTTACTCTACTGGGTGCTCCTAAATATAAAGGGGACTGTGTTGGGCACTCCTGGATGAATGGGGGACTCTGTTGGGCACTCCTAGATGAATGGGGGACTCTTCTGGGAGCTCCTGAATGTAAAGGGGACTCTGCTGGGCACTACTGTATAAAATAGGGGGTCTGTTGTGCACTCCTGGATGTAAGAGGGAACCTGCTTGGCACTCCTTGATGAATGGGGGACTCTGCTGGGAGCTCCTGAATGTAAAGGGGATTCTGTTGGGCACTCCTGGATGAAGAGGGGGGCTCTGCTGGGAGCTCCTGAAGGTAAAGTGGACTATGCTGGGGACTACTAAATGAAAATGGGGACTCTGCTGGGCACTCCTGGATGTAAGGGGGAACCTGCTTAGCACTCCTTGATGTACCGGGCAACTCTGCTGGGAGCTCTTGAATGTAAAGTGGACTCTGCTGGGTACTACTGGATGAAATAGGGGCTCTGTTGGGCACGCCTGGATGTAAGGGGGACTTTGCTGGGCACTTTTATATGTAAGGGTGGGGCTCTGCTGTGCACTCCTGGATGTAAGGGAAACCTGCTTGCCATGCCTTGATGTATGAGGTAACTCTACTGGGTGATCCTAAATATAAAGGGGACTCTGTTGGGCACTCCTGGATGAATGAGGGACTATGTTGGGCACTCCTAGATGAATGGGGGACTCTTCTGGGAGCTCCTGACTGTAAAGGGGACTCTGTTGGGCACTCCTAGATGTAAGGGGAACCTGCTTGGCACACCTTGATGTACGAAGTAACTCTACTGGGTGCTCCTTAATATAAAGGGGACTCTGTTGAGCACTCCTGGATGAATGGGGGACTCTTCTGGGAGCTCCTGAATGTAAAGGGGACTCTTTTGTGTACTCCTGGATGAAGAGGGGCTCTGGTGGGAGCTCCTGAATGTAAAGTGGACTCTGCTGGGCACTACTGGATAAAATAGGGGGTCTGTGGGGCACTCCTGGATGTAAGAGGGAACCTGCTTGGCACTCCTTGATGTACGGGGGAACTCTGCTGGGAGCTCCTGAATGTAAAGGGGACTCTGTTGGGCACTCCTGGATAAAAAGGTAGGCTCTGCTATGAGCTCCTGAATGTAAAGTGGACTCTGCTGGGCACTACTGAATAAAATGGGAACTCTGCTGGGCACTCCTGGATGTACTGGGGGACTCTACTGGGAGATCCTGGATGTAAATGGGACCCTGCTGGGCACTCCTTGATGTAAGGCAGGGGTCTCAAACTACCGGCCCTCCAGATGTTGCGGAACTACAAGTCCCATCATGCCTCTGCCATGCCTGTAACTGTCAGCCTTGCAATGCCTCATGGGAATTGTAGTTCTGCAACAGCTGGAGGGCCACCAGTTTGAGACCCCTGATGTAAGGGGAGACTTTGCTAGGCACTCCAGGATGTAATGGGGACTCAATAATTTGTTTACATTTTATGCATTCATTTTAAAAACATTTTTTTTTGTTGGCACATGAATATTAGTAAAATTTGCAATGTGGTCCCCATTATAAAAAGTTTGGAGGCCCCTGCTTTAAAACATGGACTTGTTTAACTCTCAGAAACTCTGTATAACAATAAGATAAGACAATATGATAAAAGGCCATTAAAATACAACCGTTGACTCATATAATTAGCTGCATTAATGAATGAAGTCACGCATATTTGTGAAGTTATACAGTACATATTAGTAATATCCCCGGTGTAACTACATGCAGCCTCTTAAAGAACATTGCTAATCAGTCCCATAAATTAGTGAGTAATATGCCACTAATTAAAATGCTCTTTACAATGAAACAAAATCCAAAACAGATGTCATCGATCACATGTACAGTACTACTTTAAAGCGGTTGTATACCCGCAGGAAAAACAAAAACAAACCTGTAAGACAAAGGCATAATGAGCTAGTATGAAGCATACTATCTCATTATGAAATACTTACCTTAGAATGAGGCATCGGTATCTAATCCCAGTCCACGTAGAGGGAGCTGACATTTTGCCCTTGCCGTGTCTTCAAGGTTCGGGGCTCCGGTGCTGTGAGTGGCCATAGCTGCGATGACGTCACTCCCGCACATACGCGCAGGAGTTTTCTTTAGACATGTGCAGAACAAAAAAATTTGTTTATTTTAGTTTAGTTTTTTTTCGTTTCCGTTGATTCGTAACGATTCGTAAATTCGTAAGTCGTCGGTGTTCGTATTCGTAACGATTCGTACATTCGTAAGTCGTCGGTGTTCGTATTCGTAACGATTCGTACATTCATAAGAGTTATTTTTTCGTTGATTAGTTTTTCCGTTTATTCGAAATTCGGACACATTCGTATTTATTCGTACATTCGTAACATTCGTAACATTCGTAGATTCGTAATCGGAGCATAATTCATAATTTTATGTAATGTGTATGCTATTATTACATTTTAGGAGACACGGAAAATTACGAATCGAAAAAAAAAGTTACGAATGTACGAATTTTTTCGTTCAATACATTCGAAGCACGTTAAGCAACACCATTGTAAGAGACACGGAAAATTACGATTCAAAAAAAAAATTTAAAAAAGTTACGAATGTACGAATTTTTTCTTCAATCCATTCGAAGCACATTAAGCAGCGCCATTGTAAGAGACACGGAAAATTACGAATCGAAAAAAAAAAAAAAAAGTTACGAATGTACAAATTTTTTCGTTCAATCTATTCGAAGCACGTTAAGCAGCGCCATTGTAAGGGACACGGAAAATTACTAATTCAACAAAAAAAAAAAAGTTGCGAATGTACGAATTTTTTCGTTCATTTTCATTTTCGTTGTTCCTGTTTTCGTTTTTCGGATTTTCTTCTTTCGTACATTCGTTGTTTCTAATTAGTTTTTTTCGGATTTTCGTTAATTTCGGATTCGTTCGATTCGAACGATTCGTTATTCGTTAAAATTTTTAGCGAATCGTTTGTTTATTCGTACGATAACGAATGAACGAAAATAACGAAAAAAAAAGAAAAACGAAAAAAAACGAAACGAATTGCACATGTCTAGTTTTCTTCCTGGCAAGGTCCGGCAGCATCTGCTGTACCTTCAACCAGGCATTCACAGCGCATGCGCCACTGACATCAGCGGCTGCATGCAAAATGAATATCTCCTAAACTGTACAAGTACCGTACCGTATAGGTAAAAATTTATAATTAGGGTATACAACCGCTTTAACTGGCAATTGCGCGGTCATGCAACACCGTACCCAAATTAACTTTAATGATTTTTTTTCACACAAATAGAGCTTTTTTTGGTGAAATTTAATCACCACTGGGTTTTTTATTTTTTTGCTGTATTCTGTAAATGATAAAATACAGAAATATTTGATTCTGTTATACAATTTTGCAAACAAATAATCCTTCTTCATATTTTTAGGCCAAAATTTATTCTGCTGCATTTCTTTGGTTAAAAAAAACATAAACAAATCAGTGTATATTATGTCTAGGTGAAAGTTATAGCGTCTACAAACTATGTTATATAAATTCGAAAAATTGATCAGTCCTCATGTACTGACTGTCTATCTCATTTCTTGAGGCCCTAAAATGTCAGGACAGTACAAATTCCCCCCAAATTACCCTTTTTTGGAGAGTAGACAGTCAAGGTATTTCCATTATAAAAGTGAAGCACAACATGAAAAATAAACAAACAAACCAATATTACTGTGAATCAGAGGCGGCTCTAGGCTTTGTGAGGCCTTAGGCAAATCTTAAACATGAGGCCCCACTCACGCCTAAAAATCGGAAAAATAATTCAAGCGATAAAAAAATAACTGTACAAATTGCATATATTAAGAGCCTTAAATCCTATGAACTATGAATTCACAGTTTCTAGAATTTTGGTGATGACAGGGGGTCAGTAGGTGCCATGATATGCCAGATGGCATATAAATCAACAGGGCTGTGTGTGGGGCGGCTGGCAGTAGTAATTATCGGAGCCCCCTCGGTCAGGGGTGACGTCACGGGATGTGTCAGTATTGGGCAGGACCGTCATCATTCTGTACCTGGAAGCTCCGGCGGCAGACAGTCTCCCCAATGATCACCGGGCACCTGGTCTGGCATTGGCAGGTCCTCCATTACAGACATTCATCCTGGAGAGTGGAGCAGAGTGAGAGCTGCTCGGCCGCTGCTGGCATTAGCTGGGATCTGCACATGGCAGGAGATCCACAGAGCCTGGCAGAAGGGGAGGAGTCGGGAGATGGGAGTACATGGAGCCACAAACTGACCCTGGGACGTCACCCCTGGCAATGCTGAATTGAACAGTCCGCCCCTGGTAGGGGTAAAAGTAGTAGCGGGCAGAGAGACGGCCCTGGGGACACCGACTGGGGGACATTCCCTCCAATCTCACACACGTCAGGCAAATTAGATGGCCGCGAGGCCCCTGGGAGTGCGAGGCCTAAGGCGACCGCCTAATTTGCCTAATTAGAGAGCCGCCTCTGCTGTGAATCAACTTTATAGTCCATAGATCACTAGCACTAATCAAAAATGATATACTGTATCTAATTCACACGTGGTAGCGCAGATTCATTTAATATAAAAAAAAGTCCAAGGTATATAGTAAGAGGCATTGCGCGTGCCTGCTGCACAGCGGGGGTGCCGATGCTCGTGACCGGTGGTCGCGATGACCGCCGGCCATGAGCAATCATGGGCACGAGAGGCAGAACAGGGACGTGTGTGTGTAAAGAGCAGTGTGTGAGACCAGAAACCTGGCCAGTATATGTGTTACAACATTTTAGTAGCTTAATCAACTCACTTATGATAATGTTATCTTCCATAGCAGGAATAGATTAATATTGATCCAAGGCTGCAGAGAACAAATACAAAATGCCATGGTTGTACATGAAATCCTAGTTTCTATTTGTTTTGTTTGGTTTGCAACATCATGGTTACATTTTCTAAGCTTTTCAACTGAAGCAATGTTACAGAGCTATCAACCTGAACAAACAGTGCAGTAGTTGTGAAAAGCTATTTATTTGTCTTGCTCTTTTTATCTCTATTACATTATAGGCTAATTGGTAGTTTACAGAAGGAAGATTGCATTCATGTAAATTTCAGCTCACCTAACAGGAACTGACAAGGACATTGCATTTTTGGAAAGCTCAACAGCTACTTTCTGAAAATCGTCTTATGCCGCGTACACACGATCGGAATTCTCGTCGGAAAAAACTCTGACGGTTTTTCCGACGGAATTCCGACGGAATTCCGCTCAAGCTGTGTTGCCTACACACGATCATACCAAATTCCGACGGTCAATAACACAGCGGCATAAAACACATTCAACAGCACTATAAAAGGGAAGTTTAATGCTTCCGAGCATGCGTCGAATTGTTTCCGAGCATGCGTCGGAAATTTGCGTGTCGGAATTGCATACACACGATCGGAAAATCCGATAGAAAGGTTTTCCTTCAATTCAAAGTCCGTTGGAAATTCTGACAGAAAAAGACCGTTGGGCATACACACGGTCGGAAAATCCGATGAAAAGCTCCCATCGGACTGTTTCCATCGGAAATTCCGACCGTGTGTACGCCGCATTAGCCTGAAAAAAAGAAAACTATACTTCACATGTTACATAGTTATTCTGGTTGAAAGAATACACAAGACCATCCAGTTCAACCAACAGAGAAAAAAGAAAAAAAGAAAACCAACACCGTTAAATAGAATAAAAATTCTTTCCTGATCCCCCAAAGGGCAATCAGATATTCCCTGGATCAACTTTGCCTACAGTGGGGGGAAAAATTATTATTTTATTTTTTAAATTAAGGGTCTATCATTTTTATCATAGGTTTATTTTAAATGATAGACACAGAATATCAACCAAAAATCCAGAAAAAAACACGATACAAATTTTATAAATTGAGTTGTGGTTCAGTGAGTAAAATAACTATTTGAGCCCCTACCAACCAAAAATAATTTTGGCTCCCACAGACTGGCTACTGTAGGTGCTCATGTGATACACAGATTAGTCCTGTCAATTTAAGAAGGTGCTCCTAACGACAACTCATTATATTATATAAAAACACACCTGTCCACAGAATCTCTTTCTTCCATTAAAACCTCACCATCATGGGCAAGACCAAAGAGCTGTCAAAAGACATCAGGGACAAAATTGTAGACCTGCACAAGACTGGAATGGGCTACAAGACCATCAGCAAGAAGCTTGGTGAGAAGGAAACAACTGTTGGAGCGATTATTTGCAAATAAATAAACCAATCAATCGCTCTTGGTCTGGAGCTCCATGCAAGATTTCACCTTATGGGGTAAGGATGATCATGAGAAAAATGAGGGATCAGCCCAGAACTACACGGGAGGAGCTTGTGAATGATCTCAGGGCAGTTAGGACCACAGTCACCAAAACAAGCCATTGGTTACACAATACGCCACCATAGATTGAAATTCTGCAGAGCCCGTAAGTCCCCCTCCTCAAAAAAGCACATGAACCTGCTTGTCTGAAGTTTGCCAGTACACATCTAAATTAACTAGATGGATTTGTGTCTTTTTTCAACTTGACTAACTATGTAATTATGATTCAGAGAAGGATTGGGAGAAAGTGCTGTGGTCAGATGAGACCATAATTAAGCTCTTTGGCATTAACTCAACTCTACGTGTTTGGAGGAAGAAAAATGCTGACTATGACCAAGAACACCATACCTACAGTCGAGTACAGAGGTGGAAACATTATGCTTTGGGGCATTGAGGGACCATGTATTGTAAAATCTTGGATGAGAACATTCTTCCCTCAGCCAGAACACTGAAGATAGGTCGTAGATGGGTCTTCCAGAAGGACAATGACCCAAAACATAGCCCCAAGGCAACAAGGGAGTGGCTCAAGAAGAAGAATATTAAAGCTATGGAGTGACCTAGCCAGTCTCCAGACCTTAATCCTATAGAAAATTTGGGGAGGAAGCTGAAACTTTGAGTTGCCAAACGACACCCAAGAAATCTTATGGATTTAGAGAAGATCTGTAAAGAAGAGTGGACCAAAATCCCTCCTGAGGTGCAAACCTGGTAACCAACTACAAGAAATGTCTTACCTCTGTGCTTGCCAACAAGGGTTTTTCTCCTAAGTACTAAGTCATGTTTTTGCTTGGGGATCAAATACTTATTTTACTCACTGAACTGCAACTCAATTTATTACATTTGTAGCATGTGTTTTTTTCTGGATTTTTGGTTGATATTCCATCTCTATCATTTAAAATATTATATAAATATTATAAAAAAAAGTGGGCAAACTTAAAAAATCAGCAGGGGATCAAATAATTATTTTCCCACTGTATAACTATTAGTATCCAGTTATATTATGTGCATTTAGGAAATAATCCAGTCTTTTCTAAAAACAATCTACTGATCTGGCCAAAACCAACTATTGAGGGAGTCTGTTCTACATTTTAACAGCCATTACTGTGAAGTAGACATGTGCAATTCGTTTTCGTACGAATGAACGAATCGTTCGAATCGAACGAATCCGAATAACGAATCGTTCGAATCGTACGAATCCGATTAACGAATTATTCAAATCGAACGAATCCGAAAAACAACGAAAATCCGAAAAAAAATAATTAGAAACAACGAATGTACGAATGAAGAAAATCCGAAAAACGAAAACAGGAAACGAAAATGAGCGAAAAAATTCGTACATTCGTAACTTTTTTTTTTTTTTTTTTCGAATCGTAATTTTCCGTGTCTCTTACAATGGCGTTGCTTAACTTGCTTCGACTGAATTAAATGAAAAAAGTTGTACATTCGTAACTTTTTTTTTTCGAATCGTAATTTTCCGTGTCTCTTACAATGGCGTTGCTTAACGTGCTTCGAATGGATTGAACGAAAAAATTTGTACATTCGTAACTTTTTTTTTTCGATTCGTAACTTTTTTT
Source organism: Lithobates sylvaticus (assembly GCA_028564925.1). Lineage (NCBI taxonomy): Eukaryota > Metazoa > Chordata > Amphibia > Anura > Ranidae > Lithobates > Lithobates sylvaticus. The sequence goes on along the minus strand of CM053035.1, from coordinate 38,483,955 downwards.
TTCGATTCGTATATTATTAAAATGTAATAATAGCATACACATTACATAAAATTATGAATTATGCTCCGATTACGAATCTACGAATGTTACGAATGTACGAATAAATACGAATGCGTCCGAATTTCGAATAAACTAATAAACGAAAATTAAACTAACGAAAAAACGAATCAACAAAAAAATAACTCTTACGAATGTACGAATCGTTACGAATACGAACACCGACGACTTACTAATGAACGAATCGTTATGAATCAACGGAAACGAAAAAAACAAAACGAAAATAAACAATTTTTTTTGTTGTGCACATGTCTACTGTGAAGTTGAAGAAGCCTTTCTGTATTTGGAGATTACATTTATTTTTTAATGAAAACAAAGAATCCCCCCTTGTGTAGTGTGATCATTATTTACATATGCATGATGGACTTATGTATGCATTCACATTTGTGTGTGAGCACGGGGGGAAGGGGGCACTTTATATTTTTTACATTTTAATATTTTTTTTAGTTCACTGTTTATTTCAATTTTTTTATCAACTTTATTGCTATCACAAGGGATGAACAACATCCCTTATGATAGCATGGGTCCTCTTTACTGAGACATCTGGAGTCTTTTAGACCCCAGATCTCTCCTCTGCCCTCAAAAGCATCTGATCAAATCTGATCAAACCAAGATCGGTTTAATCAAATCCTTTACAAGCTGGCAACAGCTTGTAAACAACAAACTTAAAGGGGTGTTTCAGCTTAAAAAACATTTTTTTTTTAAAAGTCAGCAGCTAAAAAAAAGTACACTTACCCTCCCAGGGCGCCCGCGATGTCGGCCACCGAGGCCGACATGTCCCTCGGCGCTCCGGTTCCAGCGCCGCCATCCTCACTAAGGCCCCTTTCACACTGGGGCGGTGCGGGGCGGCGACGGTAAAGCAGCGCTATATTTAGCGCTGCTTTACCTTCGTTTTACCCGCGGTATGCGGCCGCTAGCGGGGTGGTTTTAACCCCCGCTAGCGGCCGCAAAAGGGTTAAAAACCTCCGCAAACCGCCGCTGCAGCGGCGGTTTGCGGGCGGTATCCCCGCGGTTTCCCATTGATTTCAATGGGAACGAGCGGTATAGGAGCGGTAAATACAGCGCTCCTACACCGCTCCAAAGATGCAGCTAGCAGGACTTTTTTTTACCGTCCTGCTAGCGCACCGCTCCAGTGTGAAAGCCCGCCGGCTTTCACACTGGAGTGAATGGGGCCGGTTTTTTCAGGCGGTGTACAGGCGCTATTTTTAGCGCTGTACCGCCTGAAAACCGCCCCAGTGTGAAAGGGGCCTAAGGGAAACAGGCAGTACAGCCTTTACGGCTTCACTGCCCGTTTCCTACTGCGCATGCGTGAGTTGCGCAACACACAGTTCCCATAACACAGCGCGCCCCATTACCCAGAAGACATCGGTGAGGAGGACAGAAGACCGAAGATCAACGAAGATCACCGCGGAGTAGGAAGGAGGCAGATTAGGAAGACTGCCTAGCAACAGGGATTTCCGTACAGGTAAAAACATTTTTTTTTTCAAATGTTTTTTTTTTTATTTTTAAAGAATATTAATGCTCTTTTTTTTTATTTTTTATTTTTTTAGGGTGGCCCTCCACTTCAAACCAGAAGTGAGTATATCTTTGTAGTTTCTGATTTCTTACATCACAGAGGGGAGACGAGTACGGTGCCTACTACAGTGATTTCCAGTTTCTAAGGGCTCCCACAGGAATGGTATATGCATAATTACGTCTATACTAGATCAGTGTGAGTGTGTAAAAATATCCATACCTGGAATTCATCTTTAACTGCCTTTGTAGTAGATAAGAAGTTCTAGACTGAACAAAAGCCCATCAACACTGGTCCTTAAAGTGTTAGAAGTAAGGATTTTTCATATTGGCCATGGAAGTCTGTTGGGTTGCCTTTAAGAGTCCAGGATAGTATGAGAAAAAGAAAGATAGAATATAATTGGTTGTTATAGACAACAAGATCTAGTCTTCCTTCAGACAATTTGGATAACAAAACTATGCATTTATCAGTGTTTTTACTTATAACCCAGTTCATCTACTGAATAACCCCTAACAATATCACCACTTAGGATATAAAAAAAAGTTAAATATATATAGTTTTTTTTCTGAACTTTTGGTGATATTATCTGGCAAAAAATGATTGCTATAAACACAAAATGTAACAAAACTTTAAAAAAGGGTTTAGTTTATTTTTTTTAAACTTTGACCAGTGTGACACAAAAACAATTAGTGTGGCTATTACTAAAAAGTATACATTTTTTCTCAAATTTGTCCTGGTTTATAATGGTTAATAATTTAATTTTGGTTCGAAGAGTTGCATTTTTTAACAAATGAAACACAGCCATTCCTTCTTTACTTTTGTACATTTTTTTAAAGCAAAACTATAAAATTAACCAATTAAAAAAAAAAGAGAGAAACAGAAATAATAAAAAATATAATAAAATAATTATAAATAATAATAAATAATAAATAAGCAGATAACTAACAGCTAAGGGGAGTAAAGAGTAAAGCCTATTATACACAATGAGAAAATTGGACAAAAAAAACAGAAAATTGTATACTTACCTTTCTGTAATTTTCCTTTCCTGTCGCATCTTCATGGCAGCATACACTCTGGGTTGTGGCTCCGCATCCACGACCTGATAGGACCACATAACTATAAGATGACGATACGGCCCCCGCCCCAGTATTCTCTGTATATATGAGTCACCTCAAAAAATGGGTGGGTCGTTGTATGCTGCCATGAAGATGCGACAGGAAAGGAAAATTACGGAAAGGTAAGTATACAATTTTCCGTTTTCCTGTCGCATCATGGCAGCATACACTCTGGGGAGTAACTCGCAGACAGGGTGGGTAATGCATCAATAAGCAAAATTTTATTCGCAAGGAATGGCAGAGTTGGCTTGAATAACAGATTTTCCAAAGTTTACGGTTGACAAACGGGCAGAATCAACTTTGTAATGGTCAATAAAGGTGTTCCTGGAGGACCAGGTGGCCGCCTTGCAGATAGTTTCCGCTGAGACCCTACAATAGGCTGCCCATGAGGTTGCCACTGCCCTGGTGGAATGCGCCTTCAGCCCCTCTGGAATCTGTGTGGAGCCTAGCGAGTAGGCCTTCTTGATGGTCTTTACTAGCCATGAGGCGATGGTGCGGCCCGATGCTGGCTGACCCTTCCTGAACCCATGAGGGATTATTAGGAGGTTCTCTGACTTTCTGATGGGTTCTGAGGCTGCAAGATATTTGAGGATGTTGCCTCTGACATCCAGGGGGTGCGGATCACCCTGGTCGGTAGTGAGTGCTGGCAGATTGATCTCCTGATTAAAGTGGAATGATGAATAGACTTTAGGGATGAAGCGGTCTGAGGGTTTTAGGACTACCCTGTCCGGGTAAACGACCAGATAGGGATCCCTGGCCAGTAAAGCTTGCATTTCTGAGACCCTCTTTGCTAAAGCTATAGCAATCAGGAATGTCACTTTTAGCGTTAGGTCCCAGAGGGAGATGTTTTCTAACGGGAAGAAGGGTTCCCTGGATAGGGCCTCCAAGACGACCGACAGGTCCCATGTCGGGAAGGAAGGTCTTCTGGGAGGTCTCAGTTTAAGACAGGCCCTCTGGAATTGGATAATGAGGGGGTCTAGCGCCCACCTAGTCCCGGTCAGGGCGGACAGAGCTGACACCTGCACCTTCAGGGTACTGGAGCCGAGACCTCTGTCCAGGCCTGCCTGCAGGAATTCCAGGATCTGCGGGGTTGATATAGAGGACAGGTTCCACCCCTGCTGATGGGCGAAGGAAGTGAACCTATCCCAGACCCGCCGGTAGGTTGAATTTGTGGTAGGCTTCCTGGCCTGGAGGAGTGTATCCACCACCCTTGCGGAGCAGCCCTGCTCTAGATATCTAGACCTCTCAGTCTCCAAGCCGTCAGGTGCAGCTTCTCCGGACTCGGATGGAGCAGCTGGCCCTGGGAGAGCAGTTCGGCTGACTGCGGGAGAGGGGGAGGGTCTGCTGTGTTTAGCTGAAGGAGGGTGGTAAACCACGGCCTCCTGGGCCAAAAGGGGATCACAGCCACTACCAGCGCCGATGATCTCTTGAGCCTCAGCAGGAACCTCGCTATCAGAGGGGTCGGAGGGAAGATGTACCCGAGGTGAAAGTCCCAGGGGTGCTGGAGACAGTCTGTCCCTTCGGCAGAGGGGAAGGGGACTCGTGAGAGGAACCTCTGGCATTTCATGTTCTCCGGAGTCGCTGCCAGATCTATGTCTGGAGGACCCCAGGTTCTGGAGATAAGGTCGAAGGCCTGCGGACTCAGGGACCACTCGTTGTTTGAGAGGAACCTCCTGCTGAGGGAATCGGCCAGGAGGTTCTCGACACCCGGGATGTAAGCTGCTCTTAGGTCCCGGAGATTCTGCTGCGCCCACTCCATAACGGGGAGAACCTCCCGTATCATGGACGAGCTCCTGGTACCTCCCTGCCTGTTGATGTAGGCGACAGCAACCTTGTTGTCCATCCTCAGGAGTACATATTTGCCCCTTAGGAGAGAACCGAAGGCCAGGAGGGCTTGGAAGGCCGCCCTCATTTCCAGTATGTTGGAAACTGCGTCTCGTGCCTCGAATGGCCAGCGGCCCTGGACTGCATGGTGTAGGTAGTGGGCCCCCCACCCCTCCAAAATGGCATCCGTGGTACTTATATCCTGAGGGGGGGTGACAATGTGCCTGCACCCGTCCAGGTTGCTCGGTCGGGTCCACCATCCCAGGGACTGCCTGGCCTCCTGGGAGATGTGGATGGGTTGAGACATGGACGAGCCGTTCCATTGACTCAGGAACGAGAACTGTAGGGGCCTTGAGTTCCATTGAGCCCACTGGACCATCGGGATGGTAGCTGATAGAGAGCCTAGGAGGCTGAGGCACCCCCTGGCTGGAAGGGATGCAGCATGGATTGCTCTCCTTACTTTCTGGGTCAGCAGAGGGACTTTCTCTGGAGGTAGTTCTATTGAGTTTAACCGGGTGTCTAGTACAGCCCCCAGGAAAACCATCCTTTGAGAGGGCTGAGCGTTGCTCTTCCCCCAATTTATGAGCCAACCCAGCCCTTGGAGCGTGGAAACTAGGATCTCCCGGTGCTGGGTAAGGGATTCTAGACTGTCTGAGAGGAGGAGGATATCGTCTAGGTAATGATGCACCCTGAGACCTCTCTCTCTCAGGGATGCGATTACCGGGAGAAAGACTTTGGTGAAGGTTCTGGGAGCCGTGGAGATCCCGAACGGAAGGCATCGGAACTGGAAGTGCCTCTGGTCTATCGAGAATCGGAGGAATCTTTGAAATAGGATATGGATAGGGACGTGAAGGTAAGCGTCCTGTAGGTCCACGGACAGCATCCAATCTTCTCGATTTATAGCCTGGAGGATAGATTGGAGGCTTTCCATTTTGAATGGCTCCACCCGGATGGAGAGGTTGAGCCTCTTCAGGTCCAATACAGGGCGCAGATCTCCTGACTTTTTCCTGACCAGGAATAGAGGGGAGTAGAACCCCTGGCCCCTTTGGGAAAGGGGTACTTCTACTATTGCCTCCTTGAGGAGAAACTCCTGGACGTAGTCCATCAGTAGCACCCTTTTCTCCCGGGATGACGGGAGTTTGGTTGGGCAAAAGTGATCCCCCGGGGGCCGCCCTTTGAAGGACCACCTGTGCCCAAAACGGACGGTGGCCACCGTCCAGGGATCCTTGATGATATCCGTCCAAGCTGGCAGAAACTTTGGGAGCCTGGCCCCCACTACCACTGGCTGGGCGGACGCACCTTCAAAAAGACTTCTGGTCCGCGGACGCAGAAGTCTTGGGTTTCTGAAATTTAGAGAAGGTCGCCTGGGGGTTCCTCCAGTTTCTCCTATATTCTCTGCCTGGCCTATAGGCCTTGGCGTCCCTATATTTATCCAGCAGGTTGTGCCTAAAGGGAGGAGGCCTCTGCTGCCTTGGTTTCCTGTCGGAGGGAATGAGCCCTGACTTTCCGCCAGTCACCTTCGATATGGCCGAATCTAGCTTGGCCCCAAAAAGGTTTTCACCATCGAAGGGGATGCGGCACCAGTTTGACTTTGAGGCGGGATCTGCTGCTCAAGGTTTCAGCCAGAGGGCGCGTCTGGCCTTAACCGAGGCCAGCATGGCCCTGGATGAGGACCTTATGGCATCCACCGAGGCTTCCGCCACAAAATCCCCTGCGAGGCTCAGCTCCTGTAGGGCTCTAATGATCTTGTCTTGTTCAGCGCTCTCTGTCACGAGTTTCTCCGTGGAGGCTGACCAACTGGAGATGGCCTTGCCCACGGCGGCCAGTGCCACAGCTGGCCTACATGCGCCTCCTGCAGCTAGGTAGGCCCTCTTGAGATCGGTGTCTATCTTCCTATCCAAGATGTCCCGGAAGGTTACCGCGTCTTCGATAGGAAGTGTCACGTGGCGGGCTAGGCGCATAAGGGAAGCGTCCACCACCGGCGGAGTGACCAGGGGTTTTGCCTTTGGTTCCTTGAGCGGGTACAGTTTGGTGAGCCTATTATTCAGGCTCGACTTCAGCCACTCTTCCCTAATCATGTCGTCCAGTTCCTCAATAAAGGGGAAGGCTTCCGGATCCCTTTTGAGATTGGGAAAATACTTTTTCCGTTTTTGAGGGGCTTCCTGGGGTTCCTCCCAGTTGATCGCCTCTTTGACCGACTTCACAAAGGGCTCGATGAGAGAAAAATCGAAGCCAGCTGAGGCCTCTAGCTCCTCTTCCTCTGACTGGGAGTCTAGCTCTCTAGACGTACTCGGGGGAGTGGGAGAGGCGGTTCTGACGGACATTTCCGTGTCCGGGGCGGTCTGCATGGCTGAGGCCGCAGGTTCTCTAGGCTCCTGGACTTTTTCCCTGGTGGCCTCCTCGAAGCACCTGCGACAGGCAAGCTTGTCCGGGAGAGCAACGGCCCCGCATATCCAGCAGGCGTTGGCGGCTGGCCGGGGAAGAGGAACTGGTGAGCGATGTCTGCGTGGAGACCTTCTGCGGTGGGAGTGGCTGTGGGAGCAGGATCTGCTGCGACTCCTCCTGTGGCTTCTCCTATGGCCTGAGCGACTCCTTCTCCTGCTGCGACTCGAGTGGCTCCGTCTGTGCCCCGAACGGCTTCTTCCGCGAGAGGTCTCCCTGCGTCCGGATTTAGATGATCTTGAGGACCTGGTGGGGCTAACCGTTTAGGCAGCGTTAGTTGGTCCTGCACTCTTTTTCGATCTTCTCTACTTACCCATTGTCCTTCCCTCTTACCTATCACGTTGAAGGTGATCTGCTGGGGCAGTGGTCTCCATAGGAATAGAGAAAAGGCAGCCTAGCAACAATACAAAAGTAGGCACAGTAAGAGGAAGGAAGGCAGAGGGAGCAGAGAGAAAAAGAAAGGAGGAAAGGAGAGCAGTATGCAGAATGCACAGGGAAGGAGAGAGGGAGGAAGCAAAAGGCTCACTTACCTATTGGGGATGTGCTGGGATGCTCCTGGGATGAACTGTAGGTGGTTCCTGCTTCAAAACATTCAGGGGAATGGAAAAAAGGGAATCTGCACTTTTGAATTTGGCGCCGGGAGCGCCGTGCCGCTCGCGCATGCGCAGTAGCGCCGCGCGGCCGCCGGCGCCATCTTGGATCCTGGAAAGGAAGACACAGGATGCCCATTGTTCGTACTGCGCATGCGCGGAGGCGCCAGAACACTCGGCGCTGCTAGGTAGCAATGCACCGGGAGCAGTGGGACTACAGGGCCCAGGAGAACCATACAATAAGCGGCAAGAGGTGCCCCAGAAAACAAGGGAACAGCAGAAAATGAAAAACGGAGAACCACTGCAAGGTAAAAAAGCCTGTTTAAGGCTTATAAATGTAGTAAGGATGACCACATACCTTTAAGCCTATTTAAGGCTTTTCTTCCTAAGGCAGTAGTGGCAGTGCTTTAAAGACCTATTTAAGGCTTATCACAGCAGGCAGGTGCAGCAATACCCCTGAGATCACCAGAGTGAGGTTCCTTCCATTTAGCTTCGCTTAGAGGCTGTACCGGCAAGGACTTCCAAACCAGGAGAGGCTAGAACCTGGCTGGGGCGAAGCGGTAAGAGGGTGATGATCCGTGCGGTCCCAACAGGTGAGGAAAAATTAGAGAATACTGGGGCGGGGGCCGTATCGTCATCTTATAGTTATGTGGTCCAATCAGGTCGTGGAGGCGGAGCCACAACCCAGAGTGTATGCTGCCATGATGCAACAGGAAATACAGTTTTCAGAGCGATCGTCCAATAATCTTATTTTTAGTACACAGCTTTCGAGAGTTGACCTCAAATTTATCCAGAGGCACAAGCACAAAATGTATTTAGTTCGATAACAGAACAAATGATTTTCATTTAATTCAGTATTCTTCCGTAAAAAAATCGAGTGACCAAGTCCGCGCATGCTGGGATACGAAAGAATAAATTACAATACGATACAATACATTACATCACTACCGCAGCTGTATTCTGTCTTATGAGAATTTCTGTAACTTTAGTAACCCATTCGTTTTCGATACTGTATGAGACTAGCATGCAAAAAAAAAAAAAAGGTGAATAAGGAATAAGGGGTTAAATAGGAAGAAAAAAGAAAATAGAAAAGAAGAAGGGCGCACCGACCTAGTGCATTACCACAAACAGGTTTTATTTAAAATATATAAAAAGCAAAGGTACTACTCACAAAATGAGCATAGAAAAAGGCGTTTTCTTATCGGTCAAACTGCGTCTCATTGCAGCTACGAACAGAACCTGATGACAGGAAGGTCGGATGGTACCCCAAACGACTGAACGGCTGACGTGTTTCTGACCACCTAGGCTCTGAGGAAAGGGGTGCGCCCCAGAAACGCGCCAGCCGTTCAGTCGTTTGGGGTACCATCCGACCTTCCTGTCATCAGGTTCTGTTCGTAGCTGCAATGAGACGCAGTTTGACCGATAAGAAAACACCTTTTTCTATGCTCATTTTGTGAGTAGTACCTTTGCTTTTTATATATTTTAAATAAAACCTGTTTGTGGTAATGCACTAGGTCGGTGCGCCCTCCTCCTTTTCTTTTTTCTTTCAGTTGTATGAACACCCATTGTTCTGAGGAGGGCTGCAAGATCTGAGACTTTACTATAAAAAAATTTAAACCAAAGAGTGGAATACACCTTTTGTGGATAGCAACAACACCATAGCGCAGGAGATTATTGTTTTTTTGTCTTGTTAAATAGGAAGAACCGGTAGGGTTGATTTTTCAAAGTTCACCTCTTTGATCTGCAGATGAATGAAAAATAAATACCATGTAACAATAAGGTTTTTTTTTACAATGTATTTGCATACAAAACTTCTGCACAGTGTTCAGGAGCTCAGTTTTCACAGAGATAGCCCCAGATGCCATTTGAATAACCAAGATTTGCAAGGAAGAGCAGTAGGGGAAGGCATAAGTGAGAGGGAAAGCTGTATGGCATACATCATGTGTATTGGAATTGCTTAGAGCATATAAAGCATATATGTAGTGGTTGATTCCTAAAGAATCTGCATAGCCATAGTCCAAGTAGGCTTTATCTTGTGCTATTCCATTGTAAATGATTCATTTTAAACAGAAAATACCGCATTTGGCCACTAGATAGAGCTAAGTATCTTAAGAATTTCCTATAATACTTAGCTCCATCTATTGGCCAAAACAACTAGCCGCTAAAGGCTGCTAAGAGATACTCCTCTTCAGACCTACCCTACTTGAATGTGACCTGCTTGAGTTCATTTTTAATGTTTTATTCATGAATCTTGTCTTAGGTGACACAACTTCATGCTACGTGCCTTACATGACATTTTATATGTACATTTTAATTCTTTGGTCCCTTCCTTGTGAAGTGTTGCCAGAAAGCTCAGTTAATAGCTTGTGACTTGAGTTTGTGAGCTATTTAAGGATCGCATTGTCAATATGTAGTTTGATTCCGGTTAAGAAAAGGGAGTGGTACAATCATTCTGCCAATTCTGGAAAGAGTTTGATGTGTTTTTTTATCTACCTTCAGCAAAAGGGTACCTTATGATTAAAATGACCTAACAAATGTTTTTTATTTAGATAAAAGAAAGAAGGGGCAGGTGGAACTTTTAAGGTACCAAGGAAAACAGTAAATTTGAAAAAATATATACATTTTATTTAAACAATTCTTTAAAATCGCAGTAAACATTTACAAGAATCACGTATTATTTCTTTGAACATATACAACCACTTCTTACTCTACATGTTTCGCTCAGAGGAGCTTCTTCAGGAGTTTTTTGAGAAGTGTCGCATGAAGTATTATATACTTGTAGTGCCGACACTTTTCTAAAGTGTGCGCTATAATGCAAATTTTGTTTTTCCAGAATGGTAACGGAGTTCTGGGGGTTAATTGTATACGTCTTTTACTTTGGCGTCAGTTTGGCTGGGCTGTACTGGAGTTCTGCCTGGTCAAAGGTGCAGTGAGGCACCTGTGACAGGCTGAAAACCAAGCCTGGTTGGACGTGTTAGGTACCCATCTTTCTCAGAGCCAATTAGTGGGCGCGTCTTGCCCCGCTGGGTAGTCTGGGAAGGGGTATTTAAGATGCTGAAGTCACGTGTTCAGGGTTCGGCTTGCTCTTTGATTCCTGGTTCCGGTCCGGACCAACCCTGTGAGGGGTCCCGGACCCAGGAGTGTCTGCTGTCCCCGTGAGCATGGTCATCTTGACCAGCCCCAGAGGCCCTCATGGTCTGGGGTGGGGATCCGTCCGTTCCCGAGCCTCGGAACTGGCTAGTTCTTGGCCCAGTAACTGAAGGAGGATTCTGAGGTGTCCCGGTGTGCTCTCGGCATTGGAGAGACACAGCAACTCGTACAAGCGACCAGGGGAGGACTCTTCGGAGGGGGGCCAAGAAGCTGGCCGCTCGGTAAGAGCCTGGGAGCTGAAATTGTATGGACACTAGAGAATCCCCATTTCTTACGGTATCGCCAAGGCGGCTGAAAGATCCAGGTACCGTGGGAAAAGTTCCTAATTTATCTTCAGTTACAACCTAGTCTGTGGCAGAGACTTTGCAAATTTTCCGGATCACTTGTTGGCTGTTAAATCTACAGTTAGAGGTTTATCCAGCAGTGAAGCGCCCAGTTGCGAGTGGCTACTCTCTGGGCTATCTAAGGAGACATTCAGTGAATGTCAGCAGTTCTGAAGTGCCTGAGTTTCATCACCCGTGCCCTCTATTCCCAATTGAGAGACTGTGTTATAGTTGAACGTTACCCTTGCAAATAAAAATCCTTAAAAGGACTTTTGTGTGTCAGCCTCTGAAGTTACTGGGTACTAACCCTGGGAACCCCTAGACAACGAACGACGAGCTACAAGGAGGAGGTAATTGGTAAGCCCAGCAAATTCATAGCCGCCCCCAGGGGTTATGGCGCTACATACTATAAGAAAAACAACAATTGTAAATAAATATGCTTAAAATTGCCATAAATAAAATCACATGGCATGTCAATAAGACATACCTATATGTGTTTTGTTGAGAGATAATCATACATTTTGTAGAATACATTTTATACAAAATAATGATTTTTTTTTAGATGTTATCAAACTTCCTTCAAGGGTTGAATAAAATATCAGATAGATACAAGAAATTAAGATTTTTTTTTTTGCAATTTTCAGAACCCCCGTATATTATTTAGTTCTTTCTTTAGTTTTGGCCGGTTATCCAAGATGCTGAAAATAATTAGATCAACTCCATGAAGATTTGATGTAAAATACCTTTCCACAAGAAAGGACTTTGCTATATAAAATTTAAAGCTTTGAAAAGGAAATAGCCATGAATTGCCAGCTATCGGAGAGTTAATCCTTAATAGTTCTAAGGAACGGTATGTTGATAATCCAAGATCAAATATGTCTGTGGCCATCCTAAATAAATAGAAAATAGGTGGTGCCGTGATGGGTAATAATTAGATGAGTTTTGGCAGAAGCCCATTCCTGCCTGCTCTTTGGATGACCAGTCTCTACTCTATTGTTGCATCAAGAATGGTGCTGTCTATTGTCTTGGACTGTCCAAAGTGTGTCTTGCAGGTCTACTGTTTCTGAATCAGTGACACTGTTTTCTATCAATGTTACATACTATAGTTACATAGTTGTTAAAGTTGAATAAAGACACCAGTCCATCCAATGTATTGAAGACGGTAGGTCTGGATAATTGCCAAGCAAAACATCCTGGACTTGACGTGGTTAACGCTAGCTCATGGCTGAGCTTGGGATCATTTTTTTCATCCGGTGATCAGCTGTTCAGTAAATGTGATCTGGGCAGCTCTACAGCCTCCTGATCATTCATAAGCCTCATACACACGATCAGACTTTGTACCAACTTTCCCGTGGATTTTTGTACAAAGGGCGTTGGCCCCAAGTTGGTATTGCATACACACGATCGGACTTTTTAGGCAACAAACATGAACGTAGTGACGTTTCAACGTACTGACGACACTTCAAAAGAGGACGTTCAAATACTTCAGCGCCACCTTTGGTCAACTTCTGTATTGTTGTCTGATCTTTTTCATTGGTTCTGAGCATGCGTGTTTGTACTTTATACAAAAGTCCGATGGTTTTGTGTACACACGGTCGGACTTTGCTCCATCAGACTTTTGTTGGCAGAAAGTTGGCCCGTTCGCACAGCCAATAAAAGTCAGATGAAAACTGAAAAAGTTGGTCGGATGGAGCGTACACACGGTCGGATGTTGGTCAAAAACAGCTAATTTGCATGTTTGTTGTCAAGAAGTCAGATTGTGTGTAAGGCCCTATACAGTGATGAGAAAGGCTGTCCCCCCTGCCACTGCTCATGGTGGTTCCTGGGCTCTCCCTTTCCTCCAGGAGTTAAGGACCATGGTAAATGGCAGTAACTTTGAGAGCAGGAGGTGATCAGAGAGCAGATAAGGAACCTGCTGGAAGCAACTAGCATTATGATACTTCCGGGTTCACAGCTTTCATTCCTAGGCTACAGTAGCCAAGGCTGCAGCTAATCAAGCCCTAGCTACAATAGAGGGCAGGGAAGACATTTGGGGTCTAATAGACCCCTGATGTCTCCATAAAGAGGACCTTACCATGCTATCATATAGGGATCTTCTTAGCCCCCTTGTGATAGCAATCAAGTTAAATAGTTAATGTTAAAAAAATGTATACATGCAAATGCCAATGTTTGTACCCTGTTTCCCCGAAAATAAGACCTAGCGTGATTGTCGGTGATGGCTGCAATATGAGCCCTACCCCCCAAATAAGCCCTCGTTAAAGTCTTTGTAGGTCTTATTTTCAGGGTAGGGCTTATTTTCGGGCTAACAGGGTAGGGCTTATTTGGGGGGTAGGGCTTATATTGCAGCCATCACCGACAATCACGCTAGGTCTTATTTTCGGGGGAAACAGGGTAGGTCCCACATGTGTATGTAAGCAGAGATTATGTCATGCATTTAAGGCATGGCTGCAAATGAGTGAGAGCAATAATTCTAGGACCATGATTCATGGTTTACTCTAAAATTATAACCTGTAAAGGCTTTTTAAGAATCAATAATTAAACATTTTAGGTACCATCATCTTTCGCCATTTCACAGGCGCACACAATTTTGAGTCTCGACATGTTTGGTTTATTATTATCATTATTATTTATTTACGTTTGACACAAACCCATATTGGGTATTATATTATGTTTGTGTACACTAAAATTTATTTTATTAAATTTTTTTCCCCAAAATATGGGTTTCATAAACAGCTGTGCAAATATTGTGTGACGTAAAATAAAATTCAACTTCCACCATTTTATTCTACAGGGACTTAAAAAATAAATAAATAAATAAAAATAATGTTTGGGTGTTCTAAGTGATTTTCTGATTTTAACCACTTGACCTCTGGAAGGTTTTACCCCCTTCATCACCAGAGCATTTTTCAACACTGCTCTATGTTAACTGGCAATTGCGCGGTCCTGCAACACTGTACTCAAATTCAATTTATATTATTTTTTTCACACAAATAAAGCCTTCTTTTGGTGGTATTTGATCATCGCTAGGTTTTTTATTTGCTGCGATATAAACAAAAATTTTAACAAAAATATATTTTCTACTTTCTGTTTTAAAACATAACCAATAAAAATCCAAAAATCTAATTTCTTGATAAATTTAGGCCAAAATGTATTCTGTTACATGTTATCTTTGGTAAAAAAAAATTTAAAATAAGATCCCAAAAAGTGTATCTGAACTGGTTTGTGCGAAAGTTATAGCGTCTACAAGCTATGGTATATATACTGGAATTTACGCAGCTGTAAACGAAATACTGTAATGACGGTGATCAGTGACCTAAAGTGTGACTGTGATAGTGTGGTGAGCAATCTGGTGCTAACAGACACTGGCTCGGAGGGTCACTAACTGACACTGAGTTACATCGCTCGTGACACTAATACAGTGATCAGTGATAATACTGTACTGTATACTGACACTGGCTGGGAAGGGGTTAACACCCAGGGGCAATCAAGTGGTTAAAGTGTTACTAAACCCACAACAGTACAATCAGTCTGTATATGCGGTAAAGCATGCTTGTGATACTCACTGGGGAACCCAAGGGGTTAATCCTCTGCATTGTGTAAAAAGGCTGTTTGATCCTGTCTGCTCTGAGCAACTGAATTAATAGATTACATTTGGTAATAGGGAAAATCCCAATTCAGGAACCCAACCCAAAGATGTTCACATGACTTCACAAACATCCAAAAACCTGTTCTGTCACATTGTAATAAAATGAACTGTACACCGGACACAGCTGCCGCGCTTTATCTCGGTGTGGCAACATCACTATATAAGTGTAATCAAATTATATGTAAACTGAATGACATTTGGCTTGCAAAAGCACAGTGAGTCATTAGCTATTCCTACATGTTTTTATAATAAAATATTAGCCTCCACGTTTTTTTCAACTTTTATTGCATATCAGCGGGGCTTTTTTTCTCGGAGAATAGGTGCAGGAACCCCCCCCCCATCTGAGTGACCCCTTGTCTCTGCCCCCTACCCACCTCTGACCACCGTCCCTTGATTCCACCCTCTACCCACCTACCAGTCCTCCCCTTTTTAGAGAATACAGGGCCAAGTATTATTTTGTGGTGCTAAATCATTTGTATGGAATATATTAATGATAAAAAGAAAAGCAGTAAAATAGATCCCCTGCAGCCAACAACAATAGAATCCCAGCAATAGATCCCCACACAACAACAGACTCCCCCAGCAACAATGGACACCACCCCAACAACAATAGATTCCCTGCAGCAACAGTGAACCACCCACAACAAAATATCACACCCAGTAACAAAATATCCACCTAAGCAACATTAGACCCCCCAGCAGCAACAATAGATCTCCCAGCAGCTAGCATCAATAGATCCCCCAGCAGCCAGTAAACAAGTAGACCTCTCCCTCAACAGTAGATCCCTTTCAGCAACATAAGACCCCCCAGCAACAATAGATTCCCCATCAGCAACAATAGACCCTCACACAAAATCAGATCCCCACCAGTGACAATAAATCCCCCAGCAGCCAACATCAATAGACCCTCCAGCACACCCCACACCCCATGCTATTACATACATTCAGTGCTGGAGGTGCCGAAACTGCGTCCCCCTGCGTTCCCGCTGAAAAAAAGCCCTGCATATCAGTATTGCTAGTCTCCTGCAGCTTCTTTAAAACCTGTCAACATGCATGCCAGCAATGGCTGCAAGTAATTTTCTGATAGGCTGCTTTCACACTGGGGCGGTTTTAAGGCGGTACAGCGCTAAAAATAGCGCCTGTACACCGCCTGAAAAAACCGGCCCCATTCACTCCAGTGTGAAAGCCGGCGGGCTTTCACACTGGAGCGGTGCGCTAGCAGGACCGCAACAAAAGTCCTGCTAGCAGCATCTTTGGAGCGGTGAAGGAGCGGTGTATTCACCGCTCCTATACCGCTCCTTCCCATTGAAATCAATGGGAAACCGCGGGGATACCGCCCGCAAACCGCCGCTGCAGCGGCGCTTTGCGGAGGTTTTTAACCCTTTTGCGGCCGCTAGCGGGGGTTAAAACCACCCCGCTAGCGGCCGCATACCGCGGGTAAAACGATGGTAAAGCAGCGCTAAATATAGCGCTGCTTTACCGTCGCCGCACCGCCCCAGTGTGAAAGCAGCCATAGGGAAAACAGAGTAACGTGGCTGGGCAATGAGCATTGGCCTGTCTGCTTGTGGATTCCAATAGGGGGAGTGTGTGACAGAATGACAACGCAGGGAACCATTGGGACACAGGAACAGAGAGTTGTCACACTATGACAAAAAAAAAAAAAAAGACCTTTTCCATGGCAGGATGGCTAAAGCTGCCAATATATCAATATTCAAACTTTAAGTAACTTTAATTATAATAAAGCTTAGATGAAATGGTAATGATTGCATCTACCTATAATTTAGAGCAGTCTTTCTCAACTTTTTACCTCAGGGGAACCCTTGAAGTAATTTTCAGGTCTCAGGGAATCCCTGTTAAAATGAACTAATTAGGGGTTAGAGGGGTAAAATACCCAGTTAGTGGAAAGAATGCCCCTTACAGTGGTGATCAAAATGTGTTCCTTACAGCAGTGGTCAATGTGAAGAGTTCTCCCATACATTGGTGATCATTGAGAAGAAAACCCTTTTTTCAGTGGTGGTAAGAATGCCACTCTTATGCCCTGTACACACGATAGGACATTCCGACAACAAAATCCCATGTTTTTTTTCTGACGGATGTTGGCTCAAACTTGTCTTGCATACACACGGTCACACAAAGTTGGTCGGAAATTCCGAACGTCAGGAACACGGTGATGTACAACACGTAGGACGAGCTGAGAAAAATGAAGTTCAATAGACAGTGCTGCTCTTCTGCTTGATTCCGAGAATGCGTCGGAATTGTGTACACACGATCAGAATTTGCGCAAATGGATTTTGTTGTCGGAAAATTTGAGAACCAGATCTCAAATTTTGTGCAACGGTAACTCCGATGGAAACTGTCCGATGGAGCCTACACACGGTCGGAATTTCCGACAACAAGCTCCGATCGCACATTTTCCGTCGGAGAGTCTGACCGTGTGTACAGAGCATTACAGTGGTGGTCAGTAAGAAAAGTGTCCCCTGTACGTCTGTGGTCAATGAAAAGATAGACCCCCCCTTAACAGTGATGGTCTGAATGCCTCCCTTACAGTAGTGGTCAGTGAGAAGAGTGCCCCCCTTATATAGGTGGTCAATAGGAAGAATGCCCTCTTTACAGTGGTAGTCAAAAATACTACCCTCGCAGTAGTTGTCAGTAGTGGTCAGTGGGAAAAGTATCCCCTTTAGATTTGAGGTCAATGAAAAGAAATCCCCTGATACAGTGGTGGTCAGAATGCCTTATTTACAGTAGTGGGCAATAGGGATGAGCCGAACACCCCCCGGTTCGGTTCGCACCAGAAAATGCGAACAGGCAAAAAATTTGTGCGAACATGCAAACACCATTAAACGAACATGAAAAATCAAAAGTGCTCATTTGAAAGGCTTATATGCAAGTTATTGCCATAAAAAGTGTTTGGGGACCTGGGTCCTGCCCACGGGGGACATGTATCAATGCAAAAATAAGTTTTTAGAATGGCAGTTTTTTTCAGGAGCAGTGATTTTAATAATGCTTCAAGTAAAACAATAAAAATGAAAATATTCCTGCAAATATCATGTCTGGGGGTCCCCTTAGTCTGCCTGTAATGTAGCACATCTTTGCAAAGTTTATTACAGTCCCGCAGCAACATAACATTTCTAAAAGAAATTGCTTGCGGCTGTAATGTATTGTTGGCTCCCGGTAATATTGCTGAAAAACCATTGAAAAGAAACCGGGTGCCATTTAAAAAAAAAATTTTGGCGAGGGGTCCCACTTAACCACTTCAATACTACATATATATACACTGCCTGCACTGACTGAATGTAGAGTCTACACTGAATATCTAGTCTACACTAAATGCAGAGTGTACAGTAGACTGTATATATTAAATACACTGCCACTTCCTAACTAACCTATGTGCCTAATCTAGCTCAATCTATCTCTGTCCACAGTCACACACTATACACGGCCGTTATGTAAGCAGCCTGATATAGTGTGGGGTGTGAACTTAGTCCCCCTGAGCCATGATTGGCCAAATGCACCCTGCCTTTGCCAATTATGGCTGTCGCAGTAGAGTATGCAGGTCAGGTGCATTATAGGGCATTCCGCTACATTCGAATTTCCGGCAAACCCCCCCTGTAATAGTTGCTGTTCGGTGAATGGGCAAACACCTGATGTTCTAGTCGAGGTGGTTTCAGAGGTGGTTCTGGCTAACTCAGTAGATTGCTTTAAGAAAGGCCTGAATACTTTCCTATGTGATAACAAAAACTCGCCACCGCCCCCATCTACAGCTGGCTATCGCAGTAAGAGGCATTAGAAGGCTAAAGCAGATAACAACAAAGCCTGGGGAATGCCCAGGATAAAACCAAGCCTACTTACCAACCGGCTTGCAGACAACCAAATTAACCTGTCTAACAGTATGCGTTAAAAACAGGGGTTTAGTCCGCACGCATTTGCAAACGCATGCGTAAGCCACAGAGCCTCGTCAAGGCACCCTGATATCTGTGGTCCTAACACTAAACTAAGAGTGTCCCCATGGGTGGTGGCAAGTAGGCTTGTTTTTTTTCCTGGGCATTCCCCAGGCTTTGTTGTTATCTGAATACTTTCCTAAATGTACATAATATAACTGGGTACTAATATTTATAGGTAAAGTTGATCTAGGGAAAATCCGATTGCCTCTTGGGGGATCAGAAAGGGATTTTTTCCCCTGATGTAGCAGATTGGAGCATGCTCTGCTGTTTTATTTTTTGCCTTCCTCTGGATCAACTGTGGGTATAGAATTGGGTATATTGGATTGTACGATATTTTACATTTTTATTTATAATTTTTTTTATTTTTATGGTTGAACTGAATTGTCTTTTTTCAGCCTAGCTAACTATGTAACTATGTAACTATGTAAGAACATCAAGCTTATCCCTAATGGTCAATAGCAACAATGTCTTCTTTACAGTGGTGGTCAAAGAATACCACTCTTACATTAGTGGTCAGTAGAAAAATGTCCCCATTAGAGTTCTGATCAATGAAAAGAAGTCCCCAGTTACAACTCTGGTCAGAATGCCTCCCTTACAGGAGTGGTCAGTGGGAGAAGCATTCACCTTACATTGGTGGTCAATGGAAAGAATGACCTCTCCTACAATGGTGGTCAGAATGCCTCTCTTACAGTAGCGGTCAGTTGGAAAAGTGTCCCCCTCATATTAATGGTCAGTGGAAAGTAATGCCCCCCGTTACAGTGGTGGTCAGAATGCCATCCTTACAGACAGCTAAAAGATAATTAGTGTCATGCTGCCAGCTCTGCAGAGTGCCATTGGACCTGGAACTTTTCAGGAACCAACAGATGGGAGACCAATCAGTCCCAGCCCAAGGAACCCCTAGTCATCTCTGGAGGAACCCTGGGCTTCCACTGAACTCTGGTTGAGAATGGCTTTGAACTATGCAGTTTTGTGATGGCCTTTAGACCATCTTTTCATGCAAAACCACAAAACGTAATTGATGCATTCAATCTAATAAACGGGGAGCTATAATCATGTTATTTTCCATTATGCTTACGCACTTCTCTTTCACTGTGTCAGCAGGGAAATCAATGTGCCAGAGCCATTTGTATGTAGACACACAAGCATGTTTGCTGGAGCTTTGGGGTGCACACCCTAATGCAATAGGCTGCGCACATCTATGCCCAAGTCCTTGAATCTAAAGGTTCTACATCCTACCAGATTTTTTACTATTAGTGCTTTTTCAGATGGGTGGCTACCGTTTTCTGAAAAAGCAATCTGCGGTGGATTGCTTTTTAGAACGTAGTGGAACAGGGGCTCAAGCAACCCTGCTGCCTCCTGAATATCTGCTTTTTTTTAAATCCCAGGGAGATTATATATTAAAATACCACGCAGCAACCGCAAACCCAGCATTTGGTTCATGGTTGTACCACGCTCTCCTCGACCTTATCTGCGTTACAATTGCCTTTGGCATGAAGCAAAGCCTTATGACTGTGGCATATTTTTCTGCCAAGCCTGGTGGAGGGCAGTTGAGGGCGCAATGGCTGGGCGGTCGAGGGGGTCAGCTCAGCCACCTGTCTGTTTTTTTTTTTTTGTTTACTTAGTGTAGTATTTGGTGGTAAACAATAAATCAGCTTTATAGTTTTAAAAAAGGTACTCACATAAACAGTGTGGTAGCGATGTACATTCAAAACGAGCGCCGAGCTCGTAGCCAGTGCGTCACTTCCGGGGTCCGTATCCTACGCGTGTCGTCACCGTCACGTGACTTCATCGGGGATGAAAAGCATTTGTCCTATTGTAGATGACTGGCACAATATTGGAAATATATAGCAAGTGAAATAAAATAACGTGAACAATATTCCTATAGAAAAGTGATAAATCCTGGTTGAAAAAATATGTAAATCCTGTTTAAAAGTAAACTTGTGATAGACAAATATGATAAATCCTTTTTAAAACAATATTAGTCTATAAATGGAGACAAGTGGCTGGATTAAAAAACTTGATCAGCTGGTGAAAAAAAGTGATGTATGTAGTGACAGTTGATATCTCCGAGAAATGTCAATGTGTAGACTGTAATTAATAAGTCCCTCCACCAATATAGCAAAAGTGCTACAGAAAACGGCAAAACTTCAGTGATGACACCTGTGGTTGTGCAAGCAGCTCACCTTACTGCCATAAGGTATACAGCATTATTTCATCACAGGTGTTAGATAGGATGGCGGATGCAAAATATAACAATCCCCTCGAGGCTGTGTATGATTGCTTGAATCGTCTCAGTGGCAGGTTTAAAACATATGGCGAGACAAAAACATAAAGTTCATAGCATAATTCTGCAAGGTAGAAGGGGGCAGGACAAAAGAAGATCCACAAGTGATAAACTCACTTTTATAATAAGAGCGTAGGCATCAATCCACGAACGCCGAGTTCATAAGCCCCTGTGTGTGGTCCTGGGTCTGCTCTTTCTCCAAAATCTCTTCCGATATGGTTCAGTAAATTATGTTTTTAAAATATAAATAGAGAGATGCCCATAGCGTGATCCCGTTTTAAAACAAATTTATTAATAATTAGGGCTGTGGAAATTAAAGATTAATTCCTCGATTAATCGTACATTTTTTGGATCGATCAAAATTCTTTTGATCTGTACTCACCTCTCCACCGGCTTCAGGGAGTTCCGTCGGAGATCCGGTGACGTCACGGGCTCCTCCCCCTTCCCCAAGTGCCTCTGTCTGTGAAGGGAAGGGGGGAGGAGTCCGGTGGAGTCGAAGTTCTGATTGAACGTAACGCGTACGGGGGAGGAGCTACGTGTGACGTCACCCGCTGCTGCCCTACGGAACTAACACGATTGTCGGCTTTACATGCTGTGTTTTTATCATCTTTATGCAAGTAGTTTGTGTTTGAACACAAAAATTAAATCTTATACTTAAGCGGTGAGCACTTAGATCTTTTATTTCTACCCATGACCTGGCATCCTTGCTGAGGTGAGAGAAGTTTATGGTCCGTGTTAACCCTTTTGATACCCGCTTGCATGACCACCTGTTTGCACAGGGGTCCATGCCATAAGGTGAGAGTGATTAGTCAGACTGGAGGTGGAGGGATTGTCACGCTACTGTGGAAAAAAAAATTACTTACGTCAGTGCTACAGTTTGAATTTAAAACGTATTTGTGAACTGTGAAGTTAAGTCATGGATTGTGGAAACTAACTAGTGTCGGGTGATTATATATAGTGTATACCACATTTGCCACTGACTAATGCAGAGTTGCAATGCAAGGAGATCAGCTAAAAGTAGTTGGATCTGTATGTGCGTTATAATTAATCGAAATTAGTCGATTAATCGATTTTAAAAAAAATCGATTAATTGAACACAAAAATTTTAATCAGTAACAGCCTTATTAACCATAGAAACTCACATTTAAAAATGACACAGATAGCACAAATCAGGAACCAATATATATTAATATATCGTTTGAAGAAAAGAATACACAAGACCTTGGAGGTCACAAGGTGAGAACTCTCAGCCAGCTTGAGTCCAAATGGATATTTTCCATGGACACCTTTGCCCCCAAAGGGCTTAATATCGAGTTTGACTTGAATTGCTTCCTTAGCGACTTTTAAGTCGCATTTTTATAAGAGAACTTTTATAAGAGACCTTTTTTATATTATTAATTTCTTATCACCTTCCGTCACCATCACTTCTATATGTATTTAGGTATCATGTGTAATCCGTCATATTTACTCTCCATGTGTCTATTGCTTTACCAATGTGAGAAGTATGTATTTTTTACCTCTGGTCCTATTTCTGATATTTTACCAGCTGCTACTGTCTTTTTATATATATATATATATATATATATATATATATATATATAATTTTTTATAGTTATTATTATTTTTCTCTCTTTTTATTCCCTTTTTTTTTATATATATATATTTCTCTAATAATTTTTATCTATTTTTTGCCACTTTGCTTGTTTTTATCGAATAGTTTTAGGGCGATATACATATTAAAATATAATATTTTTTATATTTCTAATATACCACATTGTTTGAGGATTGGTCATACATTCTGTAATATATCCCTCATATTCCATAAAGTCCTATGTGCCCGTTTGTACAAAATTATTGATCTATTTCTTTAACAGCGGTCTTATGGACCATTGCAAAATGGCCCCTGCATCGTATTATGTTAGGTCTGCATTTTGGTATGTTAAGTTGGTCTTCTCTAACATGGCCGCACGTAGTTCTTTTCATCGCCCTATGTAGGATATTGTGTGCTTACAGCAAACTTATAGAAAATGGCAGGGGTATCGGCTCCATTCATTCCAATGGTAGGCTACAATAAAATGGCCGCTGTACACTTAAAGTGGATGTAAACCCACTATCATCATTTTTAAACTACTGCAATATTGGTTATCTAGAAGGATATACATGCCTCCTGCATGTATACTTACCTGTCAAATGTCTCCCCTCTGTCTGCTATGAGACCCGAAAAACTGCAGATTTTGTGGGTGGGTCTGTTTTCCAGGGCTCAGTGGGTGGAGTCGTGATGTCAGTACCTCTACACTCCCCTTATCAACATGCATTTTCTCCTGTGTATTTCTTACACTGAACTTCTGCAATGATCACTAACATCCAGTCAAAACCCAAAAAAGTCCCCACATGACTTCAGCATGCCAAATCATGCTGAGGTGTGGAACAGCCAATCCCTCCAGAGCTGCTAAAGAAAGGAGTGGGGGTGGGAATTAAAAAATAATGCATGTCTTAGGCTAGTGCACGAGATATGTAAATCACCTGTCAATCACAGCAAGGGGGAAGAATGGACAAAGTTTTCACAGTTTGTCCGTTTTATTTCACTGAAAAAAGATATGAGGATTGCTCAGAGCTGGATTAACTCTTTGTGGCAAGACTGGGCACAGCTGATCTGAAATCCCATACTCTATATTGTGCCAGACAAAAATAAAATAAAAAACTTCCGGGTTTACATCCACTTTAATTAAGGACAAGTTTTTTACCCAGTATAATCCCCTGATGAAGTCACGTGGTGTGCCGATACGCGTCGGGATTGGAGCACTGGGTTCAGATATATCTGACTGTAGGATACGAGCTCGACGCTCGTGGTTTGCTGCGCTATCTGTGCCATTTTTAAATGTGAGTTTCTATGGTTTTACATTATTAATAAATTTGGTTTAAAAACGAGATCACGCTATGGGCATCTCTCTATTTATATTTTAAAAACATCATTTACTGAGCCATATCGGAAGCGATTTTGGAGCAAGGGCAGACCTAGGGCCACACACAGGGGCTTACGAACTCGGCGTTCGTGGATTGATGCCTACGCTTTTATTGTAAAAGTGAGTTTATCACTCGTGGATCTGCTTTTGTCCCACCCCCCTCTACCTTGCGGAATTATGCTATGAACTTTATGTTTTTGTCTCTCCATATGTTTTAAACCTGCCACTGAGACGATTCAAGCAATCATACACCAGCTGATCAAGTTTTTTAATCCAGTCACTTGTCTCCATTTATAAACTAATATTGTTTTAAAAAGGATTTATCATATTTGTCTATCACGTGTTTACTTTTAAACAGGATTTACATATTTTTTCAACCAGGATTTATGGTCTAGAGCCCTACGGACGACATGAGTAAAGATGACATATAGGAACAACACAAAACTCACCAACATGAAATAGACCTGAAAGTGTGCCTTGGTCTACCGTATGGTACACCAAAATAAGGGGGCATACCCTAGATAAAGAATGATAAGAAGTAGTTATGGAATAATGTGGAATGAGTATTCAGTCCGAGGTAAGAATACTTGGAAGAGGCTTTTAAAAGGGGAGGGTGGGTGGGTATCACGCACAGGAAACCGACAAAGACCGGCGGCCTTTGGGCTGCTTAAATACCCTCCGGGCTCCTCCCATAACTTCAGGCCGGTACCCGGCCTTCCAATTTATGGTCTAGAGCCCTACGGACGACATGAGTAAAGATGACATATAGGAACAACACAAAACTCACCAACATGAAATAGACCTGAAAGTGTGCCTTGGTCTACCGTATGGTACACCAAAATAAGGGGGCAAAACCTTCAGGTAGGGGATAATTATTTATTAAAGGTAATGTGACTGATTAAGACGAGCAAAGGCCTGAGCCATCTCTAACTGTGGGTCAGGAATGTAGCGAGAGAAGCAGGCCGATTTCCGCCGACCCAGTTCCTTGATCACATGGTCCGGAACCCCCTGTCTTGAGGCCGTCGTGGCCGCCCCAATCCGGAATGAATGCCCGGAGTACTGGCTGGGGCCCAACTGAAGATTGCCGAGAAGGACCCGGACATGTTCCACGAACTGCGACGAGTTGAGGGGTTATACCGGAAAGGGTAGAAGCGGACTGGACCCTGGGCGGTCGGATAGCAGTGCCGTCAAACGGTTTAACACGGCAACTGGGCACCAGTTGTTGTGAGTCCTGTACAGGTGAACATCTACTCCGGAACCTCGCTGCTGAGTTTTGGATGTCGCCAAGTGAAGGACGTAGTGATCCTGGTGGCGGCAGAGACTACTTCTATGCAAGGCTGGACCGGCTGGGTGGCTGCGAGTGAACTCGCTGGCCGTAGAAACCCATAAAACGCCATGTGTATCGCAGCCTGCAGGACGGTGCTGAGGAGGAGACCGAAAGGGGACCTATCCAGGATGTCAGACATTCCCTTGAAGATCTCCCCCGTGGTAGGCAGCCGCTTCGGGCTGACTGGCGGCTGGTGTTTCTGCACTCCCCGTAGTAGAGCCCTCACTGCGTGGCAGGAGAACACCGAAGGCCTTGCGGGGTCTTGAAGCGACAAGTAGTGCGGCACCCCGGCCACGTACTGGCGTATCGTGCTGTGTGACAGTGCTAGGTGAGAATGACAATAAGCGCTGAGTTAAACTTCCCTGGAATGAATGAGCAGTAAACATTGAACTGATGCTGTAGGGACAGCTGGACCAGTATGCGGAGGAAGGACATGACGGGCCTGGATTTAGGCCTGCCCTTGCTGATGATCTTGGCTGTGGCTTGATTGTCTGTCGTGAAAGCCACAGTCTGTCCAGACCAATGGTGACCCCATAGGTGAGCGGCTGTTACGATGGGGAAGAGCTCAAAGAGGGCTGACGTGGTAGTGAAGCCTGGTGTGGCTAATAATTGAGGAGGCCAAGGGGCGGCGAACCACAAATGGCCAAAAATGGCGGCGCATCCTGTGGATGTCGCCGCATCGGTCACCACCTGAGGTGACTGCGTGGACATGACTGGGATGAACAGGGACACACCGTTCCAATTACCAAGAAAGTGTTCCCCCATGGCCAGATCTGCCCTGGCTGCCCAAGGGCTACTCTTAGACCCGAAGGTCAAATTGGTCGCAAAACAATATCGCTCCCTCCACTTGATGAGGGGACGAGCGAGTTGAGACTGGGAGCGACGGAAGAATGAGGCGCTGACAGATCATACACCAGACGTTTTATTTGAAAAAATATTCCCTGTACAAGCCCGATAGGGCTAACCCTCCAGATGTTAAAGGGAGACTGACTGAACGGGCCTATCAAGAAGTCCCGATCCAACTCCGTCTGCAGAAGGACGTCAATCGCTGGCACATCTGTTGCTGCTGAGCGTAGGTTCGGACATTCGTGGGTGGAGTGGGGCAGGGTGATGAGCCCGGTATGAAACCCATCGGTGAAACCCCGGATGAGGTAGCTGGCGAGTGACGGAGTGGGGTGTGAGGTCAAGTAAACACCGAGCCAAAGGGCATTGACCCGGCTTAGTTGTGGTTCTTCTGTTTGACCTCACATAGAATCCTGGGGTGCGCCCTCTGGCATAAGGTGCAAACGTGCAAGAGCCGGCACTGGCTGAAATTGCAGGAGCCGTAATTGAAATTGTTGCAAATGGCGGCTCCCCCAACCATCCGCACCGGACGTCCCAACTTGTCCACCTTTTGCCCTTGCGCCGGGGCCTGCTGAGCCTGGCTCGTGCTGGTAGAGGCCGTGCTAGCTATCGGATGGACAGAGGCTATGTTGGCACACCAGACCGTGGTGTGGGACGCTGACTGACAGACAGCACATAGCGGGGAGCGAAGACCCGCGAAGTGGCGGCAGAACAACTCCGTGTCCACTACGCTCCAGTCCGTTGTCAAATGAAACTGTGAGAATCTGGCTGCGGCTTTGGCCGAGAAGGACCGATGATAGTCGTAGAACGCTGAGCCACCGTATTTGTGGCCCAGGTCTACGATCAAATGGAGGTAGAGGTCCAGTTCCTCCAAACTGCCGGGGGAGGCTGAGCACAGCACGTCCCTAAACATGCCGAAAGCGAGCGTGAACTCGGGCACCGTGAGCTTTCTGTTGAGCCTCGGATCCTTCGCTTTCAAAACCACCGAGACGTCCCCCCAGGTGTAGGCCTTGTTCTCGGCCAAGTCATGGACCGAGATCATGAGTGAGGCCAGGTTAACGTCTCTGCCCTCTAAAATGTCCTTCCTAACGCTGGGTGGCACCAGGTGGGAAGGGTGAACGGTAGTCGTGGCAAGCTCACAACCTGCGACCGGTGCACTGATGGCTGGGACCACCGCAGGGTCCGGAACCGTGGCAGCCGGGCTAGTCTCTAGACGAGACACCCTGTCCTGGACCTCAACGATTGAGGAAGACAGGGGGGACACGAGGGTGTGTAGCTGAGCGACGGCGGCTGAAATCGATTCCAGAGACGCCTGCTGGCTGCTGGGGCTTGCTGCGGCCGGTGGTGGGAAGAGGAGCCTGAATAGCTCTGCCTTCCTGGCCGCGGCCGAGAAGGGTATCCCTCTGCGTCTCAGCTCGGCGGACAGCCTGGGAATTGTCCATGCCCTAAGGGACTGGACACTGCCAGCCTCGGAGGCTGATGCCGGAGATAGCGGGGTGGTGAGGTCATCGCTGCCGACTGATGACATGGCGGCTGCCAAGACCCGTTACTTAGTAGACTGGTCACGTGTCTGCAGGCTGGGCCTATAAAGAGGTGACAAGCAACGAGTTTGAATGTGTCACCTATGATCTACGTACCTGCCATGAGAAAGCAGGAGCCCCTCGTGCCCCTGCGTTTTTTTTTTTTTTTTTTACCTGCTGGAACCCTGATCAAGCTGGTGCAGGTGGACCTACTGAATCCGACTGACCTGAGAGAGTGTGAGAGAAAGTACCTATTTAAGAGCCTAACTGCTGCCGTCACGAGCGACGGAACCCAACGTAGATGATAACAACAGGCGATAGTGACTTAAGTCGACTGCCGAGACCGCTGTGGGATCAAATGACAGATGACAACACTAATGACTGACTTGACATGTTGCCTTAACTGAACGAACTTCCCGTGACAGGGCCCGGCCTGTTCGTACCGTATGGGGGTGCCTGTGAGCCGGACTCTGGAGCACGTACAGGAATGAGGCAACCGTGAAACGAGGCTAACTGCCTGGGTATTGCTGAGGCCGAACTGTGACATCCAGCTGCCACCGGGTCCGACTCCAAGCTCCTTTTTTTTTTTTTTTTTTTTTGTAGAAATGCGGCCGGCCTAGGGCACGCCGGCGCGAATTCGTACAGGCAGGTGACCAATTAACGCCGGGGCGTGGTAAGGTGACACAGAAATGATATAACATGACAAGGACAAGAGTCAAAGTCTCTTTTTTTTTTTTTTTGCGACTCCGCCCCTGGCGCATGTATTGAAATGAGGCCGGGCCTAGGGCACGCCGACACGAATTAGTGCGAGGTAGTGACTGCATTCATGCCGGGCGTGGTAAGGTGACAGAAATGAGATACCATGACAGGGGCAAGAATCAGGAATGTATGCAAACCAGTGATGCGATTCCGCCCTTGGCGCATGTATAGAAATGAGGCCGGGCCTAGGGCACGCCGACACGAAGTAGTGCGAGGTAGTGACTGCATTCTTGCCGGGCGTGGTAAGGTGACAGAAATGATATACCATGACAGGGGCAAGAATCAGGAATGTACGCAACCAGTGATGCGATTCCGCCCTTGGCGCATGTATTGAAATGAGGCCGGCCTGGGGCACGCCGACACGAATTAGTGCGAGGTAGTGACTGCATTCATGCCGGGCGTGGTAAGGTGACAGAAATGATATACCATGACAGGGGCAAGAATCAGGAATGTACGCAACCAGTGATGTGATTCCGCCCTTGGCGCATGTATCGAAATGAGGCCGGGTAGTCGTGCATCTGGATCGCCCCGATCGGAGCATGTATGGATGCGACCGGACCAGGATCGAAGCAATGGCATGAACGCCCTGTTTAACTGATGCGAAATGATTTAGCATGACCGAATGGCCCGATACGTTGGCCACGTTTGAAATGATGAAATGATTGTCATGCTAACACGTGAAATGTTTCGACATGGTCGAAGTGATTCATACAATTAGTATGCCAACAGTGCTTCGGAATGTGAATAGCGATTTGGTACGCTCGCTGGCGCCACTGATTCGAATAATGGCAGGACATGAACGATGCGTGTGAGTGCGAACGGCACCCCCGTGCGTGAGTCGTGTTTGAACGATTCGAAGACTGCGTAGCACGACCGCGTAAGGGAACCCTTGAGTGCCGGATGCGGCATCGGTCGGAGTGTTTCGTGGCGGGCGGCCCTGAATGTGCGTGCCGCTAGATGGCTCCCGATCGTGTACAACCAAAAACGTGCGAGTAAGGGTTTAGGTTTCGAGACAAGCAGCGCGTGGTTCGTGAGCTACGCAGACCACAGTTTAGTGACATGATAAGCAGTGCATGAGAACGTAAAACATGGGAGCCGAAGCCCTACCTGCGACAGCCGAACCAGACTCTTTGAACGAACTGCGACTCGGCGACACGAGTGCGACACGAAGGGACAACACGACTTACGAACACGGAACGCGGGACTGCAACAAGAGGAGACGGACAGATGAAAACGGAGCTCACGAACCGGCACCAACAGCGCTTGTCTCGAACGAGTCGGTCCTAGATGTCTGACGTATCAGATATCACGCACAGGAAACCGACAAAGACCGGCGGCCTTTGGGCTGCTTAAATACCCTCCGGGCTCCTCCCATAACTTCAGGCCGGTACCCGGCCTTCCAATTTATCACGTTTCTATAGGAATATTGTTCACGTTATTTTATTTCACTTGCTATTTATTTCTAATATTGTGCCAATCATCTACAATAGGATCAATGCTCTAAAGGGATTTGACAATATCTTATAATATCACTTCCTATCATACAGCGCATACGCCACAATTTTTTCAATCAACCAGGATAACTACTCCTGGCAAGTATATAGAAAAAAGAGAAAATGTATTTGGGACTTTGCATGAGGCATGTCTATGTAAATGATAATAATGCATAAAATGCCTAATTATACATAAGTTGAATGCCACAATCCCCATAAATTAATAAATTAATAAATTAATAAATTCAATAAATCAAATAAATAAAAATTATATATAATGTTTAATATAAATAACATATAATACATCATGTAAAGGAAAAGAAACATGACTGGGGTCCTGGGGTTCAATACACAACCTTCATGCTACTGCAGTAATGCAGGAGGAAAGTGTAACTTGTCAAAGCTGTGTAGCTACCCGTTCCTTCACAAGGGAAGATGCACTTATAGGCATTCCAAGGAACGTTTAGAACTTCATGAGCTTTAGATTTTGGGAATGGAAGAAGGCACAGCTTGCAGCATGTAAAAAACAGTTTGTGTGTGTAGCGGGCACACTTTAACAAGTGTGCGCTATATGCGGAAATTTTGTTTTTTCCCCTCAGAACAGTAATGGGGTTCTAAGGGTTAATTGTACAGGTTAACTTTGGCATCAGTTTGGCTGGGCTGTACTAGGGTTCTGCCTGGTCATGGGTGCAGTGAGGTGCCCATGACAGGCTTAGAACCAGGCCTGGTTGGACGTCTTAGGTATCAGTCTTCCCCGGAGCCAATCAGTGGGTGCGTCTGGCCCCGTTGTGTAGTCATGGTCAGTCTGACTAGCCCCATAGACCCGCTTGGTCTGGGGCAGGGATCCGTCTGTTCCCGAGTCTAGGAGCCGGTTAGCCCGAGGCCCAGTAACTAAAGGAGGATTCAAGGCGTCCTGGTGTGCTCTCAGTATTGGAGGGGCATTAGTGAGATTTACCCTCACTCTGTTGCTGAGGAATCATTCCCCAAAGTCTACTGGAAATCAGCACTTCTGGGAGTGTCAGTTTTCTGTGTCCCCTGCAGAACTAAATGGTTCCTTCTGCCGACCTCCATATCACTACAGGACACATCATGTGGAAGTTGGCAGGAGCAACCACAAGCTTATAAAAGACACAGGATAGACACTCCTGGAACTGTTGATTTCCAAGTAGACTTCAGGAGACCGTTCCTCAGCAATGGAGAGGGGTTCGGCAGTGTGGGAATTGGGACAGTTAAATATACACTCTCTTCTTTTGATAATATATCTCTTTTCCCATGTGAAATATTGCAATAGGGTCACTTTAAAAAGAGATTCTCAAGACAGATTGTGGCCCTCACATGTGCACAACAATCCATAAAGAATTTTCTCCACGTGCCATTATAAAGGATGAAAGTCCAAAATGTGTAATAACCTTTCATTTCAAAATGGATAAATGATTAGCAAAGTTGTATAAAGTACATCAAAATTCATATTTGCTTGATTGAGCAATCTTTGCAGTACTTTGTTAGCAAAACTGAAACTAAGGCCCTGATTTACTACCAGTTTGCCATAAAACCACGGCTTTGTAGACTACGCTTGCTCGTGGCATATTAGCACATCCATGTGAAATTGTGTGCAATTGCATGTCATTTAGGATTGTAAAAATTATTACAGGATGTTGAAGTATGCATCATTGCGTCTGTGGCACGATATCACGTGCCAACATTTGTAAATTTCCTATTGTGATAGATGGTTTTCATTGTTTGCTGCAAGGAATGATGGCATAGGGCTCTTTCACATGGGCAGTGGGGGAAAGGTAAACCCCCCCCCCCCCCCACCCTGGCTGACCACCTAAACTCCAACATTACAGCCAGGTGGGGCTGTACACATGCCTTGACTGCAATGCGTTGCACCGCCTGTCAAACTCGTCCATGGACATTTAAGAGGTGACAAGATCATCTCCTGAACACTTGACAGCTGTTGCTATACCACCCCCTGAAAAGTAATTCATGCAGATCGGGCGGTAGGCACTACTACCTATGTAAAAGAGCCAAAATACACTTTCACAACTGTCCTCTCATTTGTAAAACAAGAATACTTTTTTCCCCATTTGGGACAGGTCCATATTGGATGTTTGGTGGAGCATTGAGTCTTAGGTCTGATTCACACCTATGCATTTTTTAGTGCTATTTGCATTTTGCAGATTTGCACTACAATCTACTACGCTGGTTGCCTTCCCTTATTACTCAAGCTACACACACATGAAATATTTTCTAATTAAACAATTAGACCCCTGTAGCACTAACCCCCGAAGGAGCTGCTGGTTTAATTTGGGCTTACCGTTACCTTCTTAATCTCGTATGCGTCTAGGGGTTTCCCGAGGTAGATGGCCCAAAGAACTGTAGAGACTGACACTGGATCTGCCTTGGAATTTTTATTTGCAATAATGGTAGACAAAACACAGTCTCTCAATAAAGGATAGAGGGTATGGGTAGGAAGTTTAGGTACTCTTGGAACTGCTTGAAACTAAATGTCTCACACTATGAAATCCAGAGAATACCCATTCACAACTGGATATTACAGCTATCGGATAAATCTCCTCTCACCAGATTTAGCAGCTGATAGATGGTTCGGATGGAGCAAAGTCTCTGCCACAGACTTGCTTGTAGAACTTGTAAATGAAAAAGTCTCTGCCACAGACTTGCTTGTAGAACTTGAAAAAGAAAAGTCTCTGCCACAGACTTGGTTGTAACTGAAGGATAGATGAACTTAGAGAACCCTCTTACGGTACCAGTATCTTGCAGCCGGTCCGGCGATACCATACGAGTGTGGATTCATCTGGTGTCTTTCAACTTGGCTTCCAGGCTCTTACCGAGGCACCAGCCTTTTGCATGGCCCTCTTCTGAAGAGTTCTCCCCTGGTCGCGTTCTCAGTTGCTGGGCCTCTCCAGAAACGAGACGGCCCCGGACCACCATAGAATCCTCGTTCCAGTTACTGCGCCTCGGGCTGGCCAGCCCCGAGACTTGGAAATGGATGGATCCGCACCCCAGGCCATGAGGGCCCCTGAAGGCTGGTCAGGAGGACCAGGACCAAACAGACAGAAAGATCTTCTGGCCCGGAGCCCTGAAGCACGTGACCCCAGTACCTTAAGTACCCTCTCACAGAGTGCACAGCGAGACAACACCCTCACTGGTTGGTTCCGAGAGAGATTGGCACCCAATGCGTCCAACCGGACTGCGTTCTTATGCTTGCCAGAGGTGACACCGACACCTATGGCCAAGCAGAACACAGTGCAGTCCAGGATTAATACTGAGACCATAATTTAGAATAATTAACCCTAAAATTCAACTGTGGTTCTAGGAACATTAAATTTACAAAACACATATCGCGTGCTCTTCAGGAGCCCGGCGCTACACCCCTTTCACACTTTGCTGTCACCGGCGTCAGCGGTAAAGCATCGCTATTTTTAGCGCCGCTTTACCATCGTTTTAGCAGCGCTATTTGTCCCATAGAGGGTAGTTTTAACCCCCTGCTAGCAGCCGAAAAGGGGTAAATCCGCCCGCAAAACGCTGCCAGAGCTGCGTTTTGCCGGCGGTATCTCAGCGTTGCCCCATTGATTTCAATGGGAGGAAGGTTGGAGGAGCGGTGAGTTCACCGCTCCTTCACCGCTCCAAAGAAGCTGCTGGCAGGACTTTTTCTGACGCCCTGCCAGCGCACCGCTCCAGTGTGAATGGAGCAGTTGTTTTAGGGGTGTTTGCAGGTGCTATTTTTAACGCTATAGCGCCTGCAAAATGCTCCAGTGTGAAAGGGGTCTTAACCTCAGCTTTGCAGAAAAATAAAATACACACAGCTGTAGAGGGCCAAGTTCTGCATCTGCAGGATAAGGTTTTGTGTGTAGAATATTTGGGCCACTTGGAGAATTTCACAAGGGTAATATCAACATAAATCTGGGCCAGAGAAAGGCCCAGGTTACACTTGCAGTTGGGGGTGGTAAAAACAGGCAATTGACCTGCATTTTCACTGCCCACCCACAACCATACCCATGCCATGGTGCAGCAAAAATTATTTCCCCTTATCCACAAGTGTACGCCCCCCCCCCCCCCCCCAGCACAACCTATTCAAGAATGGGGCTGCACTGCAACCACCCTACAATCCTGTGCAATGCCTACGGTTGCTGTACGACAATGCATCCTATTAAGGGCTAAAACAGGTGGTGAGGAGGCGACTGTCACTGCCTGGTAAATGCCCTTTTAAAAAGGCAATGCATGTTTCCAAAAAGAGAGAAAAATGTGTTTGTGCAATGCGGAGCAGAAGGAAGGAAGACGTGAAGCATTGCATGCTCTTCCTTAGAATAAGCATTAAACATTATTTGCATGAATAAAATAATTTTGTCAATTGATTTTCCTTGGTCATGTGACTGGTCTTGCAAGTGATTAGCTACTCTCTCTGGCACGACTGTATTTAAATTAACCTCTATTGTCCCCAAACGGCAGAATATTTACCCACTTGATACCAATAACATCGATAAGATGCTCAATGACATTACATTACCTTGGATAGCATATGCTGTGTTGGGAGGTATGGGTTAGGGGACTCTGCAGCAGACTTGGTGGACCTGCAAGGGATGAGGTTTCTGGAGGGAGCTGGGGGCAACAGTAGGGGATGCATATCTGGAGGGAGCTGAGGGTCTCCCTAGGAAGCTGAGGACTTTGCAGAGGCAACATGGGCAACTGGAGGGTACTGCAAGTGCTGAAGGGCATAGTGTTGGACACTGTTGGTGACTGAGGGCACTATGGGTTGCCGAAGGCTCTGCAGCAAGTTAGAGGCCACTGTAGGTGGCTGGGAGGCACTGGGGGAACTTGGAGGGCACTGTAAAGGCTAAGAGCTCTTGGAGACCTGGGGGTACAATTGGATATTGAGGAACACTGTGGGCAACTGTGTGCTGTGTGAAACTGTTGCTGGTTTAGGGCACTAATGCCCCGTACCCACGATCGGAAATTCCACCAGTAAAAGTCAGATGAGAGCTTTTGGACGGAAAATGCTATTGTGTGTACGCTCCATCGGACTTTTGCTTGCGGAATTTCGGCCAGCAAAAGATTGAGAGCATGTTCTCAATTTGTCGGTCAGAAAAAGTTCCGATCGGAAATTCTGATCATCTGTACAAACGCGCAAAATTCCTACACATACTCGGAAACAATTTGACACATGCTCAGAAGCATTGAACTTCATTTTCTTGGCTCATCCTAGTGTTGTACGTCACCGCGTTCTTGACGGTCGAAATTTCAGAGAACTTCTGTGTGACCGTGTGTATGCAAGCCAAGCTTGAGCGGAATTCCGTCGGAAAAACCATCCAAGTTTTTCCCGACAGAAAATCCGCTCTTGTGTACGGGCCATAAGTGGTGCTGGAGGCTCTGGAGGAGCTAAGGTCACTGTGGGAGGGTGAGGGATGCTGCAGTCCACTATGGGAGGCTGGCTGACACTAATGCGGCGTACACACGGTCGGAATTTCCGATGGAAACAGTCCGATGGGAGCTTTTCATCGGATTTTCTGACCGTGTGTATGCCCAACGGTCTTTTTCTGTCGGAATTTCCGACGGACTTTGAATTGAGAACCTGTTCTCAATTTTTCCGACGGAAAACCTTTCTATCGGATTTTCCGATCGTGTGTATGCAATTCCGACACGCAAAATTTCGAAGCATGCTCGAAAACAATTCGACGCATGCTCGGAAGCATTAAACTTCCCTTTTATAGTGCTGTCGAACGTGTTTTATGCCGCTGTGTTATTGAGCGTCGGAATTTGGTGTGATCGTGTGTAGGCAACACAGCTTGAGCGGAATTCCGTCAGAATTCCGATCGTGTGTACGCGGCATTAGGGAACTGGGAGACACCGTGGCACATAAGATCTGAAACTTGCTGGAGACCCAGAAAGAGGTAGGCCACAGCCCACTGGTTGAGAACCTATGTCCTAGGAAATAAATAGATTTCAATCGTCAAACAATTACTTTAAATGACAACAAAAATGGAACTTCCGCTTTAAGGGAAGGTGACCCCTGACATGCCACATTTGGCATTTCATTTTTTTGGGGGGGGGGCCTCTTTTTAGAGGGTCCCAGCACCCACTTTCTCCCAGCGCACCGCCGCACCGGAAGGGAGATCACCTCTCCCCCCTCCCTCTCGGCAATCATCTGGGACACGTCACAGGTCCCTTATGATTGCCTGGCCAGTCACGACGAGCTGCGCAGCTTGCGCATGACCAGTGCGTGCCCGGCTGTGAAGCCACAGCCGGGCACCCACAGTGACAATGCGCCGCAGAGAGGAGAGGGAGAGGAGTGGGGCTTCGTTTCCCCCGCATCGCTGGACCCTGGGACAGGTGAGTGTCCAATTATTAATTTTTTTTTAAGCGGAAATACAATCCACAAAAAGCTATTTGTATGCATAAGTGCATACTATTCAAACAACACAGTCTGAAGATCAGCTAAAAAGATAACAGATTCAGAGATTCAGATTCAGTTCAGAGCCTAATGTTTAACTATTGTGAAGTAAACACATACCTATCTATCAGTCAAACAGAACAAATTATCATAGTTTGTCCAAAAGAAACATAAACTAATGCAGTCCTTTATATAGCAAATTTGCAGGAGCTCTGTCCAACATACACTATATAACCAAAAGTATTGGGACACCTGCCTTTACACACACATGAACTTTAATGGCATCCCAGTCTTAGTCCGTAGGGTTCAATATTGAGTTGGCCCACCCTTTTCAGCTATAACAGCTTCAACTCTTCTGGGAAGGCTGTCCACCAGGTTTAGGAGTGTGTCTATGGGAATGTTTGACCATTCTTCCAGAAACACATTTGTGAGGT
The DNA here is from genome assembly GCA_028564925.1 of Lithobates sylvaticus. Taxonomy (NCBI): domain Eukaryota; kingdom Metazoa; phylum Chordata; class Amphibia; order Anura; family Ranidae; genus Lithobates; species Lithobates sylvaticus. Next base: position 38,447,322 of record CM053035.1, on the reverse strand, counting down.
CAGGGTCAGGCACTGATGTGGAGGAGAAGGCCTGGCTCATAGTCTCCACTCTAATTCATCCCAAAGGTGTTCTGTCGGGTTAAGGTCAGGACTCTGTGAAGGCCAGTCAAGTTCCTCCACCCCATACTCATCCATGTGTGTCCAAGTCCTGGGGACCCTGAAGCCTAATGGTGACCTCCAGAGTTAAGGACAGCTGACATACTTTGGTGTAGAGTGGGTTATAAGGCATGGTGGGTGTAATGCAAGATGACACTTTTTGAATGCAAAGAGATTTAATGTCTCAACCAGAACTGTGGGAGAGAGGATTAGGCCAGGACACCCTTAGGTAGATGCAATGTTAATTGGCAGACTCCAAGACTTCTATAGGCAGACAGTAGGGATGCGCTTGATGCTCGGGTCGAACAGAAGTTAAAATCGAACATCGGGTGTCTGCCCGTTCGCCAAACAGCGAACATTATGGGGTGTTTGCAGAAAATTTGAGTGCATGCTTTGGCCAATCACAGTGCGCTCTGCTAAGAGAGCCATAATTGGCCAAAGGCAGGATGCCCCACACTATATAAGGCTGCTTACACAGCGGCCGTGTGTAGTTTTGTTGGCGTGGACAGAGAGATTTAGATTAAGCAGGCAGGTTATTCAGTTAGTGGCAGTGTATTTGATATATATATATATACAGATATATATATATAAATATTGTATGTATATATATATATATATATACAGTAAGTCTAATATATATATATATATATATATATATATATAAATATATATATATTTATATTTACTCTGCATTCAGTGTAGCCTATATCTACAGTGCATTCTGTGGTGTACTGTTTCTAATACAGTGCAGGCGGTGTACACAGTATCTAATACAGTGCAGCCGTTGTACAGTTTCTAATACAGTGCAGGCAGTGTACACAGTATCTAATACAGTGTGTACAGTTTCTTCTACACTTCTGGAGGTATACACAGTACACAATACACTGCAGCCGTAGTACAGTTTCTAATACAGTGCAGGCAGTGTACACAGTATCTAATACTGTGTGTACAGTTTCCACTACTTTTCTGGTGGTGTACACAGTACACAATACAGTACAGCTGTAGTACAGTTTCTAATACAGTGCAGGCGGTGTACACAGTATCTAATACAGTGTGTACAGTTTCTTCTACACTTCTGGTTGTCAGTGATGTAAGTAACTGAGTTAAAATAAACAGAGTTACTTAACTCAGTTACTTTAGAGGGTAACGAGTAATCAGTAGGAAACACAAGAGGAGGCAGTTTTCCCACCCACCCTCCCTATGGTTTTAAGGTTTGTTTTGGAGGTTTTAATGTTTTGTTGTCGTTTCAGGTAAAGCAGCAGGGTGACGGCTCTTCAATATGGGGTGGCGGTGTTTTATTATGGGTCAGTGACGGTGGCTGTTTGGTAGTTGGTAAGTGTGCGGGGGGCTCGTCAGTAGATGGCCCCTCCGGTTGTAGTACATCAAAGTAATTTGATGATACTCTTTGTTGCACTGCGGGATAGGTATTTGTCTCCGGGCAGTTTAAGTGGAGGCCTAGTTTGGTTTCGGTAAAATCCCGCAGTGCCCCCTTGTGTTACATATATATATTTATATATATATTCACGGTGTTATGTTTGGTTATGGTACAATACTCTGCCCCGTCACTGACCAACAATAGTGGGTTTAACCGAGGGTTACTGATGTTCAGTGTTTATGTTATGGTTATTTATATGGTATTTAATTGGTTATTTATATTTTTGAATAAAATTGAGTTTTATGTTAATAAAGGCTGTTGTGGCCATTTACTCCCCTTATTTTAAGGGTAAGAAATAGTGGTGAGTAAGGGGTTACAACAGAAGGGGTGTATTATCTAGGCTACACTGGTCATGGAAAACGGTCATGAAGGAAGTCTGGAAATGGTTAGCCTTCAAAAGGGTTAGAGATCACTTCAGGGCTTCCTTTATTTGCTCATTGAGGAAGATACATTCCAAGTCGATGACACCCTTGTCATTTCCTTGTAGTTTTCAACCCTGAGGCTTGCATGGCATAAATGCTGCCATACTGTGCATTCTGCTGGGCAAACACGATCTGTATTTGTGGAGGTAGAATGTCAGCTTATTACTCAATAGTTATAGAGTATAGAACTCCTCTTTTCATTTTGCCATAGTTTGCAATGCATCTGGTATAAATATTGTAACCCGGTTTGATGTGGCATTTTTTTACTTCTATCTTTGCTCTTTTAGGTTTCTCAGTAATTGTAAAGTCCATGGCTTCTCCATATTTCACTTTTGGGGTCATTTTTGAATTGTCACTCACAACTCATTTTAGTAAGGGATGGTTCTTGTTTTCTAGGAATAAAAAATGGTCTACACCAGCCACATCATCGTTATTACAAGAGACTGGGGAGTAGTGGAGAGGACGGGAATGTAATGATGACAAAAAGGCCTCATTTACACATGTGGTGCCCCCAAAAGTAGGGTGACCAGACATCCCCGGTTTCCGGGGACAGTCCCCAGATTGAGGATACTGTCCCCGGACCAAGTCTGTCCCCAGTTTTGTCCCCGGATTGGAATTTGAACAGGGGCTGGGGCAATTTCAAAGAAAGCCCGTGCAGAATGAAAAAATCTGAATTGCACCCCCCCTCCTCTGCCGCTCCTACTGGCTTATGGGGGGGTTTATTTTTTTACATTATTTTTGCCCCTTTTTGATGATCGTGTTCTGGTCGGAGCGGAGGGACTATTTCTTTAGTTTCCGACGCATGTTCATTCAGCTCCGCTCGCATGTTCTTCTGCCTTGGCTCAAGTCCCAGCCAGCCGCCTGCCTGTTTATCTCCTTGCCTTTCCTGGTGGAGTGATCTTCCTCTGCTCCCCACCCAGTAGTTCCTGGGGCCCGGAGAGTAAGACTTGACAGGCTGTGAGGCGGGCGGCGGGGGTGATGGGCAAAGAGTCGCCAATTGCTGCCATTACTAGTAAAAAAAAAAATATGTCCCCGGATTTCATTTTAAAAATCTGGTCACCTTACCCAAAAGAGCAATCTGCATTGGATCGCTCTTCCTAGGGCAAGTGACTGTTTTAACCCCTTCAACCCTGCGCCAGTGTGCCACGACCGTGTCCATGTGCCCCCATTCGGTTGAATAGGTTACGTTTGGCAGACGGTACTGCCCACTGAATGCAACAGCCGGAATCTGTTTTTACCATGTCATGATTCAAAGAATCACAGTTGCTGCATAGCTTCACCCCCACAGCCCAAGGGGGAGCAGTTGGGGGGAGTAAAAAAGCTGCAAACATAACGTGAAGCAAGAGCTGTCAAAGATCCTAAATTAACGTATTTTATTAATAGACGCCCATGCAGGTGTTTCTATTGTATATGTGCACTGAGGTTCTATTAGGAAGGATTATATAAAACATGAGTTTTTATCATGCATTACTGTACACATATAGATTGGAAGGGCCCCAACAGAAACCATATAATATGCATAACTTTGAGATTGAAATATTGCAGTATACTAAAAATCAAAATAATATCCACTTTATAATAATGTCATAACCTCTTGTAATGTGTAATAAACATATATTTCTTTGGAAATCCAATCCTGTGAAGTCGTTGTAGACATTGGGGTTTACTAAAGGCAAATCTACTCTGCACTCATTGCAGAAAGGATTCGCTGTAAATCTGAGGGTAAGATCTGAAATCAGGGGAAGCTCTGCTGATTTTATCATCCAATCACGTACAAGCAAAAATGCTGTTTTCTTATTTTCCTTGCATGTTACCCTCGGATCTACACAAGGCTCGTGGGCCAAACTGGGCCACCAGGCCATTGGCCCTCACACCTCTCCTACAGCTGTAGGAAACCCCTTGTCTCAGCAGTCGGTAACAGAGAGGAAAACAGAACTCCTCCAGCAGATCCTGCACTTCTCTGTGCAGTCAGAGCACCCACTTGTCTCCGCCTCCCCTGGTCTCAGCTTTGAACACTGCAACTGACTTTTTTTATTATACAGGATTTATATAGCGCCAACAGTTTATGCAGCACTTTACAACTTGAGGGTAGACAGTACAAATAGAATACACCTTAACACAGTAGGAATCAGAGGGCCCTGCTCCTTATAGCTTACAATCTAATGCAGCGTACACACGGTCGGACTTTCCGGCAGAAAAAGTCAGATGAATCTTTTCATCGGATATTCCGATCGTGTGTGGGCCTCATCGGACTTTTTTTTTTTTGAAAATTCTGACGGACCTAGAAATAGAACATGTTTTAAATATTTCTGACGGAACCAATTCCTATCGGGAAAACCGCTCGTCTGTATGCTGTTCCGACAGACCAAAAACGACGCATGCTCTGAAGCAAGTACAAGACGGCAGCTATTGGCTACTGGCTATTGAACTTCCTTTTTCTAGTCACATCGTAGGTGTTGTACGTCACCGTGTTTTAGATGGTCGGACTTTGGTGTGATCGTGTGTAGGCAAGACTGTTTCAGTAGAACTCCGTCGGAACTGGTTCGGAAAAACCTTTGGAGTTTATTCCGAAGGGAAAACTGGTCGTGTGTATGCGGCATAAGAGGGAAGGTCAAGAGAGATACAAGAGGTAATAGCTGTGGGGGATGTGTTGATGGAGAAAATAAATGTACAGTTGTTAGGTGGGGGCCAGATAGGGTTTTCTGAAGAGATTTTAGGAATTGTCTGAAATTGGACAAAGTAGGATAAAGTCAGACAGATTGGGGTAGAGCATTCCAGAGGATGGGAGAGGCTATGGAGAAGTCCTGAAGGCGAGCATGGGATGAGATGACAAGGGAGTTAGAGAGCAGGAGGTCTTGGTAGGAGCGAAAAAAAATGATTAGGTTGGTATTTTGAGATGAGGTTAGTGATGTAGCTGGGGACCAGGTTGTGGATGGCTTTGTAAGTTATTGTTAGTATATTGAATTGAATTTGTTGGTTGAGTGGCAACCAATGGAGGGATTGGCAGAGGGGTATAGCAGACGCTGAGCAGTTTGTGAGGTGGATGAGCCTGGCAGCAGCGTTCATGATGGACTGAAGTGGGGATAGCCTATTTAGAGGTAAGCCAATGAGAAGGGAGTTGCAGTAGTTGAGGCAATAGATTACCAGGGAGTGGATTAGAAGCTTTGCGGTGACATTGGTTAGGAAGGGGTGTATCTTTGAGATGTTGTGGAGGTTGAGGCGGCAAATCTTGGATAGCGATAGGATGTGGGGCCAAAAGGTTAGTTTTGGAGTCTAGGATTACACCTAGGACCTTGGCATGGGGGGGCAGGTTGATAGTTGAGCCGTTGATATTGACAGAGAAATCAGGGGAAGAGGCACGTGGGGGAGAAAATATGAGCTCGGTTTTGGATAGGTTGAGTTTGAGGAAGTGATTTTTTTTTTGAAGAGCCAGTGGCTTGTAAAACACACCCAAAAACTCCACCCTGTGCCAAAAAAAATGCACACACATAAAGAGTGACACAAAACGTGCAACAGGTGTTACACTGTCCTCCACTAGGAATGACCTTACCCTGATCCCCCGGGGCGTTAGGCTCCTGACGGGGACTGAGGTACTTCACTAGGTCCATCTGGCCGAAACCAGACGGACCCCTTTCTCTGGAGGGTCTGTCGAAACCAGTGTTGGTCATCTTACTTTAAAAAAGTAATTAGTTAAGTTACAAATTACTTCTCCCAAAAAGTAATTGCGTTAGTAACTCAGTTACTACATTGGAAAAGTAATTAGTTACGCAGCAAAGTAACTGACTTTTTAAAAAAATATTCTATATGTGCAACTAAGGGGCGGGTCTAGTATTACTGTAAGCAAGGGGCGCATTTATTATTATTGTTATATATCGTGTAACCAAGGGGCTGCTCTATTACTCTAACCGAGGGGCAGATCTGTTATAGCGTGTAAGCAAGGGGCGGGTCTATTATTATTATATCGTGTAAGGGGCGGATGGCTACAGAAGAGGGCGAATGTTAAATTAATGGGCAGAGCTCGATATATAACAAAAATAATAAATGTGCCTCTTGGTTACAGTAATACTAGACCCACCCCTTACTTACACGATAGATGCCCCTTGCAGAGTAGCACGAGCATCAGGAGCGTGCGGCATCGCCTCGTACAATTACATGTTAACTGCGCCTGCGCGGTGTAGAGTTCACTCAGAGCTGTTTAGGTCCGGCAATTTTCGGAAGCTCCGTAGTGCTTCGTACTGCGCAAGCCCTGCGCCTGCGCAGTACAGGGGGGTCCTTATCCGGCGGGGGAACTTTTTCGTCAGGACACCGGAATTACACTACTGCCATCTAGTGGCGGTAGATGTAATTGGGGTAACTAAGCCAAAGTAATGGGAACTGAGTTACCATGAGGGGAAAAGTAATCAGTTAGATTACTCGTTACCCTCTAAAGTAACTGCGTTAGGTAACACAGTTTATTTTAACTCAGTTACTTACATCACTGGTCGAAACAGACCCACTCAAGGACTCAGTGGGGATCCCCTGAAGGGAGACGGTCAACAAAGCCAAAAGGCCATGTCCACCCCCCTCTCAAGACTTTCAAGGTAGGCCCGAGGACCCACACCCTAGTCATCACACAGTGACAAACGTGTATATACCAAACAAAAGAATACAAAAAAAGGAATAAATAAAAAGAAAGTGGGGGAGAAGGAAGTGGGAGTAGTGAAAGTGGCCATTGTGCAATACAATGGCCATCCCTTCGGCCAGGAATAGAAATTTCCCCTGGTCCTAGCCAAAAGGCTCAGCCCTAGAGGCAGGTGTGAAAAAAGTGTGTATAGTGAAGTGACCATGGTGCCAAACTCAAAGTGCTCCTTAACACTTGTGAGATTATAGTACCCCTGAACTGCCACTTCAGGGGCACATTCACCACAGGCTTTTTGTCACAACCCTGACCAACAGCCCAGACCGATGCAGCCCCACCCCAGCCAGGAAGGTATCAGAACCCTAAGAGCCTATGGAGAGACAAATTTGCGAAGTCTCCACCATCGCTCCCATTGCTCCCACCTAATTATATTCGGTAGTACCGGCCAATTTCCCTCAATAACACCGAAAAGGGGCAGGCTTTCCTAACCGAAAAACTGAAAGGGGCAAAAACTGCACAAATCTAGGCCAGAAGGCCAGGGACCCGAAACTTTAGCCGGACCCAGTGGGTCTCCATCCCCATCAGAAGGCTTCCCTTTCGGCTAACTCTAACCGCTCCAGGTTGCCTTTACACCAGCAGGTTTTTCATAGCCACCACCACCCTTAATCCACCTCGCCGTAGATCAGAGACGGAAGCAAGCGCCACCTCCTGGCAACTGATAAGAACAGATTTTTTGTGAAACACCCAAAAACTCCACTCCGGTGCCAAAAAAAGTGCACACACATAAAGAGTGAAACACAAAATATGCAACAGGTGTTACACTGTCCTCCACTAGGGAAGGACCTTACCCTGATCCCCTGGGGCGTTAGGCTCCAGACGGGGACTGAGGTACTTCACTTGGTCCATCTGGCCGAAACCAGACGGGCCCCTTTCTCTGGAGGGTCTGCCAAAACAGACCCACCCAAGTACTAGGTGGGGCTCCCCCGAAGGGAGACCCCATGAGAGAAGGTGAACTAAGCCAGAAGGCCATGTCCACCCCCATTCCAAGACTTTCAGGGTTGGCCCGAGGACCCACACCCTACTCATCACACAGTGACAAAATGTGTATACACCAAACCAAAAAATACAAAAAAGTGACAAACACAGGAAATAAATAAAAAGAAAGTGGGGGAGAAGGAAGTGGGAGAGAGTGAAAGTGACCATTGTGCAATACAATGGCCAGCCCTCCGGCCAGGAATAAAAAAATTCCTCTGGTCCTAGCCAAAAGGCTCGGTCCTAGAGGCAGATGTAAAAAAAAAAGTGTGTATAGTGAAGTGACCGTGGTGCCATAAATCAATGTGACCCTCACTCACAGTGACTGTACGGCACCCCTGAACTGCCACTTCAGGGGCACATTCACCATAGGCTTTTCGTACAACCCTGACCAACGACCGAGACCACATCGGCCCCCACCCCAGGCAGGAGGAAGAAGCTCTGGGGGGCAACCCTCGCCCCCATCACTCCAACCTATTTACATCCAGGAGACACCGACAACTCCTCCCCTTAGAGTAGAAGGAGATACCGGCGTACTCTCCTGAATTACCTGGCCGAAGCTAGGTCTGCCCCAATCTAGGCCAGAAGGCTAGGGATCCAACCCTCCGCATCAGACCCAGTGGTCCTCCATCCTCACCAGGAGCACCCTTCGAGACGGCTCAGACTGGACCATGGGTCGGTCCCCAGTATCTATCGGGCAGCTCGGCATAGTCACTCCAGAAACCGCCCTTCCAGGTGCTATGACACCATTGGAATTGCCTGCCCTCCCTTATGGGAGCAGCACAGCGCCTCCTCTGGAAACTGATAAGAACAGATCCTACACTTGATCTTACAGTTTGAGGAAGTGATGTGACATCCGGGCTGATATGTCTGCTAGTAAGTTGGTGATCCGTGAGGAGACAGATGGAGAGAGCTGAGGAGATCATCCTCATCTCCAGTTGTGGTGATCCCAATTTGAGTACATTGCATTTGCAAACTCCATTAACCAATTTTAACTTGTATTTAATAAAGACTTTGTTAATTGTTTAATTATTATGAGACACTTTCTATTAATTTAGAAATTATTTATTAAAGTCCCCCCATCAATGTAGAGGGGGGACAGAACAATTACAATACAGTTAAATACATAAGGGACAGGAGAGCCCTGCTCATGGAGCTTACATTCTAAAGGGAGGGGGGATGTGGTACAAAAGGTAATAGCTGTGGGGGATGATTTGGTGGGGGGTGGCACGGGTACAGTTCTTAGGTGGGTGTGGGATAGGTTTCCCTGAAAAGATGAGTTTTCAGGGATCTCCTAAAGGTGAACAGGGTAGGGGCTGATCGGACATACCGGGGCACGGAGTTCCAGAGGATGGGAGAGGCTCTACTGAAGTCCTGTAGGCGAGCGTGGGAGGAGGTAACAAAGGAGCTAGAGAGCAGGAGGTCCTGTGGCAGAGAAATAAAATCTCCATCAGGGGTGAGGACTAATGTGAATAGTTCTGTGTACTTTGCAGAGCTCAGTATAATACGCACAGACTATATTAAAAGGATGTTTTCTTGGTTGTGCACAGTGATGTGATGCAGAAGGCAAGAACAGAATATTGTATATCATCTACTGTCACCTCTTCCATTCACTTTCTATTCTTGGATGGGAATAGGATGATGAACTGCAGAACACTCGGTCACTTCTCACTTCTAAGAGGAACAAAAAGCAATAAAAAGATAAACTCCTGGTATGTGTGCAGATTTTCCACTCATATCAGCCAGCAATAAAATAATTTGATTAGAAAGAAGCAGACCCCCAGAGCCGAGATAAAGAACAAAGTGTATTTAGAAGAGAATGACATTTTCACTGCACTGTGCAAGGCTGGTTATAGACTTTAGAGGGTGGTACACTTTCTTTATATAGAAGGCCTCAAGTGCAGGTTCCTGACATCGCTTAGGGACGTAAATAATATTCAGTGAATGTAATGATACAGAAAGCTGCCAGAGGCTATGAGCTACAAGAGATGATAAGAGACTGTTAACTAGGGATGAGGCGAACAATCCCCCAACCCCCCCCCCCCCCCCCCCCCCCCCCCCCATTCGGTTCACAGAACATGCGAACAGGCAAAAAATTTGTTTGAACACGTGAACAGAGTTAAAGTCTATGGGACACGAACATGAATAATCAAAAACGCTAATTTTAAAGGCTTATATGCATGGTATTGTCATAAAAAGTGTTTGGGGACCTGGGTCCTGCCCCAGGTGACATGTATCAATGCAAAAAAAAGTATTAAAAACTTCAGTTTTTTCGGGAGCAGTGATTTTAATAATGCTTAAAGTCAGACAATAAAAGTGTAATATTCCTTTAAATTTCGTACCTGGTACCTCGTACCTTCGTGCCTGTAAAGAGGAGCATGTTTCCCGTGTTTAGAACAGTCTGACAGAAATGACATTTCTAAAGGAAAAAAAGTAATTTAAAACTACTTGCGGCTACATGGAATTGTCGGTCCGCAATACACATAAAAGTTCATTGATAAAAACGGCATGGTGATTTCCCCACAGGGGAACCCCGAACCAAAATAAAAAAAAAAAAAAAAAAATCTTTTCCTAAATTCCTAAAGACCTGAAGGGCCTGGTATGGATATTAAGGGGAACCCCTCGCCAACATTTAAAAAAAAAAGGGCGTGGGTGTCCCCTTAAAATCCATACCAGACCCTTCAGGTCTGGTATGGATTTTAAGGGGAACCCTGCACCAAAATGTAAAAAAAAAATCCATACCAGACCCTTATCCGAGCACGCAACCTGGAAGGCCCCTCCCTCCTGAACCGTACCAGGACACATGCCCTCAACATTGGGAGGGTGCTTTGAGGTAGCCCCTCAAAGCACCTTGTCCCCATGTTGATGGGGAGAAGGGCCTCATCCCCACAACCCTTATCGGAATCTGGAAGCCCCCTTTAACAAGGGGACCCCCAGATCCCGACCCCCCCTGTGTGAATTGGTAATGGGGTACAAATGTACCCCTTCCATTTCACAAAAAATAGTGACAAAAAGGTTAATAAACACAAGAGATGGTTTTTGACAAGTCCTTTGTTAATTTCTTCTTCTTTCCGCTTCTTCTTTCATCTTCTTTCTTCTGGTCTTCTTGTTCCTCCATCTTCTTCATCTTCTTCTTCATCTTCTTCTTCCTCCGCTATTCTCGTCCCGCATCTTGCTCCAGCTTCTTCTCCGCTCTGATCGCACGATCCGCCTCTGTGGGAGTCTTCAGCCGTGTGACGCTTCGATTCTTCTGACACTTCTTAAATAATGGAGGGCGGGGCCAGCCAGTGACCCCGCCCTCCTTTGACGCACGGGGACTTCCCTATGGCTTTCCCCGTGATGTCAGAGGGGGGCGTCGTCACCCGTTTAAGTGACATCACGATGGGATGGGATGGGATGTAATTGGCTACAGGTTTTGGACCATGTCCACTTCTTTCTCAAGCCAATGAGTACGTGAGAGAAACTACCCCTTTCATTGGTAATGCTCACCAAGGCAAAAAGGAGAGGGTGAACCTCCCTAACGAGGACACAGACAGCAATAAAAACTTGACAATTCAAATTAAATTTATACACTCTCTAATAAGTATTTGAAGCAGCCGTATTTAGATGATAAATCACCTCCAGAAATATATAAAACGATGATACCGTGCTCACACCAAATGTGTGCTATACACTGTTCAATCCAAAATAAAAATCCAAAAAAGCAACAAAACCTGATATATGTTCCAATCCTTCTCCATTCTATCTAAAACTAAGAAAAAATATGTTTTTCCCTCAATTATACTTCACTCTTGCTGTATGGTTCTAATTGACACACCCAACCCATCATCATTCCATTGAGGCTCATGGACTTCTACGAGTTGCCAGGTATAATAATAAATTCCTTCCTAGCCCTGCGCACAAGGAAGTATCCATGTATTATTATCACAAATGACGGTACATCATAGGGCACCTCTGCACACCCACACACCTACTCTTTAAGTAAACATGACATCCTGTGCTCCTGAGAAAGGTACACTTTGTTTTCTTTTTCTACCTTCTTCCTGGAATGATTGAATTGCTCTCAGTTTATTGTCATGCCTTGTCATAAAATGGTTACGGCTAAAAGGATGCAGTGCATAGTTCGAGGAGCTTTTGTTTCTGCCCTAAAATGCGACTCCAAAATGAAAATGCGACTCCAAATTACTTGCCTTAAGTAGTCTGTGACGGACATAAACTAGGCGAGACTCCTAAGCAAAACAGGACTTGAGCCCTTCTGTAATGCACCCCATTGATTCCTGATAGATATGCCTCCCAGCCATGCTCTGCCTTAGTTAGGAAGTCAAAGGGAAAATGCTGAAACATGCTGTGCTTGCCAGCTAGCCGCATTCCAATAGTCACTTCTCCAATGGTCACGCTCTAAAAGTCATAACTTTTAGAAGTCAATGATCCTTGAATCCAGTAAACTGGATGGTCTAGCAGCCGCACACAAAGAGATCCATGACTAGTGTAGCCAAGATATGACCCCTAGCTGAGACCAACTTACTCCATATAACCTTAACTTACTTAATAAATAAGAGACCACACCAGTTATGGAGTTAAATGGCCATAACAGCTATTTATTAAAAATACCAAAATAAGAACTCCAATTTCTTATTAACCATAAATAAAACATACATAACACCATAACATTAACTCTTTCAGACCCCTGCTGAAAACATAAACAAAACAGGTTAACCCCACATATTTATTGGTCAGTGACGGAGCAAAGAGCTTATACCACCAACATGATACCAACCGATATCAAACACCAGGGGGCACTGTGGGATATACAGAAACCCATGGGTCTCTACCGTACCGCCCGATAACCAACATTCCCGCAGTGCACAATACCATTAAACATCAACAACGTTTGATGTAACAAGGAGGGGCCATCTATTGATGAGCCCCCCACCCACTTACCACCTCTATAACTGCTGCCGTCACTGACCAACAAAGCAACCAACGCCAGAGCCCCCCCCCCCCCCCCCCCCAAGCTGTCATGACGAAAACTTTTCCAATGACCTGAAACGACAATGAACACATTAATACATCCTATAAAACATATTTCTAAAAAAGGGGAAGGGTGGGTGGGAAAAACCTGCCTCCTCGTGATCTGTCTCTCCCGCACTGTCTCCCCCAGCTCCGCCCCTCCTCTTATATGGCCGCTCCCCCTGCCCATTACAGCCACTCCCCTGACATTCTTAACTCTTTCAGGTGGCAAAGTGTGTCACTTGACACACTGTCATGGGCGGCCCTCCATTACATTTCCTTTTAGTCCATTATATTACGGTCCTTTCTTTCCCATGGGAATGTGTACTAGTGACCCAGCCAGTTAAGCCCCTAACACACGAGCCGAAGCCAACCGGTATAGGTCCTTGTTTGACAGAAGCCAATCTTACAGCCAGCTGCTGTTGAACGAGCTTGCTGGAAAACCAGTAGCCACTTGGCATCCGATCAGCGCTCGCAGCCAATGGCTGCAAATGCTAACTGGTGTGTTCTAGCAGGGGGGGCAGTCCCCCTGTCAAAAAACAATAGTTCAGTGGAGAGATCACTGTACTAAAATCATATTGTTAGTACAGGACCTCCTTGCAAGCTCCTCAGTTTTTATCTGTAGCCAAGTCCCGGGCATCTCCAGGCCTAATGGTGACCTCCAGAGTTAGGGACAGCTGACATCCTTCTGTGTAGAGTGAGTTACAAGGCATGGTAGGTGTAAGCAGAGATTTATTGTCTCTTAAACAGAACTGTGGGAGAGAGGTTTAGGGCCAGGACACCCTTTAGTAGTTGCAATGTTAATTTAGCAGACTCGAGACTTCTATAGGTAGACAGCCATGCAGGGAAAGGCATCCAGCAAGACACCACATCTGCATGAGTAGGGCCGCTGTCTCCTATGGCAACAATCTTGAAACAGTTTCTAACAAAGGTTGTAATGAACTTATTCACTTCTTCTACAATCTCCTATTGTTGATCTTCACTCAACTGAGTTCCCAGTCTTTCACTAGACTTGCTGATCCACTGCCACTGGATCCCCTGAGCTCTTCCAATCTTCTTACACAGTATCTTCCTCAAGCGTCACCCCCCAGTCCCTGCTGGGTCCCTAGCTTGGCATCCAAGATACTCCTCAAGCCTCACCCTACTAGCCTGCTTGGTTCCTGGCTTGGTACATAATATTGCTCTGCAAGCGTCACCTCCACTGGCTGGATCCCTGGCTTGGCATCTGCTGAAGTTTCCCAATTCTTCACCGTCCCTGGTTGGTGAGAATACCTCTCTGGTACTTGCTTCAGCTACTTACTGTGGTCCCTGGTAATAAGGTGGTTGGTCCCTTAGTGGTGACAGCTTCCCCTCTACCTCCGACCACGTCAGGTTCTCCGGGCGGCAGAACCGTCACTTCTGGTTGGACTACAAGCCCCAATTCCCAACCCTACGCTACGCCTCTTGCTTCTGGATAGGCCCTCAGTCAGCCTAGCAGCCAGATGTGCCCGGGACAGGCCCAAACTCCGGCAGCACAACACAAGTCCACCCAGACCAGGTGGCACCGAACCCCGATCACCTGACCTCAGCCAAATAAATAGTCTCTCCCAGCAGGCCAAGGGACCTAAGAAAATCCCTGCCCATTGGCTGAGACACCCCATTGATTCCTAATCTGTCCTTGCAATGCCCTTGTCTTAACTAATGCCACCAGATACCCAGCCATCTAGTGACAGAAGAGAGAAGTGCAGCAATTCCAGAATTAGGGTGAAATCAATTGATTTCCTATCAATTGGCCAAGGCAACTATCACTTGGCAAATAAATTTACTAGCAATTCTGCCTAAACATCAGGGTGCTCCATATCATTCAGCCCACTTGGCTGAATGATAAAAAACGTACCCTGTGTACCAGGCTTAAGTCTGTTATTTTCAACTTCCTTTAACAGACCAAGATGTTCAGAAAAAGTGTCAGTTAGCGGGTTGCAATTTACCACTGTCAGGGCTGCTTACAATGATCAGCTTTTCTCTATTTGTGTAAAACCTTTATCCCAAAAGAACAAAAAAAAAACTGTTGCTCAAACTGCTAACAAAGAGCTGGATTTTTGCTTTTGTGTTCTAGTCAAGTACATCTAAATCTGCTGTCCCATCTATTACTACCCTCTTCCTGACTGACAATGCTGCTGTCCAAAGGTGCCTCTATTGCTCTTCCAGTGGAGTAAAGACCCTAAAACTGTAGGTGTGTTTTTGGCAGGATCACCAGGTGAAATAAAGGGAAAAAAAAGCTTAAAAAAGAAAACGAATGCAGCCACCCTATATAAGGACTGGTAGGCTGCAATATATTACATTTTAGTTTTTGGGTTTAGATACGCTTGAAGTGAGCACTGTACTCAATATGTGCACTGCGACTTGTAGTCTGGGTCACACTAAAGACGGAGTCATACCAAATGAGTCCCAGTTGGTGATCACTGTCATTTGCAAGGGGTCACTTATCTAAGCAATGTTGCAAAAACACTGCTTTGTCACGTGTTGCACCTCCTAATGTAGAGTAGGCTGCTAGGTAAATTTAGTGGAGCAGGGGTTGATTATCTAGGGCTGCTCAGTGTCCCACAGGCTGCTGCTCTCTTACTTCCCCTGTCTTCTAGAACCATAGTGGGAGGAAGAACAGAGTGGACAGCCTGAACATTTATGGCACTTTGGCCAGTCTCCAGGGAGGAGTGCCCAGTAGGTAATGGAAGAGTCCATAAACAGCGTGAGGCCTGAGACGGAGAGGACAGTGTTCCTGGGTCTAGTTCTGCAGGAGGAAATCTTCAGGAAGACACCAAGGTCCCAGCTAGGCTTAGTTGGGGAGTCTATTTGCAAATCAGTGTCTGGAGATCAAGTTGGTTCTGGAGAAGCTCACTGAAGAGAGCCGGGAAAAAGTTGGTGGGAAAGAGTCCAGCTGTCCTATGATGGTGTGAGTCCACATCTCCTTCACTAAGAACAGCCTGGTGGATATTGGCAGGAGGCAACCAATGGTCCTGTGAGTAGATGACCCCAGTGCTGAAGAATAGTGACTGTGTGTAGCTTTTAACTGAGTACAGGTCACAACAGCATAGAGATCCTGTGGGACCTTCATTTTTGTCCAACACAGATAGAAGTTGAGGATTCCTCAAGTTGTTCAATTTGCAGTATTTTTCGTATTGAATTTCATTGTTCTCAACAAAAAGAAACCCCCTAGACTCTGGGCTTAGAAAATAGGTGAAGAAACTCCCCCTTTCTGAGTCACCTCTTTGCTCCGCCCCTACCCACCTATGAGCACCATTCCTTGGTTTCACCCTCTACCCATCTCCCAGTGCTGCCTTTTTTAAAGAATACAGAACCAAGTATCATTTTGTAATTTGTATGGAATTTTTATGGCATTTGGTAATTATAACAAGTAAAGCACTAAAATAGATCCCCTGCAGCCAGTAACAGTAGAGCCCCCCCCCAGCAACAATAGATTCTCCCATCAACAATGGACCACCCGCAACAAAATTCCCCCCAAGCAACAATGGACTTGTGGCATCAACAACAGATCTCTCACAGCCAGCATCAATAGACTTTATGGCAGCCAAGAACAATAGACCCCTCCCTCAACAGTAGATCTCTCCCAGCAACAACTGACCCTCAGCAATATAAGACCCACCCCAAGCAACAATAGATCCCCCACCAGAAACAGTAGACCTCCTCAGCAACAATAGACCCCTAGTGCTGGAGGTGCCGGAACTGTGTTCCCCTGCCCTGCCTAGACTGGTCCTTTGAGCCAGGGGAAGGGTGCAGAAAATGAGGTGTGCATGGCTGTGTGGGCTCTAATGGGAAAATAGGACCAAGTTCACCAGCGACTAGGGTGACCACGTGTCCCGGATTGCCCGGAACAGTCCCGAATTTTGAAGGTCTGTCCCGGGTACCTTCATTCCGGGACAATACAGTGTCCCGGAATGAAACTGACACAGCCACCCCCCGGGCCAATCTGATGCCCCCAAAAAAGGCCACCACATGATCACCGCTGTACTCACCGACAGTACTTGTCCTGGACGGGAATGTCTGGAGGAGCACAATCCCCGCCCCCTACTTGTGATTGGAGAAATTATAAATCCCGCCTCTTGTGTCTAATCACTGTGCTGTGATTCGTTACAGCTCAAGCAGATTTTTTGGAAGTGTGGGGGGGGGGGGGGGGGGGAATGGGGGTGTCCCTGAATGGCAGTTTGGAAATGTGGTCACCCTACCAGCGACTCTTTAGGGAGTGTAAAAAAAGTCTCCGTTCTTTGTCAAGGAGCAAATCAGTAGATAAACTGGTACACAGTGCCAAGGCAGCCTGTACCGGTCCTCCACTCACAAATGTATAACACTTAAAGAACATCAGGTAATGTGCAGTTATTGTTTTATTGTTATTATGCTGTATAGCAGTATCTAAACAATAAGGCCTTGTTCACACCAGGCAGTTGCACCGCAGTTTTACTGCCCCCAACTGACTGTCTAAACGCTGACATGAAGCTGCTCACAGCTGTGCACATGCTGCGGACATGACGCTGTACAACAGCAACAATTAGACAGCATGCCGCTTTCGCCGGACGTTACCACTGACTATGCAGCTAATGCAGGTCTATGGTGCCACACCGCAACCCCCGCACAGTAATTAAAGGGTCAAATCAGGTGGTGAGGAGGCCACATATCACCTGCCAAAAACCTTTTGAAAACCGGTCCAACGCTGACTGCTTCTGAGAGGGCACTGCATGTCTAAACAAACCCTAAAGGTATATACATACACTATATTACCAAAAGTATTGGGACACCTGCCTTTTCACGCAATGGCATCCCAGTCTAATGCCCCGTACACACGGTCGGAAAATTCAGACGGAAAATGTCCGATCGGACCATGTTGTCGGAAAATCCACCCGTGTGTGGGCTCCATCTGACTTTTTCCTTCGGAATTTCCGACGGAAAAATTTGAGATCCTGCTCTTAAATTTTCCGACAACAAAATCCAATCTGACTTTTTCCGATCGTGTGTAGAGAATTCCAACGGACAAAGTGCCACGCAATCAGACGGATTTTGTGGTCGGAATTTCCAACCGTGTGTATGGGGCATTAGTCTGTAGGGTTCAATATTGAGTTGGCCCACCCTTTGCAGCTATAACAGCTTCAACTCTTCTGGGAAGGCCGTCCACAAGGTTTATCTTATCTATTTAGGTGTGTCTATGGGAATGTTTGTCTATTCTTAATGCAATCCACGAAAAATGATTTTTTAAAAGTGCATATTTTCAAACAACAATCAGCTAAAAAGATGACAGATGCCAATTTACAAGCAGTTCAGAGCCTAATGTTTAACTATTTTTACTATTCTTTCCCCCTCATTTGTCCCTCATTTTGGTCTGATCTATATAGATGTATAAAAAATGCACTTTTTATCTATGAAAAATTGTTTCTCAGCGCTAAACCTTTCATCTGATTTCTAAATTGCTGCATTTGTAAATTCCAGAAGCCAATATAAAGGAAGAGTAGTGGTAAAAAAGCACTTTTGGTTTGAACCAATCTTTTATTTTTTGTACAATTCTCCTTTAAGGGGGTGTGGCAAGGGGTGTGTCCTATGCCTGTATACTTTTTCTGATAGGTGTCCCTCATTCCCATCTCTAAAAGTTGGGGGGGGGGGTATGTAATTGCAGATGAGCAGTTACATACGAACAGCCCTGTACAAATCTGAGAGGCACTGCTGTTAGCGCACGCAGTATGCAAGACGTTAGTTTCCACCTCGGCATTTGTTCAGGGTCTAACACCAGCCCCACCTATGTGGAAGTGCCCTAAAATGCTAGCTCCCAGGTTGTAATGCTGATCTTTTCGCTTCAGTCTTATCATTGCCTTTAAGAATTTGGATGAGGATTCCTGACTTTTCTTGCCGTATACTTTTTCCAGGAAAGAGGCAGACTGTATTGAAGCCTTTGGATTAGCATGACAAAACACCACTATATACAGATGTTAAAAATATGTGAATTCTGGTACACCGAACTGCCATAAATAGGTGCATTTTATCATGCACTGAGAGTCTGGTCCCAATGAATATCATACCTCCCAACTTTTTGAGATCGGAATGAGGGACATCTATTAGCAAAAAGATGTAGGCATAAGACACACCCCCTGCCACAAATTATTTTTTAATAAAAGATTAGTTAAACCCACAAGTGCTTTTTTTTTTTTTTACCACTACTATCCCTTTATTTTGGCTTTTGAAATTCACAAATGCACCAGTTTAGAAATCGGATGAAAGGTTTAGCTCTGGGGCAGGGGCGGACTGACCATTTGGCCACTCGGGCACTTCCCGAGGGCCCGGGCCACTAGGGGGGCCCATCAGGGTTGCCAGCCACAGTAAAACCAGGGACAGAGATGTAAAAAAAAAACACAGATTTTTATATAGTTTCTGAAATGTCCCTTACCCACATCCTTTTGGTCTAAAAATCCCAAGATTATAGCTGCCCCACCTCTCCAGTACCTTCTCAGCCAATAGAACTGTGTCTGTGTATACTGTGTGTACATGTATGTGTATACTGTGTGATTGTATACTGTGTAGCCCCATAATCTCCTATTGCCCGGGGGCCCCATGAGTTGTCAGTCCGCCCCTGCTCTGGGGAACACTTTTTGAAAGATAAAAAGTGCATTTTATATACATCTATATAGATCAGACCAAAATGAGGGACAAATCAGGAGCAAAGAGGGACAGGGGGACATTGCTCCAAATCAGGGACAGTCCCTCGGAAAAATAAATTTATCCCCGTATCACCGCGTAATGGTGTTGCGGATACGGTACAGCGTATAAAAATGATTGCCACGTCCCGAGAATTATAATCTGAATGTTAGGGTATTTTGTCAACAAATTGATGTTGGAGAGTGATGGACTTTTTAGGCATAGGATAGGTATAAAAAGTTTTTTTATTAAAAACATATAAATGAAAAGAGTATATACATAGATCATAAATCTAAAACAGATTGTTTGGAAAAACAATCTGTTTTAGATTTATGATCTATGTATATACTCTTTTCATTTATATGTTTTTAATAAAAAAACTTTTTATACCTATCCTATGCCTAAAAAGTCCCTCGAAATCTGGGAAAGTTGGGAGCTATGGAATATTCTGTCTAAACCCAATGCGTGTTAATTCAAACCTTAGGGCCCCACTACAATCAAAATGGGCCCTACTATGGGTGAGTGTACATGAGCTTTTCTTTCAACAGGTCTGGAATACAGCATTAGAAATGGGGCTTCTGAAGGAGTACACAGATGCATTGTTGTTGCATGACCCTACTTTTGTTTCCTCCATAGCAGTGTGAATCCATTGGAGACATGTCCATACATTGGCAATTTATGTGTTAACTAGTTAGGTGCTCTGATTATTAGCTATAGCCAGCACTCAGCCCATATGTTCCTTGTTGACGTGAGATTATGCATAGAATCAAGTTCTCCCCTAATGGATACAGCACCTGCCCATCACCTGGGCTCCTTGATTTTCTTCCTGAGACCTGTTTATTGTGAGTCAGTTTCAGCATTGTAAGCCCCCGTACACACGGTCGGAAATTCCGACCACAAAATCCGTCTGATTTTTTCTGACGGATTTTGTCCGATACTGGTGTTGCATACACACGGTCGGACAAAGTTGTCGGAAAATCCGATCATTCTGAACGTGGTGACGTTAGTTGCGTGTATGACGGAACTACGTAGAGGTCAGTAGCCAATAGCTTTGGTCTCGTAATTTGATCTGAGCATGCGTGGCACTTTGTCCATCGGAATTCCCTACACACGATCGGAAAAAGTCCGATCGGACTTTGTTGTCTGAAAATTTGAGAGCAGGATCTCAAATTTTTTCCGTCAGAGATTCCGACAGAAAAAGTCAGATGGAGCCCACACACGGCCGGATTTTCCGACAACATGGTCCGATTGGACATTTTCCATCGGAATTTCTGACCTTGTGTAAGGGGCATTAAGCCCCATACACACGGTCGGAAAATCCGACCACCAAATCCATCGGATTTTGTCCGACGGATTTAGTCCGACACTGGTGTTGCATACACACTGTCGGACAAAGTTGTCGGAAAATCCGATCATCCTGAACGTGGTGACGTTTGTTTCGTACGACGGGACTACGTAGAGGCTAGTAGCCAATAGCTTTGGTCTTGTAATGTGATCTGAGCATGCGTGGCACTTTGTCCGTCGGAATTCGATACACACGATCGGATTTGGTGTGATCGGACTTTGTTGTCGAAAAATCTGTCCAGCAGGAGATAGGACTTTGTCCGTCGGACAATCCGATGGAAACTGTCCGATGGTGCCTACACACGGTCGGAATTTCCGACAACATTGTCCGATTGGACAGAATCCATCGGAAAATCCGACCATGTGTATGGGGCTTTAGACTACATACTGTTTTATTCAGCATCCTCATAAGCCTTGAGCGACCAACCATTCTACCCTTATCACCCACCACCGATGGTCCTCTGATTCAGCTGTTTTTTTAAATCCGGCTCTGAATGATTATCCGCTGACTTCAATGCTTGTGGTTGGGATTTAATCCTTGAATAATGCTAGCAAGACCTGTATGTATTTATCAATGAAAAGCAAAGCAAACACACCTGCAGTGTTTTGAGCATAGCAAAATCTTGGCATAAAAGCAGAAACCTCATCTAATGCCGCGAACACACGGTCGGAATTTCGGCCAGCAAAAGACAGATGAGAGCTTTTCGTCGGAAAATGCAACCGTGTATAGGCTCCATCACACTTTTGCTGGCCGAATTTCCGCCAGCAAAAGTTTGAGAGCATGTTCTCAGTTTTTCCGACGGAAAAAGTTTCCGACGCGCAAAAAAACATGCATGCTCAGAATCAAGTACGAGACGGAGCTGGGTCTGGTAAAACTAGCGTGCGTAATGGAGATAGCACATTCCTCACGCTGCAAATTCTGTGATCTTTTAATGCAGCATATTCTTTTGTGCTTTATAATGCTAGAATAATGAAATTGTTTTGTTGCTGATATTCACACAGAGTTCTGCCAAACTTATTTCTTTATTATTTCTCGTGATCTCATGAAAAATCTTTTATTTGAAAAGCACGACTCATCTCTTACCAAACTTCTACTAACATGAGATAAACACGAGATTAGCAGAAGGAGCCCAAAGGGTGGCGCAGTGGCTATTGAACTTCCTTTTTATAGTGCCTTAGTACGTGTTGTACGTCACCGCATTCTTGATGGTCGGAATTTGATGTGACCGTGTGTATGCAAGACTTGAGCGGAATTCCGTCGAATAAACCTTCAGAGTTTATTCAGACGGGAAAACCGGTCGTGTGTACGGGGCATTACGCAAAACTCTGGAAGCCACATATTACATGTCATACACCAGGAGCCTGCTATTGACAGAGAGACCCCAACTACCACACCAGGAGCCTCTATACTGCCCAGCATAGACAGGATTTCCCCATATTGCCTGCTGTAGATAGGGAGCCCCGATATTGACCGCTGTAAACAAGGAGATCCCATGTCCCATGTGCTGTAAATATGGAGCCTATATGTTGCATGCAGTATAGCTGTTTAGTGTTGGGTTGGGGGGGGGGGGGGGTGTTGTTATGTTGCTACCTTTGAGATATTTAAATTTTTTTTTTTTTTACTTGTTGGTTGGCTGTCCTGATTTTACAGTCTAGTGTCTGATCAAAAATTAGTACACAGTCAGTGATGATAGACATCTGTAGCGCACCCCCTGCAGAAGCCACTTGGTATGTTGGGTCCTCTGTTCTCTGCTGGGACCCTTGAAGCTGCTCAGTCCCCACAGACACACCTAGACCTAGTTATAGGTTACTCACACATATGTAGTTGAAGCATTAATATTCTACCGCTCTATGATAGTACACAGAAAATAGACCACAAGCAACTTGAGACAGATCGAAAGACAGAAGGTGGAAATGCTGCAAACGGAAACCCAGCCACTATATAGTGAGGTAGAGATACAGCTTCTTCAGCCTGAACTTCTCCTGGCTATGTGTCTTGCCTACAGGGCTTAAGCATAGAGTTCTCGACAGCAAGTCCTTTCTCCGATGCTCCAATTGGCTTAAGTTCACTGCTAGGAGGGAACAAGCATGGGATTTCACATAGTTGCTGGCAATAATCACATGCCGAAAACCCAACATGCTGGTTGTACACAAGTCAATCAATTTATCAAATTGGGTACATTCAGCCTATCCATAGGTGGTTCGGTTTGAACCATCTATGGTCGACTTAAGTCCTCAAAAGCATCTCCTGTATTACTTTGCAAATGGGCTCATTTGAGGGCAACCTATAATAGATGGTATGAGCTTACAAATATTTGTTTCTTGGCTGACTTGCTGTCCCAAAGGCTTCAGTGCTTGGAAGAAGTATACAGATCTGAAGTTCTGATTCTTAAAAGGGTTGTAAAGGCAGAAGGTTTTTTATCTTAATGCATTCTATACATTAAGATAAACAGCCTTCTGTGTGCAGCAGCCCCCCAACACTTTCCTGAGGTCCCTCTCTTTCCAGCAATGTCCATGAGTGTCTCAGCCGTTTCCGATTCTGCCTCCTGATTGGCTGAGGCACAGCAGTGGTGCCATTGGCTGCCGCTGCTGTCAATCAAAGTCAGCTAGCCAATCAGGGGAGAGAGGGGGCAGAGCCGGGTTGGGGCTCCATGTCTCAATGCACACAGTGAGCTGTGACTTCACTTCAGTGCCCCCATAGCAAGCTGCTTGCTGTGGGGGGGGGGGGCACTCAACAGGAGGGAGGGGCCTCGAGCAGCAAAGAGGGACCCAAGAAAAGGAGGATCTGAGCTGTGCTGTGCAAATCCACTGCACAGAGGAGGTAAGTATAACATGTTTGTTATTTTTATAGGAAAAACACTTTACAATCACTTTAATTCCTAAGCATATTCAATTCAAAAGTTCTTTATTTCCTAAGCATGTAGTGTCAGCCCTGCCTACCTTATTGCTGATATTTTAAAAAGGAAACAGACACCTCCTCATCTCTTCCCTCCTCCTCATCTCTCAATTCCCTGCAAATATAAAGTACAGTATGTGCATTTGTTTTTCTATAAAATGAGGACTTAGCCTAGAACAGAAAAAACAACTAACAGCCACCTCCATATCTATGCTGAATCTAGCCTACTGTATATGTTGGCAGGATAGGGTGGTCTTCCGTGTTCCCCTCCTCGTTGGGCGCCAAAAGCTGCTATGCCATGCTGCCTGTACGCAACACTCGGCCTACCATTAGAATGGTATGCTGGGCTTGGCTACTTTGTTGACTGCATTTCGGTTAACCAAAAACCTCAATGTTTATAAAGTGCTTCTTGAATTTTTACAGAGCCAACAAATAAGTTACTTCACCTATTCAATGAGGGAGGAATTCACCTCTGCCCACTTTGGTGACCTCAGCAGTTCTGTGCTGTGATGCAAATGCCCACTGGCTGTATCTGGATGTATATCAGGATGGCGACAGTAGAGATCCTGGGTTTTTAAATATGGCAGCTCCCTTTCTTTTGTACACCTCTAACAGATGGGTTGTTTCAACATAGATTTAGGCACCTCTAAAAAAGAGTCACAAAACCCTGCATCAAAACGCATCAAGTACCACTTCATCTGTTTCTCGCTTGTTGTGATCCCATCTGTAATACAAAGTGTGAGATGTTGCAGTATTGTATGTTAAGACGCTCATTGTATATGTGCAATTTAAAAAAAAAAAAATGTATTAAAGTTTTTTTATATAAAAATAGAAAAGATTTTATTAGTACGGTACGATTATTTTCGGGAGAAAGAAGGAGGATTTTGCCACTTTAACCACTTCAGCCCCAGACCAATTTGCAGCTAAAGGACCAGGCCCCTTTTTGCAATTCGGCACTGCGTCGCTTTAACTAACAATTGCGCGGTCATGCGACGTGGCTCCAAAACAAAATTGGCGTCCTTTTTTTCCCACAAATAGAGCTTTCTTTTGGTGGTATTTGATCGCCCCTGCGGTTTTTATTTTTTGCGCTATAAACAAAAATAGAGCGACAATTTTGAAAAAAATGCAATATTTTTTACTTTTTGCTATAATAAATATCCCCAAAAAATATATAAAAAAACATTTTTTTTCCTCAGTTTAGGCCGATACGTATTCTTCTACATATTTTTGGTAAAAAAAATCGCAATTAGCGATTATTGATTAGTTTGCGCAAAAGTTATAGCGTTTACAAAATAGGGGATAGTTTTATAGCATTTTTATTAATATTTTTTTTTTTTATTAGTAATGGCGGCGATCAGCGATTTTTATTGTGACTGCGACATTTTGGCGGACACATCGGACATTTTTGACACATTTTTGGGACATTTGTCATTTATACAGCAATCAGTGCTATTTAAATAGCACTGATTCCTATGTAAATGACAGTTGTAGTTAGGGGGTTAACCACTAGGGGGCGGGGAGGAGTCAGTGTGACGTGTTGTGTTTTTTTTACAGTAGGGGGGCGTGGCTGTACGTGTGACGTCATTGATCGGCGTTCCCGATGACAGGGAACCGCCGATCACTGACAGTCAGTGTAGGAAGCGCGGGGAGAGGTTTGTTTACATAGACCTCTCCCCGTTCTTCCGCTCCGTAACCCGATCGCGGGATACCAGCGGCGATCGGGTCCGCTGGTCCCGCGGCCGGGGTCACGGAGCTCCCGACCGGGTCGCGAGCGCGCCGCTAGCGGCGCGCGCGCGACCCACGGGCAGGCACATGCACGATCACGTACAGGTACGTGATTCTGCCTGCCCGAGCCATTCTGCTGACGTATATATGCAGTGGCCGGTCGGGAAGCGGTTAAATGAGGCACGCGTTAAATGTGCCTCCATCCCTGATTCGGAAAATATACTGGGAAGTTTGGGACTTTGAATGAGGCCATTGACAAAGTGGAGATGACTAAGGTAAAGGTACATATTTATTGATCATTTTGGGGATGATGGCACAAATGGTCCAAAGGGCCTGATAATCTATATTTCTGGGATCCGGCAATACATTACAGCCACGAGCAGTTTTAAATTACATTTTTTCCCTTACAAATGTCATTCTGCTGCTCTCATTCATAAAACTATGTACGTCCGCTATGTAAGCAGCCTACATAATTACATAGTTACAGTAAGGTTGTAAGGTTGAATAAAGACACCAGTCCATCCAGTTCAACCTGAGTGAGTGTGCGTGTCTACAATTATCCCTATCCCTGTACAATGCATCCCCTAGTATATTATTTATTTAAGGTACCCATAAGCGCCATCAATTTACACATACATCGCACACTCACATCAGTCCCTACCCTCAAGGAGCTCCCAATCCAAGGTCCCCAACTCACATTCATATACTAGGGCCAATTTTGGACAGAAGCCAATTAACCTACCAGCATGTCTTTGGAGCCTAACATAGTGTGGCTCGTGGACCCCCGAGCCATGATTGGCCAAAGGCACCCTGCCTTTGGCCAATCATGGCTCTCACAGCAGAGTGCACGGTTTGGTCAAAGCATGCAGGTCAGGTGCATGCTTTGGCCAATCAGCAGCCGTCAATGCACTGCGATCTCACAGTGCATTGATGGTCTCTCTCTATAGTGCGGTCTGCGGGCGTTCAAATTTCCTGCGAAAGCCCCGTAATGTTCTAAATTTGGCGAACGGGCGAACACCCGATGTTTGATTCAAACTTATGTTCGACTCGAACATCGGGCCCATCCTTAAAGTGGAAGTAAACCCTTCCACATGACTTTGGCCTACAGGTAAGCCTAGATTAAGGCTTACCTGTAGGTCCAATAAATATCTCCTAAACCTACATGGTTTAGGAGATATTTAGCGATGAAAAGGCATCGCTGTCTACGGCGCATGCGCCGTAGACAGCGGCGCGCAGGCGCACTGAGGGCGCACTGCATATGCCGCTCTCACGGCAATATGCCGATCTCGTGCGCATGCGCGGGGAGTGACGTCATCGCCGCTCCAGCGAATGATTGCGCTGGAGCGGCGAGACCCGGAAGTCACTCCGGCCCTGCATGGCGGCGAGGAAGATGAAAGATAAGGACGGCTTCGGGGGCTTCGTTTTCAGGTAAGTTTTTCATAATGAGCTAGTATGCTATGCATACTAGCTCATTATGCCTTTGCCTTGCAGGGTGTCTTTTTTTTTTTTTTTTTTACAGAGGCTTTACTTCCTCTTTAATGAGAGGGTATATTGTAATTTCTTCTCTGTCTTTGTTGAGTATTGTGCAGGCATCAGCGCTAATTATTTTGCAATTGCCTATTTTGAAGCAATAATGTTCATTGCTCAAGTGTTGGTAGTATTGTATCTCCAGACCAAGCATATGCATCCTCTAATACTCACGGCTCCGGAGTCGGCTGGTTTTCTGAACCCTCTTGTCCTTCCATTTTTCTTTTTTTTTTTAATACACTTCTGAATATGAGCTGCATGTAAGGCACCACAATCATTAATCAATAAGTTGACTTCAAGCAAGCAATTAAAATGTATGGAAACCCCAATAATTAATATTTACTTTTGGTTTGTTTGGTGGCTGGTGCTTTCCTTGGGGGGGGGGGCAGCCCCCCTAGCCAGACAGCCACTGCACCTTACAATTTTGGCTGGAGTGCAGCTCATCCATTCCAAAAACGTCTTGCATTCTTTTTAATGAATGCAAAACAGAGGGAGGATAGAGGGATGGGAGATAGTGACAATGCTCCTGTCACTACTGCCAACACTCTATATGTACAATCACTGCACAGTAACAGTGTCCCTATCATCATTTTCAATATTTCAGGAAAAAAAATCATATTTCCAGCTTTGTACATGTCTTAGAAACCAACGCAAAGTAACAACTCCTACCTGCGACAGCGAGCGGGACTTGATTGAAAAACCATGAATAAGCAACCGCAACACACTGTATTCGGGAACAACAGACTCACGAACACGAAGTGAGCTGAAGAGTCGGCCTGGTGACGTATCGTGAACTGGATTTAACAAAAAGCATGGGCGAGTGGGCTGCTTAAATCCCCCCCCCCCCGACTCCTCCCATAAATGGCTTTCTTTATTGCATATATATATATATATATGCAATAAACAGCCCCCTGCCTATACTCCATAATTTTAGTGTTTATTGGTTAATAAAAACTGTCTGTGGACTACATGTCCCAGCATCACCTGTATACATTTAATTATCTACAGTAAATGATTACCTGATTTCTATACATTCCGTGGCCAATTTGCATTGCTGATCCATTTCTACCCTTCCCCTGTAAATCCCCAGACACGGGTTTCTGTTAAAATGATCAATACCTCCAGGGATGCTTTAGCTAGTCAATTTCAATTCATATCAAGGAAGGAAAGTAGAATAAATAGAATTTAGGTAGTTGCAGAACTAAAAACACTGTAAATGTAAATCAGTAGGTTTACTTTGCCTTTGATTCCTTTGCTAAAAGAGTATGTTTCTACAAGCTTCATGCTTTAGCCCAGCGGTCCCCAACCTTTTTGACACCGGGGGCTGGCTGCACAGTAGAAAATTATGTTTTTTCGTGGGTGATTTGTTGGGGAAATGGCTGGTGTTGGCGCTTCAATCATCACAACACCATGGTTAATATGATGTCAGGATAATTGAAGCGCATAATTTCCATTATTACATTGTAATACAAAAGAAGTTCAACTTACCATAATTCAACTTACCATAATGCATAACCAGTGAGAACCCTGAGTGTGTCACTTGCCACCATCGCCTACCAGCAAATGCAGCTTGTCACTTGCCGGATGGGGACTGTCACTTGCCAAGTGAGGGTGGAACATGCAGCAATGTGGGTCGGGCAGTTTTCACCTCTCGCCCGCCACACCTCAGTGTAGTGTTTGCGCCGGCTGTGAGGACTGGACAGTGGTGGGGTGGGGTGGTTTGGTGAGAGATGACATCATCTCTCTGCTCTCACACAGCACCTCAGACAGTGTTGTGTTCATGACTGGTTGTGTGGGCTGAACAGCTGTGATGCGGGGCGGGCTGCGAGAGGTGATGTCATCTCTCTGCTCGCCCGCTCCTGCTGAACCTCTGGAAGTGCAGCCTTTGCGGCAGGCTGCAAACAGGCTACGGCCCGGCAGTGGGCCACGGCCCAGGGGTTGGAGACCCTTGCTCTAGTCTGTTTTTTATATGACATTTACCTTTAGAACATTTCTTATCAGTATAGTGTGTTATCATAAGTTGAGATATCTCTGCTTAGTAGAAATATGACCTAAAGACAGATATTCAGTCTGCTTTCAATTTTGTTATCTTTTATTACTTGCATTTAACCTTCATACTCTGGGGGAATACCAATAAGCAGACAAGGACAATTGGCTTGATCATGCTTCCATATGTTTTTTTTTTTTTAATTCACATTTTTCTGACTCCGTGCAATCTGTTCTGGAAGTCCTACATACATTTACTTACCAGCAGCCTCCATCATGACTGGTGTATTGCAGACTTACCGGCTGCCATGACCACTTACCCTTCTTAGCCATCTAAATAATAACCACGCTAGACTTCTTTGGGTTTTAAATGGCCGTAGCAGCCTTTTATTAACAAAATAACAGAAAAAATTGAACCGTTATATTTTTTGAGGTGAGCATGGTCTACCAAAGAAAATTCTGCTGTATCAGCTACCTTTTCTATATCACGGCCCTCAGCCGCGAATACGCCGGCTCGAGGACAATTTTAATGCCTTTCTACGCTGATACAGCCTCAATACCCATTTCGTCATAATGACGTCACTCAAATTGGGAAGGTACCCATACCAAAACTGAGCCCCTCCCACCATACACCACTTCAAATATTTTGACCATGCCCACCCTCAAAACTCTGAGACCCCTGCCAACGACGAGCAAGTGTGAAACCTCACACTTGAGCGGCCCGCCACACACCCAACGCTCTCTGAATACCATCCTGCAGGCCCAGGCACCACATGTCTATCCCAACAGCGTTCAGGTGTACCCCGTCCCCACGCAGGTAGAGCCAGTTGTCACCCTCTAGTTCCGTATGGCGCACAACAAGGCCCCCATTCCGGACAAAAAAGCGAGCCACCTCCTTGTTAAGTTTGACCCTTGCTTTGTTCAGCCTCTCTACAGAGCGGGCGAGACGCCATGAGGCCCTACCTATCATGTCTGACCAGACCAGAATAACGTCTGGGAAAAACGACCGCAGACGTAAAAAGTCAAATTTGATGTCCCGAATTAATTCCCTAGCGGAACGGAGCCCCAGATCATTACCCCCAGCATGGATGACTAAGACGTCCGGGGGCCTATCCAATCTAGTATATCTATGTACTTCGGGCAACACTCTGGACCAGAGCATACCCGGGACCCCTATCCACCGCACTCTAGCTACGTGTCTCGGGAAACCCAACTGTCGGCCATCCGGTCTGACTGCAGCCCTCCTCGCGCCCCAGGACACGTAGGAGTGTCCGATGATCCAAATCAAACATTCTCCGCCTGAAAAACATAAAATAACAAAACCCAGATACAATGCACCCTACTCAACCAGACACTCCAAAACAACACATACGACAGACCACAACCATCACAGGGACTGGGGAACACAACATACAGAATCTCTAAAGAAGATGTGGGCGTACATATAAACTGAAACGCCTAGATTCCCAACGACCAATCCGCTGCAGGATCTGGTCGTCTAGCCCCCACCTGGCCGCTTCCGTGGCGGCCCCAATGCGAAAAGAATGGGAAGCATAAGCCCCTGGATCCACACCAACAGCCCGTAAACATTTCCGAAAAACTGAACTAAATTGGAAACGGGACAATGCGGAACCATCCGCGTGTGTCAACAAAGGTCCCGCCCCCGAAACCCGGACGCCTAACCAAGCTGACACCATAGCAACCGGGCAGGCCGGTGAATTAGGAACTCTGCTGAGTACCACTGTAGCCCCACGGCCCAACTGGTCCGTTTTAGATTTCCTAATATACAAGGACAATTTGTCCCCTAGAACTGTGACCTCGGACACCCCAAGCCCACCCCTAACTTTAGTGGACGGGCTAACCAACTCCCCTATCCGCAGCGCCCCAAAAAAAGCCAGAACAAAGGCAGTCTTGAATAGTAACGTTTCGAAGGGGTCCGCACAGACATTTGGCAAACGCTCCAACAGTGCTAGCAGTAAATCAAAAGAAACTGGACGGCGGGAATCGGGTACCCGCCTCCCTTTAGTCCTCCTGTAACCCCGCAAAGCTTTCTTGACCATAAACGCTTTAGTGACATCCTCAAAACCAGATAGCTGGAAAAAGAATGCCAAACCCGCCATCTTCCTATTTAAAGAGGCCACAGAAACACCATCTTCAAAATTCCTGCCAATGTAGTACAGAAGGATGGACAAGTTATCCATCTCCCGCTCAGAACCCCCTACCAAACTCACCAGCCTACGCCACTCCTCCCACACCCGCTCATAAGCTGTCCAGGTAGAAGGGCAAACTGACCGGCGTATCAAATCAGCTACTGTGGCAAAACGACTTCCCACAAGTGGTCCGGACACGGGATTCCGAGCTGCTCCGCCTCCGGTGCCAACTCCCGAAACTTCTGCCACTGTTGACGAGGAAGGGCATCCGCCACTGTGTTATCCACCCCGGGCAAATGAACAGCAAATATAAATGCATTCAAAGTCAAGCATTGCAACACCAAATGCCGAAGAAGACATACAACCGGCGGGGAGGAAGAAGTAACGGAATTAATGGCTTGCACGACCCCTAAATTGTCGCAGTGAAACCGTACCCGCTTATTCCGGAATTCTTGTCCCCAAATTTCCACCGCCAGCACTATTGGAAACAGCTCCAGTAGCGCCATGTTACGGATGAAATTCGAAACCCTCCACGACTCAGGCCAACACCCCGCACTCCACCTACCACCAAAATACGCCGCGTACCCAATGGAACCTGCCGCATCAGTATACAAGTCCAAATCAAAATCGGACACCGTTGCTTCCATCCATAAGGACCTACCATTGTACTGAGCCAGAAACGTCCTCCAAACCTGTAAGTCCTCACGATGTGTTTTCGTAAGCCGCACGTAATGGTGCGGCGCCTTCACCCCTGCGGTGGCAGCCGCCAACCGCCTGCAAAAAAACCCGCCCCATAGGCATTATACGGCAAGCAAAATTAAGTTTTCCCAGCAGTGACTGCAGGGACCTTAATTGCAATTTCTTGCAACCATGTGCAAATTCAACCGTGACGCGCATATCTTCCAACTTATCTTCGGGAAGCCTGCATTCCATCCGTATCGTATCAATAATGATACCTAGAAACTTCAATTAAAAAAAAAAAGCCTAAAAAAAAAAAAAAAGAAAAAAATAAAAGAAAAAAAGAAAAAAAAAAAAAAAAAAAGCTGCAAGAGGACCCTCTGTCTTTTCAGGAGCCAATGGCACCCCAAAAAGCTGGAACACATGTTGCACCGTAGACAACAGAATCTGGCAAATCCGGGCCCCGGGAGGACCTATCACCAAAAAATCGTCCAAATAGTGGACGACGGATTGCCACCCAGAAACCTCCCGTACCACCCAGTCCAAAAAGGAACTGAAAGTCTCAAAAAACGAACAAGAAATGGCGCAACCCATGGGCAAGCAGCGGTCCACGAAATACTGTCCCTCCCAAACGCAACCCAAGAACCTAAAACTCAGCGGGTGAACGGGCAGTAAGCGAAAAGCCGACTCAATGTCAGTTTTCGCCAACAGCGCACCCTTCCCAAACTTCCGCACCCATTTAATGGCATCATCAAACGAGGCGTAAGACACCGCACACAACCGTGGGTCAATAGCGTCATTGACCGAACCACCCCGAGGATGAGACAGGTGGTGTATCAGTCTGAATTTGTTAGGTTCCTTCTTGGGGACCACCCCCAGCGGCGAAACCACCAAATCAGCCAGAGGAGGGAAAGAAAACGGCCCCGCCATCCTGCCCATGGACACTTCCTTGGACAACTTGGCCGAAACCACCGCCGGATGCAGTTTTGCCGAACGCAAGTTTTCCCCCACAGCCGGAACGGTGGATAATGTGCACGGAATAACAAAACCCTCAGTGAACCCCCGGAAAAGAAACTGCGCCGCAGTCCTATCGGGATACCTATTGAGGAAGGGGACCATTTTTTCCACCTTCACCGGTGTTCTCCCTCTTTCCAGCGTCGGCCGGCTTCGCTTTGCTTTGCTTGAAGCACTTTGCCAATGGGTGGGAACCTCCGCATCCGGAGCATTCGTGACGAAACCGACACGAACCCCCAAATTTGCAGGTGCTATCGTTGAAACGCCAGCAGTACCCCTTACGGTTTGCGGCCGATGATGATGGGGCGCTGGCACCCCCGGCCCCCCCCCTGAAAGGGCTGCGAAAATGTTCTCGCCTGAGTCATCAATTTCATCCACAAACCTATATCTTTGTGGTCCCATCTCAGGGAGGGCCTCACCGCCTTGCGCTGACGAAATTGTTCGTCATAGCGTAGCCACGCTACGCCCCCATAAACCCTTTGGGCCTCACTAATAGAGTCCAAATAACAGAAAAGCGCCGAACAGCACTCCGGCGTCTTCTCCCCAATTACACTGGCCAGAATGCTGAATGCCTGAAGCCAGTTACCGAAAGTCCGTGGAATCAAGCGATACCGACGCTTTTCTTCCTCTTCCCTCTTGCTGTCGTCCAGTTTAAACTTGTCAAGGTTAAACTTTTCAATAGGCAAAAGAGCAAAAAGCTCTACGTATTCCCCTCTCCAAATCCTGTCCTTCACCTCAGCTTTTAAATGGGCACCCAATGGGCCCTCAAAGCAAACATACACCTCCCCCTTTGCAGAGTCGGCCAACCTCACTCCGTCCGCAGGACCATCCAACGGCTTGGGATCCATCGCAGTCTGCTCCGTACGCACGCCAGGAACCATCACCGGGGCTGACACCGCCGATGACACCGGGGCACCCACCACCTGTACACTTCCCGCGACGGGCGGTCTGTTGTCCCCCGCTGACGTCCATGCTGCCACTGGCGAAACCCCAGCCGCAGTCGAACCCCCTAGTGTGCCCGTCAGCAAATCCTTACACCCCGCCAACCAGGTCTGCAACAGACGTTCCACCACCCCCTCCTGTCCCGCAGCCTGAACCACATCGCCTCCAGCCAATGCAACACCCCTGTCACCGCCCCCTTCAATTACCCCTGAAGACAGACCCTGTGACAGGTGCCCAGGATAGGGGACAAAGGTGGGGGACAACACAGGGGGAGGAGCCACAGCAGAGGGGGCACAGGGAGAGGAGAAAACAGCAGGCAAATCAATAGCATGAGCAGACACAGGCACAGATGGGGAAGTAGCAGTCAAGAACGCTGGACGCACAGGCACAGGCACAGATAAAGACATGACATTTCCAGATGAGGACATACTGTACTTACCAGGCTGTCCCGGAGCCTGAAGCCGCACAGCCGCATCTCCCGCTCCCTGCTGTCTCCTCCACTCTTCCCCGGCAGCCTCCTCGGACGGCGTCCTCTCCTCTTCTTCAGACGCTGTAAGCTCACCCTCCGATCGGTCGTCCATCGTGCCTTGCGCCATGCCCGGGGAAGGATCGTTGGAGCCGCCCCCGACAGGGCGCCCGCTGGTGACGTCATCGGCCGCTCGACGGCCCGACCGCCCCGCGTCACGGCTCCTCCCCCGCTGTACGCTCTGCCTGGACACAGACGCCGCTCTCCTCTCCTGCACAGGGGGCGGTGATACTGAAGCTTGGCGCCGGGTCCCTCTCCTTCTGTCCATGGGGGTCCCGGCCGCACCAGGGGACAGGCCCGCACCCGCTGCCACTGCCACTGCTCTCCCACGCCGAGCCTCGCGAGCGGGAGGGGGGTTGGGCCCCCCCCTGCCCTGCGGCCGTCACGTCCTGTATTATGGTAGAAGTGAGGCGGGAGCTAAATGTATTAGCAGAGCTCCCGCCGGGGTCCCGCCTTAGTAGAGGATTCCTCCCAGCCCCGCAGGCCGCAGAG
Source organism: Lithobates sylvaticus (assembly GCA_028564925.1). Taxonomy (NCBI): domain Eukaryota; kingdom Metazoa; phylum Chordata; class Amphibia; order Anura; family Ranidae; genus Lithobates; species Lithobates sylvaticus. The sequence continues at coordinate 38,412,760 of CM053035.1, read as the reverse complement.
GTAGTGTTTCTCTTGGCCTTGGGTGCTGAAGGGTCCCGTCTGCCGGGGCTCCTAGTGCGGCGGCAGACCCTGGGGGTCAATTCAGGGCTAAGGCGCTCCGGAGGGTGAGACCTCCTAGCGCGTGTTGGTCGGGGGGCAGGAGAAGCATGAACCTGCCCCGACCCCTGGACTAAAACTGACAGCTGCCTCTCTAACCACTGTGGCCCATTAACAGCCGCAGCCGCCCTCAGCTGGGCAAATAAGCCCTCAATATCAGCCATGTCAGAGAAACTGGTCTAACTGCCTAAAATTAAGCTAACCTAGCTTCTAATTGTCCAAAATGTAAGCTCACCAAAATTCTCTCGTTCTGCCTATCTCCAACTGACCCCAAGACTCCTATTACACTGCCTACCCCTTCTTTTGACTCCACCCTGCCCTGACCTACTCCACCCTGCCACACCTCGCTCTGTACCAATAGCTGTTGACCCTTGGTATTAAATATTACTTTATTACATTTTAAAATCTGCCCAACTACAGCCTGCCCTGCCCCCCCCAGTCATGCAGGCCTTTCGTTCTATATGCTACGCATCCCCACTACATGGCCTGATTCTATCTGGTTCCATTTGTGTTGCAGCTTTTTAGGCCTGGTTCACACCTATTCAGGTTGCAGTTTGCATATTCCAGGTGCATTTTGCATTTTTCAATACACATTTTTGATTCATTGAAGTCTATGGAACCAAAAAACAGAAAAAAAAATCCCTGGCCCTTTCCATAAAATGCACAGATGTGAACTACATCCATAGGAAACCATGTTAAATGGACTGTAGTGTGTTTCTGCAAATCTGAAATTGCACTAAAAAATGCATAGGTGGGAACCAGACCTTAGGCTCCATTCACACTAGCGCGTTTTTGATGCATTTTGCAGAAATGCAGGGAAATTTTTTAACATGGGTTCCTATGGAACATGTTCACATCAATGCATTTTTGTGCCTCTGCGTTTTTGGAAAGGGTCTGGGACTTTTTTTCATGCAAAATGCAGCGTTTAGCATGTAATAGAAGTCAATGGACCCTCATCCAAAATAAGTGCCGCGTTTTTACCATGATTTTGCCGCGATTTTGCCACGATTTGCGTTTTGCGTTTTTTTTTTTTACATTTTCTTTTTTTACACTGTATGGCATGGCTCTGTATCCTTGCCAGGGTAAGAAACTGGCTGCATCACCAGAAAATAAAAAACAGCCAGGGGATACACAGTGTTCTTGCCATTGCTCTCAGTAGGTGAGCTTGCCATTGCTCTCAGTAGGTGAGCTTGCCATTGCTCTCAGTAGGTATCCTTGACATTTCTCTCAGTAGGTGTCCTTGACATTGCTCTCTGTAGGTATCCTTGCTATTGCTCTCTGTAGGTGTGCTTGCCATTGCTCTCAGTAGGTATCCTTGACATTGCTCTCTGTAGGTATCCTTGCCATTGCTCTCTGTAGGTATCCTTGCCATTGCTCTCTGTAGGTATCCTTGCCATTGCTCTCAGTAGGTATCCTTGACATTGCTCTCTGTAGGTATCCTTGCCATTGCTCTCTGTAGGTGTGCTTGCCATTGCTCTCAGTAGGTATTCTTGCCATTGCTCTCTGTAGGTGTGCTTGCCATTGCTCTCTGTAGGTATCCTTGCCATTGTTCTCTGTAGGTATCCTTGCCATTGCTCTCTGTAGGTGTGCTTGCCATTGCTCTCAGTAGGCATCCTTGCCATTGCTCTCTGTAGGTGTGCTTGCCATTGCTCTCAGTAGGTATCCTTGCCATTGCTCTCAGTAGGTATCCTTGCCATTGCTCTCTGTAGGTATCCTTGCCATTGCTCTCTGTAGGTATCCTTGCCATTGCTCTCAGTGGGTATCCTTGTCATTGCCCTCAGTAGGTGTCCTCGCCATTGCCCTCAGTAGCCATCCTTCCCATTGCCCTCAGTAGCCATCCTTGCCATTGCTCCCTAAGTTTGAGGTTCCCTCCTAGCAAAAACTAACCTTCCAGTGGCGGCCCATCCATTAGGGGCACACGGCCCCTTCCCTGTCCATGCGCCCAGCCCCTAATCTACATACAGGGCACTGGACACATAGATTCCAATAGGGGGGGGGTTGAAGCATGTGATTAGAGCCAAAGGCTCTAATAGGCTTCAAAAAAGGGTGGGCTCAGGGCACAGAGCACTGTGTTCCGAGCCCACTCAGTTGTGTGACAATAGAAATATTCACTATTTTCACACTAAATCAGCTCCCTGCTAATCTGGAAGCGGGTTGTGAGATTTTTAAATCTTAAACCCTTATTTAAAAAAACATTTAATGAAGTTAATCAAATACAAAAATGGAGGCAAAAAAAAATTAAAGGAGAAACTGAGAGCATAAGGAAGATTAAAATGGTGGGGGGAATAAAAAAGGGAAAAATTAAAAGAGAAATTGAGAGCATAAGGAAGATTAAAATGGTGGGGGGAATAAGAAAGGGCAAATGTGAAATATTGGAAGGGGGTAAGAATAAAGCCTCATACACACGATCGGACCGTGCACCAACTTTCCCGTGGATTTTTGTCCAAAGGGCGTTGGCCCCAAGTTGGTATTGCATACACATGGCAGGACTTTTTCAGCCAACTTTCACCAAATCACTTGGTTTTTCTGCTCTTTACCGCCACCTTTAGTCAACTTCTGTATTGTTGTCTGATCTTTTGCATTGGTTCTGCATTGGTTTGTACAAAAGTCTGTGTACACAGTTTTGTGTACACACGGTCGGACTTTGGTCCATCGGACTTTTGTTGGCAGAAAGTTGGTCCGTTCGCACAGCCAACAAAAGTCTGATGAAACCTGGAAAAAGTTGGTCCGATACACACGGTCGGATGTTGGTCCAAACCAGCTTATTTGCATGTTGGTTGTCAAAAAGTCTGATCGTGTGTACGGGCCTTTAGAAATAAAGGGTGGATAAAGACAAGGTAATATAAAATGAGGAGGGTTCAGAAAAAGGAAATATAAAATGGAGAGGTGAGGGGTGGTTAAAACTAAGGAATTATTTTTTAATTTTTTTATTATTCAGGATATATATAGTTTTAACATTTTGTGCAAGAGTTTAGAATATTAAGGGAGACAGTGGAGTTACAATATAATTAAATACAAAAGTGTCCATAGGATTCTGCTTGTGAGAGCTTTCAATCTAAAGCCAGGCATACATGATTTGAAATTTGACTGGTTCAGCAGGGACCAGCCAAGATTCAATCCATGTATGGGCAGGCTGATAGTAACTAAGTCGATCAATGGATCGACTTGGGTACCATCAGCCTGTCACATTTTTTAGATTTGATTACTCCCAACAGCAGTAATCATTGTGTTCTGTTGGCTGGGAAGGCTCCCCTGACCTCCCCACTGGCAGAACACAATAGTGCTACGGGAGGCATTCCCCCATCCACCCATGGGGGAAGGAAAGAAAATTGAGTAATCTATGAGCTGCTTGCAGCCTAGTACACACAATGAGATCATTGAACAAATGATCATCTGTTTTTTTTTTTTTGGATGCTAGTCTCCATATCGAAAACAAATAGGTCACTAAAGTACGAAAATTCTCATACGACAGAATAAAAATTTGGAAGTGATGTATTTGTATTGTATTTTCTGACAAAAACGGTACTAATAAAAGGAAAATCGTACAATCTGGTATCGTACGAGAAATAGTTTCATGTTTTGCACTTTGTCAGTTCGTCACTTTGAACATTTTTGGACAAAAGCTGTGTACTAATGATCAGATTATCGTACGATTGCTTCTAAAACTGTATTGTTTGTAGGCTATTCTGTTCGTGTGTGCTGGGCTTAAAGTGGAAGTAAACCCCCCTATCGTTTTCAGCCAAGGAAGCTGCCATCTTTGCCTCTGTTTAATCTTCAACTGCCACGGTGCTGCACATGTGATCCGTTATGACACCAGCCATTGGATGGTTTGACTGTTTGGTTGAGAGCACAGCCAATGTGCAGTTAGCATTCCCGGCATGCCTTTTTTTTTGATGGGTTTACTTCTGCTTTAAATGGAGAGCCAAGTGATAAATGGTGATAAAAGCGTGAGGGATGAGTTGATGGGGAAAATTCCAGGTAGAGGTGGGGATAGGCTTCCCTAAAGGGATGAATTTTCAAGAATTGCCAGACAGACTAGTAGACAGGCAGTGAGAGGCTCTTGAGGGTTCTTGGAAACAAGCATTGGAGAGGGATTACAAAAGGAAATGGGAAGAAAAAATAACTAAAGCTAGCCATGGTTAGATAGGGTTTCAAAGATTTTTTTTTTTTAGAAAAAGTCTTATGCCACGTACACACGACTGGACTTTCTGGCAGACTAGGTCCGACGGTCTTCCCGATGGACTTTTGGCAGAAGTCTGACGGACTTTACGAACGAACGGACTTGCACACACACACGAATGGACTAACGTGACTAAACAAGGAAGTTCAATAGCCAGTAGCCAATAGCTGCCCTTGCGTCGTATTTGGTCCGTCGGACCAGCACACAGACGGACGGTTTTCCCGATTTGAGTCCGTCAGATAGATTTGAAACTTTTTCTATTTCTAGGTCTGCCGGACTTTTTTTCCCGAAAACTAACAGACTAGCCCACACACGATTGGATTGTCCGACGGACTAATCCCGTCGGACCTAGTCTGCCGGAAAGTCCGGTCGTGTGTACGCGGCATTATGAAAAATTTTGACAAAAATTCTCAGAACATTTGAATGTCGTTCCAAAAATGTAATTTGCTTTTAACATTTGATTTTGGAATGAATGGACTTTATTGAACAAAACCACATACACTGTTAGAAATGTGTTTGTTCGAGAAAAATCTTCCATCCTGCTCCTTCGAATCTTCTCAAAAATTAACATCTATTTGACCCACAAATGATTAGAAAAACAAACAGACTTTCTTTTTTTTAAGAAGTTTTGTTAGAAATTCTACTCATCTATGGCCAGCTTAAGGAAGGAATAAACAAACAAATCCAAAACGGCATTCCGCATTATCAATATCAGACATTAAATTTGGCCCTATAGTATCTACACAAGACAACTGGACACCAAGCCACTGTAACAATTTATGAGGTCTGTCGATAGAAATGATGAATGATGCCAAATTTGTGAAATTCTCTTGTTCTTTTATTGTATTTGTACCACACTTTGTTTTCCATATTACAACCCCCTTGCTCTTTGTTTTTATTGTCTACCTTCTCTCTCTTTATTGCTTCGTTATCATAACCATAACATTAGATTGAAAGAAGAAAGTGGGAAATAAAAGAAACAATGGATAAATGGGGCAAGACTTAATTTCCATTGAAAACGTGTGCTTCCGCCTTTAACTGCTAGGAAATCCATGGGTTTCTGTTTGGCTTCTAAAGCAGAAAGTCAAGTTTTGCTGGTTTAGTTCCGGGTAGCAGCATGTACAAAGGATGGGAGAGGCACACTGCAGGTGATACTTTTTTATTTTAAGGAATGCATCACTAACGCGGAACAAACGTAGCAGTTTCAAACACTGCTGGGAGCAACAGTTTTTGGCATAAGACATGGATAGTGCCACTTCTCAAAAGGATTTTTCTCACGCTCTTAGCAATTATAGTGCTAAAGGCTCCTTGGTTTCCATGCTAATGCACCCTACAGAGTCTATAAAACAATCTTCAGTAAATATCTTCATTCCTCTGTGTGCACATATTAGACATGTGCACAACAAAAAAATTTGTTTAGTTTTGTTTCTTTACGTTTCCATTGATTTGTAGCGATTCGTAATTTCGTAAGACGCGAGGTTTCATATTCAGACTCGTTCGTATTTTCGGAACAGTTATATTTTCGTTGATACGAAATGATTCGTAATTCCGTTCTGTTCCGTTCCGTTCAGTCTAATTTTCTTTGATTCGAAATTCGTAATTTTGTTAGATAATAATTTTTGTTTATTCAGTCCACTACTCGTAATTTAGTAATTGTTACTTTTGTGAGATTGCCTTTTTTGTTGATTCATACTTTCGTAGGAAATAAAGAATAATAATCCTATGCTTGATTTTCTAATAAGTCCTGTACTTACTCCAGTCCGAGACCGGACTCAGTCTCCACCTCAACTGAATCTAAAAATAATCAGGAATGCAGTGTGACTCAGACACAAAAGGGATAAGCTGATTGGCTAAAGATATTAGGTAAGATACATCACTCACTAATACACTGCCCATTGGAAAGAACGACTTGAGAACATGAAATTACGAACATATGAAATTACGAACATACATATTAAAATACACTTACACTGTCCATTCAAAAGAAATTATGACCAGATGAAGAAACAAAATTACGAACACACGAATGAAAATACGAACATACGAAATTATGAACAGACAAAGGATTGAAAATACGAAATGGAAATCATTCGTTATAGATGCCATTTTCTTTCTTTTACTGTTTCAGTGTTTCGTATTTTTGTAAATTTGTCCGTTCTTAAGTTCGTAATTTCGCGTGTTCGTTATTTTGCTTATTTGTCATTTTGGAATTTTCATATTTTGGTTCTTTCAGCTATTCGGATGTTCAAATTGATCCCAATGTACGAATACTAACAAATTCGTACGAAAATCGATTTGTTACGAACCGAATCGCACATGTCTAACAAATATACTTAACGAATGAAAGAGTCTGCAACTCCAAAAATACTTCTGAATCCTTTATTGATACTTGACATGAGTAAAAGCAAATGGCTAATTCCTTTTCGGTCTTTCATTTGTTTGATTGTCTATATATTGGTGGATGAGATGAGCCTGAGCACCCCTGTGGTTTCCCTTATCCATTTATCCACTCTACAGCTCCACTGTTCAGGTGGGGGGAACTTCTTTTCCTGCAAATATACTTAGTTAGGTTTTTTCACAGATAGGGAAGCGTTCCCTAAATATGTCACATCAAGGCTGTACTAGGGACAGAGCAGGCTTGGTATTGGAGGAGGAAAGAGCAGGGGGCAGCTTTAGGCCCTGTGGATGCAGGCAAAAGAAACATGGAGGCATGCGTAGTGCCTAAGGGGGGCGAATGTTCTCCTGCCTGGTTGGGGTTGAAGTCTCTACAGCAAAACACTTAAAGTTGAATGAGACACTTCACCCCAAACCAGACGAGAGAACATTTTCAATTGGGAAAGCAGAGCAACCAGAATGCTGTAAAGAAAGGCACACAGCAATGCTGAAAAAGCTGGCCATACACTGATTGAAATGCAGCCAGTTCAGCAGGAACAGGCCAAGTTTCGATCATTGTGTAGGTCTGTCCCCGCTTGACAGAAGTTGATCTGATTCAGTCAGATTCCACCATTTCTTGGTTCACCTAGCAACATGTGTCACTTGCCCACTCTTTGAGCAATGATCTTTAATGTGATGATAATCTGTCGCTTACCAAAGAGTAGTCTGTGGAGTAGACCTGTGTATGACAAAAAATGTGTTTCTTTTTGTTTTGATTCGTTAAACTAGTTAAATTCGGTTGATTAGTTCAATTTGTATTTGGAATTTTCAAATTTTCTTTGAAATTTACAGTTTTTTTGTTTTTTTTATTCGAAACGTTCAAATCAATAAATTTTCAAATTGGTCGAAGCAAAAATGTTATATTGATTTCGATTCGAATGCAGAAAAGTGAAAAGAAAAATCTTCATCAAATGATTACAATGACTCTTTAACCACTTAAGTCCCGGACCAATTTGCAGCCAAAGGACCAGGCCCCTTTTTGCGATTCGTCACTGCGTTGCTTTAACTGACAATTGCGCGGTCGTGCGACGTGGTTCCCAAACAAATTTGGCGTCCTTTTTTTCCCACAAATAGAGCTTTCTTTGGTGGTATTTGATCGCCCCTACGGTTTTTATTTTTTGCGCTATAAATAAAAATAGAGCGACAATTTTGAAATAAATGCAATATTTTTAACTTTTTGCTATAATAAATATCCAAAAAATATATAAAAAAATTTTTTTTTCCTCAGTTTAGGCCGATACGTATTCTTCTACATATTTTTGGTAAAAAAAAATCGCAATTAGCGATTATTAATTGGTTTGCGCAAAAGTTATAGCGTTTACAAAATTGGGGATAGTTTTATAGCATTTTTATTAATATTTTTTTTTTACTAGTAATGGCGGCGATCAGCGATTTTTATTGTGACTGCAACATTATGGCAGACACATCGAACATTTTTGACACATTTTTGGGACCATTGTCATTTATACAGAAATCAGTGCTATTTAAATGTACTGATTCCTATGTAAATGACACTGGCAGTGAAGGAGTTAACCACTAGGGGCTAAGTGTGACGTGTTGTGTTTTTTTACAGTAGGGGGCGTGGCTTTACATCTGACATCACTGATCGGCTTTCCTGATGACAGGGAACAGCCGATCAGTGACAGGCAGTGTAGGAAGCGTGGGGAGAGGTTTGTTTACACAGACCTCTCCCCGTTCTTCAGCTCTGTGACCCGATCGCGGGACACCAGCTGCGATCGGGTCCGCTGGTCCCGCGGCCGCGGTCACGGAGCTCAGGACCGGGGCACGACCCACGGCTGGGCACTTAAAGGGCCACGTACAGGTACGTGATTGTGCCCAGCCGTGCCATTCTGCCAACGTATAGACGGCGTGAGGCCGGTTAAATTACCTTTGGCTTAACAAAAACAGCATTATTTCGAAATGGTACTCTAATAACACAGAAAGTCTTTCATTTCAGCAACATGTGTAGTTAGAATTCGACTGGAGTTCAAATTTGATTCTATTTTCAGTCCGCACTTTTGAAATTCGGATGAATTTTGTTTTATTATTGGGAGCATTCTGTAAAATTTGTTTATATTGTAAGTCCGGTATTCAGATATATCCGCATGTCCGAAAAACGAAAAATTTGTCCGAATATTAATTCAGAACGAAGCGAACCGCACATGTCTACTGTAGAGGTAGAGGGGTGACACAGCAAATTGCACATCTGAATCACCTGCTCTTCCTGTCCCCCACCTCACCCCCGCCTCAGCTTATAACCACTTGCTGACCAAGCCTTTTCTGGAACTTTTTGTTTACAAGTTTAAATTAGTATTTTTTACTAGAAAATTACTTAGCCCCCAACATTATATAATTTTTTTTAGCAGAGACTCTAGAAAATAAAATGGCGATTGATGCAATATTTTATGTCACACTGTATTCGCCCAGCAGTCATTCATATGCAATTTTTTTGGGGGAAAAAAATCTATTTTAATGAATTTATAAAAAAACAAAACACGATTTTTTTGTAGAATGTAAAATATGATGTTACGCCAAGTAAATAGATACCTAACATGTCATGCTTTAAAATTGCGCACGCTCATGGAATGGCGACAAACGACTGTACTTAAAAATCTCCATAGGCAACGCATTAACATTTTCTACAGGTTATCTGTTTAGAGTTACAGAGGAGGTCTAGTGCTAGAATCCTTTTTCCTCCAGATGAAGCTACAAGGCTAGTGGCGTAACGTGTAGAGGTGGAGCCTGGCGGTGGGAGTACTTATGCCATATGTAAGATCTAAAGGATTGTATTACATGCTATGCTTTTATTTAATACCCAGGTACTGCACTATTGGAAGTATTTTTGTCTTCATATGTTATCCTGGAGTTGCCTGTGACCAGTGTGGAGACACTTTTAAAGGGAAATCGTAAAAGGAACCGGATTATCAGATATTACCTCATAAAAGCATATTTGACCCTTTTTGGGTCCAAGATGCACAAAGGGGACGGTGTGGAGATACACTGTGTATTTGTGAAGCATGGTTCACAATTAGAGACTTTTTGTGTGCACTGTTTATAAGAAGAAGAGCTTTCCATTTGTATTTTAAGTGGACTTTTCTCTTGACCTTTTTGCACAGTCTCATTTATACTTGGCACTTTGTATATTGGCACTTGCACTTTACTATGAACTGTTTTTCTTTTTAGTTATTTATTGATATATGTGGCTAATGCCTTTCAGCAGTAAGTTATTAAGTAAGCATCACATAATTATTATTTACATAGTGCTAGAATAGATACCTCACATGTGTGGTTTGAAAACCATTTACATATGTGCGTGAGCGCGAGCACAGAGGGACAAGGGTGCTTCAATTTTTTTTTTTACTTTTAATTTTTTTTTTTTACACTCTACCTTTATTCATTTTTTTGTATCACTTGTATTCCTATAACAAGGAATGTAAACATCCCTTGTAATATAAATACGCATGACAGGTCCTCTTTATTGAGATATCTGGGGTAAAAAAGACCTGACAGGTCAACAAGTATTGGCAGGTCAACAAGTATTTTTTTGTACTTGCATGATCTTTAACCACTTCAATACAGGGCACTTTCCTCAAATGACACGGCCAAGAGCTGGCCGTGGATCACTTCATCTTTCCCGAAGGCCCTCACTGACCACCCTACCCTGGGCAGCACACTGTCGGTAGCCAGGGACGCCTTCCGACACTCCTCAGTGGCCCCACTACCCTCCCCAGAATTTCCACCTGGGGGGTGGCATGACCAGAGGTGTGTCTCGTCTAGAGACTTTCTGGATTTATGAACTCCAGTCCCACTCCCCGTTTGGCATGAACGTGGAGTGGGACATTAATGCTTTTATTAATGAATCTTAAGGACAGGCATTGTTGCGTTTTGGTTTTTTGCTTCCTATCTAGGGGGAAAAAAAATGTTTTCCTCCGTTGTTTTATCTTTGGAAGAAAAACATGTCCATTTATATATAGTTGGTTATCATCATTATTTTAACATCAATTTTAATATTATTTATATTACATTGAGGCTTATTATGCAATAATTACTGCCATGTTATTATTTATATTTGTTATTTGACCCATGTCCCTTTAAGAGGATCCTCCTCCCATTTATGTATATGTAGCGCTACCCCCAGTTAAGAGAGCCGCTGGTTTGTTTTGGGTCCCTGAGTACAGCTCCACCAACCCCCGGCAATTTGGCTCTACCCACTCTGGCACAGTTAGTAAAGGGGTACGTCCCTATGCACATAAAACTTAGCTTATACTCTAAGTGTAATTGGTATGAACTCACAAGCAGACTGCTGAAATAAGAATAACTGGCTTTACTTTGGCAGTAAGGAAAAGAAATAACAACATGCATTTGAACATATATCTTACAATACTTTAGCAGGTCCCTGCAATATGCACTTTAAACATGTACACAGGTATATGAATCTAACAATGGGGAAAACGGAGCGCCAAGTGTGGCGACCGTCTGCTATGCACCCCTGAGGTGCAATAAATCTATCTGCGCCTACCTAACGGACCAGGCCTGATCCCTAGTAATAGAGCTCAGTCCTTGTACTAGTACAGTGTTCTTCACCGGCAATAAATCTGTAGAGGTGGTGCACATGTAGCTTTAAATGGTGTCATTTGTAATCCACAAAAAGTAACATTGCTGCTCTGAGGTAAATTGCGCCTAGGCAGTTCAATAGGCATAAAACTTGTGTGTCAGTGCAGGATTGAGCCTACAGGCTCTCTCACCAATCCTTGGGGTACCGTCCTCCGATCCGGTCCCTCTAATGGCGGCTCCGGTCTCTTCAATGGCGGCGTCCGGTCTCCTCAGTCACAGCCCTGCACTCCGGTCATCAGCTCCGTCCGACCGACAGTAAGGGGAAGTCTCCGCTCCGCTGCTGTGGACTCTGAGGGGTGAGAGTCTCACTCCATCGGCTGCAAGGCCCAGGCTTCAGGCCTTCAGCTCCGGTCCGCACAGGTGTCTCTGCTGGCTGCAGTCTCCGCGTCACACGCTCTGTCAGCAGAGGCAGGCCAGTCCTGTCAGGCCTCAGAAGAGGAAGTGTCCCAAGAGGAAGAGGCGGTCTCCGCTCTTCCCTTTTATAATCTCCCCCAGCAGCCTCCCGGGCGGAAGTCAGCAGCCCTGGGGCCTGGGGAATTCTGGGAGATGTAGTCTCTAAGCCTAAAAGGGGTAGAACCCCGCTACACACTCCCCCCACTTTAAATCTTTGGTCCCCAAAGATAGTGTTCAAACTACAAACTTTCTCGGGAACAACATTTTCACATAATTTGGACAGAGGAGCTTCCCACCAATTGGCATGAGATGGGGAGCTGTCCTGTCGACAGGTTACTTTAGTGTGGGCGACCTGCTTAACTGTGCCAGAGAGTGAGCTGGGGTTGCCCTCCACTAAATGAACAGCGGAAGGGTCAGGGCTCTCAGCACTTCTCCTTGCTGTGGTAACAGAGTCCTCTGAACTTTCTCCCATCTTGGGGTAAGTTAACTTCTTGGGAGGCTTCACACTCCTGCGAGCTCTCTGTTCTCTTGGAACTTCTTCAGGAACACATTCTGGCAACATCTCTGGTTCTGGAACATCTTCTTCTTGTTCTGGGTAGAGACCAGGGATGTCTTCCCAGCACTCAGGCACAACACTGAATGGCACAAACTCTGTGGCTTCTGGGTTCAATGTGTTATCTTCCACATTCTCAGTAAGTGGAAGATCTATGGCAGAATTCCCTGGAGTTGAGGAAGGCCATAGCCATTCAAGTTCTCCTCTTTCTTCCTCAGGTTGGGGGTCCTTACCACCCCTAGCTTGGGATGTCTGGGACCTAGTGTTAGGCCTGGGGGTATCCAGAATGGAAACAGATTCAGGTACATCTCTTACTGGAGGCATTCTGACTGCTTCAGTGAGTGGGAGCAAATGATTCCTATGCAGGTCTTCAAAGGCCCCAATCTTCCTTCTGGCTTCAACTTGTAGACAGGCAATCCTGGAAGTTTTCTACAGATGATATATGGTTCTGATCTCCATCTATCAGCAATCTTGTGTTTCCCAGGGATCCCTAGGTTCCGTAACAGTACACGGTCCCCAGGCTGTAGGTCCTGTACTCTAACTTTCAGGTCAAAGTTCCTCTTATTTCGGGCCCCTCTCTGGTCAGAGGCCGCTTGAGCTTTTTCATAAGCTATCTTCAGACTGCGCCTCAGTCTGTCCACATATCCTTTGTGGGAGGCAGCTGAGGCATGGTCCAAAGAAATTCCAAAGGCCAAATCCACTGGCAATCTTGCTTCTCTCCCAAACATAAGTCGGTAAGGGGAGAAACCTGTCACATCACTTGTGGTGCAATTGTAGGCATGCACTAGAGCTGAAATGTGTTGGCTCCAGTGTTGCTTCTTCTCGGTCTCTAAAGTTCCCAACATGTTCAATAGGGTCCTGTTGAACCTTTCAGGCTGGGCATCACCTTGAGGGTGATATGGTGTAGTCCTAGTCTTCTCTACTCCCAGAGAATCTAGTAGCTTCCTGATCAGGCGACTCTCAAAGTCCCTTCCTTGGTCTGAATGGATTCTCTGTGGCAGTCCATAGTGAACAAAGTACTTCTCCAGAAGTACCTTGGCTACTGTAGAGGCCTTCTGGTCCTTGGTTGGGAAAGCCTGAGCATAACGAGTGAAATGGTCGGTTACCACCAGAACATTTCCCAATCCGCTCAAATCGGGTTCAAGGCAGAGAAAATCAATGCATACCAGATCCATTGGGCCTTCACTCTGTAGATGGCCCATTGGGGCAGCTTGATGGGGTAAAGTCTTCCTCTGAATGCATCTTGCACAGGAATGGCAATACTCCTCCACTTCGGCCCTCATGCAGGGCCAGTAAAACCGGTCTCTGACAAGTTGGAAGGTTCTCTCTGCTCCCAAGTGACCATGCTGGTCATGTAAGGCAATCAGCACAGTCTCTCGATGCTTTTCTGGGAGAAACAACTGCCACTTGTCTTCTGGTCCATCAGAGGGGCCCCTTCGGTAGACTACCCCTGATGCACCTGTAACTTGTCCAACTCTCTCCTCAGTAGGCGAGCTTCTTTAGAAGGGTGAAGGCGGAGTCCCTCTGGACTCTTGTCTTCCAGGGCTTCCAGGACCAATCTCCCCATGGGATCTTCCAATTGGTCACACCTTAGCTCCTTCTTGGACAGCTTCGGCAGACACTCTTCTGCCAGTTGAGTTACCCCACAGTAACACTTTGGGACTCCCACTGTGGTAACCCCTATTTCTTCAGCTCTGGACCCTCCTCTGGCTTGGAGCTCAGCCCCCTGACAAAGGGCTCGCACTCCATCTGGTGCCACTTGGGTCCAGTCTTCCCAGTCATCGACCATGACATGGGATCTTCGGGACAGGGCATCTGCATCCCTATTTCCAGCCCCTGGTCTGTACTTGAGACTGAAATTGAATCCAGACAACGCCGCCAACCATCTGTGTCCAGTTGCATCCAGCTTGGCGGTGGTGAATAGATAGGTCAAGGGGTTGTTATCTGTCTTTACAGTAAACTCGGCCCCATACAAGTAGTCTCTCAACTTGTCAACAACTGCCCATTTGAGGGCTAAGAACTCCAACTTGTGGGTGGGATAGTTCTTCTCGGAGGGGGTCAGGCTCCGGCTCACATAGGCCACTGGTCGTAGCTGGTCTTCATGCTCCTGGTAGAGTACTCCACCTAGGCCCTCATGGCTGGCATCAACATGTAGCTCATAGGGTCTAGTGGGATCAGCGTAGGCCAAAACTGGGGCTGTGGTGAGACTTCTCTTCAAGGTTCTGAAAGCCTCTTCACACCTTGAATTCCACTGGTCTTGGACTGATTCACCGGGCCTCCTAGGCCCTATTCCATCCTCCTCTCCTTCTGTCTTCAGCAGCTCGTTGAGGGGTTTGGCAATGCGGGCAAATCCATCCACAAACCTGCGGTAGTAGGAGCAGAACCCTAAGAAAGACCGAAGTTCTGTAACTGTTGTGGGCCTTGGCCACGAAGTAACTGCCTCCAACTTCTCAGGGTCTGTAGACACTCCTTTCTCAGACACTATGTGTCCCAGATAGTTCACAGAAGACTGATAGAACCGACACTTCTCTGGAGAAAGTTTAAGTCCCTCTTCACTGAGCCTCTTCAGTACTTTCTCCAGCCTGGCTTCATGTTCTTCCAAAGTCTTTCCAAAGACAATGACATCGTCCAGATACACAAGGACTTCTATGAGGTTCATGTCTCCAACAGTCCTTTCCATTAGGCGTTGAAACGTAGCAGGGGCTCCAGATAGGCCCTGAGGCATCCTGTTGAACTCAAAGAATCCCACTGGGGTTATGAAGGCAGTCTTCTCTCTATCTTCTGGATGCATGGGAATCTGGTAATACCCACTCTTGAGGTCCATCACACTGAACCACTTAGCTCCAGATAAACTCTGCAAGGCATCCTCTATCCTTGGCGTGGTGTACTGGTCAGGAATGGTCCTCCTGTTGAGAGTTCTGTAGTCAATGCAGAGTCTCAACGACCCATTCTTCTTTCTGACTACCACAATTGGGGAGGCGTAGGGGCTTCTGGATTCCCTAATCACTCCCGTCTTCTTCAGTTCCGCAAGCTGCTCCCTCAGATCCTCCAGATCTGCTAGCGGGACTCGCCTCACTCTCTCTCGGAATGGCTTGTCCTCTTGCATGCGGATTCGGTGGGTGGCACTCCTCGCACACCCCACATCAAACTCATCTTTGGAGAAAATCTTCTCCCATCTGGTCAGCTGGGCCTTGGCTCTCTCTTTCCAAGCTCCAGGTAGGTTAGGGTTTTCCATGGAGAGTTTCTTCCAAACATCTTCTCCTTCACCCGTCCCCTTCACTTCTGACCAGCCAACTGGGACAGCAGGACTCACCTGTCCCAGAAGCATCCTGGCAGGGATCTCCACAGGCCTCTCTGTGGGGTTCCTCACACTGACAGGGACTCTTCCTCTAGCCTTCTTCAGGTCCTTCAGTGAAATTACTTCTGGTATCACTTCCAGACCTGAGTGACCCTCCATTGGGTCAGGTTCCAACA
Source organism: Lithobates sylvaticus (assembly GCA_028564925.1). NCBI lineage: Eukaryota > Metazoa > Chordata > Amphibia > Anura > Ranidae > Lithobates > Lithobates sylvaticus. The sequence goes on along the minus strand of CM053035.1, from coordinate 38,397,017 downwards.
TCACAAAGGGGCCAGGCTGCTCCCAAGTAAGTTTCACCGTGGCTCTCATGCAGGTCACCTCTCCAGGCTGTAACACTGCTCCTTCTTTTCCAAGCCTCCATACCCTTCCTATCCCCTCACTTGGGGTCTTCTGCTCTAGGACCAACCGCTGATAGGCTGCCTTCAGCATGGGATGGATCTTGGGAGTTGAAAGATTCTCTTTCTTCACCAGGGGGGTCAGAAGCCTTCTGACTAGGTCCGTGTTCGTCCCTATGATCAGGGAAGTCTTGCTGGTTCCTGGTGGGCGGGGACACACCACTGCTAAGGTGTCGAACACTTCAGACTTCCCAGCTACGGATGGGTCAAACGTCAGTCTTATGGGTAAGTATCCATCATAGGGGAAACTCTGGGTTCCCAATCCCCTTATCTCCAACTCTTCTATCTTCTGTATTGGCAGATGACTCAGGTATCTGTCATAGAAGTCCCTGTACAACAGGGTCACTTGTGCTCCAGTGTCCAGAAGGGCCTTCGTGTACACTCCTTCCACTTGGATGGGTACAGTAGGGGATGGACCAACTAGCTCCTCTGGGTAGGGCCTAGTTGATGCTGTCCTCTTCTTTGGACTCTTCGCTTTACCAGCACTTGATTTGCACTTGCTCCTTTCTTGAGCCTGGTATGCATTGATTTTCTCCCTCTTAGTGGGAGTGTGAACCCGTTGAGGGACATTGTTATCTCTCACTTTGAAGAGTTCACGCTTGGGGGTGCTGTGTCTCTCCGGAGGGGTCTTGCCCCCTTTCTCTGGAGTGCACCTTGGTTGAGGATCCCTGGGCCCCTTCTGAGGGGTTTGGTCTCCTCGCTTTCTCTTCTTGTTACGCTTCTTGGAGCTCACTGAAGGTGATGGGCACCCGGTTGACTCCTTCACCGGGGCCCTTTGGCGTTTCCCGCCGGCTGGCGGCTTTCTGCCTTCTTCTTCTTGGGACTGGCACATACAGCTGCAATATGACCAATTCCTCCACAATTAAAGCAAATCATCTCACTGTGGTCAAGAGGGGATGCTGGTGCTGGAACAGCTGGAAACAATTCCCTCCTGGTTGTTTCTTTCTTGGGACTGGGCGTCTCTTTCGCCACTAGAGATGTCAGTATCTCCATCATCTGGGACATCTGCAACTTCAGGGCATCTACCTCTGTGTCTCTTTCAGGGGTTAAGGCCGTCCTGACCGTGGCCACTGTAGACTTTGTAGACCCCATCACCTGCTTCTCCCTTTTCTCTTCCAACATGGCCTCTTCTTCTCTGACCATTCGGATGAGGTCAGGGTAGTCCAGGCTCTTCCCATCCTGGCGGGTACGTAGAATTAGTGCGACAGGGTCCAAGGGTTGGGCTCCCCTCATCACCTGCTGGGCACGGGCTTCATCTACCTTCCCTGGATCTATCCCCTTCTTCAGGATAATCCTATGCAGGATCTTGTCTATGCGTCCCATGTACTCTGACAGCTTCTCCCCTGTCTTCTGGTAACAGTGTTCCAGTTGATAGGTAAGTTCTGTGACTTTTTCTGTCCCACCAAACACACCTTCCAGGATGTCTATGTAGTCCTGGGCAGTGCAATCCTTTTTGCTTGTCTTCAGATTGCGTATGGCCTCTAAGGCAGGTCCTTTTAGGCTTTCAACAATCCTTTGCTTCTTTCGGCCCTCTGAGACCTCCCATTCTTCTAGGGCCTGCGTGGCACCATCTAACCACTCTTCAAATCCCTCTTCTCCCGAGGGTACAGGTGTCCTCCCTGAAAACATCCGGAGTTTCCTGTATCCCGACATTGGGTAATCCCCGGGGTCTCTTCTGCACTGGGTTACAATTTCCCCTAGGACAGCACACAGTTCTGCACTAAGAGTAGTGTGTGTGGGTGCTGGACTTTCCGCGCCCTTCTGCTCCTCCTTCTTTGGAGATAGAATGGCTTTCATAGGAGAGTAGTCTCCCTTCCGCGGCAGCGCATGCAGCAATTGGTAGTGCTGACCATTTGGTGCCTGTATGCTTTGGCTCCTGAACTGCTCTGGAATCTCTTCCTTCCATTCTATTAAGGCGTATGTATACCCGGCATCATTTCTCATGTCCATTATCCATGACTTCTGGCATGGGGATAATGACATTATGAGCTGCTTGACTGCCTCTCTCCGCCATATCCCTGGCAGTTCAATGACTGCTGCTGCGGCTGGGTCAGCGGCCCATGTTGCGGACCACCGTCCCACTTCTATTGGGTCCATGCCGGCACCTTCTGGCGGCTTTTCCCGCTGACTCAGGATCCCGGACGAGCCCCCACGTGTAGCGCTACCCCCAGTTAAGAGAGCCGCTGGTTTGTTTTGGGTCCCTGAGTACAGCTCCACCAACCCCCGGCAATTTGGCTCTACCCACTCTGGCACAGTTAGTAAAGGGGTACGTCCCTATGCACATAAAACTTAGCTTATACTCTAAGTGTAATTGGTATGAACTCACAAGCAGACTGCTGAAATAAGAATAACTGGCTTTACTTTGGCAGTAAGGAAAAGAAATAACAACATGCATTTGAACATATATCTTACAATACTTTAGCAGGTCCCTGCAATATGCACTTTAAACATGTACACAGGTATATGAATCTAACAATGGGGAAAACGGAGCGCCAAGTGTGGCGACCGTCTGCTATGCACCCCTGAGGTGCAATAAATCTATCTGCGCCTACCTAACGGACCAGGCCTGATCCCTAGTAATAGAGCTCAGTCCTTGTTCTATTTTCTCTTTTACCACTAGGTGGCCGGGTATTTGATGGTACTAGATACGAGAAGGGCAACGCAAGGTCAGGTTATGGGTATATGGGGTATCTCAGCCAATGGGCAGGGGTTTTCTTGAATCCCTTGGCCTATATATTTGGGTGGAGTCAGGTGATCAGTGTTCTGTGCCACCTGGATGGCTGTCTGGGTGGACATGTGTTGTATTGCCCGGGTTGCTAGGCCAGAGATGGGGCCTATCCCTGGCACATCTAGCTGCTAGGCTGTCTAAGGGCCTATACAGAAGCAAGAGAGCAGCGCAGGGTTGGGATTGCAGTCCAACCAAAAGTGACGGTTCTGTTACTTTTGTTACTTAGTGGCAAACTGTTCTCACCTCATTTTTAGTCCCAGGGCGACTTTTTGTATATTTGTTATATTTAGGGATGGAGGTGTGTCACTGGTGACACCAGACCTTTCCTCTTGTTCATACTAAAGCTCATTGACGCCAGTCTAACCCCCATGCTAAGGCTCATTAATGCAAGGCTAACACCCATACTAAAGCTAATAAACGCCAGTCTAACTCCCTTTCACACTGAGGGAGTTTTGCAGGCACTATAGCGTTAAAAATGGCGCCTGCAAAGCGCCCTTAAACAGCTGCTCCATGCACTCCAGTGTGAAAGCCCGGGGGCTTTCACACTGGAGCGGTGCGCTTGGGGGGGCGTCAGAAAAAGTCCTGCCAGCAGCTTCTTTGGAGCAGTGAAGGAGCCGTGAACTCACCGCTCCTCCACTGCTCCTCCACTGCTCCTCCACCGCTGCTCCCCATTGAAATCGATGGGCCAGCGCTGCGATACTGCCAGCAAAATGCTGCTCCGGCGGCATTTTGCAGGCGGATTTAACCCCTTTTTCGGCCGCTAGCGGGGGTTAAAACCGCCCACTAGCGGCCGAATAGCACCGCTAAAACGACGGTAAAGCGGCGCTAAAAAAAAAAGCGCCACTTTACCACTGACGCCCTAGGTGGCACAGTGTGATAGGGGTCTAAAGCTCATTGAGGAAAGTCTAACGCCCATACTTAAGCTCATTGACGCCAGTCTAAAGCCCATACTAAAGCTGATTGACAACACAAAGCAATCTCCTGCGCTTGGGTGCCCGATCAGTTAAGTAAGTGGTGCAGCCAAACCTGCTGCCCTTCTCAGGATAATAGGTATCCTTTACAACTGTTCTTTTTGTATGTTAAAGCTCATTGACGCCAGTCTAACGCGCATACTAAAGCTCATTGATGCCAGTCTAACCCCCATACTAAAGCTCATTAACGCCAGTCTATCCCCCATACTAAAGCTCATTAACGCCAGTCTAATGCCCATACTAAAGCTCATTGACCCCAGTCTAACACCCATACTAATGCTACAGGAGTGTTTATTAAGCGGTAGAAATTTAGTCAAGTGTGAACGAGTCCTAAGAGCAGGAATCTGGGCACAATGCAGACACACAGGGGAGCAAGTACAGGGCTATAGTTCGCCACATTATAATTGATGAGAAATGACTATCATTGGGTACCTGGACTGGGTGCACCTAGCCTTCAGCTGAGTTTTTAAAGGCAGATTTTTCATGAAATGGTCTAGTTGGACACTGCGCAAAAAGAGACACACAGCGTTCCCATTCACAGCATACAGGCAGATAAGGATCAGAAGCCAAATCCAAAACAGGTCAGACCAGGATACTAAAGACAGAAGAGATTAGCCTAAATACAGGAACATGCCAACTTTTAATAAATACTGTAACTGGCAACAGATTCTGCTTTAACGTATTAGAAAAACAAGCAAACTTAATCCCATTTTAATCCCAGACCAAATATATACTATATGTGGTTACACGCTAGTCAGTAGAGTAAATTCTTCAACAAATCTATTTTGTTAACAAACAAACATAAGGTAATGGATAATTACTATCTATTACAGAGGCATATCACTCGTTTCACCAAAAATAATAATCAATATCTGCTTATTTCACTGGGGCTCTTCTGTAGTACTGTAAGTAGTGATCATGGGAAAAGCCGGCCATACATGGATCAAAATTCGACCGGTTCAGGAGGGATCGGGCAAATTTCAACCCATTTATGGGCAGGCTGGTCATACATGAGTTTACCAGCGTCTTGTCGGCACAGCCACCACATCTAGGGACTGGTAAACTAGAATATTTTACAAGTTAGCCTTTGGGTTTAGATAGGCTTGTGAAAATTAACTTGCCTGGACAACCTCCTAATAGGGCCCCTTACCACTCCAGGACCCCACATGAGATGCAAGGGCTGCCATGCCTATAGCTGCACCACTGGTCCTTCATATTTGAATGAGACACCAGTAGTGCAGGAGCAATGTTGGATTCAAGTCAATGGGACAACAGTGCACAAGCTAGTATACAGTGGTGTGAAAAAGTGTTTGCCCCCTTCCTCATTTCCTGTTCCTTTGCATGTTTGTCACACTTAAGTGTTTCAGAACATCAAACCAATTTAAACAATAGTCAAGGACAACACAAGTAAACACAAAATGCAATTTGTAAATGAAGGTGTTTATTATTAAAGGTGAAAAAAAATCCAAACCATCATGGCCCTGTGTGAAAAAGTGATTGCCCCCCTTGTTAAAACATACTATAACTGTGGTTGTCCACACCTGAGTTCAATTTCTCTAGCCACACCCAGGCCTGATTATTGCCACACCTGTTCACAATCAAGGCATCACTTAAATAGGAGCTGCTTGACACAGTAAGGTCCACCAGAAGATCCTTAAAAGCTACACATCATGCCGAGACCCAAAGAAATTCAGGAACAATTGAGAAAGAAAGTAATTGAGATCTATCAGTCTGGAAAGGGTTATAAAGCCATTTCCAAAGCTTTGGGAATCCAGCGAACCACAGTGAGAGCCATTATCCACAAATGGCGAAGACATGGAACAGTGGTGAACCTTCCCAGGAGTGGCCGGCCGCCCAAAATTACCCAAGAGCGCAGCGACGACTCATCCAAGAGGTCACAAAAGACCCCACAACAACGTCCAAGGAACTGCAGGCCTCACTTGCCTCAGTTAAGGTCAGCGTTCATGCCTCCACCATCAGGAAAAGACTGGGCAAAAATGGCCTGCATGGCAGAGTTCCAAGGAGAAAACCACTGCTGAGCAAAAAGAACATCAAAGCTTGTCTCAATTTCTCCACAACACATCTTGATGATCCCCAAGACTTTTGGGACAACATTCTGTGGACCGATGAGACAAAAGTGGAACTCTTTGGAAGGTGTGTGTCCAAGTATATCTGGCGTAGAAGGAACACTGCATTTCAGAAAAAGAACATTATACCAACAGTAAAATATGGTGGTGGTAGTGTGATGGTCTGGGGCTGTTTTGCTGCTTCAGGACCTGGAAGACTTGCCGTGATAAAAGGAACTATGAATTCTGCTGTCTACCAAGAGATCCTGAAGGAGAATGTCCGACCATCTGTTCGTGTACTCAAGCTGAAACGAACTTGGGTTCTGCAGCAGGACAATGATCCTAAACACACCAGCAAGTCCACCACCGAATGGCTGAAGAAAAACAAAATGAAGACTTTGGAGTGGCCTAGCCAAAGTCCAGACCTGAATCCTATTGAGATGTTGTGGTATGACCTTAAAAAGGCCGTTCATGCTCGAAAACCCTCTAATGTAACTGAATTAGGACAATTCTGCAAAGATGAGTGGGCCAAAATTCCTCCAGGACGCTGTAAAAGCCTCATTGCACGTTATCGCAAACGCTTGGTTGCAGTTGTTGCTGCTAAGGGTGGCCCAACCAGTTATTAGGTTTAGGGGGCAATCACTTTTTCACACAGGGCCATGATGGTTTGGATTTTTTTTCACCTTTAATAATAAACACCTTCATTTACAAATTGCATTTTGTGTTTACTTGTGTTGTCCTTGACTATTGTTTAAATTGGTTTGATGTTCTGATACACTTAAGTGTGACAAACATGCAAAGGAACAGGAAATGAGGAAGGGGGCAAACACTTTTTCACACCACTGTAGTAATGTCAACAATTACTGTGATATCTATGTTACTATTATGCTGTATTAATGTAAAACATTAGTAAATATAATATACAATATTTATAGTACCGTATATATATATATATATATATATATATATATATATATGAATAATACAAATTATACAATAAAAAAGTAGTGTAATGACTGCTAAGCCAGGTTTCCTGTTTCAGGGTGGCCCCTTTAGCTTGCAGCATACTATGGAGCCACCCTTACATGCAGGAATTAGAGTTGTGTCTCCCAACACTGTGTGGCAGCAATAGAAACACACAGCCCCCATAGCCTAGGATGGCAAGGCACCTCCATGCACCTTCCTATACCTCCTCCTCCCTTCTCCAAGGTAACAGATGGACTGCAGTCTGCACTGTCCAGAAATTCAGGGAAGCAGCACTAAGAGAGCAGGAGCCAGCTCTATTGAAAGTTGTAAGCTGCAAATGCTGGGTTAGGAATTTTAACAAATAGTTTAATGGGGAATGTCGTCACTGAAAACATCCTGATCATGTGGTCTGCAAGAGTCTAGGGCCTACTACGCATGCACCAATGGCAAGAGGAAATCGGTGCCAACTGAGCATGCACCAAAGACGCCTCAGTGGAAAAAGGTAGGAAAATGCCCAGGATGCGCACAGGAAGTGACCTCAACCTGATGGAACAAGGCAGGAAAATGCCCAGGAGGCGCACAGGAAGTGACCTTAGTCTGATGGAAAAAGGTGGGAAAATGCACAGGAGGCGCACAGGAAGTGACCTCAAACTTCCCTATATAAGCCCAGCCCAGACACTGCCAAATTGCTGGATTATATTCAGCTCCCCCTTGTTCCTGTGCTAGTGTGTGATCTGTCTGAACTTGTTGTGACCTGTAAACCTATTTGACTACTCTTGATTGCTGCTTGCCATTGACCTCGGATTTGTACCTTAACCATTCTCGGACTAAGGCTTGCACGGTGCTCTGCACCCCTGGCACCCATGCAACTCGGTGTCCACCAAGTCCCTGTCTCCATCTCCAGAGGCTTCAAGGACCCGAGGTGCAAGGGAAGCCTCCCCACTACTTCGGTCTGACATCAGGTACGTGGCCCTCGTGACATGGTTGTGATCCGTCCAGAAGCCTGGACCGGCAGCTGGCTTTCAGTGGCTAAAGACCACTTATTTTAGAGGGTCAATTCATGGCTAGGGTACCCCAGATATATAACCATCCCCATACCAATCCTAAACATTCCAAAACTTTGTATATATAAATGACACTTGTTACTGAGCCGGAGAAAAGTGGCCGTTTGGCCATTCTATTAACAAAATAAAGAATAAAATCTCTTTAATATCAATAATCAGAAAACAGTACCCGTAATGTATCACTAGAACTAGGTTGCAGGTCTTAGGAGGCATCCCATCACCCCATTCAGCTTGGGTATCACCGTTATACTCAATTATTTCCAGCCATGCAACTCTGGGAAAGGGGACAAACATTACAGCTCCAAATTGTTAATGTCTCCACATGCCCCAACCACCACACGTCTAGGCTAATAAAATGAAAAACAATCCACAATTGAAGGGTGGGAGGGCGAGAGGGCAGGACTTCCATCTTCTTTGGATCCACCACGTGTCTGCTACTATGTTCCCTGCTGCACGTCTCCCCTCAAAGTAGCCCCCACCTGCCTGAAAAACAACCAGCTAATCCTGATAACCTTCCCCTCCTCACTCCCTGTAATTAGCCCTTTCTTGTCAGTTATCACTGTCTCCGCTATCATGAAGCACTTGGCCAATTTAAATTTTTTAGCTACGGGCTTGTCTTTCCGGGAAGTCCTTTAAGATTTCATATCCTTTGATCACTAACATTGATTACACACTTTTCTGAGCACTTTTTGCAAGTATAAGGCCCCTTTCACCCTGGGGCGGGGAGCCACGGTGACGGTAAAGCAGCGCTATATTTAGCGCTGCTTTACCGTCGTTTTAACCGCTGTTTTCGGCCGCTCGCGGTGCGGTTTTAACCCCCGCGAGTGGCCGAAAAGGGGTTAAACACCCCCCGCAGAGCTCCGCCGTAGCGGCGCTTTGCGGCGGTATTGCCGCGGTTTCACCGCAGTGTCCCATTCTATTCAATGGGAAGGAACGGTATAGGAGCGGTGAACACACCGCTCCTATCCCGCTCCAAAGATGCTGCTAGCAGGACTTTTTTTGTCATCCTGCTAGCGCACCGCTCTAGTGTGAAAGCCCGCCGGCTTTCACACTGGAGTTAAAGGGCAGGATTTTTTCATGCGGTGAACAGGCGCTATTTTTAGCGCTGCACTGCATGAAAACGCCCCGGTGTGAAAGGGGCCTAAGTAATGGATATTGGTCACAGATTATGCAATTTGTAGTTGTGCACATATATTTATTTACAGTATATATATACATATATATATATATACACCCACGGTATCTATACCCTATATTTTCAAAAGTTTCGGGACACCTGCACATTCATTTTAATGGCATCCCAGTCTTATGCCCCGTACACACGGTCGGAAAATCCGACCACAAAATCCATCAGATTTTTTCCGACGGATTTAGTCCGACACTGGTGTTGCATACACACGGTCAGACAAAGTTGTCGGAAAATCCGATCATTCTGAACGTGGTGACGTTTGTTGCCTACAACGGGACTACATAGAGGCTAGTAGCCAATAGCTTTGGTCTTGTAATGTGATCTGAGCATGCGTGGCACTTTGTCCGTCGGAATTCGCTACACACGATCGGAAAAAGTCCGATAGGACTTTGTTGTCGGAAAATTTGAGAGCAGGAGATAAAACTTTGTCCGTCGGAATATCCGATGGAAAATGTCCGATGGAGCCTACACACGGTCGGAATTTCCGACAACATTGTCCGATAGGACATTTTCCGTCGGAAAAATCCGACCGTGTGTATGGGGCATTAGTCTGTAGGGTTCAATATTCATTTGTGAGGTAAGGCACTGATGTGGATGAAGGCCTGGCTCACAGTTTCTGCTCTAATTCATCCCAAAGGTGTTCTGTCAGGGTTAAGGTACAGGCCAGTCAAGTGCCTCCACCCCAAACTCGCTCATCCATGTCTTTATGGACCTTGCTTTGTTCAGGGGGGATTATGGTGTGGGGTTGTTTTTCAGGGGTTGGGTTTGGCCCCTTAGTTTCAGTGAAGGGAACTCTTAAGGTGTCAGCATACCAAGACATTTTGGGCAATTTCATGCTCCCTACTTTATGGGAACAGTTTGGGGATGGCCCCTTCCTGTTCCAACATTCATAAAGACATGGATGAGCAAGTATGGGGTTGAGGAAATTAACTGGCATGCACAGGGTCCTGACCTCAACCCAATTAAACACCTTTGGGATGAATTAGAGCGGAGACTGTGAGCCAGGCCTTCTCCTCCACAGCAGTGCCTGACCTCACAAATGTGCTTCTGGAAGAATGGTCAAACATTCCCATAGACACACTCCTAAACTTTGTGGACAGCCTTCCCAGAAGAGCTGAAGCTGTTATAGCTGCAAAGGGTGGGCCAACTCAATATTGAACCCTACGGACTAAGACTGGGATGCCATGTAAGTTCATATGCGTATAAAGGCAGGTGTCACAATACTTTTGACAATATAGTATATAAAGTAGCTCACAAAAGTGAGTACACTCCTCACATTTGTTAATATATTTTATTATATCTTTTTCTGTGACAACACTGAAGAAATTACACTTTGCTACAATGTAAAGTAGTGAGTGTACAGCTTGTTTAACAGTGTAAATTAGTTGTCCCCTCAAAATAACTCAACGCACAGCCATTAATGTCTAAACCGCTGGCAACAAAATTGAGCACACCCCTAAGTGAAAATGTCTAAAATGGGCCCAAAGTGTCGATATTATGTGTGGCCACCATTATTTTCCAGCATTGCCTTAATGCTCTTGGGCATCAGAGCTTCACAGGTGGCCACTGGAGTCCTCTTCCACTCCTCCATGGCGACATCACAGAGCTGGTGGATGTTAGAGACCTTGCGCTTTTCCACCTTCCATTTGAGGATGCCCCACAGATGCTCAATAGGGTTTAGGTCTGGAGACATGCTTGGCCAGTCCATCACCTTTATCCTCAGCTTCTTTAGCAAGGCAGTGGTCATCTTGGAGGTGTGTTTTGAGTCGTTATCATGTTGGAATACTGTCCTGTGGCCCAGTCTCCAAAGGGAGGGGATCATGCTCTGCTTCAGTATGTCACAGTACATGTTGGCATTCATGGTTCCCTCAATGATCTGTAGCTCCCCAGTGTCGGCAGCACTCATGCAGCCCCAGACCATGACACTCCCACCACCATGCTTGACTGTAGGCAAGACACACTTGTCTTCGTACTCCTCACCTGCCATCACATGCGCTTGACACCATCTGAACCAAATAAGTTTATCTTGGTCTCATCGGACCACAGGGCATGGTTCTAGTAATTCCTGTCTGCTTAGTCTGCTTGTCTTCAACAAACTGTTTACAGGCTTTCTTGTGCATCATCTTTAGAAGAGGCTTCCTTCTGGGACGACAGCCATGCAGACCAATTTGATGCAGTGTGTCTCATATGGTCTGAGCACTGACAGGCTGACCCCCACCCCTTCAACCTCTGCAGCAATGCTGGCAGCACTCATACATCTATTTTCCAAAGACAACCTCTAGATATGACGCTGAGCACGTGCACTCAACTTCTTTGGTCGACCATGGCGAGGCCTGTTCTGAGTGGAACCTGTCCTGTTAAACCGCTGTATGGTCTTGGCCACCGTGCTGCAGCTCAGTTTCAGGGTCTTGGCAATCTTCTTATAGCCTATGCCATCTTTATGTAGAGCAACAATTCATTTTTTCAGATCCTCAGAGAGTTCTTTGCCATGAGGTGCCATGTTGAACTTCCAGTGTCCAGTATGAGAGAGTGAGAGCGATAACACCAAATTTTACACACCTGCTCCCCATTCACACCTGAGAATTATTTTGAGGGGACAACAAATTTACACTGTTATACAAGCTGTACACTCACTACTTTACAGTGTAGCAAAGTGTCATTTCTTCAGTATTGTCACATGAAAATATGTAATAAAATATATATACAAAAATGTGAGGGGTGTAATGACTTTTGTGAGATACTGTGTGTGTGTGTGTGTGTGTGTATATATATATATATATATATATATATATATATATATATATATATATATATATATATATATAATATATATATATATATATAACTATATGTTTATTATTATGTTAATATATAACAATTTTAATAGGCCATGATATGCATAAAGTAAAGGCCAATACCCCTAGGGGATGCTTAGGGTTAAGATAGACACTTGTAAAACGATGTATGCATGTGAAGAAGTAAACGTTTATTCAAATAATGTACATAGTGAACAAGGCAATGCTCAGAAAGGCATGGTATGTTTGCAATGAGAATACAATCAGTTGATACAGTTTATAACATGTCAAAAAAGCAAAAACATACAAAGCATTATGACAAAGGTATAAACTTGCTTGGTACATAGGATAAGGAAGATGCCAACATGTTTCGGACTGTGGTCCTTTATCAAGGCAATTTGTATCCTTAGAAACTCATCTAGATAGATGAAAGGTCATAAAATTAGTCTCAACATATCAATAGTTGATGATATGTTGAGACTAATTTTATGACCTTTCATCTATCTAGATGAGTTTCTAAGGATACAAATTGCCTTGATAAAGGACCACAGTCCGAAACATGTTGGCATCTTCCTTATCCTATGTACCAAGCAAGTTTATACCTTTGTCATAATGCTTTGTATGTTTTTGCTTTTTTGACATGTTATAAACTGTATCAACTGATTGTATTCTCATTGCAAACATACCATGCCTTTCTGAGCATTTCCTTGTTCACTATGTACATTATTTGAATAAACGTTTACTTCTTCACATGCATACATCGTTTTACAAGTGTCTATCTTAACCCTAAGCATCCCCTAGGGGTATTGGCCTTTACTTTATGCATATCATGGCCTATTAAAATTGTTATATATATTTTGGGATGTGATAGACCATTTGATGTTCCACCTACTTGCCCACCAAAACAATTCTCTTATTATGTTAATATGTATTATTCTATATGTAGAGCCGACACTTTTCTAAAGTGTGCGCTATAGTGTAAATTTAGTTTTTTCCAGAACTATAACTGAGTTCTGGGGGTTAATTGTTTAGATCATTTACTTTGGCATCAGTTTGACTGGGCTGTACTGGAGTTCTGCCTGGCTGGCTGAGAACGCAGTCTGGTTGGATGTGTTGGGTACCCATTTTCTCGGAGCCAATCAGTGGGCGTGTCTGGCCCCGCTGTGCATTCTGGGGAGGTACTTAAAGAGGTGTGCCCATCAAAAAAAAAATTTTTAAAGTCAGCAGCTACAAATACTGCAGCTGCTGACTTTTAAGAATCAGACACTTACCTGTCCCAGGGTCCAGCGATACGGGGGAACGATGCCCCCCCTCGTTCCCCACTCCACTCGCGGCGCCGGCATCGTTACTGTGGGCACCCGGCTGTGGCTTCACAGCCGGGAACCCACTGCGCATGCGCGAGCGGCGCCGCAGATCGTGATACGCCGCACAGTCATCTGGGACCTGTCACGTGTCCCAGATGACTGACTGCCGAGGGGAAGTGACGATTCTAGCCCGGGCTGAGGAAGAGGCAGATTTCGTGGGACCACCTAGCAACAGGGAGAAATAGGTAAGTGAATTTATTTTTTTTTTATCCAATTTTTTTTTGTCAGATTTAATGTCAATTGACATAATGTTGTCATTTTGGTGGAAACACCACTTTAAGATGCTGAAGTCACGTGTTCAGGGTTCGGCTTGCTCTTTGATTCCTGGTTCCAGGAGTGTCTGCTGTCCCTGTAAGCCTGGTCACCCTGACCAGCCCCAGAGGACCTCATGGTCTGGGGTGGGGATCCGTCCGTTCCCGAGCCTCGGAACTGGCTAGCCCAGTAACTGAAGGAGGATTCTGAGGTGTCCCGGTGTCCTCTCAGGATCGGAGAGGCACAGCAACTCGTACAAGCGACCAGGGGAGGACTCTTCGGAGGAGGGCCAAGAAGCTGGCTGCTCGGTAAGACCCTGGAGGCTGAGATTGCATGGACACTAGTGAATCTGCATTTCCTACGGTATCGCCGAAACGGCTGGAAGATTCAGGTAGCATAGGGAAGGTTCCTAAACCCATCCTTCGGTTACAACATAGTCTGTGGCAGAGACTTTGCAAATGTTTGAATCACTTGTTGGCTTCTAGATCCACAGACAGGGGTTTATCCAACAGTGCCCAGTTGAGAGTGGCTACTCTCTGGGTTATCTAAAGAGACATTCAATTGATGTCGGCAGTTCTAAAGTTCCTGAGCTTTATCACCCGTGCCCTCTATTCCCAACTAAGAGACTGTGTTATAGCTGAACGTTACTTTTTGCAAATAAAAATCCTCAAAAGGACATTTGAGTGTCAGCTTCTGAAATTACTGGGTACCAACCCTGGGAACCCCTAGACAACGAATGACGAGCTACAAGGGGGAGGTAATTGGTAAGCCCAGAAAATTCATATCCGCCCCGCAGGGGTTATGGCGCTACATATATTACCGCTGCACTTTTTAGATTCTGAATCCTTCCTAACATCTACACTTGAGCCTACCATTTTCACAAAGATATGACACATTGCATGTTACAAAGAAAGGAAACATTTAGACTGAAATATCCTAATGCTATTTTCTTTAAATGCCTGAACCAATTATAGAAGCACAAATTCCTGACAAGTGACTCACAATGGGTTCTATACAATACGTTATACAATATGGTTTAGACTGAAACAACAAAGCATAGATCCATTTGTAGATCTTTTCATTTGTAGAAGCGCACTAAAGGCAAAGTTATGTCTTCTGTTCATATTTTACTGTAGTGAGTCATAAAGGGATGCATGCCCTTTCCCTTCTTTAGAATCAGGGTGATCTTATCTTAAAATTGTTTTGTTTTGTATTATATTAAAATTACTCTGATGTGTTTTTTTTTTTTTTAAATATGACTAAGTAAGAAGACCATTTTTGCTAGGCGTTCCCAATTGCATACCCACAATAGTTATCTGTTAGGTAACTCTCCTGTTTAACTTCTCAGAAATTAAGGGAGAGGAGATAATGCTATAGGGATGCTATCCATCATCCCACCAACATACAGGCAAAATGGAATTACAGAGGTGTAGAAGGAGTGCATTGACAATTGAGTAATGCCCCGTACACACGGTCGGATTTTCTGACGGAAAATGTCCTATCAGACAATGTTGTCGGAAATTCCGACCGTGTGTGGGCTCCATCGGACTTTTTCCGTCTGAAGTTTTATCTCCTGCTCTCAAATTTTCCGACAACAAAGTCCGATCGGACTTTTTCCGATCGTGTGTAGCGAATTCCGACGGACAAAGTGCCACGCATGCTCAGATCAAATTACAAGACCAAAGCTATTGGCTGCTAGCCTCTACGTAGTTCCGTCGTACGCAACGAACGTCACCATGTTCAGAATGATTGGATTTTCCGACAACTTTGTCCGACCGTGTGTATGCAACACCAGTGTCGGACAAAATCCATCTGAAAAAATCCGACCGATTTTGTGGTCGGAATTTCCGACCGTGTGTATGGGGCATAAGGGCTTCTTCACATTGGTGGCAAAAACAGACAGGTGGCTGAGCTGACCCCCTCGACCGCCCAGCCATTGCGCCCTCGACTGCCCTCCACCAGGCTTGGAAGAACATATGTCACAGTCATAAGGCTTCGCGCCAAAGGCAATTGTAACGCAGATAAGGTCGAGGAGAGCGTGGTACAACCATGAGCCAAATGCTAGGTTCGCGGTTGCTGCGTGGTATTTTAATATATAATCTCCCTTGGGATTTAAAAAAAAGCAGATATTCAGGAGGCAGCAGGGTTGCTGGAGCCCCTGTTCCACTACCTTCTAAAAAGCAATCCACCGCAGATTGCTTTTTCAGAAAACGATAGACACATCTGAAAAAGCCCTAATAGTAAAAAATCTGGTAGGATGTAGAACCTTCAGATTCAAGGACTTAGGCATAGGTGTGCGCAGCCTACTACTAGGGTGTGCACCCCAAAGCTCAAGCACACATGCTTTTGTGTCTACATATAAATGGCTCTTGCACATTGATTTCCCTGCTGGCACAGTGAAAGAGAAGTGCGTGGAAGTAAGAGGGAAATCTTTCCCATCTCCCCGCTGCCACACAGAGCGATAATGCTAATGCACACTAGATGATTAGGGTGTGCCAAGGCACACCTGGCACACCCTGTGCGCACATTAAAATGTAGAAGAATATTATTAAAATATATGAACTTTGCAACTGGTGACTCTCCAAACATAATGGAAAATAACATTAACATGAAATGGATGATAAGATAATTATAGCTCCCCGTTTATTAGATTGAATGCATCAATTACATTTTGTGGTTTTGCATGAAAAGATGGTCTAAAGGTCACCACAAAACTGCATAGTTCAAAGTCATTCTCAACCAGAGTTCAGTGGAAGCCCAGGGTTCCTCCAGAGATGACTAGGGGTTCCTTGGGCTGGGACTGATTGGTCTCCCATCTGTTGGTTCCTGAAAAGTTCCAGGTCCAATGGCACTCTGCAGAGCTGGCAGCATGACACTAATAATCTTTTAGCTATCTGTAAGGATGGCATTCTGACCACCACTGTAACGGGGGGCATTACTTTCCACTGACCATCAATATGAGGGAGACACTTTTCCCACTGACCGATACCGTAAGAGAGGCATTCTGACCACCATTGTAGGAAGAGTCATTCTTTCCATTGACCACCAATGTAAGGTGAAGGCTCCTCCTACTGACCACTGCTGTAAGGGAGGCATTCTGACCACCACTGAAACGGGGGGCATTCTTTCCACTGACCATCAATGTAATGGGGACACTTTTCCCACTGACCACTACCATAAAAGAGGCATTCTGACCAGAATTGTAACTGGGGCCTTCTTTTCATTGATCAGAAATCTAATGGGAACATTTTTCTACTGACAACTAATGTAAAGCCCCATACACACGCGCGGATTATCCGAGGACCAGGTCCGTCGGATCATGTCCGTCGTACTTTGTCCGATGTTGGTTTTGCGTACACACGGTCGGACAAAGTTGTCGGAAAATCCGATCATTCTGAACGTGGTGACGTTTGTTGCGTACGACGGGACTACGTAGAGGCTAGTAGCCAATAGCTTTGGTCTTGTAATGTGATCTGAGCATGCGTGGCACTTTGTCCGTCAGGAATTCGATACACACGATCGGATTTGGTGTGATCGGACTTTGTTGTCGAAAAATCTATCCAGCAGGAGATAGGACTTTGTCCGTCGGACAATCCGATGGAAACTGTCCGATGGTGCCTACACACGGTCGGATTTTCCGACAACATTGTCCGATAGGACAGAATCCATGGGAAAATCTGACCGTGTGTATGGGGCTTAAGAGTGGCATTCTTTGACCACCACTGTAAAGAAGACATTGTTGCTATTGACCATTAGGGATAAGCTTGATGTTCTTACAGTTAGCTAGGCTGAAAAAAGACACAAGTCCATCCAGTTCAACCATAAAAAAAGAAATAATAAATAAAAATAAAAAATTGTTATATTATGTACATTTAGGAAAGTATCCAGGCCTTTCTTAAAGCAATCTACTGAGTTAGCCAAAACCACCTCTGGAACCACCTCGACTCGAACATCAGGTGTTTGCCTATTCACCGAACAGCAACTATTACGGGGTGTTTGCCGGAAATTCGGACGCCGCGGAATGCCCTATGATGCACTGCAAGATCGCAGTGCATCGATGTCTGATGATTGGCCAAAGCATGCACCTGACCTGCATACTCTACTGCGAGAGCCATAATTGGCAAAGGCAGGGTGCATTTGGCCAATCATGGCTCAGGGGGACTAAGTTCACACCCCACACTATATCAGGCTGCTTACATAGCGGCCATGTATAGTGTGTGACTGTGGACGGAGATAGATTGAGCTAGATTAGGCACGTAGGTTAGTTAGGAAGTGGCAGTGTATTTAATATATATCAGTGGTGTAACTAGAACCTTCAGGGCCCCGGTGCAAGAAACCATGAAGGGCCCCCCTGAACCCCAGCCGAGGCCCTTCCCTCCGAGTCCGGTGGTGGAACTCCAGGGCTCGGTCACAGGTACGACTTTTGTGATTTTATTATTTTTTAAAATTTTTTAGTAGTCCCGTTGGGGGACTTTGGTGTGATATCAGAGGTCTAAACAGACCTATGATGTTACACCTTTGAGACAAAGAGGAAGAAGGGAAAGGGAAATTGGGACTCTGTCCTCTGGGGGGAAGTGGGCCCTGTCCCCAGGAGAGATTGGGTCCTTGTCCTTAGGGGAGATGGGGTTCCTGTCGCCACATAAGTAGGAGTCCCTGTCCCTATGGGAAATGGGGTCCCTGTCTTCTGGGGAGAAGTGGGCCCTGTCCCCAGGGGAGACGGGGTCCCTGACCTTAGGGGAGAAGGGGTCCTTGTCCTCAGATGAGAAGGGGTCCTTGTCCCCAAGGGAAATGGGGTCCCTGTCCTCTGGGGAGAAGTGGGTCCTGTCCCCAGGGGAGATAGGGTCCCTGTCCCCATGTGAGAAGGGGTTCCTGCCCCCAAGGGAAATGGGGTCCCTGTCCTCTGGGGAGAAGTGGGCCCTGTTCCCAGGGGAGATGGGGTCCCCATTGGAGATGGGGTCCCTGTCCCCAGGTGAGAAGGGGTCCCTGTCCCCAGGTGAGAAGGGGTCCCCATGGAAAATGGGGTCCCTGTCCTCACGGGAAATTAGGTCCTCTGGGGAGAAGTTGGCTCTGTCCCCAGAGGAGATGGGGTCCTAGTCCCCAAGGGAAATGGGGTCCCTGTCCTTTAGGGAGAACTGGGCCCTGTCCCCAGGGGAGATGGGGTCCCTGTCCTTAGGGGACATATCTCCCAGAAAGACCTGTCAACATCTGTGTATGACGGAGAGGAGGGGGGGGGGGTGCTGGCAGACAAGCCTGCGGTGTCCTTTGGGGAGCCGGCTCTCATAGGGCTGCACTGCATCTGTGTGCTTAAAGTTTGTTTGCCCAGGAGAACCATGCAGTGCAGTGTGAGCCAGACTCAGGGGGGGGGGGGGGGACTCTGGCTGGGGAGGACAGACACCGGACTGAGCAGCACTACATGGAGCAGGAGAGGGGGACCCGGAGGAGTGGCAGAGGACACAGGTTGTGTGGGGAATGCACAACTAAAGAGTAGCCAGTGCGGTAGTCGAGCATGGAGCTCTGCTAGTCACCCCCCACCTCCAGCCACCCGTGCGGCCCGGTGCCTAACCGCCTATGCTGCCACCGGCCATATGTAGAGGGGGTGGCATGGGCCCCTTGTAGCACAGGGCCCGGTTGCGCTCGCGACTGCTGCACCCCCTATAGTTCCGCCCCTGATATATATATATATATATATATATATATACAGTCTAGTGTATATATATATATATTATATATATATATATATATATATACATATATATATATATATATATATATATATATATATATATATATATATATATATATATATATATATATATACACAGTGGTCAGAGTTGGGTAGGGGGCAGAGACAAGGGGTGAATCAGATGGGGGGGGGGGGGGTTCCTGCCCCTATTCTCGGAGAAAAAAAGCCCTGCTGATATGCAATAAAAGTTGAAAAGTTTTATTATAAAAACATGTAGTAATAGCTAATGACTCACTGTGCTTTTGCAAGCCAAATGTCATTCAGTTTACATATAATTTGATTACACTTATATAGTGATGTTGCAACACCGAGATAAAGCGTGACAGCTGTGTTCGGTGTACAGTTTATTTTATTACAATGTGACAGAACAGGTTTTTGGACGTTTGGGAAGTCATGTGAACATCTTTGGGTTTGGTTCCTGAATTGGGATTTTCCCTATTACCAAAGGTAATCTATTAATTCAGTTGCTCAGAGCAGACAGGATCAAACAGCCTTTTTACACAATGCAGAGGATTAACCCCTTGGGTTCCACAGTGAGTATAACAAGCATGCTTTACTGCATATACAGACTGATTGTACTGTTGTGGGTTTAGTAACACTTTAACCACTTGATTGCCCCTTCGTGTTAACCCCTTCCCAGCCAGTGTCACAGTACAGTATTATCACTGATCACTGTATTAGTGTCACGAGCGATGTCAGTGTCAGTTAGTGACCCTCCGAGCCAGTGTCTGTTAGCACCAGATTGCCTACCACACTATCACAGTCACACTTTAGGTCACTGATCACCGTCATTACAGTATTTCGTTTATAGCTGCGTAAATTCCAGTATATATACCATAGCTTGTAGACGCTATAACTTTCGCACAAACCAGTTCATATACACTTTTTGGGATCTTATTTTAAATTTTTTTTTACCAAAGATAACATGTAACAGAATACATTTTGGCCTAAATTTATCAAGAAATTCGATTTTTGGATTTTTATTGGTTATGTTTTAAAACAGAAAGTAGAAAATATATTTTTGTTAAAATTTTTGTTTATATCGCAGCAAATAAAAAAACTAGCGATGATCAAATACCACCAAAAGAAGGCTCTATTTGTGTGAAAAAAATAATATAAATTGAATTTGAGTACAGTGTTGCAGGACCGCGCAATTGCCAGTTAACATAGTGCTGAAAAATGCTCTGGTGATGAAGGGGGTAAAACCTTCCAGAGGTCAAGTGGTTAAAATCAGAAAATCACTTAGAACACCCAAACATTATTTTTATTTATTTATTTATTTTTTAAACAGAGTCCCTGTAGAATAAAATGGTGGAAGTTGAATTTTTTATTTTACGTCACACAATATTTGCACAGCTGTTTATGAAACCCATATTTTGGGGAAAAAAATTTAATAAAATAAATTTTAGTGTACACAAACATAATATAATACCCAATATGGGTTTGTGTCAAACGTAAATAAATAATAATGATAATAATAAACCAAACATGTCGAGACTCAAAATTGTGTGTGCCTGTGAAATGGCGAAAGATGATGGTACCTAAAATGTTTAATTATTGATTCTTAAAAAGCCTTTACAGGTTATAATTAGTAAAAGTAAACCATGAATCATGGTCCTAGAATTATTGCTCTCACTCATTTGCAGCCATGCCTTCAATGCATGACATAATCTCTGCTTACATACACATGTGGGACCTACCCTGTTTCCCCGAAAATAAAACCTAGGGTGATTGTCGGTGATGGCTGCAATATAAGCCCTACCCCCCAAATAAGCCCTACCCTGTTAGCCCGAAAATAAGCCCTACCCTGAAAATAAGACCTACAAAGACTTTAACGAGGGCTTATTTGGGGGGTAGGGCTTATATTGCAGCCATCACCGACAATCACGCTACGTCTTATTTTCGGGGAAACAGGGTACGTACATTTGCATTTGCATGTATACATTTTTTTAACATTAACTATTTAACTTGATTGCTATCACAAGGGGGCTAAGAAGATCCCTATATGATAGCATGGTAAGGTCCTCTTTATGGAGACATCAGGGGTCTATTAGACCCCAAATGTCTTCCCTGCCCTCTATTGTAGCTAGGGCTTGATTAGCTGCAGCCTTGGCTACTGTAGCCTAGGAATGAAAGCTGTGAACCCGGAAGTATCATAATGCTAGTTGCTTCCAGCAGGTTCCTTATCTGCTCTCTGATCACCTCCTGCTCTCAAAGTTACTGCCATTTACCATGGTCCTTAACTCCTGGAGGAAAGGGAGAGCCCAGGAACCACCATGAGCAGTGGCAGGGGGGACAGCCTTTCTCATCACTGTATAGGGCCTTACACACAATCTGACTTCTTGACAACAAACATGCAAATTAGCTGTTTTTGACCAACATCCGACCGTGTGTACGCTCCATCCGACCAACTTTTTCAGTTTTCATCTGACTTTTATTGGCTGTGCGAACGGGCCAACTTTCTGCCAACAAAAGTCTGATGGAGCAAAGTCCGACCGTGTGTACACAAAACCATCGGACTTTTGTATAAAGTACAAACACGCATGCTCAGAACCAATGAAAAAGATCAGACAACAATACAGAAGTTGACCAAAGGTGGCGCTGAAGTATTTGAACGTCCTCTTTTGAAGTGTCGTCAGTACGTTGAAACGTCACTACGTTCATGTTTGTTGCCTAAAAAGTCCGATCGTGTGTATGCAATACCAACTTGGGGCCAACGCCCTTTGTACAAAAATCCACGGGAAAGTTGGTACAAAGTCTGATCGTGTGTATGAGGCTTATGAATGATCAGGAGGCTGTAGAGCTGCCCAGATCACATTTACTGAACAGCTGATCACCGGATGAAAAAAATGATCCCAAGCTCAGCCATGAGCTAGCGTTAACCACGTCAAGTCCAGGATGTTTTGCTTGGCAATTATCCAGACCTACCGTCTTCAATACATTGGATGGACTGGTGTCTTTATTCAACTTTAACAACTATGTAACTATAGTATGTAACATTGATAGAAAACAGTGTCACTGATTCAGAAACAGTAGACCTGCAAGACACACTTTGGACAGTCCAAGACAATAGACAGCACCATTCTTGATGCAACAATAGAGTAGAGACTGGTCATCCAAAGAGCAGGCAGGAATGGGCTTCTGCCAAAACTCATCTAATTATTACCCATCACGGCACCACCTATTTTCTATTTATTTAGGATGGCCACAGACATATTTGATCTTGGATTATCAACATACCGTTCCTTAGAACTATTAAGGATTAACTCTCCGATAGCTGGCAATTCATGGCTATTTCCTTTTCAAAGCTTTAAATTTTATATAGCAAAGTCCTTTCTTGTGGAAAGGTATTTTACATCAAATCTTCATGGAGTTGATCTAATTATTTTCAGCATCTTGGATAACCGGCCAAAACTAAAGAAAGAACTAAATAATATACGGGGGTTCTGAAAATTGCAAAAAAAAAAAAATCTTAATTTCTTGTATCTATCTGATATTTTATTCAACCCTTGAAGGAAGTTTGATAACATCTAAAAAAAAATCATTATTTTGTATAAAATGTATTCTACAAAATGTATGATTATCTCTCAACAAAACACATATAGGTATGTCTTATTGACATGCCATGTGATTTTATTTATGGCAATTTTAAGCATATTTATTTACAATTGTTGTTTTTCTTATAGTATGTAGCGCCATAACCCCTGGGGGCGGCTATGAATTTGCTGGGCTTACCAATTACCTCCTCCTTGTAGCTCGTCGTTCGTTGTCTAGGGGTTCCCAGGGTTAGTACCCAGTAACTTCAGAGGCTGACACACAAAAGTCCTTTTAAGGATTTTTATTTGCAAGGGTAACGTTCAACTATAACACAGTCTCTCAATTGGGAATAGAGGGCACGGGTGATGAAACTCAGGCACTTCAGAACTGCTGACATTCACTGAATGTCTCCTTAGATAGCCCAGAGAGTAGCCACTCGCAACTGGGCGCTTCACTGCTGGATAAACCTCTAACTGTAGATTTAACAGCCAACAAGTGATCCGGAAAATTTGCAAAGTCTCTGCAACAGACTAGGTTGTAACTGAAGATAATTTAGGAACTTTTCCCACGGTACCTGGATCTTTCAGCCGCCTTGGCGATACCGTAAGAAATGGGGATTCTCTAGTGTCCATACAATTTCAGCTCCCAGGCTCTTACCGAGCGGCCAGCTTCTTGGCCCCCCTCCGAAGAGTCCTCCCCTGGTCGCTTGTACGAGTTGCTGTGTCTCTCCAATGCCGAGAGCACACCGGGACACCTCAGAATCCTCCTTCAGTTACTGGGCCAAGAACTAGCCAGTTCCGAGGCTCGGGAACGGACGGATCCCCACCCCAGACCATGAGGTCCTCTGGGGCTGGTCAAGATGACCATGCTCACGGGGACAGCAGACACTCCTGGGTCCGGGACCCCTCACAGGGTTGGTCCGGACCGGAACCAGGAATCAAAGAGCAAGCCGAACCCTGAACACGTGACTTCAGCATCTTAAATACCCCTTCCCAGACTACCCAGCGGAGCCAGACGCGCCCACTAATTGGCTCTGAGAAAGATGGGTACCTAACACGTCCAACCAGGCTTGGTTTTCAGCCTGTCACAGGTGCCTCACTGCACCTTTGACCAGGCAGAACTCCAGTACAGCCCAGCCAAACTGACGCCAAAGTAAAAGACGTATACAATTAACCCCCAGAACTCCGTTACCATTCTGGAAAAACAAAATTTGCATTATAGCGCACACTTTAGAAAAGTGTCGGCACTACAAGTATATAATACTTCATGCGACACTTCTCAAAAAACTCCTGAAGAAGCTCCTCTGAGCGAAACATGTAGAGTAAGAAGTGGTTGTATATGTTCAAAGAAATAATACGTGATTCTTGTAAATGTTTACTGCGATTTTAAAGAATTGTTTAAATAAAATGTATATATTTTTTCAAATTTACTGTTTTCCTTGGTACCTTAAAAGTTCCACCTGCCCCTTCTTTCTTTTATCTAAATAAAAAACATTTGTTAGGTCATTTTAATCATAAGGTACCCTTTTGCTGAAGGTAGATAAAAAAACACATCAAACTCTTTCCAGAATTGGCAGAATGATTGTACCACTCCCTTTTCTTAACCGGAATCAAACTACATATTGACAATGCGATCCTTAAATAGCTCACAAACTCAAGTCACAAGCTATTAACTGAGCTTTCTGGCAACACTTCACAAGGAAGGGACCAAAGAATTAAAATGTACATATAAAATGTCATGTAAGGCACGTAGCATGAAGTTGTGTCACCTAAGACAAGATTCATGAATAAAACATTAAAAATGAACTCAAGCAGGTCACATTCAAGTAGGGTAGGTCTGAAGAGGAGTATCTCTTAGCAGCCTTTAGCGGCTAGTTGTTTTGGCCAATAGATGGAGCTAAGTATTATAGGAAATTCTTAAGATACTTAGCTCTATCTAGTGGCCAAATGCGGTATTTTCTGTTTAAAATGAATCATTTACAATGGAATAGCACAAGATAAAGCCTACTTGGACTATGGCTATGCAGATTCTTTAGGAATCAACCACTACATATATGCTTTATATGCTCTAAGCAATTTCAATACACATGATGTATGCCATACAGCTTTTCCCTCTCACTTATGCCTTCCCCTACTGCTCTTCCTTGCAAATCTTGGTTATTCAAATGGCATCTGGGGCTATCTCTGTGAAAACTGAGCTCCTGAACACTGTGCAGAAGTTTTGTATGCAAATACATTGTAAAAAAAAAAAACCTTATTGTTACATGGTATTTATTTTTCATTCATCTGCAGATCAAAGAGGTGAACTTTGAAAAATCAACTCTACCGGTTCTTCCTATTTAACAAGACAAAAAAAACAATAATCTCCTGCGCTATGGTGTTGTTGCTATCCACAAAAGGTGTATTCCACTCTTTGGTTTAAATTTTTTTATAGTAAAGTCTCAGATCTTGCAGCCCTCCTCAGAACAATGGGTGTTCATACAACTGAAAGAAAAAAGAAAAGAAGGAGGGCGCACCGACCTAGTGCATTACCACAAACAGGTTTTATTTAACCGCTTCCCGACCGGCGCACGACGATGTACGTCGACAGAATGGCAGGGACAGGCATAAGGGCGTACAGGTACGTCCCCTTTAAGATGCTGCCAAGCCATCCAGCGCGCGCGCCAGTCGGGACCCCCATGAGGCCCGTCGCGGGTCCCGCGGACTCGATCGCCGTGGGGATACCCGCGATCGTCTCACGGGAAGGCTGAACGGGAGATGCGGAAATAAACAGCATCTCCCTGTTCTGCCTAGCAACTAGTGATGCCGATCTCTGCTCCCTGTGATTGGAGCAGAGATCAGCATTCACTAGCTGACAGCCACGCCCCCCCCCACAGTTAGAAACACGCCTCTAGGAACATGTAACCCCTACACTGCCACCTAGTGGTTAACCCCTTCACTGCCAGTGTAATTTACACAGGAATCAATGCATTTAAATAGCACTGATTGCTGTATAAATGACAATGGTCCCAAAAATGTGTCAAAAAATGTCCGATGTGTCCGCCATAATGTCGTAGTCACAATAAAAATCACTGATCGCCGCCATTACTAGTGAAAACAAATTATTAATAAAAATGCTATAAAACTATCCCCTATTTTGTAAACGCTATAACTTCTGCGCAAACCAATCAATAATCGCTTATTGCGATTTTTTTTACCAAAAATATGTAGAAGAATACGTATAGGCCTAAACTGAGGGAAAAAAATTTTTTTTTTATATATTTTTGGGGGATATTTATTATAGCAAAAAGTAAAAAATAATGCGTTTTTTTCAAAATTGTCGCTCTTATTTTGTTAATAGCGCAAAAAATAAAAACCGCAGGGGCGATCAAATACCACCAAAAGAAAGCTAGATTTGTGGGAAAAAAAGGACGTCAATTTTGTTTGGGAGCCACGTCGCACTACCGCGCAATTGTCAGTTAAAGCGACGCAGTGCTGAATCGCAAAAAGTGGTCTGGTCTTAAGCCAGCAAAATGGTCCGGTCTGAAAGTGGTTAAAATATATAAAAAGAAAAGGTACTACTCACAAGATGAGCATAGAAAAAGGCATTTTCTTATCGGTCAAACTGCGTCTCATTGCAGCTACGAACAGAACCTGATGACAGGAAGGTCGGATGGTACCCCAAACGACTGAACGGCTGACGTGTTTCTGGGGCGCACCCCTTTCCTCAGAGCCTAGGCGGTCAGGAAAGGGGTACGCCCCAGAAACGCGTCAGCTGTTCAATCGTTTGGTGTACCATCCGACCTTCCTGTCATCAGGTTCTGTTCGTAGCTGTAATGAGACGCAGTTTGACCGATAAGAAAACGCCTTTTTTTATGCTCATTTTGTGAGTAGTACCTTTGCTTTTTATATATTTTAAATAAAACCTGTTTGTGGTAATGCACTAGGTCGGTGCACCATCCTTCTTTTCTATGTTCTTTTTTCTTCCTATTTAACCCTTTATTCCTTATTCACCTTTTTTTTTTTTGCATGCTAGTCTCATACAGTATCGAAAACGAATGGGTTACTGAAGTTACAAAAATTCTCATAAGACAGAATACAGCTGCGGAAGTGATGCAATGTATTGTATCGTATTGTAATTTATTCTTTCGTATCCCAGCATGCGCTGACTTGGTCATTCGATTTTTTTACGGAAGAATACTCTATTAAATGAAAATCATTTGTTCTGTTATCGAACTAAATACATTTTTGTGCTTGTGCCTCTGGATAAATTTGAGGTCAACTCTCGAAAAGCTGTGTACTAAAAATAAGATTATTGGACGATTGCACTGAAAACTGTATTTTTTGTCCAATTTTCTCATTGTGTATAATAGGCTTTACTCTTTTCTCCCCTTAGATGATAGTTTTCTGCTTATTTATTATTTATTATTATTTATAATTATTTTATTATATTTTTTATTATTTCTGTGTCTTTTTCTTTTCTTTTTTTTAAATTGGTTAATTTTACAGTTTTGCTTGTAAAAAATATGTACAAAATGTACAAAAGTAAAGAACAAATGGCTGTGTTTCATTTGTTAAAAAATGCAACTGTTTGAACCAAAATTAAATTATTAACCATTATAAACCAGGACAAATTTGAGAAAAAAATTATACTTTTTAGTAATAGCCACACTAATTGTTTTTGTGTCACACTGGTCAAAGTTTAAAAAAAATAAACTAAACCCTTTTTTAAAGTTTTGTTACATTTTGTGTTTATAGCAATCATTGTTTGCCAGATAATATCACCAAAAGTTCAGAAAAAAAACTATATATATTTAACTTTTTATCCTAAGTGGTAATATTGTTAGGGGTTATTCAGTAGATAAGTAGAAACACTGATAAAATGCATAGTTTTGTTATCCAAATTGTCTGAAGGAAGACTAGATCTTGTTGTCTATAACAACCAATTATATTCTATCTTTCTTTTTCTCATACTATCCTGGACTCTTAAAGGCAACCCAACAGACTTCCATGGCCAATATGAAAAATCCTTACTTTAAAACACTTTAAGGACCAGCGTTGATGGGCTTTTGTTCAGTCTAGAACTTCTTCTCTACTACAAAGGCAGTTAAAGATGAATTCCAGGTATGGATATTTTTACACACTCACACTGATCTAGTATAGATGTAATTATGCATGTACCATTCCTGTGGGAGCCCTTGGAAACTGGAAATCACTGTAGTAGGCACCGTGCCCATCTCTGTGATGTAAGAAATCAGAAACTACAAGGATATACTCACTTCTGGTTTAAAGTCGAGGGCCACCCTAAAAAAAAAAAAAAAAAGAGCATTAATATTCTTTAAAAATTAAAAAAAAAAACATTTGAAAAAAAAAATGTTTTTACCTGTACGGAAATCCCTGTTGCTAGGCAGTCTTCCTAATCTGCCTCCTTTCTACTCCGCGGTGATCTTCTTTGATCTTCGGTCTTCTGTCCTCCTCACCGATGTCTTCTGGGTAATGGGGCACACTGTGTTATGGGAACTGTGTGTTCACTAACACAGCGCGTCCCATTCACAAAGCGCTGCGCAACTCGCGCATGCGCAGTAGGAAACGGGCAGTGAAGCCGTAAAGGCTGTACTGCCTGTTTCCCTTAGTGAGGATGGCGGCGCTGGAATCGGAGCGCCGAGGGACATGTCGGCCTCAGCGGCCGGCATCGCGGGCGCCCTGGGAGGGTAAGTGTACTTATTAAAAATCAGCAGCTACTTTTAAAAAAAAAAATGTTTTAAGCTGAAACACCCCTTCAAGTTTGTTGTTTACAAGCTGTTGCCAGCTTGTAAAGCATTTGATTAAACTGATCTTGGTTTGATCAGATTTGATCAGTTGCTTTTGAGGGCAGAGGAGAGACTCCAGATGTCTCAGTAAAGAGGACCCATGCTATCATAAGGGATGTTGTTCATCCCTTGTGATAGCAATAAAGTTGATTAAAAAAATTGAAATAAACAGTGAACTAAAAAAAATATTAAAATGTAAAAAATATAAAGTGCCCCCTTCCCCCCGTGCTCACACACAAATGTGAATGCATACATAAGTCCATCATGCATATGTAAATAATGATCACACTACACAAGGGGGGGATTCTTTGTTTTCATTAAAAAATAAATGTAATCTCCAAATACAGAAAGGCTTCTTCAACTTCACAGTAGACATGTGCACAACAAAAAAAAGTTATTTTTTCGTTGATTCGTTTTTTCGAAATTCGGACGCATTCGTAATTATTCGTACATTCGTAACATTCGTAGATTCGTAATCGGAGCATAATTCATAATTTTATGTAATGTGTATGCTATTATTACATTTTAATAATTTACGAATCGAAAAAAAAAAGTTACGAATCGAAAAAAAAGTTACGAATCGAAAAAAAAAAGTTACGAATGTACGAATTTTTTCGTTCAATCCAATCGAAGCACGTTAAGCAACGCCATTGTAAGAGACACGGAAAATTAAGATTCGGAAAAAAAAAAAAAAAAAAAAAAAGTTACGAATGTACACATTTTTTCTTTCATTTTCGTTGTTCCTGTTTTAGTTTTTCGGATTTTCTTCATTCGTACATTCGTTGTTTCTAATTCGTTTTTTTCGGATTTTCGTTGTTTTTCGGATTCGTTCGATTCGAATGATTCGTTAATCGGATTTGTAAGATTCGAACGATTCGTTATTCGGATTCGTTCGATTCGAATGATTCGTTCATTCGTACGAAAACAAACGAACGAAAATAACGAAAAAAAACGAAACGAATTGCACATGTCTACTTCACAGTAATGGCTGTTAAAATGTAGAACAGACTCCCTCAATAGTTGGTTTTGGCCAGATCAGTAGATTGTTTTTAGAAAAGACTGGATTATTCCCTAAATGCACATAATATAACTGGATACTAATAGTTATACAGTAGGAAAATAATTATTTGATCCCCTGCTGATTTTTTAAGTTTGCCCACTTTTTTTTATAATATTTATATAATATTTTAAATGATAGAGATGGAATATCAACCAAAAATCCAGAAAAAAAACACATGCTACAAATGTAATAAATTGAGTTGCAGTTCAGTGAGTCCATTTAGTTTAGTCCATGAAAAATGATATGTTAGTGCAAATAAAAAAAGGATCACGGACAGTACTCAATTTTCTCTGTCACAATTGCACTAATACGGCTACAATCACTTCAAGTAGTTCAGTGAGTAAAATAAGTATTTGATCCCCAAGCAAAACATGACTTAGTACTTGGTAGAGAAACCCTCAGGAGGGATTTTGGTCCACTCTTCTTTACAGATCTTCTCTAAATCCATAAGATTTCTTGGGTGTCGTTTGGCAACTCAAAGTTTCAGCTCCCTCCCCAAATTTTCTATAGTATTAAGGTCTGGAGACTGGCTAGGTCCCTCCATAGCTTTAATGTTCTTCTTCTTGAGCCACTCCCTTGTTGCCTTGGTGCTATGTTTTGGGTCATTGTCATTCTGGAAGACCCATCTACGACCCTGAGGAAAGAATGTTCTCATCCAAGATTTTACAATACATGGCCCCTCAATGCCCCAAAGCATAATGTTTCCACCTCCGTGCTCGACTGTAGGGATGGTGTTCTTGGTCATAGTCAGCATTTTTCTTCCTCCAAACACGTAGAGTTGAGTTAATGCCAAAAAGCTTAATTATGGTCTCATCTGACCACAGCACTTTCTCCCAATCCTTCTCTGAATCATAATTACATAGTTAGTCTGGTTGAAAAAAGACACAAAAATATCTAGTTAATTTAGATGTTTACTGGCAAACTTCAGACAAGCAGGTTCATGTGCTTTTTTGACGAGGGGGACTTACGGGCTCTTCAGAATTTCAATCTATGGTGGCGTATTGTGTAACCAATGGCTTGTTTTGGGGACTGTGGTTCTAACTGCCCTGAGATCATTCACAAGCTCCTCCCGTGTAGTTCTGGGCTGATCCCTCATTTTTCTCATGATCATCCTTACCCCATAAGGTGAAATCTTGCATGGAGCTCCAGACCAAGAGCGATTGATTGGTTTATTTATTTGCAAATAATCGCTCCAACAGTTGTTTCCTTCTCACCAAGCTTCTTGCTGATGGTCTTGTAGCCCATTCCAGTCTTGTGCAGGTCTACAATTTTGTCCCTGATGTCTTTTGACAGCTCTTTGGTCTAGCCCATGATGGTGAGGTTTTAATGGAAGAAAGAGATTTTGTGGACAGGTGTCTTTTTATACACATAATGAGTTGTCATTAGGAGCACCTTCTTAAATTGACAGGACAAATCTGTGTAAAGCCCCATACACACGCGTGGATTATCCGAGGACCAGGTCCGTCGGATCATGTCCGTCGTACTTTGTCCGATGTTGGTTTTGCGTACACACGGTCGGACAAAGTTGTCGGAAAATCCGATCATTCTGAACGTGGTGACGTTCATTGCGTACGACGGGACTACGTAGAGGCTAGTAGCCAATAGCTTTGGTCTTGTAATGTGATCTGAGCATGCGTAGCACTTTGTCCGTCGGAATTCGCTACACGCGATCGGATTTGGTGTGATCGGACTTTGTTGTCAAAAAATCTATCCAGCAGGAGATAGGACTTTGTCCGTCAGACAATCCGATGGAAACTGTCCGATGGTGCCTACACACGGTCGGAATTTCCGACAACATTGTCTGATAGGACAGAATCCATCGGAAAATCCGACCGTGTGTATGGGGCTTTACACATGAGCACCTACAGTAGCCAGTCTGTGGGAGCCAAAATTATTTTTGGTTGGTAGGGGATCAAATATTTATTTTACTTACTGAACTGCAACTCAATTTATAAAATTTGTATCGTGTTTTTATCTGGATTTTTGGTTGATATTCTGTATCTATCATTTAAAATAAACCTATGATAAAAATTATAGACCCTTAATTTTTTTTGTAAGTGGCAAACTTACAAAATCTGCAGGAGATAAAATAATTATTTTCCCCACTGTAGGCAAAGTTGATCCAGGGAATATCTGATTGCCTTTTGGGGGATCAGGAAAGAATTTTTATTCTATTTAACCGCTTCCCGACCGCCTCACGCAGATATACTGCGGCAGAATGGCACGGGCAGGCAAAATCCTGTATATAAATGTGATTTTGCAATTGCCTGCCCGTGGGTCGCGCGCGCGCCGACAGCGGCGCGCTCGCGACCCGGTCGGGAGCTCCATGACCCCGGTCGCGGGACCAGCGGACCCGATCGCCGCTGGTCTCCCGCGATCGGGTCACAGAGCTGAAGAACGGGGAGAGGTTTGTGTAAACAAACCTCTCCCCGCGCTTCCTACACTGCCTGTCATTGATCGGCTGTTCCCTAACATCGGGAAAGCCGATCAATGACGTCAGACGTCAGCCCCGCCCTTAATGTAAAAAACCACACACACGTCACAGCCCATAACCCCTCCCCTCCCCCTAGTGGTTAACTCTTTCACTACAACTGTCATTTATACAGGAATCAATGCATTTAAATAGCATTGATTGCTGTATAAATGACAATGGTCCCAAAAATGTGTCAAAAATGTCCGATGTGTCCGCCATAATGTCGCAGTCACAATAAAAATCGCTGATCGCCGCCATTACTAGTAAAAAAAAAAAAATATTAATAAAATTGCTATAAAACTATCCCCTATTTTGTAAACGCTATAACTTTTGCGCAAACCAATCAATAATCGCTAATTGCGATTTTTTTTACCAAAAATATGTAGAAGAATACGTATCGGCCTAAACTGAGGGAAAAAAATGTTTTTTTATATATTTTTTGGGGATATTTATTATAGCAAAAAGCAAAAAATATTGCATTGTTTTCAAAATTGTCGCTCTATTTTTGTTTATAGCGCAAAAAAATAAAAACCGCAGGGGCGATCAAATACCACCAAAAGAAAGCTCTATTTGTGGGAAAAAAAGGACGCCAATTTTGTTTGGGAGCCACGTCGCACGACCGCGCAATTGTCAGTTAAAGCGTCGCAGTGCCAAATCGCAAAAAGGGGCCTGGTCCTTTGGCTGAAAATTGGTCCGGAGCTTAAGTGGTTAACGGTGTTGGTTTTCTTTTTTTCTTTTTTCTCTGTTGGTTGAACTGGATGGTCTTGTGTATTTTTTCAACCAGAATAACTATGTAACATGTGAAGTATAGTTTTCTTTTTTTCAGGCTAATGCCCCGTACACACGGTCGTAAAATCCGACCACCAAATCCATCGGATTTGGTCCGACGGATTTTGTCCGACACTGGTGTTGCATACACACGGTCGGACAAAGTTGTCGGGAAAATCCGATCATTCTGAACGTGGTGACGTTTGTTGCCTACGACGGGACTACGTAGAGGCTAGTAGCCAATAGCTTTGGTCTTGTAATGTGATCTGAGCATGCGTGGCACTTTGTCCGTCGGAATTCGCTACACACGATCGGAATTGGTGTGATCGGACTTTGTTGTCGGAAAATTTTTAGAGCAGGAGATACAACTTTGTCCGTCGGACAATCCGATGGAAAATGTCCGATGGTGCCTACACAGGGTCGGAATTTCCGACAACATTGTCCGATAGGACAGAATCCATCGGAAAATCCGACCGTGTGTATGGGGCTTAAGAAGATTTTCAGATAGTACAGAAAGTAGCTGTTGAGCTTTCCAAAAATGCAATGTCCTTGTCAGTTCCTGTTAGGTGAGCTGAAATTTACATGAATGCAATCTTCCTTCTGTAAACTACCAATTAGCCTATAATGTAATAGAGATAAAAAGAGCAAGACAAATAAATAGCTTTTCACAACTACTGTACTGTTTGTTCAGGTTGATAGCTCTGTAACATTGCTTCAGTTGAAAAACTTAGAAAATGTAACCATGATGTTGCAAACAAAACAAAACAAATAGATAATAGGATTACATGTACAACCATGGCGTTTTGTATTTGTTCTCTGCAGCCTTGGATCAATATTAATCTATTCCTGCTATGAAAGATAACATTATCATAAGTGAGTTGATGAAGCTACTAAAATGTTGTAACACATATACTGGCCTGGTTTCTGCTCTCACACACTGCTCTTTACACACACACGTCCCTGTTCTGCCTCTCGTGCCCATGATCGCTCGTGGCCGGCGGTCATCGCGAACACGGGTCACGAGGATCGGCACCCCTGCTGTACAGCAGGCGCGCGCAATGCCTCTTACTATATACTTACTATATACTTAAGCCCCATACACACGGTCGGAAAATCCGACCACCAAATCCATCGGATTTGGTCCGACGGATTTAGTCCGACACTGGTGTTGCATACACACGCTCGGACAAAGTTGGCGGAAAATCCGATCATTCTGAACGTGGTGACGTTTGTTGCCTACGACGGGACTACGTAGAGGCTAGTAGCCTAAAGCTTTGGTCTTGTAATGTGATCTGAGCATGCGTGGCACTTTGTCCGTCGGAATTCGCTACACACAATCGGAATTGGTATGATCGGACTTTGTTGTCGGAAAATCTTTAGAGCAGGAGATACAACTTTGTCCGTCGGACAATCCGATGGAAAATGTCCGATGGTGCCCACACACGGTCGGAATTTCCGACAACATTGTCCGATAGGACAGAATCCATCGGAAAATCCGACCGTGTGTATGGGGCTTTTCTCTTACTATATACCTTGGACTTTTTTTATATTAAATTAATCTGCGCTACCACGTGTGAATTAGATACAGTGTATCATTTTTGATTAGTGCTAGTGATCTATGGACTATAAAGTTGACAGTAATATTGGTTTGTTTGTTTATTTTTCATGTTGTGCTTCACTTTTATAATGGAAATACCTTGACTGTCTACTCTCCAAAAAAGGGTCATTTGGGGGGAATTTGTACTGTCCTGAAATTTTAGGGCCTCAAGAAATGTGATAGACAGTCAGTACATGAGGACTGATCAATTTTCGAATTTATATAACATAGTTTGTAGACGCTATAACTTTCACCTAGACATAATATACATTGATTCGTTTTGTTTGTTTTTTTACCAAAGAAATGCAGCAGAATACATTTTGGCCTAAAAATATGAAGAAGGATTATTTGTTTGCAAAATTGTATAACAGAATCAAATATTTCTGTATTTTATCATTTACAGAATACAGCAAAAAAAAATAAAAAACCCAGTGGTGATTAAATTTCACCAAAAAAAGCTCTATTTGTGTGAAAAAAAAATCATTAAAGTTAATTTGGGTACGGTGTTGCATGACCGCGCAATTGCCAGTTAAAGCGGTTGTATACCCTAATTATAAATTTTTACCTATACGGTAAGGTACTTGTACGGTTTAGGAGATATTCATTTTGCATGCAGCCGCTGACGTCAGTGGCGCATGCGCTGTGAATGCCTGGTTGAAGGTACAGCAGATGCTGCCGGACCTTGCCAGGAAGAAAACTAGACATGTGCAATTCGTTTTGTTTTTTTTTCACTTTTCGTTTTTTTTTCGTTATTTTCGTTCATTCGTTATCGTACGAATGAACAAACGATTCGCTAAAAAATTTTAACGAATCGTTCGAATCGAACGAATCCAGAAAATAATGAAAATCCGAAAAAAACTAATTAGAAACAACGAATGTACGAAAGAAGAAAATCAGAAAAACGAAAACAGGAACAACGAAAATGAAAATGAACGAAAAAATTCGTACATTCAAAACTTTTTTTTTTTTGTTGAATTGGTAATTTTCCGTGTCCCTTACAATGGTGCTGCTTAATGTGCTTCGAATAGATTGAGCGAAAAAATTCGTACATTCGTAACTTTTTTTTTTTTTTCGATTCGTAATTTTCCGTGTCTCTTACAATGGCGCTGCTTAACGTGCTTCGAATGGATTGAACGAAAAAATTCGTACATTCGTAACTTTTTTTTTTCGAATCGTAATTTTCCGTGTCTCTTACAATGGCGTTGCTTAACGTGCTTCGAATGGATTGAACGAAAAAATTCGTACATTCGTAACTTTTTTTTTCGATTCGTAATTTTCCGTGTCTCCTAAAATGTAATAATAGCATACACATTACATAAAATTATGAATTATGCTCCGATTACGAATCTACGAATGTTACGAATGTTACGAATGTTACGAATGTACGAATAAATACGAATGTGTCCGAATTTCGAATAAACGAAAATTAAACTAACGGAAAAACGAATCAACGAAAAAATAACTCTTATGAATGTACGAATCGTTACGAATACGAACACCGACGACTTACGAATGTACAAATCGTTACGAATCAACGGAAACGAAAAAAAAACGAAACGAAAATAAACAAATTTTTTTGTTCTGCACATGTCTAAAGAAAACTCCTGCGTGTATGTGCGGGAGTGACGTCATCGCAGCTATGGCCACTCACAGCAACGGAGCCCCGAACCTTGAAGACACGGCAAGGGCAAAATGTCAGCTCCCTCTGCGTGGACTGGGATTAGATACCGATGCCTCGTTCTAAAGTAAGCATTTCATAATGAGCTAGTATGCTTCATACTAGCTCATTATGCCTTTGTCTTATAGGTTTGTTTTTGTTTTTTCCTGCGGGTATACAACCGCTTTAAAGTAGTACTGTACATGTGATCGATGACATCTGTTTTGGATTTTGTTTCATTGTAAAGAGCATTTTAATTAGTGGCATATTACTCACTAATTTATGGGACTGATTAGCATGTAGGCTGCATGTAGTTACACCGGGGATATTACTAATATGTACTGTATAACTTCACAAATATGTGTGACTTCATTCATTAATGCAGCTAATTATATGAGTCAACAGTTGTATTTTAATGGCCTTTTATCATATTGTCTTATCTTATTGTTATACAGAGTTTCTGAGAGTTAAACAAGTCCATGTTTTAAAGCAGGGGCCTCCAAACTTTTCATAATGGGGACCACATTGCAAATTTTACTAATATTCATGTGCCAACAAAAAAAAATGTTTTTAAAATGAATGCATAAAATGTAAACAAATTATTGAGTCCCCATTACATCCTGGAGTGCCTAGCAAAGTCTCCCCTTACATCAAGGAGTGCCCAGCAGGGTCCCCTTTACATCCAGGATCTCCCAGTAGAGTCCCCCAGTACATCCAGGAGTGCCCAGCAGAGCTCCCATTTTATCCAGTAGTGCCCAGCAGAGTCCACTTTACATTCAGGAGCTCATAGCAGAGCCTACCTTTTTATCCAGGAGTGCCCAACAGAGTCCCCTTTACATTCAGGAGCTCCCAGCAGAGTTCCCCCGTACATCAAGGAGTGCCAAGCAGGTTCCCTCTTACATCCAGGAGTGCCCAACAGACCCCCTATTTTATCCAGTAGTGCCCAGCAGAGTCCACTTTACATTCAGGAGCTCCCAGCAGAGCCCCTCTTCATCCAGGAGTACACAAAAGAGTCCCCTTTACATTCAGGAGCTCCCAGAAGAGTCCCCCATTCACCCAGGAGTGCTCAACAGAGTCCCCTTTATATTAAGGAGCACCCAGTAGAGTTACTTCGTACATCAAGGTGTGCCAAGCAGGTTCCCCTTACATCTAGGAGTGCCCAACAGAGTCCCCTTTACAGTCAGGAGCTCCCAGAAGAGTCTCCCATTCATCTAGGAGTGCCCAACATAGTCCCTCATTCATCCAGGAGTGTCCAACAGAGTCCCCTTTATATTTAGGATCACCCAGTAGAGTTACCTCATACATCAAGGCATGGCAAGCAGGTTTCCCTTACATCCAGGAGTGCACAGCAGAGCCCCTCCCTTACATATAAAAGTGCCCAGCAAAGTCCCCCTTACATCCAGGCGTGCCCAACAGAGCCCCTATTTCATCCAGTAGTACCCAG
Source organism: Lithobates sylvaticus (assembly GCA_028564925.1). NCBI lineage: Eukaryota > Metazoa > Chordata > Amphibia > Anura > Ranidae > Lithobates > Lithobates sylvaticus. The sequence goes on along the minus strand of CM053035.1, from coordinate 38,359,420 downwards.
CAGAGTCCACTTTACATTCAAGAGCTCCCAGCAGAGTTGCCCGGTACATCAAGGAGTGCTAAGCAGGTTCCCCCTTACATCCAGGAGTGCCCAGCAGAGTCCCCATTTTCATTTAGTAGTCCCCAGCAGAGTGCACTTTACCTTCAGGAGCTCCCAGCAGAGCCCCCCTCTTCATCCAGGAGTGCCCAACAGAGTCCCCTTTACATTCAGGAGCTCCCAGCAGAGTCCCCCATTCATCAAGGAGTGCCAAGCAGGTTCCCTCTTACATCCAGGAGTGCACAACAGACCCCCTATTTTATACAGTAGTGCCCAGCAGAGTCCCCTTTACATTCAGGAGCTCCCAGAAGAGTCCCCCATTCATCTAGGAGTGCCCAACAGAGTCCCCCATTCATCCAGGAGTGCCCAACAGAGTCCCCTTTATATTTAGGAGCACCCAGTAGAGTAACTTCGTACATCAAGGTGTGCCAAGCAGATTCCCCTTACATCCAGTAGTGCCCAACAGAGTCCCCTTTAAAGTCAGGAGCTCCCAGAAGAGTCCCTCATTCATCCAGGAGTGCGACCATAATTAGTATGGTCCTCCGGGTCCTGAATGTAATATTGGAAGAACACACAAGCATAGCACAGCCAAATGAGGGATGCAGCAGGGAAGGCACAAATTGCATTGATACACTGGTAATACTACAGCCTGGAGGCCAGAGCCCTGGACTGTCCTAATTTTATCAGGGTCATAAGTAGTGATATCCATCTGTCAATATTTAAAGCACTTTATACACTGATCAGCCATAACATTATAACCACTGACAGGTAAAGTGAATAATATTGATTATCTCATGACAATGGCACCTGAAAGTGGGTGGGATTATTTAGACAGCAACAGAACATGTTGTGCCTGAAGCTGATGTGTTGAAAGCATAAAAAAAAGGGGCAACTGAAAGAATTTGAGCAACTTTGGCAAGGGCCAAGTTGTAATGGCTAGACATCTGGGTCAGAGCAACTCCAAAACTGCATCTCTTGTGGGATGCTCCCAATCTGCATTGGTCAGGATCGACCAAAAGTGAACCAAGGAAGGAAAACCAGTGAACTGGCGATAGGGTCAAGGATGGCCCACGTTCATAGATGCACGTGGCGAGCAAAGACTGATCCCTGTAGTCCAATCCGATAGAGGATCTCCTGTAGCTCAAATTTCTGAAAAAGTTTATGATGGTTCCAATAGAAAGGTTTTAGAACACACAGAGCATCGCAGTTTGTTGTGTATGGGGCTGAGTAGCCACACCGGTCAGGATGCCCATGTTGACCCGTGTCCACAGCCAAAAGTGCCTACAGTGGGCAAATGAGCTTCAGAACGAGACCATGGAACAATGAAAGAAGGTGGCCTGGTCTGACCAATCATGTTTTTTCTTTAACATCATGTAGCCGACCAGTTGCGTGAGCGTTTCCTACCCGGGTTAGAGATGGCACCAGAATGCAATATGGGAAGAAGGTAAACTGGCAGAGGCAGTGTTATGCTTTCTCTTGGGGAGTTTGGTCCACAGTAGTTTAGTGACATCACAAGTGACATTATTACACTTCCAGTCAGTATAGAGGCTCAGGCAGAGCTATTACAGCTCTCTACAGCCTTTCCTTGATTGCAGGTTGAGCCGGATAAGTCTTAATTTACACAGGCAGGCATGGGGTAGTAAAAAACGTCCATTAAACCACTGTGTTACCACCTCCTGGCCACCCAACTATAAGTTAACATAGCCAGCAGCCAAGTTAGTGCAAACCGCCAATGACACAAAATTTATGACAGTAGGAAATAACACTGGCAAACAAGACCAAATCAAGTGAATAGGGCCACACAACAACCATTCAGCAATTGTAATCCTCTGTGGCAAGGTGATATCAGGGAATTAGTAGACCAGACTGTGTGGACTGCACAGAGGAAACCCAAACACATGTAAGTGAAAAAATAAGTGTTTATTAAAATAAGTGACAAGAAGTGAAAACAAACAGTGCGCTACCAACCACAAACCACAAACAAATAATATGTACAACAAATGGGAAATACCAGAATCGTAAACGAAAAGCCAGGCCGAGGTCATACACAGGGGGGTCAGTAGATGGGTAAGGATGGGGAACCAGCAGGAGAGGGAGAGGACGGATGGATGGGCTGCAGAGCAGGGATCCAAGGTAAGCAGGAGACAGGAGGGACAGGTCCAGGATGGGATTGGGAGAGATCAGGTCAGGTCAGGTCGGGTCAGATACAGGTTCAGATACAGATACACGGCCAGGGGCACCTGGAGAGAGCGATACCAATGCAAGCATGTATGGGCTTGCCGGGTATTTATAAGAGTGAAATAATTGTCCTCAAGTAACACCTGAGCGCAGGAGGTGCTGTCTGCCCCACACTGCCAGGATCCATCCGCTGGTGGGTGCCAGTACTGCAGCCCAATGATGGGGAAAGTTCTCCTGACAGTTCCAAACTGCCAGGAGACACCTGCTGGTGGACTGCAGTACTGCATGCCAAAAGACAGATATCACCAGCAGATGGAACATTTCCTGACAGGTGAGATGTAAAACCTGCATGCATATCCACAGTGCTGATAGGGTACCAATACCAGGTACTTATCCTCAAATGTGGTATGCCTGATATTGTGTGCAAAATGCCCTAAGGACTCCATGTCGAGTAGCGGTGTCTATCTCAGTGATTTCCAGCTTCCAGGGGTATCGTCCAGGTTTGATATATTCCTGATTTATCGGCGTATAACACGACTTGGGTCAAAGAAAGAACTCCAACACCAAGCCGCTGCACAGCACGAACTCTACCATGAGTACGTACACGCAACATGGCTAGAAAACGGTTGGCTGGTCAGAACGAACTAACAGAACGCACTGAAAAACAGAAAGGCCTTAGAAGAGCGAGCTGAAAATCAGAAATGAGCGAACAAGAACGCACTGAAAAACAGATACAAACTGACAACACGCACTGAAGAACAGATACGAACCCACAAGCGCAAACTGAAGAGCAGTAATGAACTGAAAAGCGCAAATCGTCTCTCACCAAACTTCTACTAACACAATATAAACATGAGATTAGCAGAAGGAGCCCAAAGATTGGCGCACTTGGTATTGAACTTCCTTTTTATAGTGCCGTCGTACGTGTTGTACATCACTGCGTTCTTTGCGATCGGAATTTCCGACAACATTTGTGCGACTGTGTGTATGCAAGACAAGTTTGAGCCAACATCTGTTGTAAAAAATCGACGGTTTTGTTGTCGGAATGTCCGATCGTGTGTGTGCGGCATAGGAGAAGACTCATGTAGATAAATGAGAGTTATCATATTCCATGTTTGAAATATGATAGAGTGTTAAAAGAGCATTCCACTATATGATATATATGTCTGGACATGTTGTCAGTCTCAAAGGGACTTGTTTACCCATGAAAGGGGACTAGTCACTCTTGTTGGAACCCAACACCATCTTTGGTACTTTCCCTTAAGGTCAACTAGGGCCATCAAAACCTTATTTAACTTCATACATCTGACCATCCCATGTGTGACATAAGGGATGAATTAATATATATTCACCTGTTATGTAATTGGATGATATATAGCAGACTTAGGGGAATTCATGACATTATTGGACATATTTCAATCCTTAATGCAATTGTACGAACTTGGAGTCTGTAAGATGATTGGTCAGTAATTATCTGACCATTGGTAATTAGCGTTAACTCCTTATCTTTATGTCCCTACCTGATATAAGCTGCTGTAACTTCCTGTGTGTTATTTTCTGTGTGCAAAATAAATCCTTATCTGATCAAAAACCATCCGCATCCTATGGTCCAGAAATATTTAGACAGAATAAAGGTGGATAAAGCACCTGGACCTGATGGCATCCACGCACGGATCCTAAAAGAATTGAGCTCTGTAATTTCAAAGCCATTGTATTTAATTTTTAGGGACTCATTAATGACGGGAATAGTACTACTGGATTGGCGCAGGGCGAACGTGGTACCTATATTTAAAAAGGGAACAAAGTCTTTACCAAGTAACTATAGACCTGTAAGTTTAACTTCTATAGTCAGGAAGATACTGGAGAGATTAATAAAAGACCACATAGACGAGTTCTTGCTGGAAAAAAGCAACAGACAGCATGGATTATTCAAAGACAGAAGTTGTCAGACAAACCTGATTTATTTTTATGAGGAAGTAAGTAAAACCTTGGACAGAGGCGTGGCTGTGGATGTGGTATACTTGGATTTTGCAAAAGCATTCGATACAGTTCCGCAAACACGGCTCATGTGTAAGGTAAAGTCTGCAGACTTGGAAATATCAGTTTGTAAATGGATAGAAAACTGGCTAAATGACAGAATTCAGAGAGTAGTTCTTAATGATTCTTACTCTGAATGGTCTAAGGTTATCAGTGGTGTACCCCAAGGTTCAGTGCTGGGACCCTTACTTTTTATTATCTTTATAAATGATATTGGGTCTGGGATCAAAAGTAACATTTCCGTCTTTGCAGATGACACCAAGCTATGCAGTGGAATAACGTCCTTACAGGATGTCTCCAATTTACAAGCCGACCTCAATGCTCTGTCTAATTGGGCGACTATGTGGCAGATGAGGTTTAATGTTGATAAATGTAAAGTTATGCTCTTGGGGGCTAAGAATATGCATCATACATACTAGGGGGAGTACAACTGGGGGAATCCGTAGTGGAGAAGGATCTGGGGGTTTTGGTAGATCATAAACTCAATAATAGCATGCAATGCCAAGCTGTGGTTTCCAAAGCAAGTAAAGTCCTTTCTTGTATTAGGATAGGTATGGACTCCAGAGAGAGAGATATCATTTTGCCCCTGTTCAAATCATTAGTAAGACCTCATCTGGAATATGCAGTTCAGTTTTGGGCACCAGTTCTCAAAAAGGATATGGGGGAACTGGAGAAAGTGCAGAGAAGGGCAACCAAATTGATAAGAGGCATTGAGGAGCTCAGATATGAGGAAAGATTAGAGGAACTGAATTTATTCACTCTTGAGAAGAGGAGAATAAAGGGGGATATGATCAACATGTTCAAATATATAAGGGGTCCATATAGTGAACTTGGTGTTGAGTTATTCACTTTATGGTCAACACAGAGGACAAGGGGCACTCTTTACATCTGAAGGAAAAGAGATTTCATCTCCAAATGTGGAATAGACTCCCTCCAGAGGTGGTTCTGGCTAACTTAGTAGATTGCTTTAAGAAAGGCCTGGATACTTTCCTAAATGTACATAATATAACTGGGTACTAACATTTATAGGTAAAGTTGATCCAGGGAAAATCCGATTGCCTCTTGGGGGATCAGGAAGGGATTTTTTCCCCTGCTGTAGCAGATTGGAGCATGCTCTGCTGGGTTTTTTTTTTTTCCCTTCCTCTGGATCAACTGTGGGTATAGAATTGGGTATATTGGATTGTACAATATTTTTTATTTTTATTATTTCTTTTTTTTATGGTTTAACTGGATGGACTTGAGTCTTTTTTCAGCCTGGCTAACTATGTAACTATGTAACTATCCTGAATCCAGTTGTTGTTGCTGCAAGTCTGAATTATCCTTACTCACATTCAGCCAACTCCAGTGCTCTCCTCCTCTCTCTCCAGTGCTTTGGGCTGGGGGCAGTCCCCCAACATCATCCAGGGGCTCCTTAGAGTGGAGGCTTCGGAGGACTGGATGCAACGCTGGAGAGACCTTGCTGGAATAAGTAATAAAGTTGGCCATACATGTTTTTTTTTTTTTTGAGCCACAAAAAAGAGGAGAAAGGAGGAAAACCACTGCTGTCAGAATACACTGATCAGTGACTGTAGCTTCTGATTGATGGAACATTTTACAACATGTTCTTTCAACAGAGGTCGATTAAACAATTGACTTCTGTTGAGCAGAGGAGCCCACACACTGATTGAAATTCATACAGTCCCTGCTGGAAGGGCCAAATTTTGATCTGTGTATGGCCAGCTTAAGCTAAGTATTGCTTCCTATTCCTGCACCCCTATACTGAACAAGCAGTTAACCCTTGTAGTGTGTGGGGGGCTGGATAGGGATGAGCCGAACACCCCCGGGTTCGGTTCGAACCAGAACCTTCGAACGGACCGAAAGTTCGCGCGAATTTTCGAACCCTATACGTTATAATGGACGCGAACGTTCGAAATCAAAAGTGCTAATTACAACGGCCAATATGCATGTTAATGTCATAAAACAGGTTTGGGGACCCGGGTCCTGCCCCAGGGGACATATATCAATGCAAAAAGAACTTTTAAAAACTAACGTTTTTTCGGGAGCAGTCATTTTAATGATGCATAAAGTGAAAAAAAAAAAGTGAAATTTTCCTTTAAATATGGTACCTGGGGGGTGTCTAAAGTATGCCTGTGAAGTGGCATGTGTTTCCCGTGTTTAGAACTGTCCTTGCACAAAATGACATTTGTAAAGGAAAAAAAGAAGCCATTTAAAACCACTTGCGGCTTTAGGTTTGTTCTTAAGTAGAATCTGAACAGGTACATTATGAAGTGTAGCTCCATCCCAAAAAAATCTATTTTTAAGCTTTTTGGAGAACATAGGGAGGGGTTATCACCCCTGTAACATTTGCTGTCTTTGCACATCTGTTCAGAACATGTCACCTCACTTTCCGTCCCAATGACAAATGTTTTTGGAAAAGTGGGGTTTTAATTGAAACAAGGATTGGTGATAAAGTATCAGTAGAGAGGAGATACCTTTTTCCCAAATTAAATCTAACAGGATAGAATTTCCCTTCCTAGGGGTAGATTTCCTCTCACTTCCTGTTTTCTCTTTCCATTTGCAAGTAGGAGTCGTTTGTAAGTTGGATGTTTGAAAGTAGGGGCCTGGCGTATATACTCTGCAGAAATTTGCCCTATTAGATGTTGGTGTAGCCACAAGACTGGTGGGCACAGGAATGGGCCCTGCTATGAGTTAATAGATCAAGATTTGTAATTGCATGCACCTGTTGAACAGGGCAGAAAAATTGGGGGGGTGGTGGTGGTGGACGGTGTTGCCACAAGACTGTAAGCTCTCACAGTTACTCTTGGTGGGCGCAGGAATGGGCCCTGCTGTGAGTTATTAGATCAAGATTTGTAATTGCAAGCACCTGATGAACAGGGCAGAAAAATTGGGCCTTTGGCGGTGGTGGTGGACGGTGTTGCCACAAGACTGTAGGCCCTCATAGTTACTCTTGGTGGGCGCAGGAATGGGCCCTGCTGTGAGTTATTAGATCAAGATTTGTAATTGCAAGCACCTGATGAACAGGGCAGAAAAATTGGGCCTTTGGCGGTGGTGGTGGACGGTGTTGCCACAAGACTGTAGGCCCTCACAGTTACTCTTGGTGGGCGCAGGAATGGGCCCTGTTGTGAGTTATTAGATCAAGATTTGTAATTGCAAGCACCTGATGAACAGGGCAGAAAAATTGGGCCTTTGGCGGTGGTGGTGGACGGTGTTGCCACAAGACTGCAGGCCCTCATAGTTACTCTTGGTGGGCGCAGGAATGGGCCCTGCTGTGAACTATTAGATCAAGATTTGTAATTACCCGCCCCTGTTAAACAGGGGCTGAAAAATTGTGCCTTAGGCACTGGTGCTGGTGCCACAACACTGCAACCCCTCACAGAGACTGTACTTGGAGCACAGCAGTCACACGTGTTGCGAAGCATTTTTTTAAAAAATTGTAAGTACCCGCCCCTGTTAAACAGGGGCTGAAAAATTGTGCCTTAGGCACTGGTGCTGGTGCCACAACACTGCAACCCGGCCCTCACAGATACTGTACTTGGAGCACAGCAGTCACACGTGTTGCGAAGCATTTTTTTTAAAAAATTGGAAGTACCCGCCCCTGTTAAACAGGGGCTGAAAAATTGTGCCTTAGGCACTGGTGCTGGTGCCACAACACTGCAACCCGGCCCTCACAGATACTGTACTTGGAGCACAGCAGTCACACGTGTTGCGAAGCATTTTTTTAAAAAATTGTAAGTACCCGCCCCTGTTAAACAGGGGCTGAAAAATTGTGCCTTAGGCACTGGTGCTGGTGCCACAACACTGCAACCCGGCCCTCACAGATACTGTACTTGGAGCACAGCAGTCACACGTGTTGCGAAGCATTTTTTTAAAAAATTGGAAGTACCCGCCCCTGTTAAACAGGGGCTGAAAAATTGTGCCTTAGGCACTGGTGCTGGTGCCACAACACTGCAACCCGGCCCTCACAGATACTGTACTTGGAGCACAGCAGTCACACGTGTTGCGAAGCATTTTTTTTAAAAAATTGGAAGTACCCGCCCCTGTTAAACAGGGGCTGAAAAATTGTGCCTTAGGCACTGGTGCTGGTGCCACAACACTGCAACCCGGCCCTCACAGATACTGTACTTGGAGCACAGCAGTCACACGTGTTGCGAAGCATTTTTTTAAAAAATTGAAGTACCCGCCCCTGTTAAACAGGGGCTGAAAAATTGTGCCTTAGGCACTGGTGCTGGTGCCACAACACTGCAACCCGGCCCTCACAGATACTGTACTTGGAGCACAGCAGTCACACGTGTTGCGAAGCATTTTTTTAAAAAATTGTAAGTACCCGCCCCTGTTAAACAGGGGCTGAAAAATTGTGCCTTTGGCACTGGTGCTGGTGCCACAACACTGCAACCCCTCACAGAGACTGTACTTGGAGCACAGCAGTCACACGTGTTGCGAAGCATTTTTTTAAAAATTGGAAGTACACGCCCCTGTTAAACAGGGGCTGAAAAATTGTGCCTTAGGCACTGGTGTGGTGGCATGGATCATTGAGGAGGAGGAAGAGGATAGTCAGTGAACATAAGAGGACAGTCACTCAGCATCAGCATAGGCAGTCTTGAAGGGATGTGACATTAAAAATTATTCGGTTATATCCGCCTCAGGTGCCTGGTAGCTGGTGGTGATCCAAGACTGATTCATTTTGATGAATGTCAGTCGATCAACCGAGGCGGTGGACAGGCGCACCCTATGATCAGTCACAAATCCTCCAGCAGCACTGAATGTGCGTTCGGAAAGAACGCTGGAGGCAGGACAGGCCAGTAGCTCAATTGCATACTGTGCAAGCTCTGGCCAGTGATCCATCCTCAGGACCCAGTAAGCCAGAGGATTTTCGGTGGGAAAGGTGTCCAAGTCTGACCTTGCCCCAAGGTATTCCTGCACCATGTATATCAGACGCTGGCGATGGTTGCTGGAACCGATCATACCTTGGGGCTGCGGACTAAAAAATTGTCTGAACGCATCGGTCAGACGTCCACCTTCCCCACCGCTCATTCTGCCACTGACCGAAGCCTCAGCAACTCGTCGCCCAGGACCAGGAGTTTGTAGCCTCCCAGTTTCTGGGAACGCGTTGCACAGACCTTTCTGCAAGGCCTCCCTGAGATGTCTCATCCTCTGCTCCCTCTGCGACGGCAAGATAAGGTCCGCAACCTTACCCTTGTACCGCGGATCAAGGAGAGTGGCCAGCCAGTAATGGTCCCTCTCCTTGATCCGAAGAACACGAGGATCCTTCCGCAGGCTTTGCAGGATCAGGGAGGCCATGCAGCGTAGGTTAGCTGAGGCATTCGGTCCGGAGTCTTCTGGGTCACTGAGGATGACATGATCGCCAGCCACCTCCTCCCAGCCACGTACAAGTCCACTGGTTTGTTGGGACTGTACATCATCCCTAAAAGACTGCTGCTGCTGATGCTGAGTGCCAGGCTCCACCTCCATGCTCACACAATCCTCCTCCTCCTCCTCCTCCTCCTCCTCATCCTCTTCCTGTGTGATGGGTGGGACAGAAGGAACACTGTCCGGATAAAGGGGGCCTTGAGAGGCAAGGAAGTCCTCCTCTTCCTGCCTCTGTTCTGCCTCAAGTGCCCTGTCCATTATCCCACGCAGCGTATGCTCCAACAGGTGGACAAGAGGGACAGTGTCACTGATGCATGCACTGTCACTGCTCACCATCCTCGTGGCCTCCTCAAATGGTGAGAGGACAGTGCATGCATCCCTGATCATGCTCCACTGACGTGGGGAAAAAAAACCAAGCTCCCCTGACCCTGTCCTGGTGCCGTAGTCGCAAAGGTACTCATTGATGGCCCTCTGCTGCGTGTGCAGTCGCTGCAGCATGGCCAACGTTGAGTTCCACCTGGTGGGCATGTCACATATTAGGCGGTTCTTGGGCAGGTTCAGCTCCTTTTGCAGCTCAGTCAGCCGAGCACTGGCATTATAAGATCGGCGGAAATGCACACAGACTTTCCTGGCCTGCCTCAGGACATCCTGTAAGCCTGGGAACCTGCCCAAGAACCGCTGCACCACCAGGTTGAGGACGTGAGCCATGCAGGGCACATGGGTGAGCTGCCCCTGTCGCAGGGCGGAGAGGAGGTTGGTGCCATTGTCAGAAACGACCATTCCTGGCTTAAGCTGACGTGGCGTCAACCACCTCTCGGCCTGCCCCTGCAGAGCTGCCAGAACCTCTGGCCCAGTGTGGCTCCTGTCCCCCAAACACACCAGCGCAAGCACGGCATGGCATCTTTTTGCCTGCGTACTTGCGTAGCCCCTTGTACGCCTACGGAGCACCGCTGGTTCCAAGGACAGAGCACTGGAGGAAGAAGAAGAGGAGGGGGTGGAGGAGAGAGGTGTGTCACAACCAGTAGCAGTAGTCGCGTTTTGGAGGCGTGGTGGCGGAACAACCTCCAACACTACTGCACCTTGTCCTGCATCCCTCCCAGCTGCCAATAGAGTGACCCAATGGGCCGTGAAAGAAAGGTACCGTCCCTGTCCATGCCTGCTGGACCATGAGTCAGCGGTAATATGCACCTTACCGCTGACCGCCCTGTCCAGCGAGGCATGGACATTGCCCTCCACATGCCGGTAGAGAGACGGAATCGCCTTCCGCGAGAAAAAGTGGCGTTTGGGAACCTGCCACTGAGGAACCGCACATTGAACAAACTCACGGAAGGGGGCCGAGTCTACCAACTGAAAAGGCAGCAGTTGAAGTGCTAGCAATTTAGCAAGGCTAGCATTCAACCGCTGGGCATGTGGATGGCTGGGAGTGTACTTCTTTCTACGGTCCAGCAGCTGGGGCAGGGAAATTTGCCTGCTGCAATCGGACGTCGGTGTACTGCAAGTACTTGGTTGTGACACACCGAATTCTACACCTTCAGTCCTCTCAGAGCAGCTTTCAGAGAGGACTGAAGGTGTAGTGGGGATGGAGATCCCAGCTGAGGAGGAGCAAGGAGAGGTCCGCTTAGTTCTTTGGTGTGGGTCTTTTATGTGTGCCTGCCAACGAGCTGCATGGCAGGTCGCCATATGTCTGGTCATGCTTGTCGTGCCCAAGCGGCTGATGTTTTGGCCACGCGAGATACGCTTGAGACAAATATTGCAAATAGCAGTGGTGCGATCTGCTGCACTCGTCTCAAAAAAGGCCCACACCAAAGAACTTTTCTGATAACGTGCAGAGGCAGCGCCCTGCACAGGCGGAGCTCTGCGGTGTTGTACAGTTGCTGTGCTGGCCTCTACCTGGCCTCCAGGGGGCATCCTGCCTCGTTGGACATGTGACGCCGCATCCTCCTCCTCCTCGTCCTCCTCCTCATCCTCTCTCCCTTGAGGCACCCACGTGGAGTCAGTGACCTCATCATCCCCTCCCTCTTCACCACTAGAGCAAACCTGGCAGTAAGCTGCAGCTGGTGGAACAGTACTGCCAGATTCCTCAAGCTGGGTATCGTCATCCGAGCCTTCGAATCGTTGGGCATCCTCCTGGAGCATGTACCCAACACTGTGCTCAAAGAGTTCGGGGGACTCCTCAGGAGGACATGGTGGGTCTAGGGAAGGGGTGGCTGATGATGCTCTGTCAGTACCCTGAGCCTGGGTGAGAGAGGATGAGGAGGATGAGGAGGGCTTGGTCATCCATTCTACCAAGCCTTCAGCATGATGCGGCTCCACATGTCCAGCTGCCGAAAACAAAGACGCGCGTGTCCCATGGCCACGTGCTGATGACGATGCACGACCACGTCCACGTCCACGGCCACGTCCACTAGAAACAGAGCCTGCCTGCCCTGTGTTCTTGGCTCTGCACGCTCTGCCTCCCCTTGGCGGTCTTCCAGCCATTGTAGTCGGTAGTCCTGTGGGTGCTGCTGAGAAGAAAATATAGGAGCTCTGTGTGATGCCACTAACACACTAGAAGTCCTATGGGTGCTTCTGCAAAGAAAATAGAGGAGCTCTGTGTGATGCCACTAACACACTAGAAGTCCTGTGGGTGCTTCTGCAAAAAAAATAGAGGAGCTCTGTGTGATGCCACTAACACACTAGAAGTCCTGTGGGTGCTTATGCAAAGAAAATAGAGGAGCTCTGTGTGATGCCACTAACACACTAGAAGTCCTGTGGGTGCTTCTGCAAAGAAAATAGAGGAGCTCTGTGTGATGCCACTAACACACTAGAAGTCCTGTGGGTGCTTCTGCAAAGAAAATAGAGGAGCTCTGTGTGATGCCACTACACACTAGAAGTCCTGTGGGTGCTTCTGCAAAGAAAATAGAGGAGCTCTGTGTGATGCCACTAACACACTAGAAGTCCTGTGGGTGCTTCTGCAAAGAAAATAGAGGAGCTCTGTGTGATGCCACTAACACACTAGAAGTCCTGTGGATGCTTCTGCAAAAAAATAGAGGAGCTCTGTGTGATGCCACTAACACACTAGAAGTCCTGTGGGTGCTTATGCAAAGAAAATAGAGGAGCTCTGTGTGATGCCACTAACACACTAGAAGTCCTGTGGGTGCTTATGCAAAGAAAATAGAGGAGCTCTGTGTGATGCCACTAACACACTAGAAGTCCTGTGGGTGCTTCTGCAAAGAAAATAGAGGAGCTCTGTGTGATGCCACTAACACACTAGAAGTCCTGTGGATGCTTCTGCAAAAAAAATAGAGGAGCTCTGTGTGATGCCACTAACACACTAGAAGTCCTGTGGGTGCTTATGCAAAGAAAATAGAGGAGCTCTGTGTGATGCCACTAACACACTAGAAGTCCTGTGGGTGCTTATGCAAAGAAAATAGAGGAGCTCTGTGTGATGCCACTAACACACTAGAAGTCCTGTGGGTGCTTCTGCAAAGAAAATAGAGGAGCTCTGTGTGATGCCACTAACACACTAGAAGTCCTGTGGGTGCTTATGCAAAGAAAATAGAGGAGCTCTGTGTGATGCCACTAACACACTAGAAGTCCTGTGGGTGCTGCTGAGAAGAAATATAGGAGCTCTGTGTGATGCCACTAACACACTAGAAGTCCTATGGGTGCTTCTGCGAAGAAAATAGAGGAGCTCTGTGTGATGCCACTAACACACTAGAAGTCCTGTGGGTGCTTCTGCAAAGAAAATAGAGGAGCTCTGTGTGATGCCACTAACACACTAGAAGTCCTGTGGGTGCTGCTGAGAAGAAATATAGGAGCTCTGTGTGATGCCACTAACACACTAGAAGTCCTATGGGTGCTTCTGCAAAGAAAATAGAGGAGCTCTGTGTGATGGGACTAACACACTTCAAGTCCTATAGGTGCTTCTGGGAAGAAAAAAAAGCTCTGTGTGTGTGATGGGACTAACACACTTCAAGTCCTATAGTTGCTTCTGGGAACAAAATATAGCTCTGTGTGTGTGATGGGACTAACACACTTCAAGTCCTATAGGTGCTTCTGGGAACAAAATATAGCTCTGTGTGTGTGATGGGACTAACACACTTCAAGTCCTATAGGTGCTTCTGGGAACAAAATATAGCTCTGTGTGTGTGATGGGACTAACACACTTCAAGTCCTATAGGTGCTTCTGGGAAGAAAATATAGCTCTGTGTGTGTAATGGGACTAACACACTTCAAGTCCTATAGGTGCTTCTGGGAACAAAATATAGCTCTGTGTGTGTGATGGGACTAACACACTTCAAGTCCTATAGGTGCTTCTGGGAACAAAATATAGCTCTGTGTGTGTGATGGGACTAACACACTTCAAGTCCTATAGGTGCTTCTGGGAACAAAATATAGCTCTGTGTGTGTGATGGGACTAACACACTTCAAGTCCTATAGGTTCTTCTGGGAACAAAATATAGCTCTGTGTGTGTGATGGGACTAACACACTTCAAGTCCTATAGGTGCTTCTGGGAACAAAATATAGCTCTGTGTGTGTGATGGGACTAACACACTTCAAGTCCTATAGGTGCTTCTGGGAAGAAAATATAGCTCTGTGTGTGTGATGGGACTAACACACTTCAAGTCCTATAGGTGCTTCTGGGAACAAAATATAGCTCTGTGTGTGTGATGGGACTAACACACTTCAAGTCCTATAGGTGCTTCTGGGAACAAAATATAGCTCTGTGTGTGTGATGGGACTAACACACTTCAAGTCCTATAGGTGCTTCTGGGAACAAAATATAGCTCTGTGTGTGTGATGGGACTAACACACTTCAAGTCCTATAGGTTCTTCTGGGAACAAAATATAGCTCTGTGTGTGTGATGGGACTAACACACTTCAAGTCCTATAGGTGCTTCTGGGAACAAAATATAGCTCTGTGTGTGTGATGGGACTAACACACTTCAAGTCCTATAGGTGCTTCTGGGAACAAAATATAGCTCTGTGTGTGTAATGGGACTAACACACTTCAAGTCCTATAGGTGCCTCTGGGAACAAAATATAGCTCTGTGTGTGTGATGGGACTAACACACTTCAAGTCCTATAGGTGCTTCTGGGAACAAAATATAGCTCTGTGTGTGTGATGGGACTAACACACTTCAAGTCCTATAGGTGCTTCTGGGAACAAAATATAGCTCTGTGTGTGTGATGGGACTAACACACTTCAAGTCCTATAGGTGCTTCTGGGAAGAAAATATAGCTCTGTGTGTGTGATGGGACTAACACACTTCAAGTCCTATAGGTGCTTCTGGGAACAAAATATAGCTCTGTGTGTGTGATGGGACTAACACACTTCAAGTCCTATAGGTGCTTCTGGGAACAAAATATAGCTCTGTGTGTGTGATGGGACTAACACACTTCAAGTCCTATAGGTGCTTCTGGGAAGAAAATATAGCTCTGTGTGTGTGATGGGACTAACACACTTCAAGTCCTATAGGTGCCTCTGGGAACAAAATATAGCTCTGTGTGTGTGATGGGACTAACACACTTCAAGTCCTATAGGTGCTTCTGGGAACAAAATATAGCTCTGTGTGTGTAATGGGACTAACACACTTCAAGTCCTATAGGTGCTTCTGGGAACAAAATATAGCTCTGTGTGTGTGATGGGACTAACACACTTCAAGTCCTATAGGTGCTTCTGGGAACAAAATATAGCTCTGTGTGTGTGATGGGACTAACACACTTCAAGTCCTATAGGTGCTTCTGGGAACAAAATATAGCTCTGTGTGTGTGATGGGACTAACACACTTCAAGTCCTATAGGTGCTTCTGGGAACAAAATATAGCTCTGTGTGTGTGATGGGACTAACACACTTCAAGTCCTATAGGTGCT
This sequence comes from Lithobates sylvaticus, assembly GCA_028564925.1. Classification (NCBI taxonomy): domain Eukaryota; kingdom Metazoa; phylum Chordata; class Amphibia; order Anura; family Ranidae; genus Lithobates; species Lithobates sylvaticus. The sequence goes on along the minus strand of CM053035.1, from coordinate 38,343,945 downwards.
TCTGGGAACAAAATATAGCTCTGTGTGTGTGATGGGACTAACACACTTCAAGTCCTATAGGTGCTTCTGGGAACAAAATATAGCTCTGTGTGTGTGATGGGACTAACACACTTCAAGTCCTATAGGTGCTTCTGGGAACAAAATATAGCTCTGTGTGTGTGATGGGACTAACACACTTCAAGTCCTATAGGTGCTTCTGGGAAGAAAATATAGCTCTGTGTGTGTGATGGGACTAACACACTTCAAGTCCTATAGGTGCTCTGGGAACAAAATATAGCTCTGTGTGTGTGATGGGACTAACACACTTCAAGTCCTATAGGTGCTTCTGGGAACAAAATATAGCTCTGTGTGTGTAATGGGACTAACACACTTCAAGTCCTATAGGTGCTTCTGGGAACAAAATATAGCTCTGTGTGTGTGATGGGACTAACACACTTCAAGTCCTATAGGTGCTTCTGGGAACAAAATATAGCTCTGTGTGTGTGATGGGACTAACACACTTCAAGTCCTATAGGTGCTTCTGGGAACAAAATATAGCTCTGTGTGTGTGATGGGACTAACACACTTCAAGTCCTATAGGTGCTTCTGGGAACAAAATATAGCTCTGTGTGTGTGATGGGACTAACACACTTCAAGTCCTATAGGTGCTTCTGGGAACAAAATATAGCTCTGTGTGTGTGATGGGACTAACACACTACAAGTCCTATAGGTGCTTCTGGGAACAAAATATAGGAGCTCTGCCTGCCTGCCACGAACACACTACAAGTCCTATAGGTGCTTCTGGGAACAAAATATAGGAGCTCTGCCTGCCTGCCACGAACACACTACAAGTCCTATAGGTGCTTCTGGTAACAAAATATAGGAGCTCTGCCTGCCTGCCACGAACACACTACAAGTCCTATAGGTGCTTCTGGTAACAAAATATAGGAGCTCTGCCTGCCTGCCACGAACACACTACAAGTCCTATAGGTGCTTCTGGTAACAAAATATAGGAGCTCTGCCTGCCTGCCACGAACACACTACAAGTCCTATAGGTGCTTCTGGTAACAAAATATAGGAGCTCTGCCTGCCTGCCACGAACACACTACAAGCCCCTCTTTCTCAATCAATCTTTGTAACTGAATCTATCTAACTCAATTTCTGTAAGTGAATCTCTCTACCTAACTAAATCGAGCAGAGTGTCACAGAATCAGCCTGCTCAATCTGCGCCGGAACAGCATGTGACCGGCGCAGACGGCGTGGCGGCCTTTTATAGGGGGGGGCGTGTACTACAGCCCCTGAGCTGTAATTGGCTACAGGCGTCCTGCCTGTAGCCAATTATGGCTCTTCGAGTTTCCGGGGCTGTGATTGGCCAAGCATGCGGGGTCACAGTGCATGCTTGGCCAATCATCAGCCAGCAATGCACTGCGCCGGCCGCGCCGGCCGCAATGCATTGCGGGGCCGCTCGCATCACACGAACGTGATGCGAGCGGCCAAAATAGTTCTGGGCTCGCCGAGCGAGCGAACGCCCGGTGCTCGATGCGAACGTGGGTTCGCATCGAGCACCGGGCCCATCCCTACTTTGCACATCTGCCCCACCTCTCTACCCCCTGTTCATCTATCCCACCACTGTAACCCACTGCTCTTCTGTCCCACCCCTGTAGCCCCTGCTTATCTGCCCTACCAATCTTCCCCCTGCACATCTGCTCCCCATGCTCTTCTGTCTCACCGCTGAACCATCTTCTCATCTGTTTTATGACTGAACTTATCTGCTCATCTGCCCCACCACTGTACCTCCTGCACATCTGTCCCACCTCTGTTCCCCCTGCTCATTTGTCCCACCAATGTACCTCCTTTCTCCTCTGCCCGCCACTGTACCCCACTGTACCCCACTGTACATCTTCCCCACCTCTGTACCCCCTGCTCTTCTGCCCCACCACTGTAACCCCCTTCGTATCTGGCCCAACACGGAACCCCCTGCTCATCTTTCCCACCACTGTAACCCCCTTCTTATCTGGCCCAACTCTGAACCCCCTGTTCATCTTTCCCACCACTGTAGCCCCTGCTCTTCTGCCCCATTACTGTACCCCCTGCTTATCTGCCCCACCAATCTTCCCCCTGCACATCTGTACCTCCTGCACATCTGCCCCACCACTGTACCCCCTTGCTCTTCTGTCCCACCACTGTAACCATCTGCTTATCTGCCCCACCACTGTACCCCTTTTCACATCTGCCCCACCAATGTACTTCCTTGCACATTTGTCCCACCAATGTACCTCCTTTCTCCTCTGCCCGCCACTGTATCCCACTGTACCCCACTGTACATCTTCCCCACCTCTGTACCCCCTGCACATCTGCCACACCACACAACCCCAATCAAAACAAAACAAACACGGAACCCCCTGCTCATCTTTCCCAAAAAAAAAACCCCCTTCTCATCTGGCCCAACACTGAACCCCCTGCTCATCTTTCCCACATCAATAACCCCAACCTCAACAAACCCCACAAACAAAAAACCCAACACAATCAAACAAACAAACAAAATCCCCTTCTCATCCCTCCCACTACTGTACCTCATCACATCACCTCACCACTGTACCCCCTTGCTCTTCTGTCCCACCATGTAACCCAGCTGCTCATCTGCCCCAACAATGTACCCCATTTTCTCATCTGCCCCACCAATGTACTTCCTTGCACATTTGCTCCACCAACGTATCTCTATGCTCTTCTGTCTCACTACTGAATCACCTTCTCATCTGTCCTAACACTGAACCCATCTGCTCATCTGCCCCACCACTGTAACCAGCTTTCTCATCTGCCCCACCAATGTACCTCCTGCACATCTGTCTCACCTCTGTACCCCATGCTCTTCTGCCCCACCTCTATTCCCCTGCTCATCTGTCCCACCAATACACCTCTTCTCACATCTGTCCCACTGCTCTACCCCCCTGCTTTTCTGTCCCACCACTGAACCCCCGTCTCATCTGCCCCAACACTGAACCCCCCATCTCATCTGCCCCATCACTGTACCCCCCTTCTCATTTATTTCACCACTGTACCTCTCTGCACATCTGCCCCACCGCTGCACCCTCCTGCTCTTCTGCCCACCTCTGAACCCCTCCTGCTCATATGCTCCACCGCTGTACCCTCTTCTCATCTATGATATGTGTGATATGCAGAGTGGTGAAAGGAAGCAGAGATGAGACACATCTACCTATCCTGGCACACTCATCCTGCTGATCCACCTCTTGCATCCAGCCCACGTGCTTGTATGTGATGTATGTGATGTCACATACAAGCATCTGGAATGGATGCGCAATAATGAGCCCCTGCAGCTGAGAAAAAGTATGGCACTCTGTACTCTCGCAGCAAAAGTTGGGTGTGATTTTTTTTTTTATTGCGCTGAATACTGGCTGTGGCTTAAAGGGACACAGACTGCAGGGGTTCAGTAGTAAGTGACACAAAGGTTCAGGAATAATTTCAACAAAGTTTCCAGAAGCTCAACAGTAATTCCACAAAATGTGACCTGATTGTGGTTCTCAATCACAATGAAATCCCTTCTTTCTGAGATTGGTAGTGGCAACCAAGCGAGTCATCTTCCTCCAGATAGTGGACAGGGCTAGCAGGACTGTGATTGGCTTTAGAAGTGGCCAATGACAGTCCTCTTAGGAACAGCCCCCCTAGAAGAAGTGCACCCAATCTCTTCCCCATAACAAAAGCTGACGATCGGGGAGTCGAGTGCCGGCATAAGAGGCTTTGAATGCCACTTGTGGCACCTGTGCCGGGGGTTGCCTACCCCTGAGCTATAGGCTAGGCTAGGACCAATATTAGTCCCTGACATTCTCGTTTTTAATTCATTAAAAGTGAGTATTCTGAATGCTTTTTATGGAATAAATTTGCCCTGATTCTACATACTGCACCATGAGGAGTTGGTTTATTTCTATATATTATATGAACCTGTTGTTCCATCAGATGTTGAGACTGTACGAGATCCAGTTATCTGTTACCTGAGTGGAGTCATTGTATTATGGATATAATATGCCTGTCTGACCACCTATAATCTAGTGGTCCATTGTTTGCGGTAAGAGGCCCAGTGTGTTGGTGTTCGGTGGAGGATTTTTTAAATTCATCTTAGTTTGTCCTGTATACACCGTGGGTGATTCCAGTTTTTCTGAACATGGACTCTTCATGCTAAATTACAGTGGACTTAATTTGCATATTTTTATGCATTTTTAGTACTGAATATACCTGTATTTTCCTTTGTCTTATTGTTACCAACACTTTTATGCCAGCTGCTCTGTAGATATTACAGCGCAGTGAATAATCTTTATTTTCATCTGACTAGTAGAATTTAATTCAACAATTTTCCTTTTAAAAATGTTTATTTGATTTTCTAATCATTAGTGGGGTCAAATTGATGTTCCTTTTTTGAACTGCAATGACAAGAGATTTCTAAAGAGCAGGATGGAAGATTTAAAATGAACACATTTCTAACAGTGTATGTGGCTTTCATTCGGTAAAGTCGATTCGTTCCAAAATCGAATTTTAAAAGGGGAACAAAATTTTGAGCTAGTGTCAACTGACATTTGTCAACTTGTCAAATGTGCTGAGAGTTTTCATACTAAATTTTATATGAATTTTCATAGGAATTTTTGTTCAAATGTCTACTAGTATGTGAAAGAAAAAATGTAGATTATCTAGGGGTCCCTCTGGTAAGGTGTACTGTCCAGATCTCACAGGCCTGTGAGATTCGCTCTTTGAGACACAATGAAACATACAGCAACATCTCTCCAAGCAAATCTAATCTTTATTCTTGGGTGTGAATATTTAAAGGGGCTTTCAGAAAAGACCACCCTAAGACAAATTATCAAATCATATACAAGTACAGTCTATGACAAAGTGAAACTAATTATAATAAAGAAATCACATGCTTTACAAGAAATGAAACTCAAGAGAAGATAACAGCATTATGCAAAAACGAAACTTGATTAGCAAGACTTGAGCATTTATTATTTGTGAAGTAGATGTTAGAGAGACACAAAATGGAAACTGACTATAATACAAAGAAGTAGTTAAGCTAAATATCCCTTCAGTATGTAGCCAGCTTTACTCTTGCATGCACTCAAGCATATTGTGGAAGAGTTTTTTTCAAAGGTTTTTTTTTTCAAAAAAAATTGTAAAAAAAAAAAAACTGATTTGAAAATCTGAAAATTTGAAAAGAATCCTTTTTTTTAACAGAGCATGGAGAGGGATATCAGCAGAAGTTTATTTTACGGTGACAGCCTTGATAAATTTGATAATGCTTCATTTCCGCTGAAAAACATGATTTTTTTTAAAGCTCAATACAAAAAAGTACAATCAATGCACAATAAATGTAGAATATCGTGAGCCAACAGTATTGCCAACCTACCAGATTGAGATTTACTGACATGACACCTGGAATTTACTGGCACAGCCAAGTTTTTACTGACATTTCCAAAAGGTACAAAATTACAGTTTTAAATGCAATTTTCAGCATTTAAGCTACAAACAAGTACAATATGCAATTTAAGACAGATAATAAGGCAAAATACATATATATATTTTTTCCAATATAATAATTTCTCTGTATAGCTCAGAGACAGGACTCAGGAGAGAAAGAACTTGGAATGGGCGGCACACACACATGAAATTGACTTTCACAGTGACACTGACAGCAGTGTGGAGCAGCACAGATGATGATAACACCTCATCGAAACAACATGTTCCCTCCCCTCCTGAGTGATAGTGACTGTCTCCCCCCGCACCAGGTGGGTCCCTTCAGTCTACTCCAGTCCAAACAGCACTGACAGTCATGCTCCCAGTTTGCCTTGCTCTCATCCCGCAGACCCGCCCGCTTGGCTCCCTTGCACCATGACATGACACGACACACGCTCAGGCAACGCCTCCACCAGACCCTTCCCTGGCCCCCCTCCAGCGCCGCCCAAACACACTGTAGCAGGCACTTGGATGGTCTCGGCCGGCCGAGCATCACATTCACATTCATATTTTAAACAGTTTTCCTGTCACTGGCAGGGGAAAAGTGGCTGCCAGTAAAAATACTGATGGTTGGCAACACTATGAGCCAGTATTGTGATTCTCTAAGCTGCAAACTGGAGGCAAGGCAACCATGCTTTCAACATGTGTGATTTTCAATGCAACATTTATATATGAAAGTTCTTTAGGATTAACATGTTGATCTTATTTCAAGCTGATTTTGATAAACCCTCTGTTGTATAGGCTTGGCAAGTACACACTGTATTTGCCTTGTGATGCTTTTTCTTTAACTCGGACGAATGGCTTTCAATGGCTTCAACAATGAAAACTAAGTGGTTTCTAATTGCCTAATGTTTATTCTACCTAAAGCTGCTGTTGTATCGTGGGCTTGGCAAGTTGGAACTGCCTTGCCTGGTGACAGTTTTGCTTTCCGGAGGTACAGTGCTTTGAAAAAGTATTCATATCCCTTGAAATGTTCCACATGTTACAACCAAAAACATAAATGTATTTTATTGGGATTTTTATTGGGATTTTATTGGGATTTTATGTGATGAACCAACACAAAATGGCACATAATTGTGAAGTGGAAGGAAAAATGATAAATGGTTGTCAACATTTTTTACAAATAAATATGTGAAAAGTGTGGTGTGCATTTGTATTCAGCCCCCCTGAGTCAATACTTTGTAGAACCATTTTTCGCTGCAATTACAGCTGCAAGTCTATTTGGGTATGTCTATAACAGCTTTGCACATCTAGAGAGTGACATTTTTGCCCATTCTTTTTTTGCAAAATAGCTCAAGCTCTGTCAGATTGGATGAAGAGCATCTGTGAACAGCAATGTTCGAGTCTTGCCACAAATTCTCAATTGTATTTAGGTCTGGACTTTGACTGGGCCATTCTAAAGCCCCATACACACGGTCGGATTTTTGCATGGATTCTGTCCGATCGGACAATGTTGTTGAAAAATCAGACCGTGTGTATGCACCATCGGACAGTGTACGTCGGATTGTCCGACGGACAAAGTCCTATCTCCTGCTGGATAGATTTTCCGACAACACGGTCCGATCACACCAAATCCGATCGTGTGTACGGTTGTCCGACGGACAAAGTGCTACGCATGCTCAGAAGAAATTCTGTGACGGAAGCGCTCGGTCAGGTAAAACTACCTTTCCTAATCGACACAGCACATTCGTCACGCTGCAATGTTAAAATTTCTTTAAAGCAGCGCATTCTCTTTTTCTTTACAATGCAACAAGAATGACATGTTTTAGCTGCTCCTATTCACCCGCACTTTTCACAAACTTAGTTCTTTATTACTTTTCAGGATTTATACACTACATGTTTATTTTTACTCAGATCGTAAAAGAATCTTTGTTATATTTTTAGCATGATTTGTCTTTATTTCTTTTTATTTTTGGGAATACATATTTGAAGGAGATTTTTTTTTTTTTGGAGGTGGGTTGTGTCTCAACTTAGCAAAACCACATTATTAACATTTGTATTTGTTGCTTAAATTTACTAGGAGTTTCTTTGTTGTTGGTGCACCTTGTTAATTATACTTTATGATTAGTGAAATGTACCTGCCTACTCAAAGAAAAACTGTCATTGTAGAAAATTAAAACACAATAGGCAATGATTATTTCAAATCCAAAAAACATTTATTTAGGTCTCAGCTACAAACCAAAGAGGAACGCAGCCATGGTGAAACTTGTGGAATTTCTAAAGCCTTGGACCCCCACGGCAACCATCATTTTTCAAGCGTAGAAAATTGGGGGCCTGAGGAGTACGTATATTAAGGGGAGTGCAATCTGGTCCTGAAGTCCAAAGCATCCGGAACTGCAGCAGATGCCATCTAGGTCCCCAGGCTCTGGTACTACGAGAGGCTCCATCTTCTCTCAGAACAGACTGAATCCAGGTCGTCACTCTCAGGTCTTCCTTGCACGCTTCCTTGCACGCTGTGGCTGTCGTGCTGGTGGGGTGGCAGAAGGAGGAGGAGGAGGAGGAGCATGGTAACTATGGCAAACATGTGTGAGGGGAGTCATCTCCCCAGCCATCCCCTTATTTAGGACATGGAGGATGAGCCCCTCACACATGTTGCGTTGCCTCACCTCCATACCCATCATCTTCGTGACAACCACGGAGCCAAAGGTCTCCTCGTCGGTGGGTGTGGCATGTAGGGAGGCTGAAGCCTCTCTGATCATCCGGAGCGCTGACTCTCCCGCATCACCCCCCCTTCTCGCCCTTCTGTACGGAAGGCGGAGGGGAGGGATTTGTGAGTCAGTCAGGCTCCGAGGCCTAGCCCCCTCTTGGCTGCCACTACCCACCTCTTGGCTGCCACTAACCCCTTCCTCCTCCTGACTGCCACCTTCCACAGCCACCTCCTGGCTGAGGTCTTCCTGTGTATGAAAAAAGAACATCGTTTCAGTTATTTGTTCATCAAACACACACAATTCTCATCTAGTTACTGGTGCAAAATGTTTACAAATAGAAAACCATACAATTCTCAGCCCTGCAGTTTCGATTCTGGCCCCAAATGTCTCCAACACTACTGTCTGTTGATATGTCAAACACGTTAGGAAGTAACCAATTGGGGATCCTGAATTAAGTGAACATCATTCATTATTCACATAAATGGTAACAAAACTACTATACCTGGAACAAGCTGGGCTCCTGCACATCTTCCAGACTGGAAGGCCCAGGTTGCTCCTCGGAAGCCTCATCAGGGGTGGCCTGCGTGCAAGGAAGCGTGGAAGGAGGAGTCGAGAGTGGCTCTGTGACATCAGTCTGGTCTTTGAGAAAATGTAGACTCTCATAGTACCAGAGCTTGGGGCATAGACCTCATCTGCTGCAGTTGCAGTTTCTTCCGACTTCCGGACCTTCTTGCGCTCCCTGATATACGCACTCCTCAGGCTGCCAATTTTCTTTCTTATATCATCAACAGTTGCCGCGGGGAACCTTGGCTTGACAAATCCCACAAGTTCCTCCAGGGCTGCGTACCTCTTTGGTTTGATGCTGTAATGGGGGTGTTTAGCCTGCCATAAAATGGGAAATTCCCTGTATTTCTCAATGAAGAGGGGGAGAAAACTCACGTCGTTGAATCCCTTCATAATCTCTGCAAGACACAAGACCACACAAAACACTATAAATTATGTCAGGCTAAACTCTCCTAATCTTCTCCATAAAGAAGCCTCAAGTTCGAATCAGTCTAGGCTAGTTATGTACCAACGTCAAATTGTACCTTCGTTTCTAGCGATCGTCTCGTGCGTGAGCTTTCTCTCCCCTCGTCTCCCAGATCGTGGCTACGACACAGGCGTGTGACGTTTTATATCCAGTGCGCATGCGTCAAACTCCGCCCGCCCCTGACGATCTTTCTCGTCTATTCCCCACCCCTTCTCTTTACGGCGCAGTGGGGAGAGCACATGGCGGGGACACAGCAGGTGCGCCACAAATATCCCACCAACGAGGAGGAGGACGAGGAAAGTCCGGAGGCAGAAACGTCCCGATCCCGGAGCCTGAAATTCAAGGCCTCCAATATGTCATTTGGAGAAATGTTGGAGATGGTGGACATATTAAAGAGGAGCGACTATGATGGGAAGTATGGGCCTTACCTCAACCCCAATGTCCGCAAGGCCAAGATCATGTCTAAAGTTGTGAGAAGGCTGTACAATAATTTTGGGGTACAACGATCCAAGGAGCAACTGAGGAAACGCTGGTCAGACCTGAAACTGAGGGAGGCCGATCAGTACAGAAAGATCAAGCGAATTCTTCAAAAAAAGTAAGTAGTTGTGTTTTGTGTTTGATTTCTTGCTTGCATACTGCTCCATGTGGTTTGATTTTTACAAAGTTGTACATTCCAAAATGGCCACTTTCATGTTCGTCTGTGCATTCGATCATACTCAGCCTCGATCTTTCTGCCACTGTCATGGTCGTGTGTGTGTGTCCATTCGATCGTACGCAACCTCGATCGTTCGGCCACTTATAATACGAGGTTTGGGGAAGTTTTGATTGAAAGGAAGTTTCTTCTCACTAGAGATGTCATCAAGAACGTAAAGCAAATTTATTCAATGTAAAGGAGAGGTCACTCAGTAGCTGTTTACCCATCTGGACTCTAGAGCACTAGTGCTGGGACACCCAAACCCCCTTTTTATTATGCTTTTCCACACATGTGCTCCAGTGGATACTAGAGGGGGGTCTCCATCAGACAAACTTCTACCAAAAAGCTAGTAAGTTTAGCACCTTTACAAAGTGACTACATTCATGTTGTTGGCATTTGTAACTGGCCAAACAAAAATAGTGTTCCTCACTTTCAAGCAATGTTTGTCATTTCCTATTTCTGCCCTCAATAGATTGTGTTGCTAAATCTTCCTTTTGTACATTCTCATAGGGGAGCGAAAACTTTGGCCGTCTGAGGAAACCCCAAAACCAACACCTCCCAAAAAAGGGGAAAGAGCAGAAGCAGAGGAGGAGGAGGAGGAAGGAGAGATCATCGAACTTGGAGAACTTGTCATCACAACAGGTGAGTGTGGGAGAACACAGCTACTGGTAAGCTAATCAATGTATGGCTGCCTCATTTCCAACACCCGATTTTTGTTTGTTTGTGGTTTTTAGGTGACGTGGATGTTGTGGAAGAAAAATCGCACTTTACCACAGAGAGTGCCCACGTACTCATCGGGGAGATAATGGTCTGCAATAGAGATCTAGATTACCTAAAGCAAAACATCAATGATGTTCAACAAAAATTGAAGAACATCATTGATGTTTTAGGTAAAATATGAAAACGCACCAAGTAATTAACACACATTTGTGCCTGCTTCTGAACACATTTGCAAGTTAAGAACTGTGTGAAATTTGGAACATGCACACATTGTGTCCACATGTGCTAGCTCCCATCATGGTGGATGAATGACAACGTTTTTTTGGGGGTGCAACCACTTTACGAGCTACGAAAGTGGTTGTGGTGAAGGGTTTGCACCCCCAAAAAACGTCCATTCATCCCCATGATGGAAAATGGCACTTTTTAAGCTTCTAACCATGTGTTTTACCATCTAATGACCATTTTCAGACCCAAATTGTGTGCATGTTCTAAATTTCCACTTTCCAGGGGTGACCCCCCATGTGATGAAGGCAAGATCAAACACACTTTGAACATATAGTCATGTCTGATCTTGTCTTCACTTTATAAAGTTGAACTTTCCTAGTTCCTAGGTTCTGTTTTGCTCCATGCCTGGTTTTACCAATTGCGGAATGTTTGTAAACAATGTTGTAAATAACCAAGATGTTGTCAGTTTGGGCAAGAAGATTGTAAACGCACTTGTGAATGTTTTCAAGTAAACTTTTTTACTTTTCTAAATGTGTGGCTTCCTTATTTAAAAAACACACAATGCATTATGTATGTCAAATGTAAAGGATATGGGGGGCAATGGGTGTTATTTACTAAAGGCAAGTCCAGTTTGCACTGCAAGTTTCTTTTCCAGGGCACTTTTGCACTGCACTTGTAGAGCATAGTGGATTTGACTTATGTAAATGACACCCACAGTGCTTTGTACGAAAACACGGAGCACAGCATTTTTGAGAATACACACATGTCAGACCTGGTGCTGAAAAGGAGTATTTTGGGTGTCAGTTATGCAGTACAAACCTTCTCTAGACCAAAGATTAGGTATCAAACACACAACATGAGAATAAATCTTTTTGGGAAGAAGAGACTGTTACCTCCTTTTGCCCAGAAAGTGCATTCCCACTGTCGAAAGCAAAGGGAAAAAAATTCAAGGTAAAATAAGCTAAAAAGAATACGGAAATGACAAGAAATCATAGGTTGGTTGAAAAATAAGATTTATTAAAAAATGCCTCTCACACATCGTCAGGCAGAGCAATGGCCCCCCTACCCACAAAGTAGTCCATATATTGCTCGCGGACCGCGCGGGCATTTAGAGGGGGCAAGCCTGGACGTGCCACTTGAAGGGCTGTGAGGTCAGCATTTGGAGGGCCCTCCACATCTGGGCCAACGGGCACCACATAGTTCCTGTTATGTCTTTTGAGTAAGTTGTGCAATATGCAACAGGCAAGAACTATGTGGTTCAGTTTGTATTCCGCCAAGTTAATTGCCGTCAAGAACAGACGGAAGCGGCTGGCCAGGATGCCAAAAGTGTTCTCCACAACTCTTCGGGCTCTGGACAGCCTGTAGTTGAAGACCCTCTGGTCTGGGGTGAGGGTCCTCATCGGGAACGGCCTCATCAGATGGGGAGTCAACGCAAACGCTTCATCTGCGACAAAGACGAAGGGGAGTCCTTCTGCATTCTCCTCTGGAGGTGGCAAGCACAGACTGCCACTTTGGAGACGCCAGTAGAACTCCGTGTGCGCAATGGCACCACCATCCGAGATCCGGCCGTTCATCCCCACGTCCACATACATAAATTCATATGTCGCCGACACCACCGCCAACATCACTACACTATTAAACCCTTTATAATTATAATAGTAGGACCCCGAGTTGGGCGGTGGGACGATGCGGACGTGTTTCCCATCAATTGCCCCTCCGCAGTTAGGAAAGTCCCAACGGCTGGCAAAGTGGGAGGCCACAGTCTGCCATTCCTGTGGCGTGGAAGGGAACTGTGGAGTGAAACAAGAAAAAAAATTAGTCACTTTGCACATAAACATTGCAAGCAGATTAGACAATCAACATCTTGGAACAAGAGCATTGTTTAAAATTGGAGGCTGTAAAGTATTTGCACAGAAAAGTAGAGGATCCCCTTCACAGATTACTCACCCCCCATCAATCCCCCCACTTCTGATGGGCCATTGGCAATAACTAGGGTTTTGGGGGGGGGGGGTGTTGGACAGGTAACCCTCTGCACTTCATTGATTGGCAAATGGCTCAATAATGTGTGCTAGTTTGGCCAGACCCTCACTTAACACTATTGGCAGCCCCCAGGAAAGCTAAAATAACATTTCAAACCCCCCCCCCCAACAAAAAGGAAAGCACATTGTGACATTCTGAAATTACCAAGCAAGCTAATAGGAGGGAAAGAACACAAAAAATAGGAAATGGAAAGTATGGAGCCAGCCCCTTGCACTACATGCTTTGCTGAATTCATCCCTAAAGATGCCCACTATAAAGAGGTAGGTATATAGTGTGTATTGACCTTGGGAAAGCCAGCAGATAGAGGATTGGTACCATCTGACAGAGCAGTTGGGGGAGGGGGTTCTAATGAGTTTGCCCCCCCCCCCCAAAAAATAAATAAATAAGGGGCTCTACATGAAGTAAACCACACGGCAAACATTTGTGCATATTTTAGGGGGTGTTTGGGGGCAAACAATACTATGCAGCAGACAAAAGACATTGCTTAAGTGACTAGGCCATAGGTGTCTATTGGGGCAGAAGAGCATGCTGGGGAGGTAAGTGAAGGGAAAAATGCATGAAGGAGAAAAGGGGCACAGCATATTAGAGCATATTGCAATCATGGTAATTAGGGAAGGAGGTCAAAAATACAAGACATTAGCAAACAGAGCATACATAGAAGGGAATAGTAAAGTAGAAATGTTACCTTAATATAGTCCTCCTGCAGGACCTCGATGATGGCAGAACAGGTCTCTGGAATAATGATTCCCAGGGCCTGGGGAGAGATACCTGAAGAGAACTTCAAATCCTGAAGACTTCTCCCTGTCGCCAAGTACCTCAACGTGGCAACCAGCCTCTGCTCCGGAGTAATGGCTTGTCTGGAGCGTACAATCGGTCGGATTTTAGGCCAACAGTCTGTCATCACCCAATTTTCGGGGGAAAATCCAATTGTGTGTACGAGACGTAAAGCGAAGTTCCACCCAAAAATGGATCAGGTCCCCCCCCCCCCCTCCGGTGTCACATTTGGCACCAGGGGGAGCAGATACTTGTATAATCCAGGTATTTGCAGCCACTTCCGGGCATAGATCGCCGCAGACTACGCAGTGATCTACGCCATTTCTGGCCCCTCCTCTGTCCCCTCCGCTGTCTTCTGGGAGACACACAGGTCCCAGAAGACAACAGGGACCAGTAAAGACGCGCTTCACTTCCCGATTCCCCACCCGAGAGCCGAGGGACAGATCGGCTTCGGGTGAGGACATCGCGGGCACCCCGGGACAGGTAAGTGTCCATATTTTAAAAAAATTATAATTTTTTTCCCCTTTTATTGGTTAAACTAGATCAGTGATGGCGAACCTATGGCACGCATGCCACAGCTGGCACTTAGAGACATTTCTGTGGGCACACGAGAAGTCTCTCTCTCCTCTCAGCCCCCATCCCTCTCTTTCAGCCCCCCCTATTTGTGTCCCCCCTCTTTGTGTCCCCCTCTTTCTGTTCCCCCTCTCTCTCAGCATCTCTCTCGCACCCCTCTCTCTCTGTCCCTCTTCTCTCTCTCTGTCCCCCTTCTCTCTCTCTGTCCCCCTCCTCTCTCTCTGTTCCCCTTCTCTCTCTCTGCCCCCTTCTCTCTTTCTGTCCCCCTCTCTCTCTCTCTCTCCCCCTTCTCTTTCCCTTCCCCCTCCCTCTCTCTGTTCCTCTCTCTCTCTCAGCCCCTCTCCTTCTCTCTGTTGCCCCTCTCTCTCAGCATCTCTCTCACAGCCCCTCCCTCTCTCTCAGCCCCTCTCCCTCTCTCTCAGCCCCCCCTCCCTCTCTCTGTCCCCCCTCTCTCAGCATCTATCTCACACCCCTCTCTCTCTCTCTCTGCCCCACTCCCTCTCTCTGTTCCCCCTCTCTCTCAGCATATCTCTCACACCCCTCTCTCCCTCTGCCCCCTCCCCTCCCTCTCTCTCAGCCCCTATCCCTCTCTCTGATCCCTCTCTCTTTCAGCATATCTCTGCCCCCCTCTCTCTCTGCCCCCCTCTCTCTCTCTGCCCTCCTCTCTCTCTGCCCTCCTCTCTCTCTCTCTCTCTCTCTCTCTCGCGAATTGCTGTGTTGGCACTTTGCAACACAAAACCAATGTATTTATTTCAGTTTGGGCACTCGGGCTCAAAAAGGTTCGCCATCACTGAACTAGATGGACTAAATATGTAACTATAATAATTGTCTCTTTGCTATTTTTTAGACCTTATCCAAAGCATATTTTACTTTGCATCCATTCTTCTGGGTTTCCTTTGGTATATCTTTGAGATTCTGGGAGGTTCTTTCTTTGCATGAAATCTTAAAATTAGCCTCTCCCTAATGTATTGCAGTGTTATGTGGAACGTACGACTTGCTCTCCTTTTCCAGAGCTTTATAAGTAAACAAGAGTGAAATGCAGAGATTGTATTCACTTTTTTCTTACGTTTAAACAGTATCAAACCCAAGAGCAAACTATAATATTGCAGCTTACCAATTCTTAGATGTGGTGGCTGCATTTGTTTTCTTTTTTTAGGCTTTCTTTTATTTTTCACCTGGTGATCTGGCCAGTAAGTCTGTTGTTTCTCAACAGAGAAACAACAGCCTTTTTTTTTTTTTTTATTTTTTTTTTTTTTTTTGTGGTTGAGCTGGATGGACTTGTGTCTTTTTTCAACCTGAATAACTATATAACTATGTAAAAAGGGGTCCTGCTGATGTAGCAGTTAGAGGGTTTAGACAAACCAAATTTGACAGGGGGTGCTTACGATGGTCAGCTTTTACTGAGTTACGTAAAACCTTTATCCCAAAAGGTAAAATAAAAAAACTGTTACTGTAACTGCTTAATCACTTTAGCCCCGGGAGGATTTGCCCCCTTAACCACTTGCCGCCCGCCATATAGCAGAATGACGGCGGCAAAGTGGATTCAATATCCTGACTGGGCATCATATGATGTCCTCAGGATATTGAGCCGCTAAGCGCCCCCCGGGGTGGTTGCGCATCTTGGCGATCGCGGCGTGTCAGTGTGACATCCCGCAACTACGATCTTGGTAAAGAGTCTCCGTAGGGGACTCTTTACCACGTGATCAGCCGTGTCCAATCTCAGCTGATCACAGTGTAAATAGGAAGAGCCGTTGATCGGCTTTTCCTCACTCGCGTCAGAGACGCGAGTAGAGGAGAGCCGATCAGCTGCTCCTCTGACGGGGGGGGGGTCTGTGCTGATCGATTATTAGGGCAGCCCCCCCCCCCCCCCCCCCGAGGATGCCCACACTGGACCACCAGGGATGCCACCAGACCACCAGGATGCCCAGCACCAGGTATGCCACCCTAGACCACCAGGGATGCCAGTCAGTGCCCGCAATGGATGCCAATCAGTGCCCACAATGGATGCCAATCAGTGCCCACAATGGGCATCACTGATTGGCATGCATTATTGTTTGGCACTGATTGGCATCCATCAGTACAATCCATGACACTACAATGCCACCTATCAGTGCCCATCTGTGCCGCCTATCAGTGCCCATCTGTGCCGCCTATCAGTGCCCATCCATGCCTCCTATCAGTGCCCATCCGTGCCTCCTATCAGTGCCCATCCATGCTGCCTATCAGTGCCCATCCATGCCCATCCGTGCTGCCTGTACATGCCCATCCATGCCCAACCATGCCGCCTATTCATGCCAATCCGTGCCACTTATAAGTGCCAATTTGTGCCAACTATCAGTGCCCATCCGTGTCGTCCATCAGTGCCACCTATCAGTGCCACCATCAGTGCCGCCTATCAGTGCCCATCAATGCACCTCATCAGTGCCACTTCATTGGTGCCACCTCATCTGTGGCCATCAGTGACGCCTTATCAGTGTCCGTCAGTGCAGCCCCATCAGTGCCCATCAGTGAAGGAGAAAACATACTTATTTACAAAAAAGGGGGGGATCCAAATGCGCAAACCAAAACAAGGATAAAAACCAGTAAACAACTAATAAATAAAATTCACAACCGCCGCAGCCACCATCAAGGTGCTCACACACCGTAATACAGTAAAGGGAATATATAGAAAAATTATATAACAATGGGGCGCAGACACTAAAAAATATATCTTAATAAAATTAATTAAGAAAATAATTACATGGTAATATATGGCACTAAGACAGATAAAATGTGAATTTAAAAAAGAATGTGGCGCTTGCTGCTGGGAAGGATAACAATCCTAAGGGAGGGCTCCAAAGGACGGCTTCCAACAAAGCGTCTCAAGATTGATAACTACAATGGCGATGTATAGCATCAAGTGATAAACTGTGCTATAACAATAAATAACTGATCAAGAAACTGGTATAAACATCCAATGGTGAGAAAGTGTCCTGTGCAAAATAAAGTGCGTTTATATCCCAAAAAAATATTTTTTGTGTAAAGATCACTTGTAGATCAAATAGTGAACAAACAAATTCCTGAGGTAAACATGATTAGTCATGCAAAAAGGTGAAAAAATAAATATAAAAGTGCAAAAATATATGAAAGGTATAAATAAAGGTCCAAGCAATAAATAAATAAAAAAACGCAATCAATGCTGTGTGTGCAAAGAACTGTGCAAACAACGCATGTGAAAAAATGCAAAAAAGGAATTAAAGTGCAAAATGCTGAAAGTCCAGTGATAAACTAATACTAATGCTTTAAAAGTCCACTGTAATTCATATAGGTGCAGATTTCAAAATCTGTTGAATCCTCCTAGTAGCCGTGTATTTTTAAAGGTGGTTTCCTCCATGCGTGATCAAAGGTGCCCGATAAGAATAGTTCCCCCAGCCCCTTACCTCAGAGTAAGGGTAAAAACGCCTTACTTGGATCCAGCTGGACAGCAGTAATTATCCCAACGATCAACAAACAAACGGATTCTTGTGGCTCCTTACCTCTTCTCAATGCATCACTCAGCATGTGGGCAAAAGAGAGGGAAGGAGGGACTCCATTGTGCAGTAAACCATATAAATTTTATTAAAAACAAAATGAATCACTCACAGTTACAGCAGATAATAGACAGCGATGTGCGGGGTTGTGTGTGATCTCGGCCGTGACCACACACAGCGTCACCAGACTCTGATTCTCCTGACTAGTTGCGTCACGCCCACGTGACTTCTTCAAAGGATTTTCAAAATCAGGACACTTTCTCACCATTGGATGTTTATACCAGTTTCTTGATCAGTTATTTATTGTTATAGCACAGTTTATCACTTGATGCTGTACATCGCCATTGTAGTTATCAATCTTGAGACGCTTTGTTAGAAGCCGTCCTTTGGAGCCCTCCCTTAGGATTGTTATCCTTCCCAGCAGCAAGCGCCACATTCTTTTTTAAATTCACATTTTATCTGTCTTAGTGCCATATATTACCATGTAATTATTTTCTTAATTAATTTTATTAAGATATATTTTTTAGTGTCTGCGCCCCATTGTTATATAATTTTTCTATATATTCCCTTTACTTATTTACAAAGTTTTAAAACTGAAACAAAAAAAACATATTTTTTTTCAAAATGTATGGTCTTTTTTTATTTGTTGCGCAAATGGTGGTATTAGATCACCTCTGCGATTTTTATTTTTTGCGCTAAAACAAAACAAAAAAAGACAGACAATTTTAGAAAAAAAAAAATATATATATTTTTTTTTTGCTATAATAAATATCTTGAATTTAAAAAAAAAAACGAATTTCTTCATCAGTTTAGGCTAATATATATTCTTCTACATATTTTTGGTAAAAAAAAAATCACAATAAGCGTATATTAAAGTTATACAAAACAGGGTATATATTTATGGCATTTTTATTATATATTTTTTTTTTTTTTACTAGTAATGGCGGTGATCAGCGATTTTGAATGGGACTGCGATATTGCGGCAGACAGATCGGACACTTTTTTGGGGCCATTGATATTTATACAGAGATCAGTGCTACTGATTACTGTAAAAATGACACTGGCAGGGAAGGGGTTAACCACTAGGGGGCGATCAAGGGGTTAAGCGTGTCCTAGGGAGGTGTTTCTAACTGTAGGGGGAGGGAACTGACAGCGAGCGCAGAGAGATCGCTGTTCCTGATCACTAGGACCAGACGATCACACTGTACTCCCCTGACAGAACGGGGATCTGTTTGTTTACATTGACAGATCCTCGTTCTGCCTCTCTGTGGAGCGATCGTGGGTGGCCGACATCCTTTTAGACTGACAATGCTGCTGTCCAAAGGGGTCTATGTTGCTCCTTCATACAGAGTGGGGGCGCTGTAATACAGGAGGTGTGTTACTGGCCAGATCACCAGGTGAAAACAGAGGAGAAAAACACCCCTTCCAACTTTTTGAGATGGGAATGAGAGACACCTATCAGTAAAAGTATGCAGGCATAGGACCCACCCCTTGCCACGCCCCCTTAAAGGAGAATCGTTAAAAAAAAAAAAAAACAAGATTGGTTAAACCCGCAGGTGCTTTTTTTACCACTACTATTCCTTTATATTGGCTTTTGGAGATTACAAATGCAGCAATTTAGAAATCAGATGGAAGGTTTAGCGCTGGGAAACATTTTTTGATAGATAAAAAGTGCATTTTATATACATCTATATAGATCAGACCAAAATGAGGGACAAATGAGGAGGAATGAGGGGCAGAGGGACATTGCTCCAAATAAGGGACAGTCCCTCGAAATCAGGGACAGTTGGGAGCTATGGATGTGTACAAGGTGTGACAATTTAATTCCCGGAATATACTTTTTTCGATTTGTATGCAATCAGGCAGGCCCTTGCACTACATGGTTTTGGTAAATCTGAAGTCAAAAATCTGCAGAAAATCTAATAGTGTGTTAAGGGTCTAAGAAAACAAAAAATGTTTGCTTACCTGTACACTCGCGGCTGTTGTCGCCTTCAAAGTAGTCCCCTTGTGAAGCAACGCCCTTTTCTAGCTGACTGGGCCACTGCTGGAAACATTCCTGGAATTCATTGTCTTGTCACAGCGCACTGGATGTGCAGAATGTAATCTGTGTCCTTTTAACCACTTCAGTAGAGGGCACTTTTACCCCCCTTCCTGCCCAGGACGATTTTCAGATTTCAGTGCCGTGGCCACTTTGAATGACAATTGCAAGGTCACGCAACACTGCACCCATACAACATTTTTATCATTTGTGTTCACACAAATAGTGTTTTCTTTTGGTGCTATTTAACCACTTCAGCCCCGGAAGGATTTAACCCCTTAATAACCAGGCCATCTTCTGACAATCACGCAGTCGTGCGACGCTGTACAGAAATAAAATTATTGTTCTTTTTTTCCCCCACAAATTTGGTGGTTTGGTGGTAATTTTCTTTTGGTGGTATTTGATCACCTCTGCGGTTTTTATTTTTTGCACTATAAACGAAAAAAAAAGAGCGACAATTTTGAAAAAAAAAAAAAATATTTTTTACTAGGGCTGTTACTGATTAAAATTTTCGTGTTCAATTAATCGATTTTTTTTTTAATCGATTAATCTACTATCTTCGATTAATTATAACGCACATACAGATCCAACTACTTTTAGCTGATCTCCTTGCATTCCAACTCTGCATTAGTCAGTGGTAAATGTGGTATACACTATATACAATCACCCAACACTAGTTACTTTCCACAATCCATGACTTAACTTCACAGTTCACACAAATACGTTTTAAATTCAAACTGTAGCACTGACGTAAGTCATTTTTTTTTCGACAGTAGCGTGACTCTCACCTTATGGCATGGACCCCTGTGCAAACAGGTGGTCATGCAAGCGGGTATCAAAAGGGTTAACACGGACCATAAACTTCTCTCACGTCTTAGATCTCAGCAAAGACGCCAGGTCATGGGTAGAAAGAAAAGATCTAAGTGCTCACCGCTTAAGTATAAGATTACATTTTTGTGTTCAAACACAAACTACTCACATAAAGATGATAAAAACACAGCATGTAAAGCCGACAATCGCGTTAGTTCCGTAGGGCAGCAGCGGGTGACGTCATGCGTAGCTCCTCCTCCGTACGCGTTATGTTCAATCAGAACTTTAACATCACCGGTGTCCGGTGATGTCGATGTCTGTGACGTCACCGGATCTCCGACGGAACTCCCTAAAGACCCGGAAGCCGGCGAAGAGGTGAGTATCGATCAAAAGAACTTCTATCGATCAAATAAAATGATCAATTAATTGAGGAATTAATCTTTAATTTCCACAGCCCTATTTTTTACATTCTGTTATAAAACATATCCAATAAAAAAAAGTTAAAGGGGAGGTCCTTCCTAAAAAAAAAAAAAAAAAAAAATTGCATAAAATGAACCCCTTCCCTGCCAGTGACATTTTTACAGTAATTAGTGCATTTTTATAGCACTGACCGCTGTATACATGCCAATGGTCCCAAAAATGTGTCAAAAGTGTCCGATGTGTCCACCATAATGTCGCAGTCCCGATGAAAATCGCAGATCGTCGCCATTACTAGTAAAAAAAATTATAATAATAATAAAAATGCCATAAATCTATCCCCTATTTTGTAGACCCTATAACTTTTGCACAAACCAACATATCGGCCTAAACTGCGAAAAAATTTGCTTTTTTTTAAAAAAAAAAATGGGGATATTTATTATAGCAAAAAGTACAAAATATTGTGTTTTTTTTTTACAAAAAATCTATTCAAGAGAGATAAGTAAACACTACAGATATATGTGCCCAGGTCAAGTTTCATGAATGGGGTTTACATCCACATTAATTTGCAGGAGTTCCTCTCACTTCCTGTTTGGCTATGGGACAGGAACCGAAGGGAGATCTCTGCAATGGGACACAGATGGCAAAAAAAAAAAAAATTGCCAGGGGTTATAACCCTCCCTTACTCTATCCATAATGAAAGTTCTACTTTAAGGCATTTTTTAATTTTGGAAACAACCTAACAATGCAGAGTGCCAAGTTAAAGGAATAAGGTGGTTGGTCAAGTTTTGGAATGGATTTCTGGGCCAAGAACTTGAGAACACTAAACGCATCATGTGCAGGAGCATTGTCGTGGTGTAGAATACACTTGTCAGGCCAGAGTTCTGGTCTTTTCCTCCAGATTCCCATAACCTTTTCAGAATTTCCAAGTAATGTTGGTTGACTTTTGCACCATGTTCTATTACATAGGTTACATAGTAGGTGAGGTCGAAAAAAGACACAAGTCCAACCTATGTGTGTGATTATAGTTATTATATTTATGAAAAAACAACACACCAGCATGGTTTTGAACTGAGAATGAGTCACGCGTGCTTGGGAATGATTAATTCTTTGTGTAGCACTTACCCCCGAAGGAGCTACATGTATTTGATTGGGCTTACCATTCCTTCACTGTTCCACCATGTCTGTCATAGGGGTCCCATTAAAGATTTATTTTCATAGATTTCAACTCCGATACATAGGGGCTGATTTACAAAGCATTTGCGCCATGAGTTGCGGTGGACGCCGATGCGCAACGGCCGTTTTCGTATTCACAAAGCATTTGCACCTTTAACACAGCGCAATTCCCCATTTACTATTGTCTTGCCGGCGCACAGGCGGACGCGATCTGTGCGCAGCTATAGACCTGGCGCAAGCATTCTTCAACTCGGGATTAAAAGAAGCTGGAAGTGGCAATATTATGGGGTGATGTGAGGAAGTATAGATATGACTGTCCAAGTAACAAATATGCCAAAAATAGAACCGAAAATTTATTTTCTCCGAGCAAGCTTGCTACGCCTGCAAATACACTTGGAACTGTGCTAGGTCAATTTATGTACTGCGCATGCGCACGCGGCATTTGCGCCCGTTCAAGTGCTCTGGTTCACTGCGCCGGCAAAATCTTTGTAAATGTCAAGCCACGTAGGTTCATTTGCATAACAGGCGCACCTCACAACTTGACTTTTTTTTGCGCTGGTTCACTTCTATGTTTTTTTTTTAAAGTGGTTGTAAACCCACTTTTTGTACTTTTACCTATAGGTAAGCCTAGAATAAGGCTTACCTATAGGTAGTGGAAATATCTCCTAAACGTGCGCCGCCCCGAGAGGGAGCGCCCCCCCCCCTCCTGAACCGTACCAGGCCACATGCCCTGAACATTGGGAGGATGCTTTGGGGGTCTGTGACCCCTCAAAGCACCATGTCCTCATGTTGATGGGGACAAGGGCCTCATCCCCACAACCCATGTCCGGTGGTTGTGGGGGTCTGCGGGCGGGGGGCTTATCGGAATCTGGAAGCCCCCTTTAACAAGGGGACCCCCAGATCCCGGCCTCCCCCCCTGTGTGAAATGGTAAGAGCCTACCATTTCACCAAAAAAGTGACAAAAGTGTTAAAAATGACAGGAGACGGTCTTTGACAAGTCCTTTATTAAAGTCTTCTTTCATCTTCTTTCTTCTGGTCTTCTTCCTTCTTCCTTTCTTCATCCTTCGGTTTCTTCATCTTCTCCTCCATCTTCTTCCTCCTCCATCTTCTTTCTCCATCTTCTTCTTCCTCCGATCCGCTTTTTCTTGCTCCGGTGTTCTCGTCCGGCATCTTCCTCCATGGCGTCTCTTCTTCGTTATCGGGCAGCTCCACGCAATGGGAGGCTCCCGCTGTGTGACTCTTCTCTTCTTCTGACAGCTCTTATATAACGGAGGCCGGGGCCACCAGGTGACCCCGTCCCCCTCTCTGATGCACGGAACCGTGTGGCAAATAGTTCTCAGATAGCAGTAACAGCGCCATCTCCCTCAGGAACACTTGATGTAGCAGATTTGGAAAACGTAGGCCTAGCCGTAGGAGCGAACGTAGCGGTCTCCTCTGCGGCGATGCCCGTGGCGCAGTCCGTCCGGTAGGCACGAGGTGGCATGGTGGGCTGTTCTACGGCGAACAGGTACTCCCCGCAGTGTAGACATCGGACAAATGGACGGGGGTTTGCGACCAGTCCCTCGCACCTGCTGCATAACTTACCCAAGGCCTCGACATCTCCTGTCGTGTACAGTATGAAACGCCCATGCCGTTTAAAACGGATACCAGTGTCTGTCAGCAACGTTCCAGGCAACCTGACACTTGTAGTGGTACCCCCAGGGAACATCCTGGGTCCCATAGCAGACTGCATTCCTGGCATTCGGAACATGGCTTGCAACAATCAGATCTCTCCCTCTGAATGTTCAGACACACACGCGGTGTCTCACGCAGCAAGCAGACGGAAGACTCCTCCCACTGGCTCCTTTGGTCACGCAGCTCCTGGGCTTTCTTGACTCCGCCCACAGCTAACGCGGTCAGGTAGTGACCTGCAATTAACCCCTTTTTAGAACAATGGCACAGTCCAGAACCCTCTATTGCATAAGTTCCCGGTGAACAGTTTCCTTAAGTTGCGAGAGGTAACGGTAATTCCCGGACTCGAGCCCCCACATGTAGCACTTACCCCCGAAGGAGCTGCTGCTATTTGATTGGGCTTACCGTTCCTTCACTGTTCCACCATGTCTGTCATAGGGGTCCCATTAAAGATTTATTTTCATAGATTTCAACTCCGACACATAGTCTCTTTTTCCAATGCTTTATTTAGGAAACAACATTCCAATAGAGGGATGGAGGGTTTAGGAGAATTCAGGTACCTTTTCACTTGCAAGTCAGGCATACTTTCTTTGATCCAGAGGATAACAGCTCCACAACTGGATTCAGCAACCACTGGATAGTCCACTCTCACTGACCTAGCAGCCGATGGGATGCTCGGTCATAGTCTCTGCCACAGACTTTAAGATTTAGTAGAACTGTTACACAATCCTCTGCCACAGGATTGGGTAATTGACGACTTTTTGCAATTTCAAGGCTTAATCACATAGTACCAGTTCCCTTTTTTCTGAACCAACGGTACTGTGTGGTAGGTGACCCGGGATGCATCCTCTGACTGAGTCTCCAGGCTCTTCTAGAGGCCTTGTTGCGCAGTCCTCTCTCTGAAAAGTCCTCCCCTGAATCCTCCAGTCGCTCGGCTTCTTCCCGCAGGCAAGACAGCACAGGACCACCCCTGGATCAGTAGGCCCCAAGGCCTACCACTTCAGTAACGATGCCTTGGGCCTTTACCGCTCCTACCCATTGAAATCAATGGGACACCGCGGTAATACCGCGGCAATACCTCCGGCAATACCGCCAGCAAAGCGCTGCTGCAATGGTGCTTTGCAGGGGGTTTAACCCTTTTTTGGCCGCTAGCGGGGGTTAAAACCACCCCGCTAGTGGCCGAATACCGCGGCTAAAACGACGGTAAAGCAGCGCAAAATATTGCTGCTTTACTGTCGCCGCCCGCACCGCCCCAGTGTGAAACCGGCCAAAGCAAGAAAACAAACATTCATTGATGGGCACTGGTAGGCTGCATTTGATGGGCACAGGTAGGCTGAATTTGATGGGCGCTGGTAGGCTGCATTTGATGGGCGCTGGTGGGCTGCATTTGATGGGCGCTGGTGGGCTGCATTTGATGGGCGCTGGTGGGCTTCATTTGATGGGAGCTGGTGGGCTGCTTTTGATGGGCGCTGGTTTGCTGCTTTTGATGGGCGCTGGTTTGCTGCTTTTGATGGGCGCTGGTGGGCTTCATTTGATAGGCGCTGGTAGGCTGCATTTGATGGGCGCTGGTGGGCTTCATTTGATGGGAGCTGGTGGGCTGCATTTGATGGGCGCTGGTGGGCTGCATTTGATGGGCGCTGGTAGGCTGCATTTGATGGGCGCTGGTAGGCTTCATTTGATGGGCGCTGGTAGGCTGCATTTGATGAGCGCTTCATTAAAAAGATGTGGTATACATGATCAGTGCAAAGGGAGTTGAGTCAGGGGTGGAGTCAATGGGGGGGGGGGGGATGAGGTTTTGCCTAAGGTGTCAAAAATCCTTGCACCAGCCTTGTGTGAGTGTTAGGACTGAAAGAGCTCTCGGAAACCTCTATAGCACGCACTGTTAACCAGTCTTGTGCTTAACTGAGGACCTCCAGGCTTTCCATATGCCCTTAATCGGGGGTACACAATAGTGACAAGTGCATACAGCTAACAATATCGCTCTTGAACTTTCCGCTTCCTTCACCTTTTCCTTTTGTGGTTTTTAGGATTCCCTTAGTGATAGTTGTCACCTCAGAAGGTGACAGTTCTTCTCCAACAAAAACAACAGTTCTTTCCGTGTCCTCTTCACTTTCTGACAAGTTTTGTGCACCTTTGGATGCAGAACGTGACCATTTCTGTCCGTTTCTTGATCGGCTTCCCCTACTTCTCCTTATTTCTTTTACTGTGTGACCCAGGCAAGTACAACTCAGAACATGCTAGAACACGTTCAAGTGCGAATGGCTGGGTGACTCACCACCATAGTGCTATGCCATGTGCATTCTGGGAATTACATTTTCGTAGCTTGTATGGTGAAAGAGCCAATCTACCGAAAATATTTAATTTATAGATAGAATATGGTTGACTGAGTCATTCTATTTTGAGGTCTCCCCGTTTGCCTTAGTTCACACCCAAACCAGAAGTGTTTCACCACCTCTACTCTCTGCAGGTTTTGTATTGATCTCTCCAACAAATCTGTCCGGTATTAATGAATGAATGAATGATTTGTATAGCGCTGCAACTGCGAACTGAATCGCCTTGAGGCGCTTAATCCGACCTACGTTGATTCCTTCTTAGAAGAGGTGGGTCTTAAGTTTTTTCCTGAAGGCCCGATGGTTTTCTTCCAAGCAGATGTTCATAGGTAGAGCGTTCCATAGCCGTGGTCTTTGGACTGCAAATCTTCGTTCTCCCTTTGATTTGTACTGGGATTTGGGGATGAGGAGGAGGTTTTGGTTGGTTGATCGGAGGTTGCGATTGGGAATGTAGTGTTTTATTTTTTCGCATAAGTATAGAGGAGTGTTTCCTTGTGTGCATTTGTGGGTCAGGCAGAGCTTCTTGAATGTAATTCGATCCTTTACGGTTAGCCAGTGTAGGCTCCTCAGGAAGGGGGAGATGAATTCCCATGTTTTTTTTCCCGTGACTAGTCTTGCTGCTGTGTTTTGAACGACTTGTAGGTGTGCAATCTGGAATTTAGGTAATCCTATGTAGAGGGAGTTAGCGTAGTCGAGTCGAGAGTTGATGATTGTTCCTACCACTATTGCTTTTTCCTTTTCTGGAATGAAGCTGATGAGTCTACGTAGCAGGCGTAGAAGATGGTAGGATCCGCTAATTACTGATCCTATTTGTGCATCCATTGACATCTCTGAGTCGAAGATGACTCAGAGACTTTTGGCTTTTGTGCTTAGGGGGATGGTCTGTCCAAGGATGGTGGGTGGAGTCCATGGGGTCGTAGATTTAAAATTTCGGTTTGCATTTAGGAGAAGGAGTTCTGTTTTGGATCCATTAAGTTTGAGGGAGCTTCTGGACATCCAGTCATATATCGATGTGAGGCATTTTTCTAATTCCTGATATTGGTCTTTTTGTCCGGGGATCCGAAGGTAGAGTTGAGTATCATCCGCGTATGAGTGGAAGCATAGGTCTGATTTGCTGATGATTTTGAGGAGTGGACGGATGTAAATGTTGAAGAGCACGGGTGACAAAGGTGATCCTTGGGGGACTCCATAGGAGACTGCGCGAGATTCAGAGGTGTAGGTTCCAAGTTTCACTGTCTGTGACCGATTTCCTAAAAAGGAAGTGAACCATAGTAGGTCTGAATCTGTGACTCCTGCTACTTCTTTGAAGCGGATGAGTAGAGTGTTGTGATCCAGTGTGTCGAACGCTGCACTAAGGTCCAGGAGCACCAGGAGACATGATTCTCCGTCATCTGCTGCTTCCAAGGCATCGTCCCATATTTTAAGGAGTGCTGTTTCTGAGCTATGGCCCGGGCGGAAGCCTGATTGCAGAGGGTCCAGGAGATTGTGTGTGTCCAGAGTTGTTGCTGTTGTACCACTGCTTTCTCCATAATCTTGGAGATGGTGTTCAGGCTAGTTATCGGTCTTCGGTGGTTAGGGTCTTTTGGGGTCCAGGTTGGGTTTCTTTAGGTGTAGAAGGTCCAATGCATGCTTACTATGTCCTAGCCTGTCCTAGCCTTATTGCTGATGTCTTTTTGTGTTCTATTCCAGGTCACAATGTCTTACCCAATGACCTCCCAGCCCCAGGCAATGCAGAGCTACTCTACCAGTAAAAGTGAATGGAACTCCGAAGTTATGGACTGCTGTGAAGACATTGGCATATGTACGTATAAGAAGTTTTACAATGTACCCAGAAAGCATGTCATGACTGTTCTGTTCTTCCCTGTAGTTTAAGAATTGAGAAATGGGAATGAATGGGCCTGTCCCATTGAGATTTTCCCGCTTGCAGGGAATCTGTGTGCTAACTGGCTTTAATCTCTGGAAATCCTTATCTCAGGTGTTGTCACCCGCAGACTTGATAATCCAGTGCTCTGATAGCGCTCCTCTTCTAGGTTAAATGAGGACCAACATTCTTCAATCCACTTTCTTGAGCACTTTTTAACTTTTTTCATTAACCCAAACTTCTTCTCTCTTTCAGGCCTTTGCGGAGTATTTGTCCCTTGCATTTTGGCATGCAAAGTAGCCTCAGACTACGGAGAGTGCTGCTGCTTGCCATGTTTAGGAGGTGCCATACTGGCCATGCGCACTGGCATAAGGGAGCGCCACCACATCCCGGTAAGATTTAGACTAAAGCATAATGAGCAAACATCCGGTAAGATTTAGACTAAAGCATAATGAGCAATTTCAAGGGGTATGAATCTATGCACATATAAACATCACTTATACTCTAAGTGTAATGGGTATGAACTCACAAGCAGACTGCTGAAATAAGAATAACTGGCTGTACTTTGTCAGTAAGGAAAAGAAATAGTAACATGCATTTAAACATATGACTCACAATACTTTAGCAGGTCCCTGCAATATGCACTGTATTTTGTCATTTTTCTTTATAGTGGTTTTGTATATATTTTTTGTATTATAGGCAGGTTCAACAGAAAATGTAATTCTTAAAGCAGAACTAAAGTCTGCAATATTCACCTTCCTTCCTACTTCAGTCTGAGCTCCGACCGACCGACTGTAGGGAAGAGTCTCCGCTCCGCTGCTGATGACTCTGAGGGATGAGAGTCTCACTCCATCTGCTGCAAGGCCCAGGCTTCAGGCCTTCAGCTCCGGTCCGCACAGGTGTCTCCACGGGCTGTAGTCTCCGCGTCACAAGCTCAGTCATGAGAGGGAGACCAGTCAGGTGAGGCCTCTGAAGAGGAAGTGTCCCAAGAGGAAGAGGCGGTCTCCGCTCTTCCTTTTTATAACCTCCCCCAGCAGCCTCTCGGTAGTCTTCTCCCCTAAAAGGGGTACGACCCCGCTACACACTCCCCCCACTTTGAATCTTTGGTCCCCAAAGACAGTGTTCAAACTACAAGCGTCCTTGGTAACAACACGTTCACATAATTTAGACAGAGGAGCCTCCCACCAATTAGCATAAGATGGGGAGCTGTCCTGTCTACAGGTCACTTCAGTGTGGGCGACCTGTTTAACTGTGCCAGAGAGTGAGCTGGGGTTGCCCTCCACCAAATGAACAGTGGATGGGTCAGGGCTTTCAGCACTTCTCCTTGCTGTGGTAACAGAGTCCTCTGAACTTTCTCCCATCTTGGGGTAAGTTAACTTCTTGGGAGGCTTCACAACTCTGCGAGCTCTCTGTTCTCTTGGGACTTCCTCAGGAACACATTCCGGCAACATCTCTGGTTCTGGAACATCTACTTCTTCCTCTGAGTAGAGACCAGGGATATCTATGGCAGAATTTCCTGGGGTTGAGGAAGGCCATAGCCATTCAAGTTCTCCTCTTTCTTCTTCTGGTTGGGGGTCCTGTCCACCCCTAACTTGGGATGTCTGAGACCTAGTATTAGGCCTGGGGGTATCCAGAATGGAAACAGATTCAGGTACGTCTCTTGCTGGAGGCATTCTGACTGCTTCAGTGAGTGGGAGCAAATGATTCCTATGCCAGGTCTTCAAAGGCCCCACTCTTCCTTCTGGCTTCAACTTGTAGACAGGCAATCCTGGTAGCTTTCTACAGATGATATATGGCTCTGATCTCCATCTATCAGCAATCTTGTGTTTCCCAGGGATCCCTAGACTGCGTAACAGTACACGGTCCCCAGGCTGTAGGTCCTGTACTCTAACTTTCAAATCAAAGTTCCTCTTATTTCGGGCCCCCCTCTGGTCAGAGGCCGCTTGAGCTTTTTCATAAGCTATCTTCAGACTGTGCCTCAGTCTGTCCACATATCCCTTGTGGGAGGCAGCAGAGGCATGATCTAAGGATATGCCGAAGGCCAAATCCACTGGCAATCTTGCTTCTCTCCCAAACATAAGTCGGTAAGGAGAGAAACCTGTCACATCACTTGTGGTGCAATTGTAGGCATGCACCAGAGCTGAAATGTGTTGACTCCAATGTTGCTTCTTCTCTGTTTCCAAAGTTCCCAACATGTTCAATAGGGTCCTGTTGAACCTTTCAGGCTGGGCATCACCTTGAGGGTGATACGGTGTGGTTCTAGTCTTCTCTACTCCCAGAGAATCTAGTAGCTTCCTGATCAGGCGACTCTCAAAGTCCCTTCCTTGGTCTGAATGGATTCTCTGTGGCAGTCCATAGTGAACAAAGTACTTCTCCAAGAGTACCTTGGCTACTGTAGAGGCCTTCTGGTCCTTGGTTGGGAAAGCCTGAGCATAACGGGTGAAATGGTCGGTTACCACCAGAACATTTCCCAATCCACTCAAATCGGGTTCGAGGCAGAGAAAATCAATGCATACCAGATCCATTGGGCCTTGACTCTGTAGGTGGCCCATTGGGGCAGCTTGATGGGGTAAAGTCTTCCTCTGAATGCATCTTGCACAGGAATGGCAATACTCCTCCACTTCGGCCCTCATGCAGGGCCAATAAAACCGGTCTCTGACAAGTTGGAAGGTTCTCTCTGCTCCCAAGTGACCATGCTGGTCATGTAGGGCAATCAGCACAGTCTCTCGATGCTTTTCTGGGAGAAACAACTGCCACTTATCTTCTGGGCCATCAGAGGGGCCCCTTCGGCAGACTACCCCCTGATGCACCTGTAGTTTGTCCAACTCTCTCCTCAGTAGGCGAGCTTCTTTAGAAGGGTGAAGGCGAAGTCCCTCTGGACTCTTGTCTTCCAGGGCTTCCAAGACCAATCTCCCCATGGGGTCTTCCAATTGGTCACACCTTAACTCCTTCTTGGACAGCTTCGGTAGGCACTCTTCTGCTAGTTGAGTTACCCCACAGTAACACTTTGGGACTCCCACTGTGGTAACTCCTACCTCTTCAGCTCTGGATCCTCCTCTGGCTTGGAGTTCAGCCCCCTGACAAAGGGCTCGCACTCCATCTGGTGCCACTTGGGTCCAGTCTTCCCAATCATCAGCTATGACATGGGATCTTCGGGACAGGGCATCTGCATCCCTATTTCCAGCCCCTGGTCTGTACTTGAGACTGAAATTGAATCCAGACAACGCCGCCAACCATCTGTGTCCAGTTGCATCCAGCTTGGCGGTGGTGAATAGATAGGTCAAGGGGTTGTTATCTGTCTTTACAGTAAACTCGGCCCCATACAAATAGTCTCTCAGTTTGTCAACAACTGCCCACTTGAGGGCTAAGAACTCCAACTTGTGGGTGGGATAGTTCTTCTCGGAGGGGGTCAGGCTCCGGCTCACATAAGCCACTGGTCGTAGCTGGTCTTCATACTCCTGGTAGAGTACTCCACCTAGGCCCTCGTGGCTGGCATCAACATGTAGCTCATATGGTCTAGTGGGATCAGCGTAGGCCAAAACTGGGGCTGTGGTGAGACTCCTCTTCAAGGTTCTGAAGCTCTTCACACCTTGAATTCCACTGGTCTTTGACCGACTCACCGGGCCTCCTAGGCCCCAATCCATCTTCCTCTCCTTCTGTCTTGAGCAGTTCGTTTAGGGGTTTGGCAATGCGGGCAAACCCATCCACAAACCTGCGGTAGTAGGAGCAGAACCCCAAGAAAGATCGAAGTTCTGTAACTGTTGTGGGTCTTGGCCACGAAGTAACTGCCTCCAACTTTTCAGGGTCTGTGGCCACTCCTTTTTCAGACACTATGTGTCCCAGATAGTTCACAGAAGACTGATAGAACCGACACTTCTCGGGAGAAAGTTTAAGTCCCTCTTCACTGAGCCTCTTCAGTACTTTCTCCAATCTGGCTTCATGTTCTTCCAAAGTCTTTCCAAAGACAATGACATCGTCCAGGTACACAAGGACTTCTATGAGGTTCATGTCTCCAACTGTCCTTTCCATTAGGCGTTGAAATGTAGCAGGAGCTCCAGATAGGCCCTGGGGCATCCTGTTGAACTCAAAGAATCCCACTGGGGTTATGAAGGCAGTCTTTTCTCTGTCTTCTGGATGCATGGGGATTTGGTAATACCCACTCTTGAGGTCCATCACACTGAACCACTTAGCTCCAGATAAACTCT
The DNA here is from genome assembly GCA_028564925.1 of Lithobates sylvaticus. NCBI lineage: Eukaryota > Metazoa > Chordata > Amphibia > Anura > Ranidae > Lithobates > Lithobates sylvaticus. Next base: position 38,311,728 of record CM053035.1, on the reverse strand, counting down.
GTAAGGCATCCTCTATCCTTGGCGTGGTGTACTGGTCAGGAATGGTCCTCCTGTTGAGAGTTCTGTAGTCAATGCAGAGCCTCAATGACCCATTCTTCTTCCTGACCACCACTATTGGGGAGGCATAGGGGCTTCTGGACTCCCGAATCACTCCCGTCTTCTTCAGTTCCGCAAGCTGCTCCCTCAGATCCTCCAGATCTGCTAGCGGGACTCGCCTCACTCTCTCTCTGAATGGCTTGTCCTCTTGCATGCGGATTCGGTGGGTGGCACTCCTCGCACACCCCACATCAAACTCATCTTTAGAGAAAATCTTCTCCCATCTGGTCAGCTGGGCCTTGGCTCTCTCCTTCCAAGCTCCAGGTAGGTTAGGGTTTTCCATGGAGAGTTTCTTCCAAACATCTTCTCCTTCACCCGTCCCCTTCACTTCTGACCAGCCAACTGGGACAGCAGGACTCACCTGTCCCAGAAGCATCCTGGCAGGGATCTCCACGGGCCTCTCTGTGGGGTTCCTCACACTGACAGGGACTCTTCCTCTGGCCTTCTTCAGGTCCTTCAGTGAAATTACTTCTGGTATCACCTCCAGACCTGAGTGACCCTCCATTGGGTCGGGTTCCAACATTACAAAGGGGCCAGGCTGCTCCCAAGTAAGTTTCACCGTGGCTCTCATGCAGGTCACCTCTCCAGGCTGTAACACTGCTCCTTTCTTCACCAAGGGGGTCAGAAGCCTTCTGACTAGATCCGTGTTCGTCCCTATAATCAGGGACGTCTTGCTGGTTCCTGGTGGGCGGGGACACACCACTGCTAAGGTGTCGAACACTTCAGACTTCCCAGCTACGGATGGGTCAAACGTCAACCGTATGGATAGGTAGCCATCATAGGGGAAACTCTGGGTTCCCAGTCCCCTTATCTCCAACTCTTCTATCTTCTGTATTGGCAGATGACTCAGGTATCTGTCGTAGAAGTCCCTGTACAATAGGGTCACTTGTGCTCCAGTGTCTAGGAGGGCCTTCGTGTACACTCCTTCCACTTGGATGGGTACAGTAGGGGATGGACCAACCAGCTCTTCTGGGTAGGGCCGAGTTAATGCTACCTTCTTCTTCGGACTCTTTTCCTTCTCACTTGATCTGCACTTGCTCCTTTCTTGAGCCTGGTATGCATTAATTTTCTCCCTCTTAGTGGGAGTGTGAACCCGTTGAGGGACATTGTTATCTCTCACTTTTGGGGGTCCTCGTTTAGGAGTACTGCATTCCTTCGGAGGGGTCTTGCCCCCTTTCTCTGGAGTGCACCTTGGTTGAGGATCCCTGGGCTCCTTCCGAGGGGTCTGGTCTCCTCGCTTTCTCTTTCTGTTGTGCTTCTTGGAGCTCACTGAAGGTGATGGGCACCCGGTTGACTCCTTCACCGGGGCCCTTTGGCGTTTCCCGCCGGCTGGCGGCTTTCTGTTTTCTTCTTCTTGGGACTGGAACATACAGCTGCAATATGACCAATTCCTCCACAATTAAAGCAGATCATCTCACCGTAGTCAGGTGGGGATGCTGGTGCTGAAACAGCTGGAAACAATTCCCTCCTGCTTGTTTCTTTCTTGGGACTGGGCGTCTCTTTCGTCACTAGAGACGTCAGTATCTCCATCATCTGGGACATCTGCAACTTCAGGGCATCTACCTCTGTGTCTCTTTCAGGGGTTAAGGCCGACCTGACCGTGGCCACTGGAAGCTTTGTAGACCCCATCACCTGCTTCTCCCGTTTCTCCTCCAACATGGCCTCTTCTTCTCTGACCATTCGAATGAGATCAGGGTAGTCCAGGCTCTTCCCATCCTGCCGGGTGCGTAGAATTAGTGCGACAGGGTCCAGGGGTTGGGCTCCCCTCATCACTTGCTGGGCACGGGCTTCATCTACCTTCCCTGGATCTATCCCTTCTTCAGGATAATCCTATGCAGGATCTTGTCTATACGTCCCATGTACTCCGACAGCTTCTCCCCTGTCTTCTGGTAACAGTGTTCCAGTTGATAGGTAAGTTCTGTGATTTTTTCTGTCCCACCAAACACACTTTCCAGGATGTCTATGTAGTCCTGGGCAGTGCAATCCTTTTTACTTGTCTTCAGATTGCGTATGGCTTCTAAGGCAGGTCCTTTTAGGCTCTCAACAATCCTTTGCTTCTTTCTGCCTTCTGAGACCTCCCATTCTTCTAGGGCCTGCGTGGCACCATCTAACCACTCTTCAAATCCCTCTTCTCCCGAGGGTACAGGTGTCCTCCCTGAAAACATCCGGAGTTTCCTGTATCCCGACATTGGGTAATCCCCGGGTCTCTTCTGCACTGAGTCACAATCTCCCCTAGGACAGCACACAGTTCTGCACTAAGAGTAGTCTGTGCGGGACTTTCCGCGCCCTTCCGCTCTTCCTGCTTTGGGGATAGAATGGCTTTCATAGGAGAACCTTCTCCCTTCCGCGGCAGCGCATGCAGCACTTGATAGGCCTGACCATTCGGTGCTTGTATGCTTTGGCTCCTGAACTGCTCTGGAGTCTCTTCCTTCCATTCTATTAAGGCGTATGTGTACCCAGCATCATTTCTCATGTCCATTATCCATGACTTCTGGCATGGGGATAATGACATTATGAGCTGCTTGACTGCCTCTCTCTGCCATATCCCTGGCAGTTCAATGACTGCTGCTGCGGCTGGATCAGCGGCCCATGTTGCGGACCACCGTCCCACTTCTATTGGGTCCATGCGGTACCTTCTGGCGGCTTTCCCCGCTGACTCAGGATCCCGGATTACGAGCCCCCACGTGTAGCGATACCCCCAGTTAAGAGAGCCGCTGGTTTGTTTTTGGGTCCCTGAGTACAGCTCCACCAACCCCCGGCAATTTGCTCTACCCGCTCTGGCACAGATAGTCAAGGGGTATGAATCTATGCACATATAAACATCACTTATACTCTAAGTGTAATGGGTATGAACTCACAAGCAGACTGCTGAAATAAGAATAACTGGCTTTACTTTGTCAGTAAGGAAAAGAAATAGTAACATGCATTTAAACATATGACTCACAATACTTTAGCAGGTCCCTGCAATATGCACTTTAACATGTACACACATATGTATCAACTAGCAATGAGGAAACGGAGCGCCAAGTGTGGCGACCGTCTGCTATGCACCCCTGAGGTGCAATAAATCTATCTGCGCCTACCTAACGGACCAGGCCTGATCCCTAGCAATAGAGCTCAGTCCTTGTACTAGTACAGTGTTCTTCACCGGCAATAAAACTGTAGAGGTGGTGCACATGTAGCTTTAAATGGTGTCTTTGTAATCCACAGAAAGTAACATTTGCTGCTCTGAGGTAAATTGTGCCTTGGCAGTTCAATAGGCATAAAACGTGTGTATCAATGCAGGATGAGCCTTCCGGCTCTCTCACCAATCCCCGGGCACCGTCCTCAGCTCCGGTCCCTCCAATGGCGGTTCTGGTCTCCTCAGTCACAGCCCCTGCGCTCCGGTCCTCAGCTCCGACCGACCGACTGTAGGAAAGAGTCTCCGCTCCGCTGCTGCTGACTCTGAGGGATGAGAGTCTCACTCCATCTGCTGCAAGGCCCAGGCTTCAGGCCTTCAGCTCCGGTCCGCACAGGTGTCTCCACTGGCTGTAGTCTCCGCGTCACAAGCTCAGTCATGAGAGGGAGACCAGTCAGGTGAGGCCTCTGAAGAGGAAGTGTCCCAAGAGGAAGAGGCGGTCTCCGCTCTTCCTTTTTATAACCTCCCCCAGCAGCCTCTCGGGCGGAAACAAGCAGCCCGGGAGCCTGGGGAATTATGGGGAATGTAGTCTTCTCCCCTAAAAGGGGTACGACCCCGCTACATATATATTTTTTGTATTATAGGCAGGTTAAGAAAATGTAATTCTTAAAGCAGAACTAAAGTCTGCAATATTCACCTTCCTTCCTACTTCAGTCTGATGTCTGTGAGGTCCCTCCCTGGCATCTAATGCCTCGTTTCCACTGAGTGGATCGGTTCGGTTTGGTTCGGTACGGTACGCTATTTTCAGTGTTTCCATTATGAAAGCGGCCCATACAACCGAACCATACCGCACCATTCAGGGTCCTGCTTCAGATGTGGGGCCATAGAAAATGGAACAGTTCGGTAAGGGCGGAGTTACGATACATTCCACTGATTGGCGGACAGAAAAACGTCTGCTAATCAGTGTGAGGCCACGCTAGGCATTTTTTCTAAACCCCGTATGGACCCTGGTGGTCCGACTTGCAGTGGAAATGCTCACCTGAATAGGCCGGACCATTCTAACCCTTCCAAACTGTACCGACCCGAACCGATCCGCTCAGTGGAAACGAGGCATTATACTTAACCTTATCTGAGTGCTCGGTCTATGGCTGTTTTGATTGGCCAGCGCAGCATGGCATTTACTCATGCACGTGAGTTAATTCATCCGGGCAACATGCTGAGAATGTCTCCTAAGCTAAGCATGCACAGCTCTATGTACATTTTTATTTTATTTTTACTAAAAAGGATGTTTTTATTAAAAAATATAAAAGAAAATACAATGTCTAGACAACAACCATACTAGCATGGTCACAACACAGACAAGAGAGATACACTATATAATGAACAAAAGTGCCTTGAAAAAGTATTTATACCTCTTGAAATTTTCCACATTTTGTCATGTTACAACTAAAAATATAAATGTATTTTATTGGGATTTTATGTGATAGATCAACACAAAGTGGCACATAATTGTGAAGTGGAAGGAAAATGATAAATGGTTTTTACATTTTTTTACAAATAAATATGTGAAATGTGTGGCGCACATTTGTATTCAGCGCCCCTGAGTCAATACTTTGTAGAACCACCTTTCACTGAAATTACAGCTACAAGTCTTTCTGGGGATGTCTCCACCAGCTTTGCACATCTAGTGAACTTTTTGCCCATTCTTCTTTGCAAAATAGCTCAAGCTCTGTCAGATTGGATGGAGAGCGTCTGTGAACAGCAATTTTCAAGTCTTGCCACAGATTCTCAATTGGATTTAGGTCTGCACCGGACCATTCTAACACATGGATATTCTTTGATCGAAACCATTCTATTGTAGCTCTGGCTGTATGTTTAGGGTCTTTGTCCTGCTAGAAGGTAAACCTCCACCCCAGTCTCAAGTCTTTTGCAGACTTTAACAGGTTTTCTTCTAAGATTGCCCTGTATTTGGTTCCTTCCATCTTCCCATCAACTCTGACCAGCTTCCCTGTCCTGCTGAAGAAAAGCATCCCCACAACATGCCGCCACCACCATGTTTCACGGTGGGGATGGTGTGTTCAGGGTGATGTGCCGTGTTAGTTTTCCACCACTTATAGCTTTTGCTTTTAGGCCAAAAAGTTCAATTTTTGTCTCATCTGACCAGAGCACCTTCTTCCACATGTTTGCTGTGTCCCCCATGTGGCTTCTTGCAAGCGGCAAACAGGACTTCTTATGGCTTTCTTTCAACAATGGCTTTCTTCTTGCCACTCTTCCATAAAGGCCAGATTTGTGGAGAGCACTACTAATAGTTGAGCTGTGAACAGATTCTCCCACCTGAGATGTGGATCTCTGCAGCTCCTCCTGAGTTACGATGGACCTCTTGGCTCTTCTCTAATTAATGCTCTCCTTGCCCGGCCTGTCAGTTTAGGTGGACGGCCATGTCTTGATAGGTTTGCCGTTGTGCCATACTCTTTCCATTTTCGGATGATGGATTGAACAGTGCTTTGTGAGATGTTCAAAGCTTGGGATATTTTTTAATAACCTAACCCTGCTTTAAACGTCTCCACAACTTTATCCCCGACCTGTCTGGTGTGTTCCTTGGCCCTCATGACACTGTTTGTTCACTAAGGTTCTCTAGCAAACCTCTGAGGACTTCACAGAACAGCTGTATTTATACTGAGATTAAATTACATACAGGTGGATTCTATTTACTAATTAGGTGACTTCCGAAGGCAATTGGTTCCACTAGATTTTAGTTAGGGGTATCAGAGTAAAAGGGGCTGAATACAAATGCACACCACACTTTTCACATATTTATTTGTAAAAATATTTGAAAACCATTTATCATTTTCCTTTCACTTTACAATTATGTGCCACTTTGTGTTGGTCTATCACATAAAATACCAATAAAATACATTTACGTTTTTGGTTGTAACATAACAAAACGTGGAAAATTTCAAGGGGTATGAACACTTTTTCAAGGCACTGTATTTAAAATGAAAATTGCTGTGCTCAGAGTTCAGTTTTATTAACTCTACGTCTATATTTGTCAAAAACAGTCTGTGATGTTTAAGTTATCTCTGTCTTTGCCCTATAGGGAAGTATCTGCAATGATTGTGTGTGCCTCACTTTCTGCGGACCGTGTACCCTCTGTCAGATGGCACGGGAACTAAAGGCCAGGAACTGATGAATCATTAGCATGCCGGTGTCATGGCGGTCATCCATGGACTGTTTTAAGGGAACCTGTAAAAAAACACTGAAATCTCATTGAAGGAGGAGAGGTTACCACGTCTGTCACTATTGACCCACTTCCCAACCAACATCTGCCAGCACTACAAGAAGAACTGTGATTCTGCACTGACATTATATTACTCCATAAAATTTGTGAAAGCACTTAGAGCTTGTCGTTTGAAAACTGGATTTACATTTATTACTTTATTTCCCCATATAAATGCCAGTTCCAATATTTCTCATGCTGTAATGCATGGGTGCTCAACCTGTGGCCCTCCCGCTGTTGCGGAACTACGAGTCCCATTGTGATAAGATAGGAGCACAGACAGAGCACACAGAGGTAGATCACACAAAACCAGACTGGCGGGCGTCTATTAGGGATTTCGGGGTACGGGAAGGGTGGCAGTAAGAGGAATAGTCCACAGGGCAAACAGAAGGCACAGCAATGAAGGGCAACCCTCAGGGCAGCAATAGGGGACAGCAAAGGGGGGGGGGAGTCCACAGGGGAAACTGAAGGCACAGCGGAGCTTAAGACCTTGGAACACAGGGCAGAGCAGAGGTGGTATAGCGGGGGTTAAAGTCCTTGGCACATGGACAGAGCAGTTTTTGGTACAGCAGGGCTTAACCCAAGGATAACCTGCCACAAATTTGTTGAATTGTCTGTTAACTCACTGCACATTTTTACTGCTAAGTTGTACACTTGCAGAGCACTTGAAGTACATGTTCTTGTTGACACTTTTCCAATCTGTAGCAAATTTGTGTGGCAAGTCTCTAGCAAGAGCAAAGTTGCAGTGTTGAGTCTACAGCAAGAGCTCTGCATGTCTACAGCATGAAAATTCAGCCACAATGACCCCTGTGGTGGGATGACTATTGCACAACATAACCGAACCAGAACTTGCAGCGGACTTGCAGAATGTTTGCAAAGAAAGTTGATCTGGAGTCATGCAATGCAGGCTTCCTGCAATTGCCTGGCAAGTCTAGCAACAGCTTAGAAAGTCATTTTCAAACTTGCAGGACAATTGTTTGCTATCTGGCAAAGTCCTTAGCACACTGGGCAGGGATTCTGGCAGTAGGGTATGGCACATCTTGGGGAAAAGGCCAGCACACAGGGCAGCAATCGGGTACCACGGGCGGACTGACCATTCGACCACTCGGGCACTGCCCGAGGGCCCCCGGGCCACTAGGGGGCCCCATCAGGGTTGCCAGCCTCAGTAAAACCAGGGACAGTATGTAAAAATCTGTGTTTTTTTTTTACATCCGTCTCCGAAATGTCCCTTACCGACATCCTTTTGGTCTAAAAATCCTGAGATTATAGCTGCCCCACCTCTCCAGTACCTTCTCAGCCAATAGAAACATGTCTTTGTAAACTGTGTGTACATGTATGTGTATACTGTGTGATTGTATACTGTGTGTGTGTGTGTATACTGTGTGGCCCCATAATCTCTGATTGCCTGGGGGCCCCATAATCTCCTATTGCCCGGGGCCCTTATAATCTCCTATTGCCCGGGGGCCCCATGAGTTGTCAGTCCACCCCTGTCGGGTACAGCAGGAACATAGTCTAGAGTCACAGGACAACGATCCAGGCACAGTGAGTAGCAGGCCACAAGCTGGTATAGCAAAGTTCAGGGCCACAATCCAGGCAGAATGACGGACGGGCAGCAATAGGCACAACAAGGGTTCCAGGACAAACCAGTCAAAAGGCCCAGCAGTGCAGAAAGCAAAGTCTGTCTCAGCAGTTCCATGCAATTTTCTAGTCTCCCAAAGAGACTTGCAGCCATGAGCTCCTCTGTCCATCACGGAAGTAAGCTCTGAACAGTCTGGGAGCCTTCATTATTTTCTATGGTAATTAGAATTCAGCCACACACCTCCCGGGGCCAAGATGTCTGCCTCTATCCTCATTTATGTGCTTCTTGCTGAAGGCAGTCTGATGTAATACCCCCTGTAGGGACCCAGGAACTCACAAACCAAATTATGCAGACAATAGACATGTGCGGTTCGTTTCGTTCCGAATTAATATTCGGACAATTTTTAAGTTATTCGGAGACACGGATAGATCCGAAAACCTGAATTACAATATAAACCAATTTTACCGAATGCTCCGAATAACGCAACGAAATCCGGACTGAAATTCAAATCGAATTTTACTTTGAACTCCAGTCGAATTCTAACTACACATAATCTGGTGTTTCTGGATTTTGCAAAAGCATTTGACACAGTTCCCCGTTTACTGTACAAAGTAAGGTCCATTGGCATGGACCATAGGGTGAGCACATGGATTGAAAACTGGCTACAAGGGTGAGTTCAGAGGGTGGTGATAAATGGGGAGTACTCGGAATGGTCAGGGGTGGGTAGTGGGGTCCCCCAGGGTTCTGTGCTGGGACCAATCCTATTTAATTTGTTCATAAACGACCTGGAGGATGGGCTAAACAGTTCAATCTCTGTATTTGCGGACGATACTAAGCTAAGCAGGGCAATAACTTCTCCACAGGATGTGGAAACCTTGCAAGAAGATCTGAACAAATTAATGGGGTGGCCAACTACATGGCAAATGAGGTTTCATTTAGAAAATTTTTAAATAATACATTTGGGTGGCAAAAATATGAATGCAATATATACACTGGGGGGAGAACCTCTGGGGGAATCTAGGATGGAAAAGGACCTGGGGGTCCTAGTAGATGATAGGCTCAGCAATAGCATGCAATGCCAAGCTACTGCTAACAAAGCAAACAGAATATTGGCATGCATTAACCGATTCAACACCCCCTTCCTTACCAGAGCACTTTTTGCGATTCGGCACTGCGTCGCTTTTAACTGACAATTGCGCGGTCGTGCGATGTTGCACCCAAACAAAATTGACGTCCTTTTTTTCCCACAAATAGAGCTTTCTTTTGGTGGTATTTGATCACCTCTGCGGTTTTTATTTTTTGCGCCATAAACAAAAGAAAAGCGACAATTTTGAAAAAAACACAATATTTTTTACTTTTTGCTATAATAAATATCCAATTTTTTTGAAAAAAAAACAAAATTTTTTACTCAGTTTAGGCCGATATGTATTCTTCTACATATTTTTGGTAAAAAAAATCGCAATAAGCGTTTATTGATTGGTTTGCGCAAAAGTTATAGCGTTTACAAAATAGGAGATAGATTTATTGCATTTTTATTTATTTTTTTACTAGTAATGGCGACGATCTGCGATTTTTTTTGTGCGACTTTGCGGCGGACACTTCGGACACTTTTGACACATTTTTGGGACCATTCACATTTACACAGCGATCGTTGCTATAAAATTGCACTGATTACTGTGTAAATGTGACTGGCAGGGAAGGGGTTAACACTAGGGGGCGCTGCAGGGGTTAATATATGTTCCCTACAAGTGATTCTAACTGTGGGGGGAGGGGACCGATCAGTGTTCCTCTGTTCTGGGAACACACCATCGGTCTCCTCTCCAGTGACAGGACGTGGAGCTGTGTGTTTACACACACAGCTCCACGGTCCCGCACGGTCCCGCTGTTTTCACGGGCAATCGCTGGTGCCCGGCGGACATCGTGGCCGTCGGGCACGCGCACCGGGTCCCGAGCAACGTCTAGGGTGCCCCCTAGATGGCCGCAAATAGGAGGACGTCATATGATGCCCACCCAGGATAGGAGATCCATCTTGTGGGTGTCATATTACTATAGGCGGGTATTGAAGTGGTTAAAAAGGGCATTATCTCAAGAGATAAAGTGATAATTCTCCCACTCTACAAGACTCTGGTCCGGCCGCACCTGGAGTATACCGTCCAGTTCTGGGCACCAGTCCCCAGGAAGGATGTACTGGAAATGGAGCGAGTACAAAGAAGGGCAACAAAGCTAATAAAGGGTCTGGAGGATATTAGTTATGAGGAAAGGTTGCGAGCACTGAACTTATTCTCTCTGGAGAAGAGACGCTTGAGAGGGTGACCCCACAATAGGGATAACACTTTTCCACGGAAGGGAGTTTAACAAGACTCGTGGCCACTCATTAAAATTAGAAGAAAAGAGGTTTAACCTCAAATCTACGTAGAGGGTTCTTTACTGTAAGAGCGGCAAGGATGTGGAATTCCCTTCCACAGGCGGAAAATTTGAAAATTCTGAATACGAATTCCGAATACGAATTGAACGAATCAACCGAATTGAACTAAACCAAGTAACTAGATTAACAAATCAAAACCAATTTTTTCGTCATGCACATGTCTAGCAGATAAGTAGCACATGTCTATCAGAAACAAAATCCAATATTTCTAATCCCTGTTACACCCATCATGCCTTAGTGTTTGGGAGTCATACTTGTAACTGTCAGCCTTGCAATGCATCTTGGGACATGTAGTTCCACGACAGCTGGAGAGCCACAGGTTGAGCACCTATGCTGTAAGGTGTACCTCTGTGTTATATTACGCCCTGGCTTCCTATGTCAGTATGAAAATACCACGCTAACATTATACCTGGGGGAACTTTACTGCACATTGCATTAAAGCAGAATGTAAAACGCTGCAGAAAAAAAAAAAAAAAAAAAAACTTAAAACAATGGCATAATGTGCTAGTATGCATCGCCGGTCCTGCGGGCATGGCCACGCTGTACGTGGTGGGCACGCGTGCCTGCTAGTCCCGCCAATTAAAGGGGACATACAGGTACGCCCATTTTCCCACCGCTGCCATTGTACCGACGTATATTAGCAAGTGGTTAAAGCAATAAATCTATTTCCTAAGAAAAATACATTGTGTAACACCTTATGGCTTTGAAACAGTATTTTGGCAAAATTGGTAAATCTGGTTGAGATATTTCTTCAGTAGAAATATAACAAACGGGTATGTGGTTCAAGCTGTTGGCATTCACAGTAAACTTGAATATTATTTTGGATGGAGTTGATCTTCAAAAAGGTAATATGTAAAAAGCAATAGCCAACAGCGACCACAGATTTCACTGCTTTGTCTACATTAAACCAAAAATTATTCCTAAGGGTGACTGCTGAAAATGCATGCCCAATTGTGTAGTGCCTGTTATGTAAAAGACATTTTAATTTTAGCAGTTTTTTTCTGGATATTATCACATTCTTCCTTTCAGACACTTTAATGTATGTGGCCTATAGTTAATAATAAGTAATCATTCAGTAATCGAAAAATAAATAAAATGAGATACACTTTTTACAATTTACTGTACTGCCTTTTCATAAAAAAAAAAAAACTCAATGTAAATATATATTACAATAAATAAAAAAGTGATTAGCCTCCGTTCTTGTTGTAGTTTTTTTTTCCACTGGTCTGGTGATTTAGAGAATCTTTTTTTTGTAGATTGTTGAATTTTTCACATCCATTTGGGTTTTCATGATTGTAGTAATTTTTTTTAATTTACTATAGGCCCTTAAATTGGAAGTGTTCCCCATGGGGTTTTGAATTATAGCAAAAGAATTGGCAAAAATTTGAAAAAATATACATTTTATTTAGAAAAAAAGATATAAACAAATATCTTTTTTATGTAATCAAAACTTGAGCTCTGTAGGTAAGGCAATTACATGTACACAATAAAAATACAGCCGTTATATATGTACAAAAGAAAAACATAACATGATATAAGTATGTTATCATACTGAAAAACTAGTTTTTCTGAAGGGACACTGGAGATACTGAAAGACGCGTTTCGACCTTAGAGGTAGAGGTCTTCTTCTGGGGGAAAGAGCAAAAAACTCTGAAAAAAGTACATTATAACAATAAAATCGTTTAAAAACCAAACATGTCAACAGGCAATATATATTGGTATTGACACATATATTATGAGTGTTCAAGTATATTTACCAATAACGGCTGAAGAGAAAGGACTCCTGATTATTGTGCCACAGAGCTGCCAGAGGATCCGAGCAAAGCGGCCAAGCATCCCGACTCCAAACACCGACGACGGGGGCGGGGGGGGGGGGGCAAATACAAGAGTGACAAACAAGGGCCCACAAAAGGCCGTGCTTGAAGCCCACACATGAGAGGGGAAGAGGAGCCAAATACTGAGAGACAGGCCAAACAATCACCCCAAGTAACTGTTGGGGTGTATAAGGGTCCCAGTTCCGGTTTATCACACCCTTTTTATTCAGTCATCCTCATCTTCACTTTTCTTTTTCATTTTTTTTCTTCAAACACCCGCACATGCACCCCCTTTTTTTTACACGTCTTATCAGTTCTTTTTACTTTCCCATCCTGTTTTGCTATGTTTTGCTTTGTTGGCTTCACTTCATTGTTTTTCAAAGCTCGCTAGACTGGAATGTTCTCCTAAGACTTTACATAAATATTGTACTATCATCCCAGGTTAGTATACAGTAAAGAAATTATTGGAGATTGGGGACTGTCTAAGGTACAAACGCAAAATAAATAATTTCATAAGGATACGATAAAATTGTTTGTTTTATTGACATAAAAAGAAAGAAAACAAAAGGGGGGTTACATTGTTTGACTATATGTACATCGGTATGTCAATCATAGGGTTCAAAGGTATTACATACAATTCCTAGTAGAACACCTATATTATCATACATTCAAGATACACAGGTCATAATACTTGTCCGATCGCTCGACATGTTTCGCCCAAATAGGCTTCATCAGGAGACAAGGATAAGATATATTTGTAGATGGACGAAGATTTTTTGAAATATTTCCGTATTCTAAGGTATGTATACAAAACAAGGTATTTAGTTAGTATATACAAAACAATAAACAATCTTTAAAACATTATGTATGCTGCATAGAATGTGTGGTAGCAGGAATGTCTGGTGAAGTCAATTTGCACATGCATGATTCCCTACCTCCAATATCATAGGGGTCATAGGCATGGACAGGCTTCCAGAGAAGAGTGCCGATGGTTACACCGAAGCGTCCCCCAAATGGGGATCCGAGCAGGGCAGTACCCACCGATCACCACCAGAAATTGTGGCTGGGGAACTGTTGGGGGAGAAAGAAGTCCTATTCCTTTACCAATAGCGTATTTACAGGGCCTGTAAAGTACAAAGGTACTTATTTAACCATAGATATATTCAAATAAACTATAATTATTCGTAGGGTGGGAGAGTGATATGGCCATGCCCAATGTCAGTTGTCAAACCTTACCTACCTCTACGGAAACTTGTAAAAATTCGTACTTGTGAGAGGCTCGGGTCAAACTCCCCCCCCCCCCCCCCAAAAGAAAGAAAAACAAATGGGGGGGAAAAGGAGAGAGAGAACGGGAACTATTCGATCTTTGTTTTGATTGCTTATCCACTAGGCCAGGACGATTTCTGAAATATAACGAAAGAAGACCCTAGTAAAATTGCAAAGGAAATATATCCAATACATTAAAAGGACCCCTAGAAGATAGAGGGGTGGCGGTCCCATACCTTAATGTGGAGTATATATGACATCAGAGCGTATCAGAGTTGATGGCTGATTGGCCCATGTACTGCCTCTCAACAGGGGCTAGGTATGTCATCCAATGCCTATAGGTATAAATATTAAAGAGTAGTTGCAATAATTCCATATGTTCAGAATTGTAGTGGACAAAATGTCCACCATTTTGGAAGATATGGTTATGTCAGTTTACCTGTATAGATCGTTCCCAGAGCGTCCCGAGCCTCACATCCACCTCAGTCTGACTCAGCGTCAGACTGGGTTTAAATAGTCCCCCCCCGTGGCGCCAAAAACGCACGGCGTGTGACGTCACGCCGTGCTGACGTCACGCGGACGCAGTACGGGGGCCGGCCGGCGCTCGTCCCAGACCAGGTGACCCTCGGCTGTTCATTTCCCCACCAGCTGCGGGAGCCACTTCCTCCCCTCCCTCCCTCTCCACTGCCCCTCTTTGTCCTATATTTTTTATTTTTTTTTGCCCTTGCTCTTCCCCTCCCTCTTTTCACTTTTCTCCCCCCCCCTCCCCTCATTAGCACCATTAGCTGAGTACCACTAGGCTCGGTGCGCGGGCCATACAGGACCGGGACCAGGTCTTAATTTGTGTGTGCTGAAGCGTGCTTGTTCATGTAAAATAATTTCCCCCCCCCCCCCTTGTTGTGGGGGTGGAATTGCTTATTCAATGTCTTTATTGATTTACTAAGATACTCAATTTGAGTTGTAAAAATTATGTGTTCAATAATAATTTCACAATAAAAATAACAATGACTATATGCTGCAGTGAATGTGTGCTGACAGGGTGTCTTTCTTACTTTTTTTTATATATTTTTTGCTTTTTTCCTTTGATCTTTTCTTCCCCTTTTTGTTTTATTCCCTTCTTTTTGCTTTTCCCCTTATCAGCTTTAGATTGGTCCCGGTGGATTTTGCACTGACGCGGGCCCCGGGGGTTGGTGTATGGGCAGTGCCTTACAAAACGATCGCCCCGGGGTATTGGGGGACTGTACGGACTGTTCCGGTCGCGTGGCGTGGTTGTTTGGGTCCACCCTAGGGTGGTCCCCCGCTCGCCACGCTTCCGGGCTGGGGATCGACCGGAAGCTTTGACCCAGCCACCAAGTTCCAGCTTTCCATCTACAGGGATCCCATCATGCCCTATGACTGACGGAACAGCAAGGCTGCTGTCAGCAGGGCATGTCAGGTTAGTCCCAGCTGAACTATGTACCGGAAGGAGTTCCCCATAGGAACCTTCCGGTCACCTGGTCTGGGACGAGCGCCGGCCGGCCCCCGTACTGCGTCCGCGTGACGTCAGCACGGCGTGACGTCACACGCCGTGCGTTTTTGGCGCCACGGGGGGGGACTATTTAAACCCAGTCTGACGCTGAGTCAGACTGAGGTGGATGTGAGGCTCGGGACGCTCTGGGAACGATCTATACAGGTAAACTGACATAACCATATCTTCCAAAATGGTGGACATTTTGTCCACTACAATTCTGAACATATGGAATTATTGCAACTACTCTTTAATATTTATACCTATAGGCATTGGATGACATACCTAGCCCCTGTTGAGAGGCAGTACATGGGCCAATCAGCCATCAACTCTGATACGCTCTGATGTCATATATACTCCACATTAAGGTATGGGACCGCCACCCCTCTATCTTCTAGGGGTCCTTTTAATGTATTGGATATATTTCCTTTGCAATTTTACTAGGGTCTTCTTTCGTTATATTTCAGAAATCGTCCTGGCCTAGTGGATAAGCAATCAAAACAAAGATCGAATAGTTCCCGTTCTCTCTCTCCTTTTCCCCCCCATTTGTTTTTCTTTCTTTTGGGGGGGGGGGGAGTTTGACCCGAGCCTCTCACAAGTACGAATTTTTACAAGTTTCCGTAGAGGTAGGTAAGGTTTGACAACTGACATTGGGCATGGCCATATCACTCTCCCACCCTACGAATAATTATAGTTTATTTGAATATATCTATGGTTAAATAAGTACCTTTGTACTTTACAGGCCCTGTAAATACGCTATTGGTAAAGGAATAGGACTTCTTTCTCCCCCAACAGTTCCCCAGCCACAATTTCTGGTGGTGATCGGTGGGTACTGCCCTGCTCGGATCCCCATTTGGGGGACGCTTCGGTGTAACCATCGGCACTCTTCTCTGGAAGCCTGTCCATGCCTATGACCCCTATGATATTGGAGGTAGGGAATCATGCATGTGCAAATTGACTTCACCAGACATTCCTGCTACCACACATTCTATGCAGCATACATAATGTTTTAAAGATTGTTTATTGTTTTGTATATACTAACTAAATACCTTGTTTTGTATACATACCTTAGAATACGGAAATATTTAAAAAAATCTTCGTCCATCTACAAATATATCTTATCCTTGTCTCCTGATGAAGCCTATTTGGGCGAAACATGTCGAGCGATCGGACAAGTATTATGACCTGTGTATCTTGAATGTATGATAATATAGGTGTTCTACTAGGAATTGTATGTAATACCTTTGAACCCTATGATTGACATACCGATGTACATATAGTCAAACAATGTAACCCCCCTTTTGTTTTCTTTCTTTTTATGTCAATAAAACAAACAATTTTATCGTATCCTTATGAAATTATTTATTTTGCGTTTGTACCTTAGACAGTCCCCAATCTCCAATAATTTCTTTACTGTATACTAACCTGGGATGATAGTACAATATTTATGTAAAGTCTTAGGAGAACATTCCAGTCTAGCGAGCTTTGAAAAATTTCTATACCCAGGGTGGTCCAAACACCCATGATACCTTTTTCGCTAGCCATGTTTGC
Organism: Lithobates sylvaticus; assembly: GCA_028564925.1. NCBI lineage: Eukaryota > Metazoa > Chordata > Amphibia > Anura > Ranidae > Lithobates > Lithobates sylvaticus. The sequence continues at coordinate 38,295,095 of CM053035.1, read as the reverse complement.
TCTCTATACACGTTCATTAATTAATTCAAATTGACGTTACTACAGAACATATACCTAGACTGGAGTTTTCTCTTATGATTTAGCTGTATATGTCAGTAAGGATTTAAGTTGTATAATATTTTTGTATGAATTGTAAATAACCTTGTTTCTCTTGTATATTTTTGTTTTCATGATAAGCACGTTTTAGACACATAGGTGAGCAGGAATCCGGGTGTGGCCCCCGCGCCTCCTTGGTGTGTGCCTTCCTTTCCATTCTTTACTTCTGGTGCATAACATCCACAGAGAGAGGGAGAGCAGCTGGTGAGTTTATTCCATAGTGAGGTGAGAAGCAGTTGGTGAGTAAAGGACCACACATTTAACATGTCAGACTATTGTGGTCAAGCTTGGGCAGGTTTTGTTACGGATGTTAATCTTTATCGCTCTAAGGAAGACATTAATGAGGCAGATGTGAGCACATACTTTTCGAGCCTCCAACGGCTGATAGAAAAAAAGACTCGTTTATTTTGGCACAAAGAATTCTTTGAGAAGTATAGATCCAATAGAATAGTACCCTGGGGACTCCGTATACAGATTTTTCCGAATATGAAAAAGGTAGAACCTAACATAAAAAATATGTGGGAGGAGAATTTGCAAACATGTTCCTTGCAAATGATGAAAATTTTAAGTGAACAATATGATAAAGACATTGGGGAACTAGATCTGGAGATCCTTAGATGGCAGGAGGAACATGCCAACTTGGGATCCCATTTCTGTTTCCAAGAGAAAGAAAAAAACCTTAGGGACCATCTAACAAAGTATGCAACAAATTTAATCAAAACGAAAGAAAATAAATACCAACGTGATAAAAAAGCATATACTTATGAACAGGCTTATAAATGGAATCAAACAAATAAATACCCCGTGAGAAGAAGTAATCTGAATCAGGACTTACAAATTCCTCGTTTAGATCTTGGAGAACTGGATACATCATCCACTTCTTCAACATCTTTTGCTCCCATAGTCCTGCGAAAGGATAAATTACAACACGAAGGAGCAATACGTAAAAGGAAAAAAGAGAGCGAAACTAGTTTACAGAGCCGATCACGGTCAGACAAAGTAAGTAGTAAGGACAAAAAATTACGTTCTCAACAGAACAAAAACAATACTACACTAAATACAACCTTATCAAACAGCACACTGAATCATTCTTTGGTATCACCCATCACCCCCACCAGGAATGTAGATTCAATCTCCCTGGTGGTGGGTCACCCACTACAGGGACAAGCATGTGGAGGGACAAACCTGGACCCCCATGTGGAGGTGAAAACAGCCCCAATCTTTTCTAGCAATGTGGGTGATCGCAAACGCACTTTGCCATTAACCACTCCAATGAAGAAAACCAGCCAGCCTTTAAAATAACGTGTCCCGGCTCCCCAGTCTTGGTGAGTCGGGACAAGTTTGATATTATTAATCTGTCCTCCTACCCCCTCTCAGACAATGAGACTAAGGTATTGCAACTAGGTCTCACTTTCTGTCCAGATGAAAACGCAGATAAGTTTGAATTAGTTAAGGATCTTCACCTCTTCGCACGTCGCCTGATGTATAAAGTCATATATGATAAAACATCACTTGATGCTCCCATTGGCGAACAGAACAACGCCAACATAGAAGGAGTCAGTTTTGAGGATCTAAGGGCACTACAGGACCTGATGGACCTGTGGGACGAGAGCAACCCAGAGGAGGAGGGCTGGACTTTCACAGGTCCATCCGTGACCCCCATTATCCAACAGGGGGTGAACTTCCCTCCCTCTTGCCCTCGCCCCACGGATCCATCGGCTCCTGGTGCTCAAAACTTTGGCTACCCTAAAACGTACAAACCCAAATCAAAATCTTTCCCTGTTTTACAGGGGAACTCCAATATTTGGGCCTTTGTCATACAGGTCACAAAGGAAATAGAATCTACCAATTGGCAGACTGGACCTCAAACCAACCTGTCAAAGGAACTCAAAGAAGCATTGAAAACCCTAAAAACAAATAACAATATTATAATTAAGCCATCGGATAAGGGTGGGAACCTAGTTATCCTAGATGTAGAGAACTATGAAAAAATGTGCTTAGATATAATATCAAACAAAACTTGGTACAAATTGGTACCAGCCTCACATGTTAATTATTATATGAATAAATATAAAAATATAATAATGAAGGCTCGCATAAATGGCACCATAGATGCTAAAACTTATGATTTTCTGGACATGACTTCATTCACTACCCCCACGTTTTATGCCTTGCCCAAGGTACACAAGAGTCTGACATCGCCACCAGGTCGCCCTATAATTTCAGGGTGTGGGTCCCTGACAGAAAAAGCCAGCCAATTGGTTGATGAGTATCTGTATCCGCATGTAAAATGTCTATTCTCATATGTAAAAGACACTATAGAACTTTTGAAGAGTACAGATGGCTTACAGATCCCTACAAATGCATGGCTTGTAGCCATTGACATAGAGGCCCTTTATAATTCGATCCCACATAAAAAAGGTATCGAGGTGATAGGGGAGTTTTTGACAGAAAGAGACATTGATTCATGGAAATACAATGAATTTGTATTGGAGCTACTTAGCTTCGTGCTGATGCACAACATATTTGTATTCAAACGCTCCCATTACCTCCAGGTGCAGGGGGTCGCTATGGGGGCCAAATGCGCGCCCTCATATGCGAACCTGTACCTGGGGGGATGGGAGCGAGACCTATTCTCGGATGAAAGTAAAAGCCCATCGATTGGTCAAATCTTATCATGGAGTCGTTACATCGATGACGTCCTCATGATATGGTCAGGATCGAGGGAGGACCTTATCGTATTTCTGGATGAATTACAAAACAATGAATACAATCTAAAATTCACCTTTAATTACGACCAAAAGAGGATTACCTTTTTGGACGTCGAACTATTTGTTGATGAGAAAGGAACATTGTGTTCTACCCTCTACAGAAAAGCCTCAGCGGGCAACAGTATGCTGCATGCCAGCAGTTCCCATCCTGAGAAACTAATCAAAAGTATCCCCTACAGCCAATTCCTAAGGATAAAGCGAAATTGTACGCACCTCGATGATTTTCAACGAGAGGCGAACCTCCTGCGCGAACGCCTCCTATTGCGAGGATACAGTAAAACATGTCTTAGGAAAGCCTATAATCAGGTAGTGGACATGAATAGACAACTTTTATTATACAAACCCAGACGGGCAAAGACCCAGGAAAGCACACGAGTAGTCACCAAATACAACCGACAGCATAAGAAGGTACGCAACATTTATAAAAAATTTTGGTATTTGTTGTCCACTGATGAAAAAATATCCAAATATATCAAACCATATCCAGAGATTACATACAAAAGGTCACGCTCACTACGTGACACTTTGGTAAGCAGTCATTATTCGAGTGATCAAAACAACAAGAAACAAACTCCAGGTACATATAAATGTGGCAAATGTAGATTTTGCCGCTTCATTTTGGAGGGCAAAAACATAGATCTGCCAGATGGCAGAACATGGACTCCAAAACATCGTACTAACTGCCAATCAGTAGGATCAGTATACCTGATGAAATGCCTATGTGGAGCATTCTATGTGGGAAAAACAAAACGCCCCCTATTCTGTCGCATGAGAGATCATGTATCACTAATATATAAACGTAAAATGGAGACACCAATTAGCCGTCATGTAGGCTTATATCACAATTTTGATCTGAAGTTCATTGGCTTCTACAGTCTTGAGCACCTCCCCCAACAGGAACGGGGGGGTGATCTAGATAAGAAACTCTTACAGATCGAAACCAGATGGATCTATCTGTTGAGGGCTACCCGGCATCCGGGCCTTAACGAAGGAATCAGTTTTAAACCTTTTTTATAATGTGTGGTTCCTTATGTCTCCCCCTCGGCTGTTCATTTCCCCACCAGCTGCGGGAGCCACTTCCTCCCCTCCCTCCCTCTCCACTGCCCCTCTTTGTCCTATATTTTTATTTATTTTTTTGCCCTTGCTCTTCCCCTCCCTCTTTTCACTTTTCTCCCCCCCCTCCCCTCATTAGCACCATTAGCTGAGTACCACTAGGCTCGGTGCGCGGGCCATACAGGACCGGGACCAGGTCTTAATTTGTGTGTGCTGAAGCGTGCTTGTTCATGTAAAATAATTTCCCCCCCCCCCTTGTTGTGGGGTGGAATTGCTTATTCAATGTCTTTATTGATTTACTAAGATACTCAATTTGAGTTGTAAAAATTATGTGTTCAATAATAATTTCACAATAAAAATAACAATGACTATATGCTGCAGTGAATGTGTGCTGACAGGGTGTCTTTCTTACTTTTTTATATATTTTTTGCTTTTTTCCTTTGATCTTTTCTTCCCCTTTTTGTTTTATTCCCTTCTTTTTGCTTTTCCCCTTATCAGCTTTAGATTGGTCCCGGTGGATTTTGCACTGACGCGGGCCCCGGGGGTTGGTGTATGGGCAGTGCCTTACAAAACGATCGCCCCGGGGTATTGGGGGACTGTACGGACTGTTCCGGTCGCGTGGCGTGGTTGTTTGGGTCCACCCTAGGGTGGTCCCCCGCTCGCCACGCTTCCGGGCTGGGGATCGACCGGAAGCTTTGACCCAGCCACCAAGTTCCAGCTTTCCATCTACAGGGATCCCATCATGCCCTATGACTGACGGAACAGCAAGGCTGCTGTCAGCAGGGCATGTCAGGTTAGTCCCAGCTGAACTATGTACCGGAAGGAGTTCCCCATAGGAACCTTCCGGTCACCTGGTCTGGGACGAGCGCCGGCCGGCCCCCGTACTGCGTCCGCGTGACGTCAGCACGGCGTGACGTCACACGCCGTGCGTTTTTGGCGCCACGGGGGGGGACTATTTAAACCCAGTCTGACGCTGAGTCAGACTGAGGTGGATGTGAGGCTCGGGACGCTCTGGGAACGATCTATACAGGTAAACTGACATAACCATATCTTCCAAAATGGTGGACATTTTGTCCACTACAATTCTGAACATATGGAATTATTGCAACAACTCTTTAATATTTATACCTATAGGCATTGGATGACATACCTAGCCCCTGTTGAGAGGCAGTACATGGGCCAATCAGCCATCAACTCTGATACGCTCTGATGTCATATATACTCCACATTAAGGTATGGGACCGCCACCCCTCTATCTTCTAGGGGTCCTTTTAATGTATTGGATATATTTCCTTTGCAATTTTACTAGGGTCTTCTTTCGTTATATTTCAGAAATCGTCCTGGCCTAGTGGATAAGCAATCAAAACAAAGATCGAATAGTTCCCGTTCTCTCTCTCCTTTTCCCCCCATTTGTTTTTCTTTCTTTTGGGGGGGGGGGGGGGAGTTTGACCCGAGCCTCTCACAAGTACGAATTTTTACAAGTTTCCGTAGAGGTAGGTAAGGTTTGACAACTGACATTGGGCATGGCCATATCACTCTCCCACCCTACGAATAATTATAGTTTATTTGAATATATCTATGGTTAAATAAGTACCTTTGTACTTTACAGGCCCTGTAAATACGCTATTGGTAAAGGAATAGGACTTCTTTCTCCCCCAACAGTTCCCCAGCCACAATTTCTGGTGGTGATCGGTGGGTACTGCCCTGCTCGGATCCCCATTTGGGGGACGCTTCGGTGTAACCATCGGCACTCTTCTCTGGAAGCCTGTCCATGCCTATGACCCCTATGATATTGGAGGTAGGGAATCATGCATGTGCAAATTGACTTCACCAGACATTCCTGCTACCACACATTCTATGCAGCATACATAATGTTTTAAAGATTGTTTATTGTTTTGTATATACTAACTAAATACCTTGTTTTGTATACATACCTTAGAATACGGAAATATTTCAAAAAATCTTCGTCCATCTACAAATATATCTTATCCTTGTCTCCTGATGAAGCCTATTTGGGCGAAACATGTCGAGCGATCGGACAAGTATTATGACCTGTGTATCTTGAATGTATGATAATATAGGTGTTCTACTAGGAATTGTATGTAATACCTTTGAACCCTATGATTGACATACCGATGTACATATAGTCAAACAATGTAACCCCCCTTTTGTTTTCTTTCTTTTTATGTCAATAAAACAAACAATTTTATCGTATCCTTATGAAATTATTTATTTTGCGTTTGTACCTTAGACAGTCCCCAATCTCCAATAATTTCTTTACTGTTCACTTCATTGTTTGTTTATATTATGTTTTCTGGTTTTTCCTGTTTTTTCTTGTTCTCTGTTCTCACTCACATTTTCATGCATCCAGTCTGCCTTTATTTCATCACTTTTTCCTTGCTCACTTCATTCCATATTGTTTTATACATTGCCACATTCTGACTCCTTTCACTTATTCATTAGTTTTACACCTTATTTCCCACACAATCTCATTCATTTTATTCTTTTCCATCTTTAATTCACACACCCGAATATTTTCTAAATAATCTATTAGTCGCCAATTAAGTGATACTTCTGTTAATACATTACCCTTATACACCCCAACAGTTACTTGGTGAGTGTTTGGCCTGTCTCTCTGTATTTGGCTTCTCCCTCTCTCTCGTGTGTGTGCTTCAAGCGCGGCCTCTTGTAGGTCCTTGTTTGGTGGTCTGGTATTCCCCCCCCCCCCGCCAGTGTTTGGAGTGGGGGGGCTTGGCTGCATTGCTTGGGTCCTCTGGCAGCTCTGTGGCACAATAATCAGGAGTCCTTTCTCTTCTGCCCTTATTGGTAAATATACTGGAATGCTCATAATATATGTGTCAATACCAATATATATTGCCTGTTGACATGTTTGGTTTTTAAACGATTTTATTGTTATAATGTACTTTTTTTCAGAGTTTTTTTGCTCTTTCACCCAGAAGAAGACCTCTACCTCTAAGGTCGAAACGCGTCTGAGTTTTTCACTATGATTACATACTTATATCATGCTATGTTTTTTCTTTTGTACATATAATGGCTGTATTATTATTATGTATGTGTAATTGCCTTACCTACAGAGCTCATGTTTTGAAATAAACAAATATCTTTTTTATGTAATCATTTTTTCTAAATAAAATATATATTTTTAAAAAATTTTTTGCTGCAATTCAAAACCCCATGGGGAACCCTTCTAATTGATGCCTAATGCCTCGTACACACGAAGGGACTTTCCCGTGGGATTGTACGCTGGACTCGAGTTCGCCGGACAATCCCCCCGTGTGTGGGCGCCGGCGGACTTTTTGGCTGAAGAAGACCCCCGGAGCAGTGCATTAAAATATTTTTTCTTAATTGTGTGTTTTTTTTCTTTACACTTTACACCTTAGGTGAATGGGTAGGGGTACATCGTACCCCATACTCATTCACATAGGGTGGGGGGCCGGGATCTGGGGGCCCCCTTATTAAAGGGGGCTACATAGTTACATAGTTACATAGTTAGCTAGGCCGAAAAAAGACACAAGTCCATCCAGTTCAACCATAAAAAAAAAGAAATAGTAAATAAAAATAAAATATATCGTACAATCCAATAAACCCCATTCTATACCCACAGTTGATCCAGAGGAAGGCAAAAAAAAAAACCCCAAAAGAGCATGCTCCAATCTGCTACAGCAGGGGAAAAAAAAATCCCTTCCTGATCCCCCTAAAGGCAATCGGATTTTCCCTGGATCAACTGTGGGTTCCGATTCCGATAAGCCCCCACCCACAGACCCCGACAACCAACGGCCAGGGTTGTCGGGAAGAGGCCCTTGTCCTCATCAACATGGGGACAAGGTGCTTTGGGGTGGGGGGGGCGCACGGCCCCCCTTTCCCCAGGGCACCCCCCATGTTAAGGGCACGCTGCCTGGTATGGCTCAGGAGGGGGGGCGCTCGCTCGTCCCCACCCCTTTCCTGGCCTGCCGGGCTGCGTGCTCGTATAAGGGTCTGAGATGGATTTGGGGGGGACCCCCACGATGTTTTTTCGGCGTGGGGATTCCCTTTAAATCCATGGCAGGTGACGGGGCTAGCGCTGCAGCATTCACTGCCTTCGCTAGCCCCGTCTACCTGAAGTCACGTGCTAAATGAACGGACTGCTCCATGTGTGGGCAAGTCCGTTCATTTTCAAAAGACCCGCTGACTTTTTCCCGCGGATTGTCCGCCGGAGAAGTCCGGGCGTGTGTGGGCAAGTCACACCCTCGGAAGTCCGGGCGTGTGTGGGCAAGTCCCCCCTCGGAAAGTCCGGCGGTTTGTCCGCTGGACTAGGTCCGGCGGACAAAGTCCGAACGTGTGTACGCGGCATAATAGGGGCGTGCAGCATTCCTTTTCTCACTAACATATCGTTCTCCATTTTTACTATAGGTTCTTTTTTTTTGGTCAAGTAGTTGATTATATAATTACATCTATCAATCAATATATGATTTATGTTATTTGTTTAGTACATTTTATATAGAATATATGAATTCAATTTTTGCTGTATAACTAAGGATTTGTAGCAAATGATTCATGCAAAAAAATGTTGTTGCTGGGCTTTGTAGTTCGCCACTGATTGATGGCGGCCGACGTGTTTTTTTTTTTTTCCTTCGGCTGTTACTGCTATTGATATATAAACTGGTTTCCTGTTTTTTTTGGCTGATGGCCAGTGACATTCAGTCTTTTTTCTTTTTAAAGTGTTATTAAACCCAGGACAGTGCATTTACTATATCTGGTCTCCTCCAGTACAGAGAGAAAGGTAAGGCAATTATTTTAGTAAATATAAACTGCTAAATACGTTTTCGTATATAGCAGTCTTGTGACTGTGGGTATAGGATTGTATATATCTATTTATCTATAGACAGATATCTAGCTATATCTATCTAGATAAAGATATAAATATATATCTATATTTGGTAAAGATATAGATATATACACACACGCACGCTGTATATATAGATATATCTCTCTCTCTCTCTAAAAGTCTCTCTCTCTCTCTATATATATATATATATATATATATATATATATATATCAGAGGCGTATCTAGTGAAAATGGCGCCTATGGCAAGCACTGAAACTGCGCCCATGTCAAAACATTTGCGGCCTTACCAGCACCCATAAATGCAGTAACATCAGCACCCATAAATGCAGCCTTACCAGCACCCATAAATGCAGTAACATCAGCACCCATAAATGCAGCCTTACCAGCACCCATAAATGAAGTACCATCAGCACCCATAAATGCGGCCTTACCAGCACCCATAAATGCAGTAACATCAGCACCCATAAATGCAGCAACATCAGCACCCATAAATGCGGCCTTACCAGCACCCATAAATGCAGCCTTACCAGCACCCATAAATGCAGCAACATCAGCACCCATAAATGCAGCCTTACCAGCACCCATAAATGCAGTAACATCAGCACCCATAAATGCAGCAACATCAGCACCCATAAATGCGGCCTTACCAGCACCCATAACTGCAGTAACATCAGCACCCATAAATGCAGCCTTACCAGCACCCATAAATGCAGCAACATCAGCACCCATAAATGCAGCAACATCAGCACCCATAAATGCGGCCTTACCAGCACCCATAAATGCAGCAACATCAGCACCCATAAATGCAGCAACATCAGCACCCATAAATGCAGCAACATCAGCACCCATAAATGCAGCAACATCAGCACCCATAAATGCGGCAACATCAGCACCCATAAATGCGGCCTTACCAGCACCCATAAATGCAGCAACATCAGCACCCATAAATGCGGCCTTACCAGCACCCATAAATGCAGTAACATCAGCACCCATAAATGCGGCCTTACCAGCACCTATAAATGCAGCAACATCAGCACCCATAAATGCGGCAACATCAGCACCCATAAATGCAGCAACATCAGCACCCATAAATGCGGCCTTACCAGCACCCATAAATGCAGCAACATCAGCACCCATAAATGCAGCAACATCAGCACCCATAAATGCAGCAACATCAGCACCCATAAATGCAGCAACATCAGCACCCATAAATGCAGCAACATCAGCACCCATAAATGCAGCAACATCAGCACCCATAAATGCGGCAACATCAGCACCCATAAATGCGTCCTTACCAGCACCCATAAATGCAGCAACATCAGCACCCATAAATGCGGCCTTACCAGCACCCATAAATGCAGCAACATCAGCACCCATAAATGCAGCCTTACCAGCACCCATAAATGCAGTAACATCAGCACCCATAAATGCGGCCTTACCAGCACCCATAAATGCAGTAACATCAGCACCCATAAATGCGGCCTTACCAGCACCTATAAATGCAGCAACATCAGCACCCATAAATGCGGCAACATCAGCACCCATAAATGCGGCCTTACCAGCACCCATAAATGCAGCGCCAGCGCCTCTGACATTGTACAGAGGTAGAGAGGGAGTAGGATCACCAGTGGCTGGGTGCCCTAGGTGGCTGCCTAATTTGCCTAGTGGTAACGCTGGTGTTCTGTCGAGAAGTACCCCCTATCGAAAAATGCCGGGACGGAACTGCACATGCGCAGCACATGCGCAGAACGGAGCCTCAGAACAGCTGAGTTTAAGATCAGCTGTTTTGCGTTGCCGAGGCATGTTCATGTAGGTGAGGACGAATATTTACATAAAGGGGGCGGATATTTCAATGATGGCCAGTGCTAGGGGCGGAATTTTTTATCGCTGAACAAACAAATCTGGTAAAGAAACCTTTATGTAATATAGAAAAATCTGCCCTTCAATTGACTAAACACGGCCGCAGCGTTCAAAATGAATAGCAGATAAAGATTTATTTTGCATATTTCTTTGGCCATCGATACAAATTCCGCCGCCAGCACTGTCCATCATTGAAATATCCGCCCCCTTCATGTAAATATCCGTCCCTCACCTACATGAACGTGCCTCTGCCACACGGGACAATAGCTGATCGTAAACTCAGCTGTTCTGCGGCTCCGTGCGGCGCATGCGCAGTTCCACCTGGGCACTATTCGATAGCCGGGCATTTCTCGACAGAGCACCAGCCCTGTCTGCTTGGCACACACGCAGAATCACACATGATGACTTTAAGTCACCACCATGTGCGATTGTGCGTGTGTGCCAGGCCCAAGCAGAAGCAAGCAGCCAATCAAATATAGTGCTCAATATGGATTAAATAAATATGCTTAGCCATAGATATCATAAATAAAGTGTAATAAAGTGATTTGTGCAAAAGCAGGTACTACTTGCACAAATCACTTTATTATACTTTATTTGTGATATCTATGGCTAAGTATATTTATTTAATCCATAATGTTTGAGCACTATATTTGATGCTCAAGATTGTGGACTGACTGGTTCTGGACTTGTACCTGCTTCTAGGCTGCAATGCTAATCCTTCCAGGTGCTGCTGTCTGGGGGTTCCAAATGTTTCTTCTTTTCTCTTCTCTCTCTCTAGGGACATAGTCCAGCCTCCAGAGTCCTCACGGTGACGTCACCGACCACGTCACAGTTGCGTGACATCACAGACCCAGGAGACACCGCTCCGGGGAGAAGCTGAAGCAGCTACAGAGAGGAGGGTAGGCAGAGCATTAGGCTCCGCCTCCGCCAGTTACACTACGGCTACGTAGATGACCCGGGCGGGCGAGTCAATTCATCAGCCGTCATGGGGGCGACTGTCGCTTCCCTCCTCACCTCCTCACATGCTAATGAAGTGCTGTGTCGGCGCTGCGCTCCAGCAGGCCGGCCGTGGCGCCGGGGACTACATTAGTGCGGGAGGCGGCCGCGAGAGGACGGGTGGGACTTTTTTATTGTGCAGGGGGGGCGGCTTTTTTGGCCCCCCCCCCCCCCCCCCACATGGCGCCCATGGCACTTGCCCTGGCTGCCATACCCTAGATACGCCACTGATATATATAGAGAGAGAGAGAGAGAGAGAGAGAGAGAGAGAGAGAGAGATATCTAGCTCTCTCTCTCTCTGTATATATATATAGAGAGAGAGAGAGAGAGAGAGATCTATATATAACTTTTTTTTAACCTTTTATTGGTTGAATTAGATGGACTTGTGTCTTTTTTTCAGCCAGACTAACTATGTAACTTCTTTCAGTGTCTGGTTAAAGCTTTTAGGAGGAGTTTTCATTGTGAGGCTGCATGACCCCTGACCCTTTGTCTGGACAGTGCTGATTGGCTCTGTGCTGATCACATGCACCCTCCCAAGAAAAAAAAACAAAAAAACCCTCTAGCAATACACACCAAACTGAGCATGTGCAGAGTGACTCCAAAGGCGATCAGGAGATGGATTGGGGACAGTGGAAGAAGGGGAGGATCAGAGAAGATAGGGTCAAAAAGCCTTTTTACACTAAGCAGAAGATTAACCCCTTAGGTTCCACAGTGAGTATGACACGCATGCTTTACTGCATATACAGACTGATTTTACTGTTGTGGGTTTAGTAACACTTTCATTCATTAATCCTCTGTATTTTAAAAGTTTTTTTTACTGCTTTTGGATTAATTGTATCATTTTTTTGTTTGAATATAATATTCCTAGTTTCCCCTTCTGCCTCTTTTTACTGCTGCCTTTTATTTTGTATAAGGTATACGTTTAGTGAATAAAGTCAACAAACCATATAACAATAAAAAAGTACATTCCAGACAATCCATACACATTATAACGTACCATCCAAAATGAAGTACTTCAAACTTGTGCAGGTTACCTCTATGTGCATATATATACATTTTTAATAGCGCAGTGCCCATTCGATCTATCCACATCTGCAGCATTAGTACAGTTTGGGATATCCAATGCAGTAGAATAGGTCAGAGCCCTGCTAGCTGCCTTCCTAAGGTACAGTGCCTTGCAAAATTATTCACCCCCCTTGGCATTTTTCATGTTTTGTTGCCTCGCAACCTGGAATTAACATGGATTGTTTGAGGATTTGCATCATTTACAACTGTGAAGATGTTTTTTTTTTTTTATTGTGAAGCAAACAACAAATAGGACAAAATAACAGAAAAAGTCAATGTGCATAACTATTCACCCCCCTAAAGTCAATACTTTGTAGAGCCACCTTTTGCGGCTATCACAGCTCCAAGTTGTTTTGGATAAGTCTCTATGAGCTTGCCACATCTTACCCCTGGGATTTTTGCCCATTCCTCCTTGCAAAACTGCTCCAGCTTCTTCAAGTTGGATGGTTTGCGCTTGTGAACAGCAATCTTTAAGTCTGACCACAGATTTTCTATTGGATTGAGGTCTGGGCTTTGACTAGGCCATTCCAACACATTTACATGTTTCCCCTTAAACCACTCAAGTGTTGCTTTAGCAGTGTGTTTGGGGTCATTGTCTTGCTGGAAGGTGAACCTCCGTCCTAGCCTCAAATCACACACAGAGTGGTACAGGTTTTGCTTAAGAATATCCCTGTATTTAGCACCATCCATCTTTCCCTCAACTCTGACCAGTCTCCCAGTCCCGACTGCTGAAAAACATCCCCATAGCATGATGCTGCCACCACCATGTTTCACTGATGGTGTTCTTTGGGTGATGTGATGTGTTGGGTTTGCTCCAGACATACCGTTTTCTTTGATGGTCAAATAGTCAAATTGTAGTCTCATCAAACCAGAGCACCTTCCTCCAAACATTTTGGGAGTCTCCCACATGCCTTTTCGCAAACTGAAAACGTGCCATTTTGTTTTTTGCTGAAAGTAATGGCTTTCTTCTGGCCACTCTGCCATAAAGCTCAACTCTATGGAGCATACGGCTTATTGTCGTCCTATGTACAGATACTCCAGTCTCTGCTGTGGAACTCTGCAGCTCCTCCAGAGTTACATTAGGTCTCTGTGCTGCCTCTATGATTAATGCCCTCCTTGCCCGGTCCGTGGGTTTTGGTGTGCGGCCGTCTCTTGGCAGGTTTGCTGTTGTGCCATGTTCTTTCCATTTGGTTATGATAGATTTGATGGTGCTCCTAGGGATCATCAAAGATTTGGATATTTTTTTTATAACCTAACCCTGACTTGTACTTCTCAGCAACATTGTCCCTTACTTGTTTGGAGAGTTCCTTGGTTTTTATGGCAGTGTTTGGTTAGTGGAGACTCTTGCTTAGGTGTTGCAGCCTCTGGGGCCTTACAAAAAGGTGTGTATAAGTAATGACAGATCATGTGACACTTAGATTGCCCACAGGTGGACATCATTTCACTAATTATGGGACTTCTGAAGGTAGTTTGTTGCACCAGAGCTTTTTATGGGCTTCATAACAAAGGGGGTGAATAAACAAACGACCACCGCTCCAAGACTCTCCCTACAAGCGAATGCTCCTGCTCCTGTGTGGGAGCCCCAGGTGCTGGCTAATAGCACAACGATTAGAAATCAAAAGGAAGAACTCCGGACAGCCGCACACCGGGAAAATAAAATCCAAAGGGTTTATTTAAAAGCAAAAAGACACCACAATCCAAACACGGCAAAAAGGGGGGGTACAGAGCTGATGCGTTTCGCACTGTATTTCAGTGCTTTCTCATAGCTATGAGTAAGCACTGAAATACAGTGCGAAACGGGTCAGCTCTGTACCCCCCTTTTTGCCGTGTTTGGATTGTGGTGTTTTTTTGCTTTTAAATAAACCCTTTGGATTTTATTTTCCCGGTGTGCGGCTGTCCGGAGTTCTTCCTTTTGATTTCTAAAGGGGGTGAATACATACGCACATGGCAATTATCAGTTTTTTATTTATGAAAAATTGTTTTATGTATATATTTTTCTAATTTTACTTCACCAACTTAGACTATTGTAATCTGATCCATCACATATAATTCGGATTAAAAAAAACTTGAACTAAAGGCTGTAATGTATCAAAATAGGTAAAAAAAACAAGGGGGGTGAATACTTTTGCAAGGCACTGTAATTATCCTGTACCACCTCTTCCAGAATGCCTAGAAGGCATGGCCTAGGGTCCGGCAGTATATCAGTAGAAAGAGCACTATTATGCTCAATATTGATTTCCAAGATCTGTGAAGTTTTGGACAACGCCACAGTAAATGTATAAGATCTCCAGTGTCCCTACAGCATTATGGGCATGTAGGGTCTGGATGAAGGCCCATGGTGTGCAGCTTAACCTCAATAAGATGTATAATTAAGACAGTCTATTGGACGCATTCATAGAGCATAACGCACCGCCTCTAAGGCTTCCTCCCAGTGATCGCCCAAAATATCTCTTTTACCTCTTTCCCACCTCAGCATAGCAGAGTTGGGATATTTCACTGCTGGCTTTGATTAGTTCCATTCACAGGCATGACAGCTTCTCTACAGATCCATAATTACACTATATTACCAAAAGTATTGGGACACATTCCTTTAGACGCACATGAACTTTAATGGCATTCCAGTCTTCGTCCATAGGGTTCAATATTAAGTTGGCCCACCCTTTGCCGGTATAATAGCTTCAACTCTTCTGGAAGGCCGTCCATAAGGTTTAGGGGTGTGTCTATGGGAATGTTTGACCATTCTTCCAGAAGCGCATTTGTGAGATCAGGCAATGATGTTGGACGAGATGGCCTGGCTCGCAGTCTTTGCTCTAATTCATCCCAAAGGTGTTCTATCAGGTTGAGGTCAGGACTCTGTGCAGGCCAGTCAAGTTCCTCCACCCGAACTCGCTCATCCATGGCTTTATGGACCTTGCTTCGTGCACTGGTGCGCAGTCATGTTGGAACAGGAAGGGCCATCCCCAAACTGTTCCCACAAAGTTGGGAGCATGAAATTGTCCAAAATGTCTTGGTATGCTGACGCCTTAAGAGTTCCCTTCACTGGAACTAAGAAAATAAGCCCAAACCAAGAAAAACAACCCCACACCATAATCCACCCTCCACCAAATGATTTGGACCAGTGCACAAAGCAAGTCCATAAAGACATGGATGAGCGAGTTTGGGGTGGAGGAACTTGACTGTGGGTCAGGCCTTCTCGTCTACATCAGCGTCTGACCTCACAAATGCACTTCTGGAAGAATGGTCAAACATTCCCATAGACACACTCCTAAACCTTGCGGACAGCCTTCAAAGAAGAGTTGAAGCTGTTATAGCTACAAAGGGTGGGCCCACTCAATATTGAACCCTACGGACTAAGACTGGGATGCCATTAAAGTTCATGTGCGTGTAAAGGCAGGTGTCACAAAAACTTGTGGTAATATAGTGTATTTTTCCACTGGGTGTTGCCCATTGCAACAATTCAGACTCACCCCTTGGTTTTATTCACTACGCAAAAGAAAAGTTCTATTCTGCTTTATGTGGGCAACATCACTGATTTAAACTTTTGTGTATAAGCTTTTCATAACAACCCAACAGAGATTAGTAAAACAATATTCAATTTTCCTTTATCCCCATGCTTGGATATCTATTTTTGTAAGAGGAAAATAAAATTAAAAGGATTACAAATGTTGCTGGTATAAAATCTGTTTTTTAGTGTCTTGCTATCAATTGGACTAGCCAGGTCCACACCAAATATCAGTAAATTGATCAATAAACAAATGTTCCTGGTGTAGAACCTATTTTCTAGTGTCTATAGGACTAGTCAGGTCCACACCCATCATCAATAAATTGGACGTAACTCCTATCGCTAAAAAATAGTGTAAGCTTTAAATTGTTTATAGAACTTCAAAAGTACAAAAACGCCTGGTACATCTGCCATGATGGACTTCTTCAGGCATTTCTTATTATAGGGTGACAACATGAACTTTTTTCAGGGGGGGGGGGGGGCATTATTTTAAGGTCACCCATGCCCCGCCCCTTTTCGACAATGTCATTATCACAGTCAGAGACTGTAGACATAGTACAGGAGATGGTCAGAGACTGCAGACATAGTACACATACACCCAGATACATTACACCCCCATACACCCAGATACATTACACCCCCATACACCCAGATACATTACACCCCCATACACCCAGATACATTACACCCCCATACACCCAGATACATTACACCCCCATACACCCAGATACATTACACCCCCATATACCCAGATACATTACACCCCCATACACCCAGATACATTACACCCCATACACCCAGATACATTACACCCCCCATACACACAGATACATTACACCCCCATACACACAGATACATTACACCCCCCATACACACAGATACATTACACCCCCATACACCCAGATACATTACACCCCCATACACACAGATACATTACACCCCCATACACCCAGATACATTACACCCCCATACACACAGATACATTACACCCCCATACACCCAGATACATTACACCCCCATACACACAGATACATTACACCCCCATACACCCAGATACATTACACCCCCATACACCCAGATACATTACACCCCCATACACCCACATATATTACACACAGATACACCCCCATACACACAGATACCCTGGGACATGCAGTGCGGTGCCCCCGATTGATATGCGCACTTGTCTAGAAGTAGCGCCGGCCCTGCCAGGGGGGGGCACTTGACCCCCCCTTGCCCCTACCTGCAGACGCCCATGGGTGACAACTCTCTTTCTGTCTCCCAACTGTGATCTTGTGTTGTCAAACAGGCTTCCAATGAAGACTACACATACCTATTTTAGGAAACATTATATGAAGGCATAATACACTGTCATTAGGAAACCGAGGCCAAAAAATGCAGTGCATACAGACAAAGAAGAAGCTACAGGAGATCAGCAGCACTAAGATACAACAATGGATGGGGAGTGGTGTGAAAACTGTATATCACATCTTACAAGTATTTACATGTGGTGACTGCATTCATTTTTCTTTTTTTCCCCCTTTTATTTACCTGGTGATCCAACCAGTAACACACCTCCTGTCCTAGGGTGACAATACTCAATTATTTATCTATGGTATTCAGGACAGGACTACAATCACCTCCTTTTCTGCATTACCTAGTGTGGGGTGGTTCTGCAGTCCCTAGAGATAGCTGATAGCAATCCTAATACGTCAGCAGAGGCAGAAAATACAGGATGTTATCTCGCTAGATCAGTGATCTCCAAACCGTGGCCTGGGGGGGGGGGGGGATTTGTGCGGATGTGGCTCTTGCTGACACTGATGAATGGGGCACTATTACTCCCACTGACACCATTGATGAAGCACTACTCAACCAACTGACACCATTGATGGGGCAGTATTCCACTGACACCAATGAATGGGGCACTATAACTCCCACTGACACCATTGATGGGGCAGTATTCCACTGACACCAATGAATGGGGCACTATAACTCCCACTGACACCATTGATGGGGCAGTATTCCACTGACATCGATGAATGGGGCACTATAACTCCCACTGACACCATTGATGAAGCACTACTCAACCAACTGACACCATTGATGGGGCACTATTTATCCCATTAATACCAACAATGGGGCACTATTCTTCCTATTAAAACCAAAAATGGGGCACTATTCATTCTATGTAAACCAATGATGGGGGCATTGCTTATACCCACTGATGCCACGGCATTTTCTGCTCCCACTGGTCACAGCCCCCCCCCCCCCCCCCCCCCCCCCCCTAAGGTCTGAAGAACATTAACCTGACCCTCTACTTAGAAGGTTTGGAGACCCCTGCACTAGATGATTGGCAGGATTAACAAATATTTTTTTTTAAAACTGATATAACAAAACTCTTCAATGGTTTAATAAACATACCTAAAGGGGTCATGCAAGATAAGTTCACATTGAGGGTTTACATACTTTAAACAATTCTGCAAAAACTGATCAGATGTGTTTCCATCGGTGCCGAAATTCAGGAGCAGTTACTGCAATGAATATTAATGGTGTTAAGGAGGAATTCCCCTTGCATATCAGACAGTATAGATATAAGCATATATGAGTGGACTTCAAAAAGTTTCTGCACTTTTATATATATACTGTATATATATATATATATATATATATATATATATATATATATATATATATATATATATATAATAGAGTTAACAAAACGTGGAAACGTTTTGAAGAACCCTCATATCTAAATGTTGTCTCTACTGAGAATTGGAACCACATATTATATTATATGTCATAAGAGTCACCACCATTGGAGGAAATGCCAGGGTTTTAATAGGTCTCCCTAGGGCACAGCTCTCAAGTGTTGGCCTCACTGATTGGAGAACCTCCATCCAGTTGTGAGAATAGCCCACACTTACCAGCACAGGAAGACCTGCCTGGAGGTAATTAAGGTCCTGGTTTCTACTGCCACACCCTGGGAATTCTAGGTGTGGATCCTTATTACAGTTATGAGCCTGCTAAGACTTGGATATGCATTTTTCCCGTCAGGTGGCTTTGTAAATGGTAATTTCGCAGAGCTCAGGCACAAGTTTGCCATGAACAGTTATACAGAACTAGGGCCTAGTTTTACAAACTACAATGAAGTACATGTTCCAACTATTAGAAGAAATATGGCCTGTCTAAGAGCAGACACTGCCAGATACCTGCTACTACCTTAATAAGCCAAAAAAAACATGTAGAGTTCCCCTCTCATGTAGTTTAATTTTGTTGCTGGAGGCCTAACATTGCATGGCTAAGCTTCGAAAACTATTGTGTTGCTGATCAATGAAATGCCTTTCTACTGGCTCCGAAGGGAGTCTTATTGTACTGTTGGCTGCGCTTGGCGATTAAAATGGAACGAAACATTCATTAAAAAAGAATTGTGAACCAAAAGACATTGTGGTTGATTTACTAAATCTGGAAAGTGCAAATTCTGGTGCAGCTCTGCATAGAAAACAATCAGCTTCTAGAGAAGCCCGCAGGAAAAGAAAAGAAATGCAAGTGGACGGAGGGCTGGCATGACAGGGTTAAAAGTAGAACCCTGTGGTGCATCAGGTGGGTTGTTTACAGGGTGATTGGGCCAGCAGGCAGGGGAGGAGCGAGAGGTTAATTTTGGGGGAGTGGTTGTCCCTCCCCAGCTCAGTGCGGCCAGGGGGAACGAGCTTCCCACCCTCCCTCCCTAAGAAAATGGGTAAGTAAAGGCTGGGGGGGGGGGGGATGCCGTTTAAACTGGTGTGATTTATTTTACAGGACTTTGGATGTCGTAGCAGAGGCGGGGGTTGGCCTTTGCGGATGAAGGAAGAAGCCCCGGATGTTGAAGAGTTCGGGACCCATTGGTGGGAGGGGTCCCTTTTTGGTGGTATTCCAGATTACGTTTTGAGCTGGAATTCATTAACGGGGGCATTGCGGTAAAAATGTTCTTTGTTGTCTCTGGGCCAGAATGTCAGCCTGAGGCCGGTTTTTCAGTTTTATGGTACCGCAGTGCCAGAGTGGAGTGGTGGCAAGATTGGGTGGGGTTTTCTTCCTGCAAAAGGCCAACGGGTGTTATCTAACTGAGTGGGTGTTTATAATGGGTAATTTTATACAGTTATTTAAGTTTGTTTATAGTATTAATAAAAGATGGCTGCTTCGGCCAATGTTACTCCAGCTTGGTGTGGTCTCAGTTATTTTAGAATTAAGTGGGAACGGGAGGCTGGAGGGACGGGCAAAGCAGTTAGGTAATGGGTAGGGACATCTTTTATACAATAGTCAAGGTTTTATTGTCAAAGCTTCACAGAACAAGCTTAATTTAGAAGCTGATTGACTACCATGCACATCTGCACCAGAGTTTGCATTCTACAGTTTTAGTAAATCAACCCCATTGGGTTGCACGTTAGCCACTCTGTGGATGGGATGATCCACTGGGAGAAGAATTGGCACACTTCTTGATGATACTGTGTGACAACAGTAGGCAATATTTGACAAACCTTTAAGTAAACCTGGCAATACAATGCAGCCAACCAACAGTTGTATGCATATACTCTTGGGTATCTTTATCAGCACCAGGGAAACCTCAATGCAACATGTTATTTTGAACATTCCAAGGGGTTGAATGCTTGACCATCAGCTTCTGCATGTTCCCACTGGCCAGTAAGGCCATCTAGCATAGTAATGGACCATTAAAAAAAAAGAATGGAAAGCAAGATCTGCACACAATTCTTAAACACTGTCAGAAAGTGTTAAGAATTCCTTGCTAGAGTAATACAAGGTTATGGGTTTCCCCAGCACTGTATAAGTTACCCACAGCTATGTACAGGTGCTATTAAGGGTGTTTAGCCCTAATTTGGGGGGTTATGAGAAATGGCCATCCCCAAGCAGGATATTGCAATAAAGCTGTAGGTAAATAAGAGAACCAGAACCTTCGCTATGTGGAAAATTGGGTTTGACAGGGTCTCTGTGAACACAGGGGATTCCTTTCCTGAGAGATTAATCATTGTAAACAAAGTAATTGGGAGAAAAACTACTGCAACCAGCATATAACATTAACCATAAGCATATAGAGTATTGAAATACCGGTAATTTAGGCTTTCTATAAGAAGAAATTAATAATAGTACATACTGAATATCCAATGCACAAACTGGCTTTATCAGCAAAGGGCCTGAAAGGAGTCCTGGTGGAATCGTGCACATATACCTGGGTAAATATAATTATTACTAGAGATGCCTCCAGATGAATATTGCAGCTAGGTCCAGTTGCAGGGGCCCCTGAGGATGAAGCACCGTCTATTTTGTCTCAGAGACCTGAAGATAAGATCTGCAGTCATAGGAACTAAATCCAGGAGCTGCATATTAACTCTATTGCAATAAACAGTTTCACCCACCAATATACCGGAAGGTGGCCAATACACATACTGTACAGCAGCACAGACCTAGCTATCTGGCACTGTGCATGTGAAATAATACAAAGAGTAGATATACTCTGCCTGTCAAAGGATTTAGATATACACTCAGCAGCTACAGATAAACAATTAGGGGGTACTTGCATAATACTCTCTTCTGGCTTGAAGTTCAGCAGTATAGACAGGACATGTGCCTGAGACTTTCCCTTTCTTTCTACTTCCTCCTTCCAGGATTTCAAAGCCAGCCCAGCAGGGACAGGAAGTACTACACACAATTAGTTCTGTATAAGCAAAAATTACAAATACAGACAGTAAAGATCAGCAGATTCCTACAGGTGTATGTTTATTTTACACACTGTTTCACAGGGGTTCTTCCAGATTAGAGCTGCTGTGGGGTTTTCCTGTTCTGTATTATCTGACAGATATCCAGAATAATGTGTAAAAATTACAGCAATGGTTAACTTTGTACGTGTTTATTAGCTTGCCAATCTCTAGGAGTTTGTCAACCCATTGTTGGACCAGGCTGTAACAAATATGCTCATAATTGAGCATATATGAGGCCTCAGCTGGAGCCCCTGCCCTCTAAGATGCTACCTGATCTTTGGATACAGGATCCGGGATATACTGTACATGGGACTCTCCCTTGGTCAGATGCTGCAGTCACCTACCTGGAAAAGATGTTGTATTGCATGCTACTTCAGCATGCTGTATACATTGGAAATTCTGAGCTCCATCTAGCCAGAGAAACTGCTGCTACTTGTTTGGTATTCCATCCCTATTTAAAGTTCTCGAAAAACCTTAAAATGAAAAGACATCTAAGCTCTGGACTGTGTTTTACCAAGGACTGAATACAATTCCTGGGAACAAGGCAATTTTAGTTGGGGGTCTCACTTCGACTACGTTAGGCCCAAAAAAGCGGAGGCACTGCCAGACAATGGTTCTATCAAGTCCTATCCTCCCACCTTTATAGCCTTCAGTTACCACACAAGTGCAGAGATTTTATAGTAGCCATAAAAAGAAAGATTCTCCATCATGCTAATAATAGGACTACACGCGTATAGGACTACACGCGTACAAAATAATTTGTCAAGCTGAACTCTAGGAAGCCTGAAAACCCTGTCTTGCAGTGGGGCTGTGCCCAAACTACAAGAGTTAGATGCTTGTTTCTTCAAAAAGCCCTTTTACTTTCCTGATCCTCCAATTCCCTGCAGATGGTGCTTCACCAGTCTTTAACCAGTGGACTCTCCCTCTCCGTCCTCACTTCCAATGCAGGGTATGGGTCTTGCATTGCTCTAGATGGCATCAGAGAACCCTAGACCATGGTAGTGCAGGGGAGAAGAGACTGTAGGGACTGATCTAGCTACCGTCAATCTGGTAAGTAAAGCTGCTTTAGCAAGTCCCCTAGAATTAAGTGGTACAGCCCCATGGCAAGAAAGGGTTTTTTTGGTCTCCAGAAGTTCAGCTTTGGGCTCTCTAAATGTAAAACTTACAAATAGTCCATCAACAAGAGATTGCCTCAAGTCATTTCATAGTGTTGATTCTTTGAATTATTAGCATAAAAACCTCTAGCACAGTTTTAAGGGGGTTTATTTTAAGACATATGCTATACATACTATGAAGACAGAAGTCCTGTACATGTTTTTCCAGTCTAGGGTCACGTGGAAGTTCCACAGTTGCCACTATTGAAGAGAAGACCTTCACTTCACTATTAAAAGGTAATATGCTAAAGCAAATGTTCGTGATTTTCTTAGATACAGTTTATCTTTAAGGGGAAGAATGTAGTGTCCAGCATAGTTGTATACCTCCCAACTGACCCTCATTTGGAGGGATTGTCCCTCTTTTGGAACCAAATCCTTCTGTCCCTCTTTCTTCCTCAGTTGTCCCTCTTTTTGGCCTGATGTCTAAAAATGTATTATTTAATTTTTAAAAGTGCTTTACTGCACTAAACCATTTATCTAACCTTTGAATGACTCTATTTGTAGTATTAAAAAATGGATTAAGTCAATAATCTTTGCTCAATATAACTCATGACCTGTTTTACAGGAGATATGGTAGGGGTGTGTTATTTGCCTATAATGTGTCCGTAGTACGTAGTTATTTACTTCACCAAAGGACCTCGTCATGAAAAATTGGAGAAAATGGAAAAAGAGAAAAGAATAAAGATTTGCCAACTGTGACAATACAAATTATAGTTTCAGCTTTCTAGAAAATGAAATGTGAATCCTGATTGGTTATTATTTGTAACAACTCAATTTTATTCCGAGTTATAATTTTCTACAGTTTTTATATGATGTTCCCTGGTATTCTTTCTGGAAGTTGGGCAAAGAATGTATTTTTTCCTAGTTACCTAATATATTTGAGTGTTAGGCCCCTTTCACACAAGGAGGACTCCTCTTGCACGGAGTCCGCCTCTGTCCGCCGCTCAGCGGGAGATCTCTCCGTTGATCTCCGCTGAGCGGCGGATGACAGGTCCCTCTCTGCTCACTGAGCGGGGAGGGGCTTGTACAGCGCCGCTGGTCTCTATGAAGAGATCGGATGAAAACGGACAGCGTGTCCGTTTTCATCAGATCTCACCCGATCCGATCCGCCAGCGACGGATCTGGATGTAGAGACATACATCTGCTTTTGCGGATCGGACCGGGTCGGATGTCAGCGGACATGTCTCCGCGGACATCCGACGCTCCATAGACTAGCATGGAGCGCCCATTCAGGTCCGCTGTCAAAACTAACAGGTGGATCTGAACGGTCCGATCATGTGAAAGGGGCCTTAGAGACTTTTGTCATTGGTCAAAAGCCAAAACATATAAACAGTTTGTTAATATTTGTGTAGCATATAAGGTAATTGCTGAGTGGTAGTTTGGGCAAAGATGTCACTGGCTTAAAGCGGTTCGGCACTCATTTCATTTAGTAAATCTCTTTGCCTTCCAAATCAGGCAAAGAGTACTAAATGAAATGTTTTTTTTTTTTTTTATTGAACGCCGCACTGTCTCCTGGGATCTGGTGTCATTGATCCCAGGAGTCAGTGCGGGCATCTTCCGAAAATCTTCCGAAATCTCCCGAGATTTCGGCCGCATCTGCCGAAATCTCGTGAGATCTCGGCAGATGTGCCGTTACTGCGCACGCGCGAGTAACGGCAGTGCATGCTGGGCCATCTAAAGTTCCTGTGGGTGTTTCACATGCCCACAGGCAAGATGGCCCCCAGCACTAAAGAAGAAGACGAGGAACTTCATCGGACGAAAACCGGCGGCGATCGAGATGGAAGATGGAACAGGTGAGTCCCCTAATAAAGGTAAGCACACTTTATATTACATCCTAAAAAAAAAAAATTTTTTTTAAAGTAAAACTGTGCTCATATGTAGAAGGTCCCCATTTAGTCCAGTTGTGTATTCACATTATATACATTCACCGGCCACTTTACTAGGTACACCTTGCTAGTACAGGGTTGGACCCTCTTTTGCTTTCAGAACTGTCTTAATTCTTTGTGATGTAGATTCAACAAGGTGTTGGAAACATTCCTCTGAGATTCTGGTCCATAGTGACATGATGGCATCACGCAGTTGCTGTAGGTTTTCCGTCTGCACATTCATGATGTAAATCTCCACCACATCCCAAAGATGCTCTATTGGATTGAGATCTGGTGACTCTCAGGACATTGGAGTACAGTGACCTCATTGTCATGTTCAAGAAACCAGCGGTGAGATGATTTGAGCTTTGTGACATGGTGCATTATCCTGCTGGAAGGAGCCATCAGAAGATGGGTACACTGTAGTCATAAAGGGATGGACATGGTCAGCAACAATACTCAGGTAGGCCCAGGGCTGTTTTTACCACGGGGCAAACGGAGCACCTGCCCTTGGCCCAATCTTTGTTGGGGGGCCCAAAGCAGCTGCTGCTTGAGCCTGTGCTACCCGCGAATTGGGGCCCCGATGACGGCTTTGCAGAGGACATGGGAGGCTGTATTCTCGAGCTAGCCAGCAGAGAGAGGGCGGGGCCTGCATGTTCGGAACGGAGCGGCTGTAGTGACAGCAGTGATCAGAGTGGGAGCGTCAGTGAAGCTCCCGGCCCTGCCGCTTCTATACTGGCTGGGGAATACAGAGGTCCGGGGGCGGGGAGCTCCACTGACACTCTAACCCGCCCCATGCAGCCTGTATGCTCAGGGTGGAGCAGTTGTAGTGAGAGCAGAGTGGAAGCTCGGCTCCCTCTGAATGTATGTAGTGAGCTCAGCTGGCCAGGTATGTCCTTACACCAATAAAATGCCTGACTGTTGAAACCCTGAGCTGTGTTATTCAACTGTAAAGGTGTGCATTGCTGAACGTTCTCTGACCATCTCCTGTAGCATGTCCGCAATCTCTGATTGTCTCCTGTAGCATGCCCACAGTCTCTGATTGTCTTCTGTAGTATGTCCGCAGTCTCAGATTGTCTCCAGTAGTATGTCCGCAGTTTAGGGGGCAGCAAACAACCAAACCCCCCCCCCCAGTACAACTCAAACCCCCCACCCCTGTCCGACGGTCAGTCCACTGGCACTTACTCAATCTAGGTGGCAGGGACCCGGCATCCATGGAGTGGCGGCGGGGATCAGGCATCCATGCAGCGGCGGCGGGGACTGGGCATCCATGGAGCGGTGGCTGGTCCACCCTATTTTGAAGCCTATGGCTCTAATCAGGTGCTTCAAAAAAAAACTGGCTATTGTAATTCATGCACCTGGTGACCCGAAAGGGGCTGGATGCATGAATAGAGGGCAGCCGCATGAATCTATTCATTGCATACAGGAGGGTGGCGAGGTGAGAGGGGGCGGTGCCCAGGCGCCCCTAATGGGCGGGTCACCCCTGGTCTGCAGTCTCAGATTGTCTCCTGTAGTATGTCCGCAGTCTCAAATTGTCTCCTGTAGTATGTCCGCAGTCTCAGATTGTCTTCTGTATTATGTCTGCAGTCTCTGATTTGTCTTCTGTAGCATGTCCACCATCTCAGATTGTCTCCTGCAGTATGTCCGCAGTCTCAGATTGTCTCCTGTAGCATGTTTGCAGTCTTTGGACATCTCCTGTAGCATGTCCAGAGTCTCTGATTGTCTCCTGTAGTATGGCCACAGTCTCAGATTGTCTCCTGTAGCATATCCACAGTCTCTGATTGTCTCCTGTAGTATGGCCACAGTCTCAGATTGTCTCCTGTAGCATGTCCACAGTCTCTGATTGTCTCCTGTAGTATGGCCACAGTCTCAGATTGTCTCCTGTAGCATGTCCACAGTCTCTGATTGTCTCCTGTAGTATGGCCACAGTCTCAGATTGTCTCCTGTAGCATGTCTGCAGTAACTGGTCATCTCCTGCAGTATGTTTGCAGTCTCTGACGTGCTCCTGCAGTATGTTTGCAGTCTCTGATGCTCTCCTGTAGTATATTTGCAGTCTCTGATGCTCTCCTGTAATATGTTTGCAGTCTCTGACCCTCTCCTGTAGTATGTCTGCATTCTCTGACCCTCTCATGTAGTATGTGTATTAATGTGCCACTGTACTTGCTCAATTATTTGGTATTGCACCACTGCTCAGTGAGTGGTAATGATGTGCATTAACCTGTAGCAACCAATCAGTGAACAGTAGTGATCTGCTGTAATCTCTAACAACCAATCAGTGAGTGGTAATGATGTGTTGTAACCTCCTAGCAACCAACCAGTGAGCCTAATAATGTGCAGTAACCTCTATCAGAATGGGGAAGAGACCGTGACTTCTTCAGTAAGGGTTGAAGACTGGACATCTCACCGCTGTTTAAATAGACTAATGGGCAAGGTGGGCCGTACCAGGAAGTGCTAATGCAACACACTTGATTAGAGAGTATTAGTCTTTTTAAACAGCGGTGAGACATCCAGTCTTCAACCCTTACTGAAGAAGTCATGGTGGTGTAGTAGCCCATTTGACGTAGCGTGTATAGGGGGAAGAAGTCGCAGTGGCAACGTAATCCTGCGAGCATCTTGTAGTTTCTATGTATCCTGAGCCCGCAACTGCTCAAGTGCTGCGTTTGCGAGTAACGTTTTAATGTTTTTATGAGGAAATAAACCGTTTTGATATACAGAGAGCACTAGATTTTGCCTTTTCTGTTCCTATGTGCACTGGACCCCATTGAGGGAATCTGTACTGGCTGGTATCCACCTAATCAGCCGGAGACAGCACAGACAGAATAGGAGCTCCATGACCAGCTGATTCTTTTATATCCCTGAGAGGGAACCTGCTTTTTCTGACCTTCTGGTGAAACAGGGGTCAGAACGTGAGGTGAGCGGCTAGGATATTGAGGTGGAGGAAAGCACTTGCATTTTCAACTTTATGCACTAGTTGTGTTGTGACTCTGAGGATTATTTTTGTGCATTTTGAGTGTGTGGACACGGTTGGGATTCTCCTAAATTGATAATTATAGGTAGGTTTTCTACTGTGTTTATCTCATTTTATTTTATTTTATGCTCTTGCCTCTATCAGAACCCTGATTGTTATTTAAATACATATAATAAATCTCCCCATATAGATCCAATAGATGGATTCTGAGACTTGATGGTCTTGGTTATTATCTCCCTCTCTGTGGTGCATCATTAGTGAACCCCACGTATTCAACATTTGGTGGACTGCAGGGTATCTTTCCTTAATACATAGGTCAGCTTTGGAGTAATGTCTCTGTCCACTTATCATTTTCGAAGGCAGCTATATTGTTTTTTGACATTGATGTGTTTTGTTAATTTTTGTGTTTTGTATCTGATTTTTGTTCTCTCATTACAGTGAATATAGCATGTATGACACTAGTCAGTTCTCCCGAGGAAGCCCTATTGAGGGCGAAACATGTTGCGACATACTAATATCTGCCAACTTCTACCTGTATTCAGAGAAGTATTGCTTTTAAAGATGTTTCTCTAGATATATGATGTTATTTATGTCTATGTTCTATATTTCAAATAAATTTATATTTTTATAAATTTATATTTTTGTATAAATTTGTGTTTATGCGCTTAAAAAGTCCCAATCCTATTTCTTTAAATATTTATGCTAATTTAAAGGTATGTGGCGCTACAATTACAGTTTCAGCAATTTAGCTCATAAAGAAAACTTTCTCCTTTGTCCTTGTGGACTTTATCTTTACTGTCTATTGTTCATTATTCCTCTATAGGGAACACGTATATTTTTTATATATATTTTCTTTATTATTGTGTATTGTTCACTATTCCCAGTCAGGGAACACGAATATTTGATTGTGCACTTAGTATCTTGCTTTATTGCAAGTTAATCATCTATTCTCTTTAAGGATTTATTGGTAGTTATTTAGGAAGCGCAACACTGTTTTGTTATGTAAATTCATAAGTTCATGTAAAACTAATTTAGCAGCATCAAAAATGAATTCCCTGATCAGCATTAATGATTCATAAATATACATAGACATTAGTTCATGTAAAACTAAAGTAAAGGTGCTTGTAGATCACAGACTTAGTAGTAGCGTACCATGCCAAGCCGAAGCTAACAAAGCGAGCAAAATACTGTCATGCATTACAAAGGGCACACATTCCAGAGATAAATCAGTCATTCTACCTGTTTACCAAACACTAGTTCGGACTCATCTAGTATATATATTTCAGTTTTGATCACCAGTTCTAAGGAAAGACGTAGTTGAATTAGAAAGTTTTCACCAAGGGACAACAAAACTTGTAAAGGGGGTGGAGGACCTCAGCTATGAGGATCGATTACATGGATTACAGTTAATTCACTATGGAGAAGAGGCGCTTAAGTGTACAAGTACACCTATCAGCAATAACATTATGATCAGCCACCATAACCTGTTGAGGCATGGACTCCACTAGACTCTGAAGGTATTCTTTGGTATCTGGCACCAGGCCCTCAGTAGCAGATCCTATTAGTCCTGAAAGTTGCGAGGTGGGGCCTCCATGCATCGGACTTGTTTTTCCAGCACATCCCAGATGATTGAGATCTGGAGAATATGGAGACCAAGTCCTTGTTGAGTTCCTCAAAATATTATTGAATTCATCAGACCAGGCCTCCTTCCACCATTGATCCATGGTCCAGTTCTGATGCTCATGTTTCCCATTGTAGTTAGTTGTGGACACCATGGGCACCTTGACCAGTCTGCTGCTACGCAGCCCCATACACAACAAACTAAGATTCAAACTGAGCTTTTTGCCACACAGGCAAATTTAATATGTTATTGACCTTACTGCCTTCTTATAAACTGAGGAGAAGAATGCATTTAATACAGTTGCCTTCTCTGTCACTTGTCACCAACTTCCCCTGATCAGCTTTTATGTGGCCAATATGTTCTGACCTTGCATTTTTACTATTAACATATTTGGAAAACTTTTGGGGATTTTTTTATTCTTTTTTACTCTTATGCCCCGTACACACGGTCGGAAATTCCGACCACAAAATCCGTCTGTATTTTTCCGACGGATTTTGTCCGACACTGGTGTTGCATACACACGGTCAGACAAAGTTGTCAGAAAATCCGATCATTCTGAACGTGGTGACGTTCGTTGCGTACGACGGAACTACGTAGAGGCTAGTAGCCAATAGATTTGGTCTCCTAATTTGATCCGAGCATGCGTGGCACTTTGTCTGTCGGAATTCTCTACACACGATAGGAAAAAGTCAGATCGGATTTTGTTGTCGGAAAATTTGAGAGCAGGATCTCAAATTTTTTCCGTCGGAAATTCCGACGGAAAAAGTCCAATGAAGCCCACACACGGTCGGATTTTCCAACAACATGGTCCGATCGGACATTTTCCGTCAGAATTTCCGACTGTGTGTACGGGGCATTATTCTGAAATGCGTCTTTTGTAATCTATTTTAGCTGCCCCGATTGCTCTCTTGCATACATTATAGAATTCTTTGTAGTTTTGAAATGTTGATGGCGAGTCATTGGCCTTATATTTTATTGGATAATTTTTTCTCATTAATATGCCTTTTTGCTTTAGTATTCAGCCACTCAGGTTTAAAGCTGAACTCCGGACAATTTGTTTTTGCTTCCCATGCAGTGGGGCTGTGATCGCACTGCATTGGTTTACTGCTCGCTTTTGCCTAAGGTTTTGGTGAGCTGAGACATACTCACCCAAAGAGCCGATCCTCTCAGCGCCTGACTGGTCCCTTCGGCTCCTGCCTATCCGCGGTCCAGTGGTCTTGTGCGGTGGACTGTTCCTCATCACGTCATCACGCCCATGGATGTCATCACGCCAATAGACCGGCCTATTTAGTGTCAAGGTTGGCTCTTTTGAAATTTTGTGTTCTTATGCTACCCTTGTGTCTCCTATTATTACCATTTATGGCAAACATAATTACTCTGTAATCACTAAATCCTAGTATATCCCTTTCTTCCACATCTGCAATCAGCTGTCAGTGTTGTCTATAATTATCAGGTCCAGACGAGTATTGTTTCTAGTTGGGGCTTCCACCATTTGATTCATGAAATTGTCCTGAATCACAATCAAGAAACAAACGAGCCTTAGTTGAGTCCATAGTTCTGTCTGCCCAACCAAAATCAGGATAGTTGAAGTCCCACATGATTATAACATTGCCCTGCCTCTCCGCCATCTCTTACTATGATAATAGATGGGTCTCTATCTCATCTTTAAAGCAGTAATAAACCCAAACTAAACATGTAATAAATTGCAGCTTACCAATCATTAGATGAGGTGGCTGCATTTGTT
This sequence comes from Lithobates sylvaticus, assembly GCA_028564925.1. Taxonomy (NCBI): domain Eukaryota; kingdom Metazoa; phylum Chordata; class Amphibia; order Anura; family Ranidae; genus Lithobates; species Lithobates sylvaticus. The sequence goes on along the minus strand of CM053035.1, from coordinate 38,263,807 downwards.
TTATTCTTTATGCCGCGTACACACGAGTGGACTTTTTAAAAGCAAAGGTCCGACGGGAAGGAATTTGATCGTGTGTGGGCTCCAACGGACTTTTGCTGTCGAAAAATCTGACGGACTTTAGAAATAGAACATGTTCCTATCGAGAAATCCGCTCGTCTGTATGCTAGTCCGACGGACAAACAACGACGCAAGGGCAGCTATTGGCTACTGGCTACGAACTTCGTTATTCTAGTCCGGTCGTACGTCATCACGTTCGAATCCGTCGGACTTTAGTGTGATTGTGTGTGGCCAATACCGTTCATTCAGAAAGTCCGTCGGAACTCCGCCGAAAGTCCGTCGGAAAGACCGTCGGACCTAGTACATCAAAAAGTCCAGTTGTGTGTACGCGGCATTAGGCTTTTTTTTTTTGAGAAATCTTTTTTATTGATTTTCTTGATTTTCTTTCCATTCACAAAACAACATACGCTAAAACGAAAAAAGAAGACTACTAAACTACTTCCTCAACGAGGAGAATGGGGTCTGCTCAGTTGCATCTAGGCTCAAACATTAGTCATCAGGGTACAAGGTGAGTTAGTAATACCATGACCGGTTGTTTAGATTGAGGTCTATCCTTTCATTTGTGTCAGACGGTTCGCTGCTTGCTGTGGAGGTGTCATCAAGCCAGCATGACCAGACCTTATTAGACTTGTGTGGGCAACCTCTGCTAGCATTATGCGTATGTGGCTTTAGATAAAGGTATACTGGCATTAATCAGTCCCTTCCAGCATTGCACGGAAGGAGGGGATGCTTTCTTCCAGTTCATTATAATAGCTTTACAAGCACAGAACAATAAAAGGTTAATAAGTATGCGTCTAGCCACAGTTACTGACAGTTGCTCCACCAGCCCCAACAGATAATATCTCGGGTCACTTGGTACAGGGACCTGTGTAACACGTTTAATCACTATGAGGACCTCTTGCCAGTATTGTTTAATTGCTGGACAGCTCCAAAAGATGTGGAAGAATTCGCTAGGTTAATGTGGACCATGAATGAAGGGTGATGAATGGGCAATGGACATCTTGTTGAGCCTCTGCGGGGTGTAATATGCTCTGTGCAGAATCTTATATTGGACCATCTTGTCTGTGGCTGAGATAAGGGATGAGAAAGGGAAGTCCCAAATCTCCTTCCAGTCATCATCATTAGGCTTGTCCAATTCGTTTCGTAACGAATCGAAATTTGGACGAATTTTGCATCTTTCGGACATTAGAATGCATCCGAATAAAAGAATAACGAATTTCAACTAATACAAAAGAAATTATAGCGGATATACCGAATGAATTTGACATGATTCGGTAATTCGTTAAATATCTAATGAAACAAAAGATCGACTCAAAGTAAATCTTACAGTCCAATCAGCTGATTAATTTTGTGCTGGAGGTTGGATTACTGGCAAAGTGCATTCCTGAGAACTGAGTGAGAAGGGTGTTGTATTGTAATTGAGCAGAGGAGAAGAGATATTGTCATTGTGTGTTTTAACCGCTTAAGGACCGCCTCACGCCGATAAATGTCGGCAGAATGGCACGGCTGGGCACAATCACATACCTGTACGTGTCTCTTTAAGAGTCGAGCCACGGGTCATGCATGCGCGGCCTGCGGCTTGCTCGCGACCCGGTCCTGAGCTCCGTGACTGCAGGACCAGTGGACCCGATCACCGCTGGTGTCCCGCGATCGGGTCACAGAGCTGAAGAACGAGGAGAGGTCTGTGTAAACAAACCTCTCCACGTGCTTCCTAGTGCGACTGACACTGATCGTCTGTTCCCTGTCATCGGGACAGACGATCAGTGATGTCAGACGCCAAGCCACGCCCCCTGCAGTTAAAAAAAAAAAACACACACACACTTAACCCCTCCCCGCCCCCTAGTGGTTAACTCCTTCACTGCCAGTGTCATTTACACAGGAATCAGTGCATTTAAATAGCACTGATTGCTGTATAAATGACAATGGTCCCAAAAATGTGTCAAAAATGTCCGATGTGTCCGCCATAATGTCGCAGTCACAATAAAAATCGCTGATCGCCGCCATTATTAGTAAAAAAAAAATATTAATAAAAATGCTATAAAACTATTCCCTATTTTGAAAAACGCTATAACTTTTGCGCAAACCAATCAATAATCGCTAATTGTGATATTGTGATTTTTTTTTACCAAAAATATGTAGAAGAATACGTATCGGCCTAAACTGAGGAAAAAAAAATGTTTATATATTTTTTGGGGATATTTATTATAGCAAAAAGTAAAAAAAATATTGCATTTTTTTCAAAAATGCCGCTCTATTTTTGTTTATAGCGCAAAAAATAAAAACCGTAGAGGTGATCAAATACCACCAAAAGAAAGCTCTATTTGTGGGAAAAAAAGGACGCCAATTTTGTTTGGGAGCCACGTCGCATGACCGCGCAATTGTCAGTTAAAGCGACGCAGTGCCGAATCGCAAAAAGGGGACTGGTCCTTTGGCTACAAATTGGTCCGGGGCTTAAGTGGTTAAAAGATTCAATAAACAAACCACTTTCCAAACTACGAATCATTATCACGAATCAATATACATACATGAATATCGAATTTCAACTAATACAAAAGAAATTATAGCGGATACGAATGAATTCGACATGATTCGGTAATTCGTTAAAGATCTAATGAAACAAAAGCTCAGCACAAAGTAAATCTTACAGTCCAATGAGCTGATTCATTTTGTGCTGGAGGTTGGATTACTGGCAAAGTGCAGTCCTGAGAACTGAGTGAGAAGGGTGTTGTATTGTATTTGAGCCGAGGAGAAGAGATATTGTCATTGTGTGTGTTAATAGATTCAATAAACAAACGACTTTCCAAACTACGAATCATTATCACGAATATATATACATACATAAATATCGAATTTCAACAAATACGAATGAAATAGTGCATATAACAAATGAAATCGGCATGATTTGAGATTCAGTATAACGAATATCGACACTCTACAGAAATAACGAATTATCCGAAAACATATTAACGTTACATAACGAATATAACAGAACGAAATGATATATTTTACGAATGACAACGAACCATAACGAAACAAATTTTTCCGTTGTGCCCAAGTCTAATCATCATCCAGTTCTGGAATATCCCTGAGCCATTTCTGGCGAAGGGAGGATAATTCAGGACTAGCAGCCACAAGCCAGTTGCCGTATAGTTGGGAGGTAGGTTTCTCCAAACCCTTCACCCAGAGGGTAGATTCCAGTTCAGAGTAGGAGAGAGAAACTGGTTGACCCAGAAATTGACATCTGAAGGCATGAGAAACCTGAAGGTATCTAAAGTAGAATGAGTAGAAACATTGAATTTAGATTGGAGGGTTTGAAAAGAGTACCGTTCAGAGTTAGTAATAATATGTTACAATTTACCTCTGTTTTTACCTGATGATCTGCCACTAACATACCTCCTGTTCTAGAGCGCCCCCATTCTGAAAGAAGCAGGACAGCAGCCAGTGTTTCCAACTGCCAGTATTTTTACTGGCAGCCAGTAAAAAAATGGGCACTTTTCTCCTGCCAGTAAATGCCAGTCAGGGGCAGACTGACCATTCGGCCATTCGGGCACTTCCCGAGGGCCCCGGGCCACTAGGGGGCCCCATCAGGGTTGCCAGCCTCAGTAAAACCAGGGACAGTATGTAAAAATCTGTGTTTTTTTTTACATCTGTTTCTGAAATGTCCCTTACCGACATCCTATTGGTCTAAAAATCTGGAGATTATAGCTGCCCCACCTCTCCAGTACCTTCTCAGCCAATAGAAACATGTCTGTGTATACTGTGTGTACATGTATGTGTATACTGTGTGATTGTATACTGTGTGTGTGTATACTGTGTGGCCCCATAATCTCTGATTGCCTGGGGGGCCCCATAATCTCCTATTGCCCGGGGGCCCCATGAGTTGTCAGTCCGCCCCTGATGCCAGTGAAAGAAAAAGGTTGCCAGTAAAAAATATGGCTGTGACGCTTGGCCGAAACCATCCGAGTGCTTGCTATAGTGTGTTCCGGCCGTGACGGCAGTGTGTCACGTGAAGCCGGGAGTGGACTGAATTGACCACCTGGCATGGAGAGAGAGGGTCACTGTGACTCTCCATGCCAGGAGGGGACGTGTCATTTTGGTGAGGTGCCATCATCATCTGTACTGCTGCACACTGCTGTCAGTGTCACTGTGAGAGTCAATTTCATGTGTGTGTGCCGCCTATTCTAATTTCTTGCCCTCTCGATTCCTGTCCCTGAGCTACTTATTTATAATAAATAAAATAAGAAATATGCTTTTGCCTTAATATCTACCTTAAATCACTTTGCTAATTGCATATTGTACTTGTTTGTAGCCTAAATACTGAAATTTGCACCTAAATTGTCATTTAGATATGCCAGTAAAAACTTGACAGTGCCAGTAAGTTTTGGGTGTCGTGTCAGTAAATTTCAATCTGGTAGGTTGGCATCACTGACAGCAGCATTGTCAGTCTGGGGGGGGGGGGGGGGGGGGGGGGGGTTATATGTACTAGCAGATTTAGTTAAACTAAAAAATTCAAGCCAATCTCCAGCTAACACTGCAGTTACACACGCAGTTTCAGCAACTGTTTTTTTTATCTTTTGTGATAAAGGTTTTACATGAATAAATAAAATCCGATCATTGGAAGTAGCCCTGCCAGAGGTAAATGGTACCTCTTCATTGTAACTGATACTGCTTTAACATTGGGGAACTTATTGCATACACCCGTAATTAATAGACATGTGCACAATTGAAAAATTTGTTTAGATTCGTTATGTTTCTGTTCGTTTCCGTTGATTTGTAACGATTCGTAAATTCGTAAGTCGTCTGTATTCGTATTCGGACTCGTTCGTATTTTCGTAAGTCGTCGGTGTTCGTATTCGGACTCGTTCGTATTTTCGTAGAGTTATTTTTTCGTTGATTCGTTTTTCCGTTAGTCTAATTTTCGTTTATTCGAAATTCGTATTTTCGTATTTTCGTTATATTTTGTATTCGGACGCATTCGTATTTTCGTAGATTTAGTTACATTCGTACTTTCGTAAGATTGATTTATTCGTACTTTCGTAACATTGTTTTCGTAGATTCGTAATCGGAGCATAATTCATCATTTTATGTAATGTGTATGCTATTATTACATTGCAAGAGACACAAAAAATTACGAATCAACAAAAAAAAAAAAAAAGTTACGAATGTACGAATTTTTTCGCTCAATCCATTCGAAGCACGTTAAGCAGCGCCATTGTAAGAGACACGGAAAATTACGAATCGACATAAAAAAGTTACAAATGTACAAATTTTTTCGTTCAATCCATTCGAAGCACGTTAAGCAGCGCCATTGTAAGAGACATGGAAAATTACGAATCAACAAAAAAAAGTTACGAATGTACGAATTTTTTCGTTCATTTTGATTTTCGTTGTTCCTGTTTTAGTTTTTCGGATTTTCATTCTTTCGTAGTTTTGTTGTTTCTAATTTAATTATTTCGTATTTTCGTTGTTTTTTCATATTCGTTCGATTCGATCATTCGTTATTCGTTAAAATTTTTACTAAATCATTCGTTCATTCGTACGATAACGAATGAACGAATATAACGAATTTGAACGGAAAACGAATTGTAACTAAATGAATTGCACATGTCTAGTAATTAATTTATATTGTATGGATGTGCTATGTGCTCTTTGAGCTTTTCTTAGCTACAGCATCTATTCAACAGTCTGACCCTCTGGCTGTTGTTTCTGAAGGGCCCCCTAGGGGGATAATTAACCACTTCAATACCCGCCCATAGTCATATGACGCCCACAAGGTGGATCTACCATCCTGGGTGGGCGTCATATGACGTCCTCGGGTTCCCGGCCGCCTGGGGGGCGCGCGCCCGCGGCATCGCTCGGGACCCGGTGCGAGTGCCCGGCGGCCGCGATGTCCGCCGGGCACCCGCGATTGCCCGTTAAAACAACGGGACCGGGCGGGACCGTGGAGCTGTGTGTTTAAACACACAGCTCCACGTCCTGTCAGCGGGGAGGAGACCGATCATGTGATCCCAGTACAGAGGATCACATGATCGGTCTCCTCCCCTTAAGTCCCCTCCCCCTACAGTTAGAATCACTCCTATTGGGACACACATTAACCCCTCCAGCGCCCTCTAGTGTTAACCCCTTCCCTGACAGTCACATTTACACAGTAATCATTGCAATTTTTATAGCAACGATCGCTGTGTAAATGTGAATGGTTCCAAAAATGTGTCAAAAGTGTCCGAAGTGTCCGCCGCAATGTCGCAGTCACGAAAAAAAAAATCGCAAATCGCCGCCATTACTAGTAAAAAAAATAAATAAATAAATTCAATAAATCTATCCCCTATTTTGTAGACGCTATAACTTTTGCGCAAACCGATCAATATACGCTTATTGCGATTTTTTTTACCAAAAATATGTAGAAGAATACGTATCGGCCTAAACTGAGGAAAAAAAATTGTTTTTTTTTTAAAAAATGGGATATTTATTATAGCAAAAAGTAAAAAATATTGTGTTTTTTTTTTCAAAATTGTCGCTCTTCTTTTGTTTATAGCGCAAAAAATAAAAACCGCAGGGGCGATCAAATACCACCAAAAGAAAGCTCTATTTGTGGGAAAAAAAGGACGTCAATTTTGTTTGGGTGTAACGTCGCACGACCGCGCAATTGTTAGTTAAAGCGACGCAGTGCCGAATCGCAAAAAGTGCTCTGGTAAGGAAGGGTGTTTAAAAGCCCTGTATTGAAGCGGTTAACACTATCAACCTATCTCTTGGTGAATTGAACACATTATCATTCAAGCCTTAAACTTCAAGGGCAAGGTTTCCTCTTGTGTCACGCCACACTCTATCAAATGTTTCTTGGTCTTTTCATCACCAGGAATCTGTTTCTCTGATGCCGCGTACACACGATCGGAATTTCGGCCAGCAAAAGACCAATGAGAGCTTTTCATCGGAAAATGCGACCGTGTGTAGGCTCCATCGGAATTTTGCTGACCGAATTCCCGCCAGCAAAAATTTGAGAGCACGTTCTCAATTTTTCCAACGGAAAAGGTTTCTATCGGAAATTCCGATCGTCTGTAGCAATTCCGACACGCAAAATTCCTACGCATGCTCAGAAACTATTCAATAGACATGTGCAATTCGTTTCGTTTTTTTTTTTTTCGTTTTTCGTTTTTTTTTTTTCCGTTATTTTCGTTCGTTCGTTTTCGTACGAATGAACGAATCGTTCGAATCGAACGAATCCGAATAACAAATCGTTCGAATCGTACGAATCCGATTAACGAATCATTCGAATCGAACGAATCCGAAAAACAACGAAAATCCGAAAAAAACAAATTGGAAACAACGAATGTACGAATGAAGAAAATCCGAAAAACGAAAACAGGAACAACGAAAATGAACGAAAAAATTTGTACATTGGTAACTTTTTTTTTTTTTGTTGAATTGGTAATTTTCCGTGTCCCTTACAATGGTGCTGCTTAACGTGCTTCGAATAGATTGAACGAAAAAAATGTGTACATTCGTAACTTTTTTTTTCGATTCGTAACTTTTTTTTTTCGATTCGTAACTTTTTTTTTCAATTCGTAAATTATTAAAATTTAATAATACCGTGTTTCCCCGATAGTAAGACACCCCCGATTGTAAGACGTATCGGGAGTTTCAGAGGGGTCAGCTAATATAAGCCGTACCCCGAAAGTAAGACATATGTCTTACTTTCGGGGAAACACGGGGGATTTGCCTCCAGTGACGTACGGTACAAAGAGTGGGGCTGGGGGTGCGGGCCGCACCCTGGGGGGGGGGGGGTGCCAGGCCAGTGCCCTCCCCTCCGACTGAAGAGACAGCGCCGTTTTGATCAGTCTCGGCCGAGCAGAGTGACAGCTGCTGCCCGAGACTGATCAGAACGCGCGACGCAATCACAGAGAAGGGGATTATTGTGCCAGGTCCCGGATCACTGCCGACAGGTGTCACTGGCTCTGTGTCCTCCCGGAAAAAGGTCAGTGCTGGTCATACAGATATAAGTACAATATAAGATATAAGATATAAGATATAAGATATAAGTACAGATATAAGATACAATATAAGACATACCCCGAAAGTAAGACATAGTGGGGCTTTTAGGGATAAAAAGAAAGTAAGACACTGTCTTACTTTCGGGGAAACACGGTAGCATACACATTACATAAAATTATGAATTATGCTCCGATTACGAATCTACGAATGTTACGAATGTTACGAATGAACGAATAAATACAAATGCGTCCGAATTTCGAATAAACGAATAAACGAAAATTAAACTAACGAAAAAACGAATCAACGAAAAAATAACTCTTACGAATGTACGAATCATTACGAATAGGAACACCGACGACTTACGAATGTACGAATCGTTACGAATCAACGGAAACGAAAAAAACGAAACGAAAATAAACAAATTTTTTTCGGAAACGAAAAAACAAAACGAAAATAAACTATTTTTTTTGTTGTGCACATGTCTACTATTCAACGCATGCTCGGAAGCATTGAACTTAATTTTTATTTTTTTTAAATATTTTATTTATTCAAGGAACACGGTCAAAGACAGACATCTGGGCAATCACATTGTGTTATCTTACGTCACATTACACGTACATGTTGTATACGAGAGCCTTTTATTACATGCAAAGGACAATATGACATTTTCCTGTCTGGGACACCTGAACTTAATTTTTTCTCGGCTCGTCGTAGTGTTGTACGTCACCGTGTTCTTGACGGTCGGAATTTGGTGTGACCGTGTGTAGGCAAGACCGTTTGAGCGGAATTCCGTTGGGAAAACCATCAGAGCTTTTTCCTACGAGAATTCCGATCGTGTGCACGCGGCATTACAGTGCATTCAAAACGTATTTACAGCGCTTCACTTTTTCCACATTTTGTTATGTTACAGCTTTTTTCCAAAATGAATTAAATTCATTATTTTCCTCAAAAATTCTACAAACAATACCCCATAATGACAACGTGAAAGAAGTTTGATACCTTTGCAAATTTATTAAAAATAAAAAAAACAGAGGCTGTACAATGTACATAAGTATTCACAGCCTTTCCTCAATACTTTGTTGAAGCACCTTTGGCACAGCCTCAAGTATGATGCTACAAGCTTGGCAGACCTATTTTTGGGCAGTTTCTCCTATTCTTCTTCGCAGAACCTCTCAAGCTCCATTAGGTTGGATGGGGAGAGAGAGATATCACCGCTTCAGGTAGGTCAAGCGACAGTGTAAAACCTTCTCATCCAGCTTGGAAGCTCAGGTGCCGGTGTTCTGCCGAGATGGTTCCCCTCGGCGGATTAGTGTAGATCCGTACTGCGCATGCGCGGGGAAATTTCCGAAAATTGCCGAAGCTAAACAGATGCGAGGGAAGTGTACACCGCGCACGCGCAGTCGGTGTACGAGACGATGCCGGGGAAGTCTAACTAAGGGGCGTATCTATTATAACTGTAAGCAAGGGGCAAAGGAAAAAGAAAAATAAATCGTTCAGCTGTGGATATAGAGGAGAGAATATAAAAGCTGTGTTTTTAGAGCGCTATCTGGGGTTTTTCTTTTGAATTAGGAGTGTATTTTTTTAAACTTTTTTTTTTAAAACACACAAAATCAGCTGTGCGGTGTACACTTCACTCGCATCTGTTTAGGTTCGGCAATTTCCGGAAGATGGCCAGTCGTTCGTACTGCGCCTGCGCAGTACAGAGTGGAACCAATCCGCCAGGGGAACCAACTCGGCAAGACACCGGCAATGCATATAGCAATCAAAAACAGGAAGAAGATCTGGACAGCCGCACTCAACTGCCAACTGGACTGCCTTTTATTCAAATATGCCGAACGAACTGCATTCCTGTGATCCTCAGGAGAAGTACAGCCAAAGCTTTTACTACTTCTCCTTTAACCGCTTGCTGACCGCCTCACGCCGATATACGTCAGTAGAAGGGCTCGTATAGGCAAACTAACGTACCTGTACGTTGCCCTTTAAGAGGCAGCCTGCGGGCACGCCGCCGGTGGTGCGCACATGCCCGCGGCAAGCTCTGTGAGGCGGGTCCCATGGCCGCGATCGTCTCACGGGGAGGAAGAACGGGGAGATGCTAATGTAAACAAGCATCTCCCTGTTCTGCCTAGTGAGAGTGTCACTGATTTCTGCGCCCTGTGATCAGGAGACGTGTCACACGTAGCCACAGTTAGAAACTCTTCCCAGGACACACTTAACCCCTACACTGCCCCCTAGTGGTTAACCCCTTCACTACCAGTGTCATTTACACAGGAATCAGTGCATTTGTATAGCACTGATTGCGGTATAGATGACAGTGGTCCCAAAAATGTGTTAAAAATGTCCGACGTGTCCGCCATAATGTCGCAGTCACAATATTGCCGCCATTACTAGTAAAACAAAATTATTAATAAAAATGCCATAAAACTATCCCCTATTTTGTAAACGCTATAACTTTTGCGCAAACCAATCAATAAACGCTTATTGCGATTTTTTTTTACGAAAAATATGTAGAAGAATATGTATCAGCCTAAACTGAGGGAAAAAATTTTTTTTATATATCTTTGGGGGATATTTATTATAGCAAAATGTAAAAAATAATGTGTTTTTTTCAAAATTGTCCCTATTTTTTGGTTTATAGCGCAGAAAATAAAAACCACAGGGGTGATCAAATACCACCAAAAGAAAGCTCTATCTGTGGGAAAAAAAGGACGTCAATTTTGTTTGGGAGCAACGTTGCATAACCGCGCAATTGTCAGTTAAAGCGATGCAGTGCCAAATCGCAAAAAGTGCTCTGGTCAGGAAAGGGGGTCAATTCTTCTGGGGCTGAAGTGGTTAACAAAATACATTTTTTAAAGGGGCTAAGTGGGGACCGCAGTGAGAAATACCCCTATCCAGACCGTGCTGATCCTCCGGATGTTCCCCTGTTGTGGCTTTTGTTTGTTCCGCCTCCTCAGCTCCCGAGCTGGATGCACTACACGGCCGCCATCTTGATATCCAGCGTTTGGCGACTTCTCAGCCATTCGGTAAGTATGAGGTTTCTGTTTCAGACATCTCTTGCCAATCATTCCGCCTGCCCCCATTTATCAACAACATACATCTATTGATTTTATCACGTACATTGCCTATACAATATTCATGCATCCACCCCTGAAGAAGCGAGCAGGGTCTTGCGAAACGCATAGGGCTTTATTGATGCTTGTTTTATGCAGGTACATGCTGGGTATTATTGATGTCTGCATTATGTTTACTTCCCTGTCCATATGTATGTACATGTAATTTTCTTATTGTGTATGTGTATTTACTGACCTAGCAATTTTGAAGTTTTATTGTTGCTCATTGATGTATAACATTTGTAATAAATCTTTGTATATTTACTTACATCTGTGTTGTGTGCATTGGCTATTATGCCGGGTAACTCACAATCATTGTTGTAGCCGCTCCGTTACATAACATAACATTTTGAAACAAATAAATTGATTTTGTCTCAGTGTTTGCTGTGAATATTGGCTAAAACTCTGTCACCTCATCTAAAGTCCCAGGACTATTTCTCTTGTTTTTTTGTGCACTATTAGGGATGGAGGGGTCAGAGGGGTCACACCAGACCTTAATCTGGGTAGGGTTCCCCGCATGAAGCCGGGTTCCCTTACTTGCAATGGAGGCGGCATGCACCCGACAGCTGATGGAAGCATCAGCTGCGGTGCCGACATCGCTGGACTCCAAAATAAAAAGTCATCAGCTACAAATTGTCTTCTGATTTTAACAAAAGGGACACTTACCTGTCCAGGGATCCTGTGGCGTACACACCCGGGCTGGTTCTCTGCCGGTCTTCAGGTCCCCAGCGCTGGCATGTTTAGTAAGGGAAGCGGGTAGTGACTCCTTGTGGCTTCCCACTGCCCGGGTGGCGAGTCACGCTGTGCTTTGTTAATGTACCTGCAGCTTTCTGGGACCCGTGACAGGCCCCAAGAGGCTGCTGGCTGAGGGGCTGGGGACTTCCACTCTAATTGCCTAGGCGGTTAGGGCAAAAATGGGAGCGGGTACCTGCTAAAAGTATCTACTCCCTAAAAATATAAAAAAAATAAAAAAAAGTGGGAGAGGAGGGGGGGGAGGTAGAAGGTGTTAAAGCAGAAGTTCCCTTTTAGAGTAAAGTTCCACTTTAAAGCAGAGTTCCACCGAAAAGTGGAACTTCCGCTCATTGTACTCCTCCGCCCCCTCCGGTGCCACATTTGGCACCTTTCGGGGGGAGGAGGGACAGCATACCCGTCTTTCACAGGTATGCTTTCCCCATTTCCGGGAGCCTCAGGCGTTGGTATTGACGTCACGGCTGGGGCTCCCTCCTCCTCCCCCTGTCGCTTGGCCAGTAGGAATGAGGAGCGGAGCCTCGCGCATGTGCAGTAGGGTTCCCGGCATGAAGCCGGGTCCCCTTACTTGCAATGGAGACGGCATGCACCCGACAGCTGATGGAAACATCAGCTGCGGTGCCGACATCGCTGTACTCCAGGACAGGTAAGTGTCCGAAATATTAAAAGTCAGCAGCTGCAGAATTTGCAGCTGCTGGCTTTTTATTTCTGCAGCGGTGGGCGGACCTCCGCTTTAAGTTTAAATTTCATAGAATTTGAGTATTATTTACCATCCAATCCTGTGGAGCAATGGGCAGGATGTCGAGTGATGGCATAATGACCCCCAGTCTATTCTATACCCTTCGAGGACCGGAGCGACGCCTTATGTCACTTACGCCAAACAGCACAAAAAAATTGGGCTAGCTTTACAGATTTTTTTTTAATTATAAAAATAATAAATATTTTGTATTTGTTTCGGGGTTCTAAGTAATTTTCTAGCAAAAAATACAGATTTAAACTTGTAAACAACAAAATGTCAGAAAAAGTCCTGGTCCCTAACTGCTTAAAAGATACACAAGATGAGGAAATAGGGGAAAAAATTAAGATATAAAACGTTCAAAATGTGAAAAAGAGCAAAAAAAAATTTGAAAAAGCAAAGGTTAGCAAGCATGAGAAAAAAATAAAAAGATGAGCAAGATTAAAAATATAGAAGAAAGAAGAGGGACTGGAAGGAGAGGGATACAGGTTTATTCACACCTGTGAATGCGCTCGCAGATCGATTAGATGTGAGAACCCCAGCGAGCAGTAGGCAGTCTCTGTCCATTTATTTGCATGTGATCGCTGCGTGAGCGACTACTAGACATGTGCACAACAAAAAAAATCATTTATTTTCGTTTCGTTTTTTCGTTTCCATTGATTCGTAACGATTCGTAAATTCGTAAGTCGTCGGTGTTCGTATTCGTAACGATTCGTACATTCGTAAGAGTTATTTTTTCGTTGATTCGTTTTTCAGTTTAATTTTCGTTTATTCGTTTATTCGAAATTCGGACGCATTCGTATTTATTCGTACATTCGTAACATTCGTAATATTCGTAGATTCGTAATCGGAGCATAATTCATAATTTTATGTAATGTGTATGCTATTATTACATTTTAAGAGACACGGAAAATTACGAATCGAAATTTTTTTTTTTACGAATGTACGAATTTTTTCGTTCAATCCATTCGAACCATGTTAAGCAGCGCCATTGTAAGAGACACGGAAAATTACGAATTCAACAAAAAAAAAAAAAGTTACGAATGTACGAATTTTTTCGTTCATTTTCATTTTCGTTGTTCCTGTTTTCGTTTTTCGGATTTTCTTCGTTTTCATATGTTGTTTCTAATTCGTTTTTTTCGGATTTTCGTTATTTTCGGATTCGTTCAATTCGAACGATTGGTTATTCATTAAAATTTTTAGCGAATCTTTCGTTCATTCGTACGAAAACTAACGAACGAAAATAACGAAACAAAAAGAAAAACAAAAAAAAAACTAAACGAATTGCACATGTCTAGCGACTACAAATGAGTGGCTATAATTGCAGTAGCTGGCTGTCTCCTATTACATTCAATGGAGATGCCACTCACAGCTGGTCACAGGAACCCCCGCTGGGGTTCTCACATCTATTCGCTGTGCAGGTGTGAATGCCCCCGAGACCTAATTTTGAGTGGAATCATGTATACTTCCAGATGCTAAAGTAGGTGGTTGGTTGGACCTCTGAACTGCACTGGACTAATTGGATTAATTATAGTCTGTATTTTGGGGTTGCGTAGATAAATGGTATACGATATGTCACTCTCTTTGGGCTGCTACCTTACTGGTACAACTATGATGTTGCTTCAGCAAAGGCGATATTTTTGATGTGCTCGGTGTACAGAGTGATGCCACACTTGATGAAAGGGTAACAATTGTTTACTGAGAATATGGAATGAACAACTTGAGACAACTCGTTTTGTGGGGAAAATGCCTCCTCCCTTCTTCAAGGCTAACAATACATACAAGCATAAAAAAAAAACAACAATAAAAAGTATACAATAAGTTTTTGTAATATAAATATCTCACTGGAATAAAAAAGGTAAATATGTGCAGAAGAGCAAGATCAAAGTGGATAGTTTATATATCAAATGCACAAACAGATTCATGCAATTACAACCTTTTTCTCTGGTTCAATAAATGTTTATTGAAGTGTTATAAAAGTACAACAGCATGTAAAAAAAAATGCAGCTAGTAAGCACATTGTACAACAAGGGCTAGATGGCAAAACTATTTTTTCAATAAAAAAAGTTAAGAACAAAAATAGAGCTATGATGATAACAAATTAATACTGAATCAATGCATAACTTAATAATACTAATACTTAGATGTAGAGAATGTATAGAGGTATAAGTATAGATATGGACGTGTGAAATATTAAAAATATCAGTAAAAAAAAATATATAAAGATAATAATCATAATGTATCTAAACAGTTCCTTAAAAATATACAAACTGTGTAATTGTTAAAAAGGTTAAGAACAAACAGAGGTCCGATGATAATAAATGAATACTGAATCATTCATAAAGGAATAATATATTGTAATATATAATTAAGCTCGGGGTTGTTACAGCCAGTCCTTCGGAAAAGATGCCCGGACAGATCAGTGGAGATACAGGAGGGCATACGCTTTTCCCCGTTCCCATCTATATATATATATATATATATATCACCCTTTTAATATATATATATATATATATATAACACAGAATATATATATATATATATATATATATATATTAATATATATATATATATATAGCACTAAACCCTGAAGGAGCTGCTGGTTTTATTGGGCTTACCGTTACCTTGTTCACCACGTCTCCGTCTAGGGGTTCCCGTGGTAGATGGCCCAAAGAAATGTGGAAACTGACACTTTATCTTCCTTTTTTGGGTTATTTATTCAAAAAGATAAAACAGTCTCTTAAATGTAGGGTAGAGGGTTAGGGTGAAAGTCCAGGTACTTTTGGATACTGCAAAGATAAGAAGTCTCTCACTATAGAAATCCAGAGAATTATCGTTTCACAGCTGGATTTACACAACCACCGGATAGACCTCCTCTCACTAGGCCCAGCAGCCGGTAGCGTGTTAGGTAAAGCAAAGTTTCTGCCACAGACTTGGTTGTAGAACACTTGAACAAAAGTCTCTGCCACAGACTTGGTTGTAGAACTGAGGGACTTAGACAAATTTAGAGAGCTATTATATGGTACCAGTATCTTGCAGCCGGTCCGGCGATACCATATGAGTGTAGAGCAACCAGCCTTGTGCATGGCCCTCTCCCGAGGAGTCCTCCCCTGGATGCTTCTCCAGTTGCTGGGTCCTTAGACGAGACGGCACCGGACCACTTTTGGATGATTAGGCCCTGATATCCATTCAGGCCTGTCCCTGCAGTTGCTTCGCCTCGGGCTATCCAGCCCCGAGACTCGGAATTGCATGGATCCGCACCCCAGGCCAGAAGGGCCATGGGGGCTGGTCAGGAGGACCAGAACCAAACAGACAGACGATATCTTCTGGACTGGACCGGACCCCCCAAAACACATGATCTCAGTACCTTAAATACCTTCTCCCAGAAAGCACAGCAGGACAACACTCCCATTGGGCTGGTTCCGAGAGAAAGAAGAGTATCCAATACACCTGACCAAACTGCGTTCCCATACTTGCCGGCGGTGACAGCGACACCTGTGGCCAAGTAGGACTCAGTGCAGTCCAGCCAGGCTGGTACTGAAACCATAATTTGCCGTAATTAGCTCCAAAACCCAACTGTGGTTTCAGGAATATTTTACTTTGAAAACACATAGCATATGCTCATCAGGAGCCAGCGCTACATACATATATATATATATATATATATATATATATATATATATATATATATATATATATATATATATATATATATATATATATATAGGTACAAGTATGGATGTGGACCTGTGAAATCTTAAAAATAAAAATATAAATAAAGATCATAGTAATGCACCTGATCAGTTCCTTAAAAATATAAAAACTATGTGTAATTGTTAAAAAACAAAGTTAAGAACCTAGCTACGATGATAATAAATGAATATTGAATCAATGTATAACTGAATAATTATACATAGATGTACAGTGGGAAAAATGTTTTGATACCCTTCAGATTTTTTAAGTTTGCCTACATACAAAGAAATGAAGGGTCTATATATTTTTTTTTTTATCATAGGTGCATTTTAAATGATAGAGACAGAATATCAACCAAAATCCAGAAAAAACGCATGATACAAATGTATCATGGGTCGTAGATGGGTCTTTCAGCATGACAATGACCAAAGGCAACAAAGGAGTGGCTCAAGCAGAAGCACTTTAAGGTCATGGAGTGGCCTAACCAGTTTGCAGACTTTAATCCTATAGAAAATGTATGGAGGGAGCTGAAACTTTGAGTTGCCAAGCGACAGCCAAGAAACCTTAAGGATTTAAAGAAGATCTGTAAAGAAGAGTGGACCAAAATCCCTCCTGAGATGTGTGCAAACCAGGTCACCAACTACAAGAAAATGTCTGACCTCTGTGCTTGCCAACAAGAGTTTTTCCACCAAGTACAAAGTCAGGTTTCGCTTGGGGATAAAATACTTATTTTACTCACTGAACTGCAACTCAATTTAGAACATTTGTATCGTGTTTTTCTGGATTTTTGGTTGATATTCTTACTCTATCATTTAAAATACACCTATTATAAAAATGATAGACCCTTCATTTCTTTGTAAATGGGCAAACTTAGAAAATCTGCAGGGGATTATTTTCCCCACTGTATGTAGAGCTATAAGTAAAGATATAGACCTGTGAAATCTTAACCACTTCCCGACCGTCGGCCGTCATATGACGGCCTCCGGTTTGCGGGGGTATATCTGAATGATGCCTGTAGCTACAGACATCATTCAGATATTGCCGGTTTCAGCCGGCGATTCCCTGCACCATAGGAACGATCATAGCGGCTGATCCGCCGCTTGATCGTTCTTATGGGCGGCGGGAGGGGACGCCCCCCCCTCCCGCCGCCCTCCGGTGCTTCTACCGAATCACCGCTTCCATCGGTGAGTCGGTCACAGGAACCGCCGGCACCGGATGATCACTATAGAGATTTCCGGCGGACCAGATGGTCGCCGGAGTCTCTATGATCGTTCGGAGGCCGGGCGCGATGTGATGACGTCACGCCCGGCCTCTGCATTCGAATAACGGCGCCGCCTCCGCGGGGAAGCGGTGATCGTTTTTTTTTTTTTTTTTAATTTTAGGCTTTCCAGCCTAGAGGTGAGATGTGGGGTCTTATTGACCCCATATCTCACTGTTAATAGGTCCGATCAGGTAATATTCCTATTACAACGGATGTTTACATTCCTTGTAATAGGAATAAAAGTAATCAATTTTTTTTTTTTTTTTTTTAAACTGTCAAATTTAAAAAATAAAAGTCAAATTAACAATAATAACAAAAAAAATTTTTTTAAAGCGCCCCTGTCCCCGTGAGCTCGTACGCAGAAGTGAACGCATACGTAAGCCCCGCCCACATATGAAAACGGTGTTCAAACCACACATGTGAGGTATCGCCGCGAACGTTAGAGCGAGAGCAATAATTCTAGCCCTAGACCTCCTCTGTAACTCAAAACATGTAACCAGTAAAAAATGTTAAAGCGTCGCCTATGGGGATTTTTAAATACCAAAGTTTGGCGCCATTCCACGAGCGCGTGCAATTTTGAAGCATGACATGTTGGGTATCTATTTACTCGGCGTATCTTCATCTTTCACATTATGCAAAAAAAAATTGGGCTAACTTTATTGTTTGTTTTTTTTTTTAAGCATGAAATTGTTTTTTTTTCTGAAAAAAACGTGTTCGAAAAATTGCTGCGCAAATACCGTGCGAGATAAAAAGTTGCAACGAGCGTCATTGTATTCTCTAGGGTCTTTGCAAAAAAAACATATATAATGTTTGGGGGTTCTATGTAATTTTCGAGCAAAAAAATTATGAATTTTACATGTAGGAGAGAAATGTCAGAATTGGCCTGGTTGCGAAGTGGTTAAAATCAGCAATATAAATACAGTAAAACCTTGGATTGCGAGCATAATTAGTTCCAGAAGTATGCTTGCATCTAAAGCACTTGTATATCAAAGCAAATATCCCCATAAGAAACAATGGAACAATGGAAACTCAAATGATTCGTTCCACAACCATTTATTCATAAATCCGTCAGTTTATAATCCATATAAAAAGATTATAGCAATGTGATTTGGTTGTGTCCATAAAATGTCCA
Source organism: Lithobates sylvaticus (assembly GCA_028564925.1). Classification (NCBI taxonomy): domain Eukaryota; kingdom Metazoa; phylum Chordata; class Amphibia; order Anura; family Ranidae; genus Lithobates; species Lithobates sylvaticus. The sequence continues at coordinate 38,245,088 of CM053035.1, read as the reverse complement.
TCCACAAATGGAAGCCTCCACAAGACGATTAGAAGCCAAATCCAGCAGGAGCTCCAGAGTATAAAAGAGAAGAGAGGAGCCTCTAAGTGTAGCAATATGGTTACATTTAATGAAGGTACAACATTTAGCAACTCACATGGTAGATGATTAAAAGTGGCACATCTAAGTATGCAGGCATCCAGGGTAAAGCTTTCTGCAATTGTGACCGGGAAGACTAGCCTGCAGTAGAGCGATGTGAAAGCAAGACTTGAACCGCTCGTGGAGCACAGCGTGGAAGGGACGGCATCAATGGCGGTGATGAGGATTGGCTATATGGACATCTCCCCCCACCCCCTCCCCGGATGCCTGCATACAGGGGGTCCCCGGGTTACAAACAAGATAGGGACTGTATGTTTGTTCTTAAATTGAATCTGTTTGTAAGTCGGTACAGGTACATTTTTTAAGTGTAGCTCCAGACAAAAAATCTATTTTTAAGTTTTTTTAGATAACATAGAGAAGGGTTATCACCCCAGTAACCTTTTGTTTTGCTGTCTGTGCCCCTGTTTAGAAGATTTCACCTCACCTTCTGTCCCAATGACAATTGGATTTTGAAAATTTTAGACTGGTGATAAAGCATCAGTGGAGACACTTTTTTCCCATATTAACTCTTACAGGAGTGAATTTCCCTTCCTAGGGGTGGATTTCCTCTCACTTCCTGTTGTCTTCCTCCGTTTGTAAGTAGGAGTCGTTTGTAAGTCGGATGTTTGTAAGTCGGGGACCCCCTGTACTTAGATGTTTTAATCATCAACCATGTGAGTTTATAAATGTTGTACCTTTATTAAATGTAACTGTTTTTCTACACTTATGCCCCGTACACATGGTCGGATATTCCGATGGAAAAAGTCAGATCGGATTATGTTGTCGGAAAATCCGATCGTGTGTGGGCTCTAGCGGGCTTTTTCCATCGGAATTTCCGTCTGAAAAAATTTGAGAGCAGATCTAAAATTTCCCGACAACAAAATCTGATCAGACTTTTTCCGATCGTGTGTAGAGAATTCCGACGCACAAAGTGCCATGCATGCTCAGAAGAAATTTGGAGACGAAAGCTATTGGCTACTGGCCTCTACGTAGTCCCGTCGTACGTTTTATACGCCACCTCGTTCGGAACGATCGGATTTTCCGACAACTTTGTCCGACCGTGTGTGTGCAACACAAGTTTCGGACAAAATCCGTCGGAAAAAATCAGACGGATTTTGTGGTCGGAATGTTCAACCGTGTGTACGGGGTATTAGAGGTGCCTCTTTTCTTTTTTATACTCAGTTGTGACTTGACGCTACTTGTATATCAAAACAAAAATTTTTAAATTTAGCTCGTCTTGCAAAACACTCTCAAACCAAGGTTTTACTGTATAAATAAATATCATAATCATAATGCACCTGATCAGTTCCTTAAAAATATAGAAACTATGGGGGAGATTCACTAAAACAGGTGCACACAGAATCTGGTGCGGCTCTGCAAAGTAACCAATCAGCATCTAGGTTTTATTGTCAAAGCTTAATTGAACAAGCTGAAGGTAGAAGCTGATTGGTTCCAATGCACAGTGGCATCAAATTTTGGGCACTCCCGTTTTAGTAAATCCCACCATATGTGTAACTGTTAAAAAGTTAACAAACAAAGCTATGATGATAATAAATGAACACTGAATCAATGCATAACCGAATAATAATAATAATAATAATTAGATGTATGTAAAGGTATAAGTATAGATATGGACCTGTAAATTCTTAAAAATATCAATGAAAATAAAAATATAAATAAAAGATCATAATGCACCTGATCGGTTTCTTAAAAATATAAAAACTATGTGTAATTGTGAAAGTTAAGAGCAAACAGAGCTATGATGAAAATATTTGAATACTGAATCAATGCATAACTGAATAATAATTAAAACCAGATGTATCTAAAGGTATAAGTATAGATATGGACCTGTGAACTCTTAAAAATATCAATGAAATTAAAAATAAAGACCATGATCATAATGCACCTGATCAGTTCCTTAAAAATATAAAAAACTGTGTAATTGTTAAAAAAAAAAAAAATGGGATCAATTATACTGATATAAATGATAAATTATGATAGAAAACATAAAAGATACGCATATGGAAGAGAGAGAAATCCGATGTCAATTACACATTTCAGAACTCGTATATGGCACCTTTGTATACTCAATGCACCAGTGCAGTTATTGGAAGAGAACTGTTAACCTGGACTGACTTACCTATCAGTATGTGTAAACGGAGGTAGGTGGACTCCCCACAGGTACCTAAGTATCTGTAGAAAGCATAAATAGATATAATGTATTGTTTAGATGTAGTATTACAACCTATATCCTAGAATATAGTAAAACCTTGGTTTGAGAGTAACTTGGTTTGAGAGTGTTTTGCAAGACAAGCAAAATTTTTTCATGATTTTTTACTTGATATACAAGCGATGTGTTGATCTACAAGTAGTGTCATGTCATAACTGAGTATAAAAAAGAAGAGAGGCGCCTCCAAGTGTAGCAATATGGTTACATTTAATGAAGGTACAACATTTAGCAACTCACATGGTTGATGATTAAAACTGGCACATCTAAGTATGCAGGCATCCGGGGTAAAGCTGTCCACATAGACCGCTCTACTCACCACCATCAACGTCATCCCTTCCATGCTGTGCTCCACGAGCGATTCAATCGCTCTACTGCAGGGTAGTCTTCCCGGTCACGATTGCAGACTGACAGCAGTGAGAACCGGCGGTGTGGAGGACGGTCTATGTGGACAGCTTTACCCCGGATCCCCGCATACATAAATGTGCCTCTTTTAATCAACAACCATGTAAGTTGCTAAATGTTGTACCTTCATTAAAGCGGAGTTCCACATGTTTTTTAGTTTATTAAAAGTCAGCAGCTTCAAAAAGCATAGCTGCTGACTTTTACTAAACAGACACTTACCTGCCCCCCAGTCCAGCGATGTGGCCGCCCGGAGGCTTGCTCCTCTCCCCCTCCTCTCCTCGGCACCGTCATAGTAACTGTGGGCACTCGGCCGTGACAGCTTACGGCTTCACGGCCGCGCGCGCACTGCGAATGCGCGAGTGGCGCTGCGCTCTCCTATTGGCCATCCGATCTTCTGGGACCTGAGATTGCTAGCAGGGAGAGGCCACCTAGGACGAGAGGAGGAGTTGACTAGGCGGCCGAAGATAGGAAGCAGGAAGTGGGACAGGAAGTCCCATGAAAAAAAAGGGTACCCCCCCCCCCAAAAAAATGACATGGCAAATGTGGCATGTCAGGGGGCGAGGAGTGCTTAAAGCGGAAGTTCCACTTTTTGGGTGGAACTCCGCTTTAAATGTAACCATATGCTACACTTAGAGGCGGCTCGTTCCTCTTTAATACTCTGGAGCTCCTGCTGGATATTGCTTCTAATCCCCTTGTGGAGGCTTCCATTTGTGGATGGACATTTTATGGTTACACAACCCATCAAATTGCTATAATCTTTTTTTATATAGCCTATAAACTGAAGGACTTATGAATAAATGGCTGTGGAACGAATCATCTGAGTTTCCATTATTTCCTATGGTGAAATTTGCTTTGATATACAGGTTACTTTGGATTACAAGCATGTTCCTGGAACAAATTATGCTCGTAATCCAAGGTTTTACTGTATATTATTCTTAAACAGTGTAAATGAGGTGGGAGGTTGGTCCTTATTCAGATGCTAAACTAGGAAATTCCTCATACTCTATTCAACTATTCAATCAGAAAGTCAGCCTTTGTGTTCTCCACTCCATGAATTCCCAACAAACAGCAGGGTCGGGGCAGGCAGACGGGGGGCAGAGACGGTAGCAGCTGAGATGGGAGTAGCACCTTTCAGGTGATGCAGAGATAAGGTGAATAGAAATGGTCACATGGGCGCGGCTGGGACAAAGAAAGGGAGGTGATGGAAACCTCTGGTCACAATATCTGCTGTACCCTCCCAGATTTGGCTCAGTGGTGATGTATAAATACAAATCTCTGGAAAGATTTGTCATTCTGCACTTTTGTTTTAAGACATCGCTACAGCACAGGTAAGTTTCACCTATGGTGACTTTTCTCATCGGTCCTTTTTTGTATGAGGCTGCTTTCTGCAATTTTGCATGGGCAATGAACTATACTGATGGATAAGAGCAGAACACTTATACATTTTAAATATCTGTAAATATATATATATATATATATATATATATATATATATATATTATATATTTTTTTTTTTTTATTATTATTTATTTATTTATTTATTTATCATATATATATATATATATTTTTTTCCAACTTCTCTGGGTTTTAAAAGCCAGCTGTTGTGTGATTATTTTTATACATTCTTTATTTGTAAGATCAGTTTTTACATAATATATGACAGGTGAACGAAATATATAGAGAAAAAAAAATCAGGTTGATTTACTAAAACTGGAGTGCAAAATCTGGTGCAGCTGTGCATGGTAGCCAACCAGCTTCTAGCTTAAGCTTGTTCAGTTAAACATTGACAATAAAATCTGGAAGCTGATTGGCTACCATGCACAGCTGCACCAGATTTTGCACTCTCCAGTTTCAGTAAATTAAACTCAAATGAGTACATCGTAGCCAGGTAAATACACTATGAGGTTGATTTACTAAAGCCAAATATACTGTGCACTTGCTCTACATTGCTTTGAAATGAGGGGATGCTCTACTGATTTCTATTATCTAATCATGTGCAAGGAAAAAATCCAGTTTTGTATTTTCTTTGCTTGCGATTGAGTATTCTTTGCAAAGTTAATATTTACCTCATGTACTAAGCTCTGGAGCAACTGCGCTTGCAGTGCACAGTCTATTTGCCTTTAGTAAAATCAACCCCAATATGTATAAACATGAAATTGTAAAGAATGGGTTTCTATAGGAGGAGTGGTATGAAATTATCACCATACTTTCGTGAAATTTACTATAGAAAAAATCCAATGGGAAATGTTGTTCTATATGTCAAGTCGTAGTGAGAAAAAATAAAATAAATAAGACAAAATGGGTATGTCTTGGTCAGAACAACTAAAGCGGGATATATATTTGGATCAATATCAAGATCAAGGGTGCAAAATTTTAAAATAGAAATCACGTAAAAGTGGTAAAAATAGAAAATATTTGGATCAAGATCAAAGGTGCAAACTTTCTGATCCAGATTCCAGAATCAATGAGAAATCACATAAAAGTGGTAAAAATAGAAAATATTTGGATCAAGATCAAGGGTGCAAACTTTCTGATCCAGAATCAATGAGAAATCACATAAAAGGGGTAAAAATACAAAAAAAAAAAAAAAAATGGATTAATATCAAGATCAAGGGTGCAAGTTTCTGATCCAGAATCAAAATGAAAAAAAAAAAAAAAATCACGTAGAAATGGTAAAAATAGAAAATATCTGGATTAAGATCAAGGGTGCAAGTGTCTGATCCAGAAACAAAATAAAAAAAATAGAAATCACGTAAAAGTGGTAAAAATAGAAAAGAAAACAGCAAAGAAGAAAAAAGGAGGGGCAAGAGGAAGGGAAAGGGCGGGGGAAAGGGAACTGCATCAGATGGGAGAGATTTCTTGATGAAAAGTGGTTTTAAGATCAATAATCTTTCACAAGTCAAGAGGATTTGATGAGATAATAGTTATGTACAGGTTCCCTGGGACCTGTGGTGTATCAACCATTGTTTCTTTGTATTCAGTTGAGTATAGAGTTGCCACCTCATCCCTTTAAACCCGAACACATATTGATTACACAGGTTCTGTGGCTAATTGAATGCAGGTAAGGCACTAAGTGAGTTTAATTACCACCTTAATCAGCCACAGAACCTGTGTAATCAATATGTGTTCAGGTTTAAAGGGATGAGGTGGCAACCCTAGTTGAGAAGGAGAAGTTCATCAATAAGACTGGGTTTTTGTCAATTATTTGTAAGTCCTATTAAGGCCCCTTTCACACTTGTGTGACTTCAAAGTCACGCGATTTTACCACGATTTTGCTGTGGTTCGTGGCCGCAATTTTTGCCGCGATTTCAAGGAATGCCTGTGTAAGTGGCATCAAAATCGGACCAAAGTAGTTCCGACTTTGAAGTCGGAACAAATTGAAGTCGTACTAATATGAATGTCTGTCATTGGAAATCATGGGAAACGACTTGTCATGCTACTTTGCAGTCCCAAATCGTGGACAAGTCGTATAAGTGTAAAAGGGGCCTTAGAGAGCTAGTCAAGTCTTCCATTTGTCTGATGTCCTCAATGTGGCAATGGTTCCACGGCATTGAGGACACCTTTGGTGCAGTTGAATAATTATGGCACAACCATGCAAGCCTACGTTGGCCAAAACCTGCTTATGCACAAGACTGACCTCTGCTATATCACTACTCATCAGCCTTTTTTCAGGTTGAGAAACAATTGGCTTGTTTTACTTAAGTTCTATATTGTTTTTCTGAGACCTGCTGGCTCAGGTGTGTCTGCGATGGTGCATTCCTACCCCTAGGCATCTGATCATTTCATGATATTAATAGCATCAAAACATCAAGCAGCTTTCATCTCGTACCTATACAGTAGCTGCCCTTCTACAAAGATGCAAGCTGGTCGCTCATTAGGACCGAGCTCCAGACTACAATATGCATTAGGTAAAGGGGAAACTTCAAACCCTAGCACATGCGTTGGCTGCATTTGCAGACTATCTTACTGAAAACTTAAGCTGGCCATACACTATACAAAAAATCGGCCGAAAAATCGGTCAAAGAACGTTCTTTCGATTTTTCGGTCAGTTAATGGACACAAAATCGATAATCGTTTGGACGTTTTTGAGCCGAAAAAACGAAGGACAAGTTTGGCATTTTTCTGCCGAACGAACTATAAATTGAAAGGTTAATGTGTTTCCCATCCGACCTGTCTGCACTACCGTAGGTATATGTAAAAAAACGAACATAATTTTTTTTTTTTAATGTTCACTGAACGATTTATCGGCCATTATATGATGGCACCATCGTTTGCGCTTGCGGCCGAACGTTCGTTTTTCGAAAATGGGTTCGGCCGATTTTTTGTATAGTGTATGGCCAGCTTTAGGAGTTTTTCCAAAACTTATTTGAAAACCTTTTAAATTCCATAGGTGTGGCACTCAGTTTAATTTCTCTGTGTTCTAGAAAAGTCTTCAAGCCCTTTCAGCACACATGAGCTGCCATCTCAATGCAAACACAGCAAGACTGATCTATTCCACACTGTGCAACCACACCTGTTTGGAGATCACGCGTCATCCGCCTAACCATTGACGGTCTGGGTTTGATTTACTAAAACTGGAGAGTGCAAAATATGGTGCAGCTCTGCATAGAAACCAATCGGCTTACACTTTTTTTTGTCAAAGCTAAGCTGAAGTTGGAAGCCGATTGGCTACCATGCACAGCTGTACCAGATTTTACACTCTCCAGTTTTAGTAAATCGACCCCTCTATTAATGTATTGTATTAAGGTGTGGATGTGCATAACCCATGGCAATCCATTAGAAATTACCCCAACTCATCCAATTCTATGAAAACGATTCAATTGGCTGCTATGGATTCCCAAATAAAAGTATCATGAATGTAAAATCTATCCAGAAAAGTCATAAGAAGTATCACTCTTGGCTGTTTTTAGACCAGCCTTTCTCAACCAGGGTTCCGTGGAACCCTAGGGTTCCTTCAAGGTTTCTAGGGGTTCCTTAAGCAATGAGCAACTTCTGCCTCTCAGCTGAGTAACCAGTAAGGAGGACAGAGTTCCCAGTGACCACAAATGTAAGACACATTCTTCTATGTGGTTATGAATGAATCAATGAATGATTTGTATAGCACTGCAACTGCGAACTGAATCGCCTTGAGGCGCTTGATCCGACCTGCGTTGATTCCTTCTTAGAAGAGGTGGGTCTTGAGTTTTTTCCTGAAGGCCCGATGGTCTTTTTCCAAGCGGATGTTCATAGGTAGAGCGTTCCATATGTATCACACCAATGTACTGAGAAAATTGATATAGTAATTATCTGTAGGGATTCCCTGAGTCTGGAAAGTTATTTCAAGGGTTCCTCCATGTTAAAAAGGTTGAGAAAGGCTGTTTTAGACCATATCCAAAGCATATGTTTTGCATCTCCTTTTCATGCCTTTATGCTTCCTTTGGTATGTATGTGAGATTTTGTGAGGATATTTTTTTGCATGAAATCTTAAAATTAGCCTCACCCTAATATATTGCAGTGTTACGTGGAACATTCTACTTGCTCTCCTTTTTCCAGAGCTTTAAGTAAACACAAGTGAAATGTATTTGCTCTTTTCATATGTTATGTAGTATTAAACCCAAGAGAAAACATGTATTATATTGCAGCTTACTAATTCTTAGATGTGATGGCTGCATTCGTTTTCTTTTTTTTAAGATTTATTTTATTTTCACCTGGTGATCTGACCAGTAAGGCTCCATTAACACTTGTGCGACTTGGACATCAAAGTTGCATGACAAGTCATTCCCCATGTTTTCCAATGATACACATTCATATATGCGCAACTTAAAGTTGCAGCAACTTCAAAGTAGTTCATGCGCTACTTTAGTCTGACTTTAATGCAACTTGAGGGCCATAGACTTCAATGTTAACCCTCAGAAGTTGCATGAAAGTCATACCTGAATGTTATACAATGCAATTGTTGTGTGCAACAGTTGTCCGTTATCACTGGACAAAGCCAAAGTCATCTCCAAGTTGCACCCACCAAAAAGTTGCACTCCAACGTCGGCAAAACTTTGGAGTACTACAAGTGTGAATGGAGTCCAAGTCTGTTTCTCAACAGAACAAGCTGTCCAGCAGATTTAGGAGTTAGGGGGTTGACACAAACCATTTACCACTGACATGGGTGCTTACAATGGTCTGCTTTTATTTATTTATTAAAAACCTTATTCCAAAAGGTAAACCTTCTGTAGCTGTTTAAAAAGGGTTAGCTTCAGTTCAGCTTCATCTACCAGTATATCTAAAGCTGGCCATACATGGATCGAAATTCAGCCGATTCAGCTAGGGTGGTCCAAATTTTGATCCATACAGGGGGTCCCCGAGTTACGAACTCGTTAGGGACTGCCCGCTTGTACGGAAGTCGGAAATGTTCGTAAGTCGCCCGCGCATGCGCAGACCGACAAATACAGAGATTTCCGGACATTTCCGATGTTCCGTCTATTGCCGTTCTGCGCATGCGCGGCAAATTACGGACATTTCCGGCATTTTCCGAAGCTCCGTATGGCCGCGTATGCGCAGAACGGCCGAAAGACGCCGAAAAAGAGCGAAAAATGGCGGAGGGTCCCCGCAGCGTAAGTAGGGGTTGTTCGTAGGTCGGGTGTTCGTAAGTCGGGGACCCCCTGTATATGGGCACCCTGGTTGTACACAAGTTAATCTAAAAAAAAAATCAACTTGTGTACACCCAGACTGTCAGGTTTTGCCCAAACGATTAGTGCCGCTGTTTATAGCCTGCAACACTAATCATTGTGTTCTGCCGGCAGGGAAGGCTCCACATCGTCAGAATGCAATAGCACTGTGGGAGGGTGTTGATGGGGGAATCAAGACATTTCCTCTTCCCTAAACCCGTGGTGGAGGGAAGGAAAAAATTGCATAATCTATTGCCTGCCTAAAGCCGGCCATAGACAGTTCAAATCTCATCTGATTCAGCAGGGACCGGCTGTGTTTTTAACCATGTATGGGCAAGCTGATTGTACCCAAGTTCAATCGTACAACCAGCCTGTCAGGTTGTTCATGCAATTATTGCCAGCGGTTGCAGGAAAGAAAATCACTCAAAATCTATGGCCAATTTAACACTTACCCCCCCCCCCCCCCCCCAGACTGGCAATGCTGCTGTCCAAAGGTGTCTATGTTCCTCCTTCATCCACTGTGGTGGCGCTCTAATACAGGGGGTGTGTTATTGGTCATATCACCAGATGAAAACAGAGGGGAAAGCCTAAAAAAAGAAAAGTAATGCAGCCGCCACATCTAATGATTGGAATTTTGCAATATATTACATTTTTGGTTTGGGGTTTAATATTGCTTTAAGGGTTTTATTTAGCTGGGTACCCATTTTTCTGCTTGTGTTGGTTTATTATAATACACTCTGGGCTATTCAGTAAAGCAGTATAGAATACAATGTAGGATTCTAAAGTGCCATAACCCATAGCAATCAGTTTGAGGAATTTTTGAAATTTGATTAGCTGCAATAGATAATTTCACAAGTTTCACACATTGAGATTAGCTTTTTTCAAGAAGTTTTTTTTTTTTTACTTAATGCGAATGTTCCTTGAGGGGGGTGTGGGCTTGTAAAATGTACATCTGCTGAGTAGTGATTACTTAGATATACAGTACTGTGAAAAAGTATTTGCCCCCTTTCTGATTTTTTATTTTTTTTTGCATATTTGTCACACTTAAATGACTCAAATCAAAAAAATTTAATATTACACAAAGATAACCAGAGTAAATATAAAATGCAGTTTTTAAAGTGGTTGTAAACCCTTTAAAAAGATTCCACAAAAAATAAAAAAATAAATAAAAAAAAACCTGCAAGACAAAGGCATAATGAGCTAATATGCATAGCATACTATCTCATTATGAATTACTTACCTGAGATCAAAGCCCCCGCAGCAGTCCTCATTCACCTTTCCGGTGGCCGACATCTCTCCGGGGGGTTACTTTCAGGTATCGTGGCTCCGGTGCTGTGATTGGCCCAGAGCCGTAATGACGTCACTCCCACGCATGCGTGCGGGAGCCACCAGTAACGGCACAGTACAGCTGAAGCAATAGCACGTACGTGTCGTTGCTTCAGTTTGCTTAAGTGCTCAAGTGCCAAAGACGTCGGCACATGCAAATACAGGGATATCTCCTAAACCGTGCAGATTTAAGAGATATCCAGTGTAGCTACAGATAAGCCTAATTATAGGCTTCCCTGTAGTGTCGTTTACAACCACTTTAAATGATGTTTTCATTTATTAAGGCAAATAAGCTGTCCAAACCTGCCTGGGTTTATGTTAAAAAGTAATTGCCCCCTAAACCCAATAACTGGTTGTGCCACCCTTGGCGGCAACAACTGCAATCAAGCGTTTGCGATAACTTTCACATTGCTGTGGAGCAATTTTAGCCCACTCATCTTAGCAGAATTGTTTTAATTCAGCCACATTGGAGGGTTTTCCAGCATGATCGGCCTGTGTAAGGTCATAATACAGCATCTCAATTGGATTTAAGTCGGTGCTTTGACTAGGCCACTCCAAAACCTAAATTTTTCTTTGTTTAAACCATTTGGAGGTGGACTTGCTGTTGTGTTTCGGATCATTGTCCTGCTGTATAACCCAAATACACTTGAACTTGAGGTCACAAACTGATGGCCGGACATTCTCCTTCAGGATTTTAGTGGTAGAGCTCAGAATTCATGGTTCCATCAATTATGGTAGGTCGTCCAGGTCCTGAACCTGCAAAGCAGCCCCAGACCATCACACTACCAACACCATGTCTGACTGTTGGTATGATGTTCTTGTTATGAAATTCTGTATTTGTTTTATGCCAGATGTAAAGGGACGCACACCTTCCAAAAAGTAAAATTTTTGTCTCATCAGTCCACAGAATATTTGCTTAAAAGTCTTGGGGATAATGAAGATGTTTTTTGGTAAATATGAGATGAGCCTTTGTGTTTTTTTGGTCAACAGTGGCTTTGGCCTTGAAACTCTCCCATGGATGCCATTTTGGCCCAGTTTTTTTATTGTTGAATCATGAACACTGATCTTACCTGAGGCAAGTGAGGCCTGCAGTTCCTTAGATGTTGTTCTGAGTTCTTTTATGACCTCCTGTATGAGTCGTCGTTGTGCTCTTGGAGTCATTTTGGGTGGCCAGTCACTCCTGGTAAGGTTTACCACTGTTCCAAGTTTTCCCCATTTGTGGATAATGGCTCTCACCATGGTTTATTGGCATCCCAAAGCCTTAGAAATGGCTTTGTAATCCTTTCCAAACTGATACATATTAGTGACTTTGTTTCTTATCTGTTCTTGAATTTCTTTAGATCACGCCATGATGTGTTGCTTTTTGAGATCTTTTAGCGTGCTTCACTTTGTCAGCTTCTATTTAAGTGATTTTTGATTCAACAGGTCTGGCAGTAATCAGGCCTGGGTGTGGCAAGTGACATTTAACTCCGCTTTCCAAAAAAATGTGGTTCATGATTCAGCATGGGAGGGGGCAATTACTTTTTCACATAGGGCCAGGCAGGTTTTTTCCCTTAATAAATTAAATAATAATTTAACCACTTGCCGACCGCCCCATGTAGATATACGTCGGCAGAATGGCACGTACAGGCAGAACCACGTACCTGTACGTGCCATTCTTTAGGCGGTTGGGGGGTCCGATCGGACCCCCCTCCGCCGGCGGGGACGGTCGGCATCGCTTCAGGAGCGATCCGGGACGAGGGGACGGCCAGTGGTTTCTGGCCACCCCCTCGCGATCGCTCCTGGCGAATGAAAAGCTTCCCCCTTCCTGTCTATTGTATAGACAGGAAGGCGGAAGTGATGTCACGCTCGGTGCGCCGGTCTATGTGACCGGAGACGCCGAGCGGCGAACATGTTAAGGTTAGTGCACAACACTACACTGACACCAGTACAGTTAGGCACACAAAACACCCCCCTGTCACCCCCTGATCACCCCCCAGATCACCCCCTCCCCCCCCAGTCACAGTGTCACTAATTGCAGTGATCATTTATTTACTGATCACTGCATTTAGTGTCAGTGTGACTGTAATAACTGTCAGGGCAGTTAGTTTTAGGTCCTAGGTAGCCCCCTACCCCCCCCCCCAAAAAGGGTTTAACCCCGGATTGCCCCTAGTTAACCCCTTCACCCCCTTTTGCCAGTGTCACTAAGCGATCGTTTTTCTGATCGCTGCATTGTGTCGCTAGGTAACCATTTTTATTTTATTTTAACCGCCATGTTTTATATAGGTTCATAAATAGTTTTATAGGTCAGGTACCCCCATATTACAACCTAAATAAAGGTTTTAACCCCCTGATTGCCCCTAGAGTTAACCCTTTCACCAGTAATCACCGTATAACTGTCACTGGTGACGCTGGTTAGCCAGTTAGTTATTTCGTTATTTAGGTTCCCCGTCAGGTTTTTATATAGCGTCAGGTACCCCCATATATTACCTAATAAAGGTTTAACCCCCTGATTGCCCTAGTTAACCCTTTCACCCCCTTTTGCCAGTGTCACTAAGCGATCGTTTTTCTGATCGCTGCATTAGTGTCGCTAGGTAACCAGTTTTTTTTTAGGTTAACCGCCATGTTTATATAGGTTCATAAATAGGTTTATAGGTCAGGTACCCCCATATTACAACCTAAATAAAGGTTTTAACCCCCTGATTGCCCCTAGAGTTAACCCTTTCACCAGTGATCACTGTATAACTGTCACTGGTGACGCTGGTTAGCCAGTTAGTTATTTCGTTATTTAGGTTCCCCGTCAGGTTTTTATATAGCGTCAGGTACCCCCATATATTACCTAATAAAGGTTTAACCCCTGATTGCCCCTAGTTAACCCTTTCACCCCCTTTTGCCAGTGTCACTAAGCGATCGTTTTTCTGATCCCTGCATTAGTGTCGCTAGGTAACCAGTTTTTTTTTGTATTACTGTTACGGGTGACGCTGGTTAGTTAGCTTGTTTTTTATACTGTCAGGGCACCCGCCATTTATTACCCAATAACGGTTTAACCCCCTGATCGCCCGGCGGGTGATATCAATTAGGTTTTAGGGTCAAATAAGGTCTGCGTCGCCCCAGGTTAGTGCCAGTACCGCAAACACCCACGCGCAAAGCATACACCTCCCTTAGTGGTATAGTATCTGAACAGATCAATATCTGATCTGATCAGATCTATACTAGCGTCCCAGCAGTTTAGGGTTCCAAAAAAACGCAGTGTTAGCGGCATCAGCCCAGATACCTGCTAGCACCTGCGTTTTCCCCCTCCGCCCAGCCCAGCCCACCCAAGTGCAGTATCGATCGATCACTGTCACTTACAAAACACTAAGCACACATAACTGCAGTGTTCGCAGAGTCAGGCCTGATCCCTGCGATCGCTAACATTTTTTTTGTGGTAGCGTTTTGATTCAGTCGCTAACAGTCAGGAGCTTTTTTACCTGTGAATCTCAAAAAAATAAAAAAAACAAAAATAGTTGTCGTTTTATTGTTCTCTCTCTCTCTCTATTGTTGCTCTTTTTTTACTCCATTCTATTCTGCAATGTTTTATTATGTTTTATCATGTTTTATCATGCTTGCTTTTCAGGTATGTAATTTTGTTTACTGTGTTTTAGTGTTAAGCATTTTTTTGTTTTCAGGTGCGCCATTCAGTTGCAGCGCGGATTTATTTATCTTGACAGCAACAGCGTTTGCTCCCACGATACATAAAGCCGCGACTCCAACGCTGTAGGAGGTGATTTCACCACCACAGTTAAAAAAAAGAGCATATATGCCGAAGCATGGGGGCAGCAGGGGGCGGGGAGGAGCGATTGGCTCCTAATGCCACGTACATACGGTCGAAATTCCGACCGTGTGTACACGGCATAACTTTTGCGGGAGGATGCCCCCATGCATCGGCATATATAAATGGTGCATGTATGCCCATCATTAGAAGTGGGTGGATGAAGGGAGGTATTCTAATGGTGGGCATACCCACCAATCAATCTCTTTTTTTCGTTCAGCCAAGAGGCTGCATGAAAAAAAAAAAGATTACAATATATGTCCAGTATGTTGCTGGACTTTGAATGGTTATACCAGAATGATGCCTGCAGGTTTAGGTATCATCTTGGTATCATTCTTTTCAGCCAGTGATCGGCTTTCATGTAAAAGCAATTCTAGCGGGTAATTAGCCTCTAGACTGCTTTTACAAGCAGTAGGAGGGAATGTCCCCCCTCCCGGATATAAACCGCGCCATTGGGAAATTGGGAAAGCATTTTATCACACCAATCTTGGTGTGGTCAGATGCTTTGAGGGCAGAGGAAAGATCTAGGGTCTAATAGACCCCAATTTTTTCAAAAAAAGAGTACCTGTCACTGCCTATTGCTATCATAGGGGATATTTACATTCCCTGAGATAACAATAAAAATCATAACAAAGAAAAAAAATGGAAGGAACAGTTTAAAAATAGAATAAAAAAGCTAAATAAATAAAAAAAAAAAAACTCAAGAGAAAAAAAAAAAAAAAAAAAAAAAGCACCCCTGCCCCCCCTTCTCTTGCGCAAAGGCGTACACAAGCGTTGGTCTGGCGTCATATGTAAACAGCAATTGCAGCATGCATGTGAGGTATCACCGCGAAGGTCAGATCGAGGGCAGTAATTTTAGCAGTAGACCTCCTCCGTGAATCTAATGTGGTATCATGTAAAGGCTTTTAAAGGCTTTTAAAAATGTATGTAGTTTGTCGCCACTGCGTGTTTGTGCGCAATTTTAAAGCATGTCGTGTTTGGTATCCATGTACTCGGCCTAAGATCATATTTTTTATTTCATCAAAAATTTGAGCAATATAGTGTGTTTTAGTGCATTAAAATAAAAAAAAGTGTATTTTTTCCACAAAAAATGCGTTTGAAAAATCGCTGCGCAAATACTGTGTGGAAAAAAAAAAATGCAACACCCACCATTTTAATCTGTAGGGCCTTTGCTTTAACAATATATATAGTGTTTGGGGGTTCAACGTAATTTTCTTGCAAAAAAAAAATATGTTTTCATGTAAACAAAAAAGTGTCAGAAAGGGCTTTGTCTACAAGTGGTTAGAAGAGTGGGTGACGTGTGACATAGGCTTCTAAATGTTGTGCATAAAATGCCAGGACAGTTCAAACCCCCCCCAAATGACCCCATTTTGGAAAGTAGACACCCCAAGCTATTTGCTGAGAGCAATGTTGAGCCCATTAAATATTTTTTTTTTTTGTCCCAAGAGATTGAATAATGAAAAAAAAAAAATATATATATTTTTTTTACAAAAAGTTGTCACTAAATGATATATTGCTCAAACATGTCATGGGCATATGTGGAAATACACCCCAAAATACATTCTGTTGCTTCTCCTGAGTACGGGGATACCACATGTGTGGGACTTTTTGGGAGCCTAGCTGCGTACGGAACCCCAAAAAACCAAGCACCGCCTTCAGGCTTTCTAAGGGAGTAATTTTTTTATTTCACTTCTCACTGCCAATCACAGTTTCGGAGGCCATGGAATGCCCAGATGGCATAAAACCCCCAAAATGACCCCATTTTGGAAAGTAGACACCCCAAGCTATTTGCTGAGAGGTATTGTGAGTATTTTGCAGATGTCGCTTTTTGTCACAAAGTTTTGAAAATTGAAAAAGAAAAAAAAAATTTTTTTTTCTTTACTTTCTTCATTTTCAAAAACAAATGAGAGCTGTAAAATACTCACCATGCCTCTCAACAAATAGCTTGGGGTGTCTACTTTCCAAAATGGGGTCATTTGGGGGGGTTTTGTGCTATTTTGGCATTTTATGGCCTTCGAAACTGTGATAGGTAGTGAGGAGTGAAATCAAAAATTTGCACCCTTAGAAATCCTGAAGGCGGTGCTTGGGTTTCGGGGCCCCGTACGCGGCTAGGCTCCCAAAAAGTCCCACACATGTGGTATCCCCATACTCAGGAGAAGCAGCAAAATGTATTTTGGGGTGCAATTCCACATATAACTATGGCATGTGTGAGCAATATATCATTTAGTGACAACTTTTTGAAGAAAAAAAAAATTATTTTTTATTTTTGTCTTTATTCAATCACTTGGGACTAAAAAAAAAAATATTCAATGGGCTCAACATGCCTCTCAGCAAATAGCTTGGGGTGTCTACTTTCCAAAATGGGGTCATTTGGGGGGGTTTTGTACTTCTCTGCCATTTTAGCACCTCAAGAAATGAAATAGGCAGTCATAAATTAAAAGCGGTGTAAATTCCAGAAAATGTACTCTAGTTTGTAGACGCTATAACTTTTGCGCAAACCAATAAATATACGCTTATTGGCATTTTTTTTACTAAAGACATGTGGCTGAATACATTTTGGCCCAAATGTTTGACTAAAATTGAGTTTATTAGATTTTTTTTTATAACAAAAAGTAGAAAAATCTCTTTTTTTTTTCAAAATTTTCGCTCTTTTTCCGTTTATATCGCAAAAAATAAAAATCACAGAGGCAATCAAATACCATCAAAAGAAAGCTCTATTTGTGGGAAGAAAAGGACGCAAATTTCGTTTCGTTACAAAATTGCATGACCGCACAATTACCAGTTAAAGTAGTGCAGTGCGAAATTGAAAAAAGACCTCTGGTCCTTAAGCTGACAATTGGTCCGGGGCTGAAGTGGTTAAAAACTGCATCTTGGATTTACTCAGGTTATCTTTGTGTAATATAAAAAATTAGTTTGATGATCTGAATCATTTAAATGTGAGAAATATTCAACAAATAAAAATAAAAGCAGGACGGGGGCAAATACTTTTTCACAGCACTGTACACTATATTGTCAAAAGTATTGGGACCCCTGCCTTTACACGCATATGAAACTTATTGGCATTCCAGTCTTGGTCCGTAAGGTTCAACATTGTGTTGGCCCATCCTTTACAGCTATAACAGCTTCAACTCTTCTGGGAAGGCTGTCCACAAGGTTTAGGAGTGTGTCTATGGGAATGTTTGACCATTCTTCCAGAAGCGCATTTTTTAGGTCAGGCACTGATATGGAGGAGAAGACCTGACTCAGTCTCCGCTCTAATTTATCCCAAAGGTGTCCTATCGGGTTTAGGCCAGGATTTTGTGCAGGCCAGTCAAGTTCCTCCACCCCAAACTCGCTCATCCATGTCTTTATGGACCTTGCTTTGTGAACTGGTGAGCAGTCATGGAGGAACAGGAAGGGGCCTTAAGTTGGGAGAATGAAATTGTCCAAAATGTCTTGGTATGCTGGTGCCTCAAGAGTTCCCTTCACTGGAACTAAAGGTCCAAGCCCAACCCCTGAAAAACAACCACACACCATAATCCCCCCTCCACCAAATGATTTGGGCAAGGTCTTCCCTCCAACATCAGTGCCTGACCTCACAAATGTGCTTCTGGAAGAATGGTCAAACATTCCCAGACCAGTGTTTCTCAACTCCAGTCCTCAAGGCACCCCAACAGGTCATGTTTCAGGATTTCCCTCAGATGAAACGGCTGTGGTAATTACGGCAGTGAAACTGATCAAATCACCTGTGAAAAATAATGGAGAGCCTGAAAACACGACCTGTTAGGGCGCCTTGAGGACTGGAGTTGAGAAACACTGCCATAGACACACTCCTAAACCTTGTGGACAGCCTTCCCAGAAGAGTTGAAGCTGTTATAGCTGCAAAGAGTGGACCAACTCAATATGGGACCCTACGGACGAAGACTGGGATTACATTAAAGTTCATGTGCGTGTAAAGACAGCTGTCACGATACTTTTAACAATATAGTGTATATGGAGAAAGAGCAAGTCTACCTAAAATATTTAATTTGTAGATAGAATATGGTGGACTGAGTCATTCTATTTTCGAAGTGTGATCTCCCCCCTCGTAGTTCACATCTACTGGGAGAGTGTTTCACCACCTTTGGTCCTTCTACGCCTCACAAAGCATGGGTCCTCTGCAGATTTTGTATTGATTTGTCCAGTAAATCTGTCCAGTATTAAGGTATACGAGGTTCAATACATACCGTACTTTACTATGTCCTAGCCTTATTGCTGATGTTTTTATTTTCTATTCCAGGTCACAATGTCTTACCCAATGACCTCACAGCCCCAGGCCATGCAAGGCTACACTCCCAGTAAAAGCGAATGGAACTCCGAAGTTATGGACTGCTGTGAAGACATGGGCATCTGTACGTATTAGAGGTTTTACAATGTACCCAAAAAGCATATAATGACTGTTGTGTTCTTCCCGGTAGTTTGCAAATTGAGAAATGGGAATGAATGAGCCTGTTGAATTGAGATTTACCACTGCTGGGAGATCTGCTGTAGCTGCAGGGGGTCTATTGTTGCTGGGGTGGTAATTTGTTGCGAGGGGGATCCATTGTTGCTGAGGGGGGTTTATTGTTGTGTTGGGGATCTATTGTTGCTGGCTGCAGGGGATTACTGCTTTCCTTGTTCCATACAAATTACACTTAGGTCTGTATTCTCTAAAAAGGGGGTAGTGGGAGGTGGGAAGAGGGTGGAACCAAGTAACATTGCTCGAGGGTGGAGACAAGAGGGGAGTTCCTGCACCTACTCTGAGAAAAAAGTCCTGTTGATAACTAATATGCATATATCTGCACTGGTCTATTCACTAAAGCATAAGTAAAGTTATTCTATTTTATAAATTAAGCAAGTTCATATAAGCCCCGATGTGTGTTTTTTTTTTTTTCCATCTATATCCCATTATGAAGATTCCCCTTCACTTCCTGTCTTGTAGACACAACAGATAGTAAGCGGAAATCCTCCATTCTGGAATTGTCAACAGAATAAGTGTCCCCATTGAGAGATTTTTTTGTATCATTCCTAACGGTCACAAATTATGGACTTTTTCCCGTGGTGACTGGTGCTCAAAATTTGGGGGGGGGGGGCGCAAACAAACTGAACAATTCTGAAAAAAACCCCATCAATTACAGCCTCACTGTGCCATCAATTGCCGCCACTGTGCCCATCAAACGCCACCACTGTGCCCATCAAACGCAGCTACTGTGCCCATCAATTCCCGCCACTGTGCCATCAAACACAGCCACTGCGCCCATCAATCGCCGCCACTGTGCCATCAAACGCAGCCACTGTACCCCATAAAATGCAGCCACTGTGCCCCATAAAATGCAGCCACTGTGCCCCATAAAATGCCGCCACTTTGCCCCATAAAATGCCGCCACTGTGCCCCATAAAATGCAGCCACTGTGCCCCATAAATTGCCGTCACTGTGCCATCAATTGCCGCCACTGTGCCATCAAACGCAGCCACCTGCTGTCAAATTTTTTCCGTCGGAAAAAGTCAGCTAGAGCCCACACACGATCGGATTTTCCGACATCATAATCCGATCTGACTTTTTCCATCGGAAAATGCGACTGTGTGTACGGGGCATAAGACTAAAACTAAATGGAAATTTGCTGCCAAAATGAACTCTGGCCGCCTATAAGTGCCACCTCATCGGTGCCACCTTATCAGTGCCCGTCAGTGAAGGAGAAAAAAACGTACTTACTTACAACATTTTATAACCGAAACAAAAGAAAAACTTTTCAAAATTTTAGGTCTTTAAAAATAAAAACCGCAGAGGCGATCAAATACCACCAAAAGAAAGCTCTATTTGTGGGAACAAAATTATAAAAATTCTGTTTGGGTGCAGTGTAGCATTTAATGTCATTTAACCCCCCTGGCGGTATTCCCGAGTCTGGCTCGGGGCAGGAACTTCAGTACCAAAAGCGGTATCCCGGAGCCAGACTCAGGGTTGCATTGCAGGATACAGGGGGAAGTTACTTACCTTGTCCCCTGGATCCTGCGATGTCTCCCCGCTGTGTGTATGCGAGCCGTCTGCTCGCTCGATTCACACAGTGCCGAGTGCCGCTGATCTCTGTTCCCTGCGACGTTACAACGCACGGGATCGGAGATCAGCGCCAAATTCAAAAAAGTTAAAAAACACAAAACACATACAGTACTGTAATCTTACAGATTACAGTACTGTATAAAAAAAAAATACACATCCCCTTTGTCCCTAGTGGTCTGCCCAGTGCCCTGCATGTCATTTTATATAATAAATAGATTTTTTTTCTGCCTGGAAACTGGAGATTGTCCATAGCAACCAAAAAGTGTCCGTTTATGTCAAAAGTGATTTTAGACCTGCTAGAAAACCCTGATAATAAATTAGAATCACTTGCAGAATTGAGTGATAGCGATTTGTGGGGTTACGAATGTACGATTTTTTTCGTTCAATCCATTCGAGGCCCGTTAAGCAGCGCCATTGTAAGGACACGGAAAATTACCAATTCAACAAAAAAAAAAAAGTTACGAATGTACGAATTTTTTCGTTCATTTTGATTTTCGTTGTTCCTGTTTTCGTTTTTCGGATTTTCTTCTTTCGTAGATTCGTTGTTTCTAATTTGTTTTTTTCGGATTTTCGTTGTTTTCGGATTCGTTCGATTCGAACGATTCGTTAAAATTTTTAGTGAATCGTTCGTTCATTCATTATCGTATAACGAAAAAAAACTAAAAACGAAAAAAAAAAAAAAATGAATTGCACATGTCTAATGTCTACTAGACTCTGGTTTAGACAGATTTAAGTGAGTTATTCCTAAGAATTGCAGGTCTACAATATAAAACGCCAAATTTCCCTGCAAAATAATTGTACCGCTTTCAGCACCTAAAACCAGAAAGAATCATACCGCCAGGGAGGTTAAACAGCGTTAGCACTGAAAGCTGAAAATTGGCTTGGGCAGGAAGGGGGTGTAAGTGCCTGGTATTGAAGTAGTTAAAAAAGTGGACCCCCCAGCGGCTCCTCGTGGTATACTTTCCCAATCTCAAGTGCTGTCTCCTGTAGATTCGCTAATCCAGAGCTGTGGTTCTGCTCCTTTTCCAGGTTAAATGACATCCAGCATCCTTCAACCCACTTTCTTGAGTACTTTATTTGACTTTGACTTTTTTTTGACTTTTTCATTAACCCAAAGTTCTTCTCTCTTTCAGGCCTTTGTGGAGCATTTGTCCCTTGCATTTTGGCGTGCAGAGTAGCCTCAGACTACGGAGAGTGCTGCTGCTTGCCGTTTATAGGAGGTGCCTTACTGGCCATGCGCACTGGCATAAGGGAGCGCTACCACATCCCGGTAAGGATTAGACGACAGCATAATGAGCACAGTCATATCTTTTATTATTACAAAAATATATTGTTTAACCACTTGCTGACCACCCTATAGCACTTTTAATGCTACAGGGCTGTGCGCCGGATCAAGTATATATACACGTGATCCTGTCCTTCCGCCTACAGGGGGAGCGTGTGCGGCGGTAGCAGGCCGCTTCTGCTGTGACCATTCTGTGCTGTGATGTCTGCCGGCACCCGCCGATCTTGAGGCAGAGACACAGAATGGTTTACACAGGCAGAGCTCCGTTCTGACAGGCAGGAAGGGGTGGCTTTTGTGTTCCTGCAAAGCAGCGAACAAAAACACTGGCTATGCACACAGTTAATGCTTTGATCGCCCTAGATGTTTAACCTCTTCCCTGCCAGAGTTATTAGTACAGTGACGGTGCATATTTTTAGCACTGATCGCTGTATTAGTGTCACTGGTTCCCACAAAGTGTAAAAAATTTCAGAATGTCCACGACAATATCACAGTCCTGCTACAAGTCACTGATCACTGCCATTACTAGTATAAAATGAATAAATAAATAAAAGTTCTATAAATATATCCCATAGTTTGTAGACGCTATAACGTTTGCGTAAACCAATGTACGCTACGGCGATTTGCGCAGCCATGCCAACCTGCCGCAGTATAACTGCGGTGGCTGGTCGGCTAGTGGTTAAAGATTGCAAACAGGCAGTTATGTTTATCTTATTTCAGAAAAGACACTGTGGGGGAGATTTAATAAAACAGGTGCATCTGTGCATTGTAGCCAATCAGCTTCTAACTTCAGCTTATTCAATGAAAGTAGAACTAAGAGCAAAACTTTTTTTTTTTTTTTGGATAGAGTAAGGAAGGGTTATAACTTTATTTTTTGCCATCTCTGTCCCATTGGGGAGATTTCCCTTCACTTCCTGTCTCATAGCAAACAGGAAGTGTGAGGAAATCCCTGCAAATTAAAGGAATCCCTTGGGGACCCCCAGATCACCAGAACTAGTTTCCCCATTGGAAGATTTCCCCTCTATTACTTTTCTGGGGACAACCTAAAAACCTACATTAGACTTACCGGTAACGGTATTTCTACGAACCTTCCAGGACGGCACACCTGAGAGATGAGGGCTCCTTCCTACAGGAAACACAACAGCTTGTTATAAGTCCCCACCTTTCCCCTTGATCTCCATTGTGTAATAAAGTAATCCCGAACCGGTTCACAAGGAGAATCACTCCACATAGGTACTCACCACCTAGTGTTCAACTAATTTTGCCTCCACATAGGGCAGGAAGTAGGCCTGCCGTCCTGAAAGGTTCGTAGAAATACCGTTACCGGTAAGTCTAACGTAGGTTTTCTCCTATCACCTTCCAGGACGACACACCTGAGAGGATAATCAAGTAAACACAGGCCTACCTTCAGGGGGGGACCACAGCTTGTAGGACCTTCCGGGCCAAAGGCCAAGTCTTGCTGTGACAACACTTCCACACGGTAGTGCTTCAGGAACGTATCCTGACTGGACCAGGTGGTCACGCTGCAGATTTATTCCCAGGAGGCCCCTGCTTTTTTAGCACAGGAAGTTGCTAGTGACCTGGTTGAATGGGCCTTAACCTTTGCTGAGACTCCAGAACTCCCATAAGCAAGGGAGATGGCTCCCCTGATCCATCTCGGGGCTGAGGCTTTAGAAGCCTGAAGTCCCTTCCTTGGCCCAACGTAGAAAACTAGTAGGTGATTGGATATCCTAAACTCTTTTGTTCTCTGTAAATAGGTAAGGAGACACCTTCTTACATCCAGGCAAATTACATTTATTTTCTTTCTCGTTTTTTGGTTTATCACAAAAAGACAGCAATGTTATATCTTGCGTCCTATGAAATAAGGATGCTACCTTTGGTAGATACAAAGGGTCTGGCCTGAGGGTGACTATCTGGCTGTATCAATAAGAAGGGTTCCTTCATGGACATCCCTTGTAGATCCCCAACCCTCCTGGCCATGGTAATTGCTAACAAATTATATTTGTAAGGTTAGAAACTTAAAGGGAACTCCTCTATAGGTTCAAATGGGTGTTTAGATAATGCCTCTAACACCCTTGTCAAGTGGGTGGGAAACAAGTTAGGAACTTAAAGGGGCTCCTCTATAGGTTCAAATGGGTGTTTAGATAATGCCTCTAACACCCTTGTCAAGTGGGTGGGAAACTGCCTTTGGAGACCGGGGAAACTCATTCCGCCACCAAGAAACGTTTAATGAGGTCTTCCTTTGTCATTCTTGTATCAAGATAAACTGAGAGGGCCGCTATCTGTACCCGAAGGATGCTGACCGCTAGGCCCTTGTCTACTCCGTCCAGGAGAAACTCCAGGATAACCGGAACAGTGTGGAGTTAATCTGTTCTTCTTTGCCTCAGTAACATCTTCCAAATTTTTGAGTAAATCTTTTTAGTCACTGGTTTTCTGCTTAGAATGAGGGTATTTATCACTCTTTCTGAGCAGACCTTACGTTTAGGATTTGGCGCTCACTAACCAGGTCGTCAGCTGGAAAAATTGGGTGTAGTACTGGCCCCTGCCTGAGAAGATGCGGCCTGTTCGGGAGCTTCCATGGCTCTGCCACTGCCATAGATTTTAAGCTTGCGAACCAAGGAGGAGCTGTTCTGGGGACTGGCTGAGCTTCTGAAGGACCCACGGAATCAGTGCTAGGGGTGGGAAGGCATATTCCAACCTGCTCTGCCAGGTCTGAGTCAGGGCATCTAAGCCTTCTGACTCCCTCTCTTGGGAAATTGAGAAATCTCTTTACCTTCCTGTTCTGCCGGTTGGCGAACATATCTATTTTTTACAGATTTCTGAAGCACTGCACCAGGGTTTGAAATACCTCAGGGTTCAGTTCCCATTCTCCCTGTCTTATTGGCTTATGACTGAGGAAGTCCCCCTCCGTGTTGCTTTTCCCCTTTATGTGGACAGCTGATATGGAGAGAACTTTTCCCTCGGCCCAGTCCAGGATCTCCTTGGATAATTCTAGAAGGGGTCTGGACCTAGTGCATCCCTGGTGACTCAAGTAGGCTACGACAGTGGCATTGTCGGAGCTTACCTGAACCTCCTTGCTCAAGATGCTTTCTTGAAAGGCTTTCCGGAGCTTCCCCCACCGCTTTGAGCTCCCTGTAGTTGGATGACATCCAACCTAGCAAGCCGTTCCATTGACCTTGGGCTTTCTCCTTTCCTAGGTGGGACCCCCCAGGAACTGGCATCTGTGGTAACTTTTACCGGATCCCACTACGCCCATGGTCTGCCTCCTTTTAGGTTTTTGGGCACTGTCCACCACTCTAGGGAAGACAGGACCTGAGGGGTGAGCACTATCTCCTGATCCAGGGACTCCCTCTTTTTGTCCCAAGAGGACAGGAAGAAGAAGTGAAGGACTCTTGAGTGAAGTTGGGCCCAGACTATTGCCGGTATACTTGCCGACATCAGACCTAGTGTTCTTAGCACCTCCCTTCTGGAGAGTGACAGGGTTTTTTATCAAGACACCCACTGATGAAGCTAGTTTTGCCACCTTGTCCTTTTGCAAGAAGAGCTTCTGTAGTCTGGTATCCACTATGTAGCTTAGGAAGGTGTTGACCTGCTCTGATTCGAGGGAGGATTTTTCCATGCTGACTATCCAACCCAGGTTTTCCAGAACCGACATTACCTTGCTGGTATCTGATTTGACCTGGGCGACTGATGGTCCGGAGAGCAGTAGGTCGTCCAGATACGGAATCAGAGGTATACCCTGGAGTTGCAGAAAGGCTACTGCCTCTGCTAGAATTTTTGTAAAAATCCTTGGTCTGGCTGTTAACCCGAATGGGAGGGCTCTGAACTGCCAGTGAAAAATCTCCCCTCCGATGACTACTGCGAACTTCAAGAATGCCTGATGATCCAGGTGAATCGGCACATGCAGGTAGGCATCCTTGAGGTCCAGTGTCATCTTGAAGGCCTCCTTTATGAGGTTTTTTGCATACAGTAGATACTCTCTATAGTAAACTTTTGTATTCCAAGAACTTGTTCAGGTTTCTTAGGTTTACTATCAGCCAATACTTTCCTGACAGCTCGTGAACAACAAATACATGGGAGTAGAATCCTTGGTATTGTTGTTCTTTTGGTACTGGTATCACCACCTGCTGTTCTACCAATTCCTGGATGCCATCCAGAAGGGCTGATCTTTTTAGGGCATCCCTGGGGGGATGTGTAAGGGTGATCAGAGTGGGGTTTTGCCGAAAGTTCCAAGCGATAACCGTCTTGCAGGATCTGGCAGATGTAAGTGCTGTCTGATATCTTTTCCTATTGAGGCACAAAGTGGGACAGCCGACCCCCCACCTGTATCTTGGTGTCACTTAGTTTCTTTGGCGCCAACCTTATGGGAGGAAAAAAAATAGTTCCTTTGCCTTCCCCTACCATAGCCCCACCTTCTTTTGGGCTCTTTGCTGCGGTTGCCCCGGGGGGCCACAAAAAATGTTCTTACATTTTTCCTTTTTGGGTTTTACTGGAATTTTTTTTTACCCTTTTCTGAGGACCTAGCCAGAACGTTATCCAGGCCCTGGCCAAACAGCAATGAGCCCTGAAAGGGAAGGCCGCATAGTTTACCCTTTGATGTAACATCTTCCCAGGCCTTAATCCAGACAGCTCTTCTAGTTGAGTTGATTAATGCAGCCATTTTAGCTGAGGCTCTTGCAGACTCAACTGCGAAATCTGCAAGGTAAGCAACAGCTTACTGATAGGGAATCAAGGGTGTCATCCAATTCGGATTCCTGTGACAGGTGTTTGGTCAGTTTCTCCACCCAGAAATCTGCATTCCTGGCTACACAGGCTGCCTCTAAGGCTGGACCCATGGCTGATGTATTTGCATCCCAAGCCCTTCTACGGAGGGACTCCGATCTACGGTCCATCAGATCCTTAATACTGCCTGCATCCTCAAAGGAGAGGTCAGACTGCTTGGTGACTAGAGATGGCCTTGCGGTTCGCCCTGCGGTCGGTTCGCGGTGAACTTTGCTTGTTCGCTATTCGCCAAACTGGCGGACATATGGCGCTGTTCGTGGCCGCCATATTCTTTTACATTGTGAAGAACTTTTACCCATGACACATCCATCATGTAGCACAGGACAGCTAATTGAGACATTTCAGCACATGGACATACCCCCTACCTTATAAATAGACCTGATCTGGCTGCCATTTTACATTCTGTCTTTTGTCAGTGTAGGGAGAGGATGCTGACTGGTATAGGTGTACTATTGTTTGGTGTGCAGTATATAGGGGTATAATAGTACTTTTCCTAAAGCAGGATCATCTCCTGCACCCCTTCATAGCCTGGCCTGGCCTTGCCTCTCCTCCATGGCCTTCATTCGCTCCTGAATTGACAAAATTTCACAGATACAAAAAGAATGCTTGTCTTTGACGATCCCAGATTCGCTTAATACTTCTGGTATGTCAGTGTCCATGTTGTGTTGTGTGCACAGCTAGTAAGTATTTTGTGGCTGCAAATATGACCTGGAGGTTTTTAATGTTCGCCTGCCATTAAAATGAATGGGACCCGCCGCAAACATTTGTGCGCGCTCGCGCGTTCGCAAACCGTCCCGTCAGATGTTCGTCCATCACTATTGGTGACTTGAGACAGAGCGGCATCCAGTCTTGGGAGCTTAAAGAATGTCTCTTCGTCGCCCTCTTAAAAGGGAAATCTCCTTTTCCAAGTTTTTTGTCTGACAATTCTCCTTTCAGGTTCCCTCCATTCCTGTAGGATCAGATCCTTTAGGGATTGATGTAGTGGGAACACCCTTGATTGAGCCTTGCTCAGCCCCATATAAAACTTGTCCTGTGCAGAGGTCACTTTAGGGGTCTCTGGAAATCTCTTCTGTGGCATATATCGCCTGTAGGAGTCCATCCAGGTCCTCCAGTGTGAAAAGGTGTCTCCTTAACATTGCATCCTCCTGTGTCTCACTTAGCTGGTCTGGATCTACCTCCCCATTGGAGCTGTGGTCTGACCTGGCTTTCCATCCAACCCCCCCATACTCCTCTTCCTCCTCTAACTGAGCTAGAGGTAGTGACTTTGAGGGTGGGAGGAGAGAACTGGGACACCTTCTGGAGAGACTTTCCTGGGAGGATTGGCCTTCTCTAGGGGCAAGCTCCTCTGGGTCAGTGCCTTGGGCTGATGACTGCCCGGCGGCTTTACGGAAAGATTTGACTGTTGCCAGCATTTCCGTCTGCATAGATGAAAGGAACTTCATCAAGGTAGAGGCCTCTTTCCCTGCTAATTTATTGATACACTTATAGCAAAAGGGCTTGGAATGGGACTTTGGGAGCTTATCCTTACAGTACCCATATTTCTTGGAGGAGCTATGCCCTGTTGCGGCAGGAGGCTGTTTATCTGGGGCCTCCTGGGTTCCGCTGGGGGATTCGGTAAGACAGGAGATAGAGCATACATGTAATTTTACTCTGTCTTCCCCCTAACTGCAGGCTTGTACTGGGGAGGGGGGGGGGATGGTAAGGTGATTGGTGAAGCCCAGCCTGTTCTGGCCGGCCCAGGAATTATCAGACCCCTTAGAAGCCAGGACCTCTCACCCCCCTCCCTTTGCAAGGAGGGTTTCTACTCCCTGGGCCCTGACCTGGATTTGCCTGCAGTTGTAGTTGCCACCCCTTCCTCCTGTTCCATGAGGAGGTTGGATGGGTCCTGGGCTGCTGGTACTGCCTGTGGGGCTAGTACAGCGAGCAGACCACTGTCCGACGCTTTGTTTTGTCTCTCCACGCCGCTCTCCAAGCTGTTCTCCCGGCATTTTTAGCACTTCTGGATCACGCTGTCCCTCCGACGCCGCCCACTTCCTGTTATGCGGCCATGTACCACAGTGAGGCTTGGAGCGCAGCACTTCCTTGTAAGATGATTCCAGGAAATGGAGAGCGGCTGGCGGCGGCGTTTTATGCACATGCAGCGATGGTGCGCACTCCCTGCGGCCAGAGCGCTGGTGCAGCCTTGAGGGTGACCTGTGAGAAGGACAATCCTGCAGGTTGGTTCAGCCCTTCCTGGCCTCCCTAGAACCTGTCTCAACAGGGGACCATCCAACCCTGACTGGTCCTTTTGGTCTTTAAACAAAACAAACATGCTGCTGTGTTCGGGAGAAACACAATCAATACTGGGGATCAAGGGGAAAGGTGGGGACTTATAACAAGCTGTCAATTGATTGTGTTTACTGTAGGGAGGAGCCCTCATCTCAGGTGTGCCGTCCTGGAAGGTGATAGGAGAAATTTGTGATTTTCTTTTTTTTCACATTCAATGATAATGATAAACAGGAAAAACAGAGAGGGTGAATCTCCCTAATGGGGGCACAGACAGCAATAAAAACTGACAGGGGTTCTAATCCTATAGTTATACTTTAAGTTTTGACAATAAAACCCAGAAGATTGGTTTCTATGCAGAGTTTCACCAGATTTTGCACTCTCCAGTCTTGGTAAATAATGTCACTTCTGCAGTGATGTAAGTAACTGAGTTAAAATAAACTGAGTTACCTAACGCAGTTACTTTAGAGGGTAACAAGTAATCTAACTGATTACTTTTCCCCTCATGGTAACTCAGTTCCCATTACTTTGGCTTAGTTACCCCAATTACATCTGCCGCCACTAGATGGCAGTAGTGTAATTCCGGTGTCCTGCCGAAAAAGTTCCCCCGCCGGATAAGGGCCCCCTGTACTGCGCAGGCGCAGGGCTTGCGCAGTACGAAGGACTACGGAGCTTCCGAAAATTGCCGAACCTAAACAGCTCTGAGTGAACTCTACACCGTGCAGGTGCAGTTAACATGTAATTGTACGAGGCGATGCCGCACGCTCCTGATGCTCATGCTACTCTGCAAGGGGCGTCTATCGTGTAAGTAAGGGGCGGGTCTAGTATTACTGTAACCAAGGGGCGCATTTATTATTATTGTTATATATCGAGCTCTGCCCATTAATTTAACATTCGCCCTCTTCTGTAGCCATCCGCCCCTTACACGATATAATAATAATAGACCCGCCACTTGCTTACTTGCTATAACAGATCTGCCCCTTGGTTAGAGTAATAATAGAGCAGCCCTTGGTTACACGATATATAACAATAATAATAAATGTGCCCCTTGGTTACAGTAATACTAGACCCGCCCCTTAGTTACAGGTATAGAATATTTAAAAAAAAAGTCCCAGTTACTTTGCTGCGTAACTAATTACTTTTCCAATGTAGTAACTGAGTTACTAACGCAATTACTTTTTGGGAGAAGTAATTTGTAACTTAACTAATTACTTTTTTAAAGTAAGATGACCAACACTGCTCTTCTGTAACAAAGAGCCTGTCCGCTCATACGTTTTTTTTATGACTTTAGTTCCTCTTTAGGGGTTAACTGTAGTTTTGTACAATTCTTTAAAAGACACAAAGAAAAAGGGAAGCACAAACACCGTGCACAATAAATCCCTTTATTGAATATAAAAAGGGCAGAAGAGATTACACATTTCTGCAACCTTTTCCGTCCTTTTCTTTTAGATAAAGTGATTGATTTTTGCCACGTGTTTGCACTTCCCTTTTTCTTTGTTTCTTTTACAAGTTACTCACATCCCCTTGTAAATGGTTTGTAATAACTGCTGGAGACCGTACATCCTGTAGAGAAAACTGCGTTTTTTATGGACCATGCTTGGGCAAGATCGTGACAATAAAGTCAGGATCCTCCCACATGCCTGGACCAGCACCTGGCTTAGCCCCTGAGCCGGTCCCTACTGAATTTCGATCCATATATAGCCAGTTTTGCCCATAAAAGAAAGTTATAAAACAGATCTACTAGCAGGATCAACAAATAATGCAAAAAATTTTGCAAGGAGGGGTCGATTAAATTCTAATATGGCAATACTTTTGTCAGGCTGCATTATGTATGTATGTATTTTTTTATTTTTCCAATAGTTTCACTTTAAATCTCTTTCCTTTAGCAACCAGGCTGATTTTTGCTTAATCTTTAAAGCT
Source organism: Lithobates sylvaticus (assembly GCA_028564925.1). Classification (NCBI taxonomy): domain Eukaryota; kingdom Metazoa; phylum Chordata; class Amphibia; order Anura; family Ranidae; genus Lithobates; species Lithobates sylvaticus. The sequence goes on along the minus strand of CM053035.1, from coordinate 38,214,284 downwards.
GGATAAGTAACTATTGCCCAAATACAAGAAGCCTGGTGCCCAGGTCAAATATGCTAAATTGCACCCCCATCCTTCATTATATGCGAGCTTATGAGAAAGAGAAGAAGATGGAGCACAGCCTAAACCTCCTCCTGGCTCTCTCCTCCTCTCTTTGCCAATTCCATCGCTGGGCTGACAGAGGTAGTGATGCCGCTGTCACTACTCCTGTCAGCCTTATAGGAGAAAAAATTTGCAGCGCCCACATCTCTACAATACACACTGCGCCTGGGGCAGCCTACCCTTCTGCCCACTCCCTGTCCCCGGCTCTGGGCCTGTGTACGGTTTCTGTTATCTTGGTGTGCTTTGGGTCTTTCTTTCAGATATATGCAGTAATCCAGTGTAAACCCATCTTCTTTGTGCTGCAGTTTCCTGTAGTCAAGACCAGCCACTGCTGTTCTCTCTCCTTGTGCAGGATGATTTGTCTCCGCCCCCTCCTGTCATTTTCGGCAGGCAGGGTGTAGTGGGTGGACCTACTGGGCCCCTCCCACATCTCTGGATATGTACAGCACAGTGATGATATCACTGTTCATTTTCACAGTAATATCTGGGTTTGAAAGGGCAATTAGAGCACACAAAGTAGATTTTTATAATTTTGTGCCCATAAGGCATTTAAATAAAAGCGCTCAGTTTAGTTTTAATAATTCTTCTTATGTCTATATTTTTCAAAAATAGTCCATGATGTCTAAGTTCTCTGTCTTTGTCCTATAGGGAAGTATCTGCGATGACTGCGTTTGCCTCACATTCTGCGGAGTGTGCACCCTCTGTCAGATGGCGCGTGAGCTGAAGGCCCGAAACTGATGAACCAATAGCATAATGGTGTCATGGCGGGCATCCATGGACTGTTTTTACCTTTAAGAGAACCTGAAAAGAATATGAAATCTCATTGAAGATGGAGAGGTTACCCCGTGCATTACCATTGGCGCCCCCTTCCCAACCAACATCTGGCAGCACTACAGGAATAACTGTCATTTGCATGTATATAACATTAGTCTATTAAATTGTGAAAGCATTTAGAGCTTGGATTTGAAAACTGGATTTTAAATTGTATACAGTATTTATGTTTCCCTGTATATATGCATTGACCCACCATTAAAAATGAATGCCAGTGCCCTATTGCCATGCATGGCATTAACACAGATGTTAACATACACTGAAAAGGTGTGAACAGTCTTCAAATTAGTCTACCAGCCCCTTTGAAAAGCTGCAATGCATGCACTTACTTGCTGCTGCATTTTAAAGAAATGAATCTACTGTATTTCCTAAAGCCCACTCCCATTGGGGTGGATTTACTAAAGGCAAATAGAGAGTGCACTTTGAAGGTGCAGCTGCACTCATTTTCCCCAGAGCTTAGTAAATGTGGTAAAGCTCTGCTGATTTCCATCATTAAATCATATGCTTTTTTTTTTTAATTTTCCTTTGGCTTGATTGGGTATTCTTTCCAAAGTGAAGCTTTACCATATTTACCAATCTCTGCGGAAAAGGAGTACAACTACACTTGCGAAATGCAGAGGGAGGGATTTACTAAACCTGGAGCACTAAGAATCTGGTTGTGCATGGAAGCCAATCAGCTTCTAACTTCAGCTTGTTCAATTAAAGAGGTGCCCCCCCACGAAAAATTAAAAGTCAGCAGCTACAAATACTGCAGCTGCTGACTTTTAATATTAGGACACTTACCTGTCCAGGGTTCCCGCAATGTCAGCACCCCAGCCAATTTTCGGATCAGCGGTCAGGTGCTGCCTCCGCCATTTCTGGTAAGGGAAACCGGCACACTACTGAGGTGGAGGAAGGAGGCCGAACTTCTGAGGGGCGGCGCCGTCTCCGGAAGTAGGGAAGGGGTACCTTTCAAAAACATGTACCCGTTCCCCCCCAAAAGTTGCCAAATGTGGCACCGGAGGGGGGAGACAGTTAAGCAGAAGTTCCACTTTTGAATGGAACCCCGCTTTAACCTTTGACAATAAAACGTGGAAGCGGATTGCTTTCCATGCAGAGCTGCACCGCCATTTCTGGTAAGGGAAACCAGCACACTACTGCACATGCGCAAAGTGCGCTGCCCTTTCTAATTGGCCCAGCGGCGGAGGAAGGAGGCCGAACTTCTGAGGGACGGCGCCGTCTCTGGAAGTGGGGGAAGGGGTACCTGTCAAAAACAGATACCTGTTTTCCCCCTAAAAGTTGTCAAATGTGGCACTGGAGGGGGGAGACAGATAAGCAGCTTTTGACAATAAAATGTGGAAACGGATTGGTTTCCATGCATAGCTGCACCAGATTTTGCACTCCAGTTTTAGTAAATCTCCCCAATTGTAAATCCACCCCATTTTCAAACACCTTATGGCTATGCAAGGCCACCATCAGTGGGGGACAATCCATACACATGTAGGGGACCCGGGAATCCTGACGTGCCCGGGCCCCAGGGGCAGGGCTTTTTTTCTGCCAGAACATGGCAGAACAGAGTTCCGCCACCTCCAATTCCTGGGCCCAGGCATAAAGCTCTAAACATTTCTGTGGCTGTGTAATGGTAATTAGGCAAATCTGGACAATCTGGTAGGAATGTTTTGTCAATGGGGGATATATTAAACGGATATGTGGTTCAAGCTGTTGGCAATCACAGTACACTTAAATATTAATTTTGGATGGAGTTGACCTTCAGAGAGGAAATATGTAAAGGGTAATAGACATATTCTGTAAAATTAAAGCAAAAAATTGTTCAAAATTTTAGCTGTTTTTCTGGATATTATTCCTTTAAGATACTCTCATGTACTGTATGTGGCCATAGTGATTAATGAGCATTCTATACTAGAAATAATCTCTGCTGTACATAGATAATGAAAATATGGTGTTGCCTATCTCAACCACTCAGATGCGTCCCTCGGTTTAACGCACTAGGAAAAAGGAAAGTTCCATTGTGCTTGCTGTAACCAACACCATCTATTTATAAGCTTTTCATAGCTGTACAGAGACTACAAGGCCAATATTCTGTTTCCTTTTTCTGCATGCATGGATCTCTATTTTTTTTATTGTGAAAATAAAATTAAAATTATTACAAATGTTCCTGGTGTAGAGTCTATTTTCTAGTGTTTTCCAATCTAAAGGATTAGTCAGGTCCACACCAACCGTCAATACATTAGACGTACGTTCTATCAGTAAAATCTTATCTAAGTTTTAAACTTGTTAATAGATCTTCAAAAGTAAATTTTTAGGATTTTAAAGGTTAAGTTCACCTTTTTCCCCATGTTACATGTTGAGCCTCTATTTGGGGTGTAACGTGGTCCAAGCCTATTCAATCCTTTACATGGGGGCATTTGCACTAGACATGTGCACAACAAAAAAAATCGTTTATTGTCGTTTTTTTCGTTTCCGTTGATTCGTAACGATTCGTAAATTCGTAAGACGTCGGTGTTCGTATTCGTAACGATTCGTACATTCGGAAGTCGTCGGTGTTCGTATTCGTAACGATTCGTATTTTCGTAAGAGTTATTTTTTCGTTGATTAGTTTTTCCGTTAATTTTCGTTTATTCGTTTATTCGAAATTCGGACGCATTTGTATTTATTCGTACATTCGTAACATTCGTAGATTCGTAATCGGAGCATAATTCATAATTTTATGTAATGTGTATGCTATTATTACATTTTAAGAGACACGGAAAATTTGGAATCGAAAAAAAAAGTTACGAATGTACGAATTATTTCGTTCAATCCATTCGAAGCACGTTAAGCAACGCCATTGTAAGAGACACGGAAAATTACGATTCGAAAAAAAAAAAAAAAAAGTTACGAATGTACAAATTTTTTCGTTCAATCCATTCGAAGCACGTTAAGCAGCGCCATTGTAAGAGACATGGAAAATTACGAATCGAAAAAAAAAAAGTTACGAATGTACGAATTTTTTCGTTCAATCTATTCGAAGCACGATAAGCAGCGCCATTGTAAGGGACACGGAAAATTACCAATTCAACAAAAAAAAAAAAGTTACGAATGTACGAATTTTTTCGTTCATTTTCATTTTCGTTGTTCCTGTTTTCGTTTTTCGGATTTTCTTCATTCGTACATTCATTGTTTCTAATTTGTTTTTTTCGGATTTTCGTTATTTTCGGATTCGTTAGATTCGAACGATTCGTTATTCGTTAAAATTTTTAGCAAATCGTTCGCTCATTCGTACGATAACGAATGAACGAAAATAAAAAAAAAACGAAAAACGAAAGAAAACTAAACGAATTGCACATGTCTAATTTGCACCATGTTACATGCTGAACCTCGATTTAGGGTGTAACATTGTGCAAATGCCGCCATGCAAAAGATTGGGTAGGGGGTGGGTGGTTAAATGACATAACTTTGTGACCACTGAAAGGTAAAGTGAATAACATTGATTATCTAGTTAGAAGTTGGTGGGATATATTGGGCAGCAAGTAAACATGTTGCCCCCGAAGTGGAAAGCAGAAAAAAAATTGACATTGCAGTTTGTGTATGGGGCTGCGTGGCCTCAGACTGGTCAAGGTGCCCATGCTGACCCATGTCCGCAGCCAAAAGCACCTACAAAAAAAGCATGTGAGCATCAGAACCGGACCACCAAGCGATGGAAGAAGGCGGTCTGGTCTGATGAATCATGTTTTCTTTTACATTATGTGGATAACTGTGTGTGTGCGTCACTTACCTAAGGAAGAGATTGGTTGCAGTTCCATCTTTGTTAAATTTTTGTATCACTTTTGCTACAGTATTCTGACTGTTAAGTAAGGCCCCTTTCACACTTGTGCGACTTCAAAGTCGCACGATTTTACCGTGATTTTTGCCGCGATTTCGCTGCGATTTCAAGGAATGTCTGTGTAAGTGGCATCAAAATAGGACCAAAGTAGTGCAGGGACTAGTTTGAAGTCGGAACTACTTGAAGTCATACTAATATGAATGGCTGTCATTGGAAATCATGAATATGAATGACTTGTCATGCTACTTTGCAGTCCCAAATCGTGGGACAAGTCGTATAAGTGTGTGAAAGGGGCCTAAAGCTTTGCTGATCTTCTTGTAGCCTTCACTTTTCTTGTGTAGAAATTATTTTCTATTTTCTTGTGTAGATATTATTTTCTTTGTCAGGCATTGTGACATTTCTCTTCCATGTGGTGCTTTTGCTGACAGCATGAAATGGGAGGGGTTTTCTTTGTTAAGTAACGCCCTTTTATAATCAACTCTCTCCTGGACACCTGTTTAACCGCTTGCCGACCGGCTCCTGTAGATATACATCGGCAGAATGGCACGGCTGGGCAAAGTAACGTACCTGTACGTTACTTTGAATTTCCCGCCCAGCACACAAGCTCTGTGACCGTGCCCACGAGACCCGCGGACTCGAAGTCCGCCGGGTGCCCGCGATCGTGTTACGGAGCTGAAGAACGGGGAGATGCCGATGTAAACACAGCATCTCCCCGTTCTGCCTAGTGACAGGACACTGATCGTCTGCTCCCTGTCATCGGGAGCAGCGATCAGTGTTGTGTCACTGCTAGCCCATCCCTTCCCACAGTTAGAATCACTCACCAGGACACACTTAACCCCGCCCCCTAGTGGTTAACCCCTTCACTGCCAGTGACATTTTTACAGTAATCAATGCAATTTTATAGCATTGATCGCTGTATTAATGCCAATGGTCCCAAAAATTTGTCAAAATTGTCCGATGTGTCTGCCATAATGTCGCAGTCATGATAAAAATCGCTGATCGCCGCCATTACTAGTAAAAAAAAAAAAAAATTAATAAAAATGCCATAAAACTATCCCCTATTTTGTGAATGCTATAACTTTTGCACAAACCAATCTATAAACGCTTATTGCGATTTTTTTTACCAAAAATATGCCAAAAATATGTCGAAGAATACGTATCGGCCTAAACTGAGAACTGTTTTTTTATATATTTTTGGGGGATATTTATTATAATAAAAAGTTAAAAATAATGCATTTTTTTTGAAAATGTATGCTATTTTTTTTGTTTATAGTGCAAAAAATAAAAACCGCAGAGGTGATCAAATACCACCAAAAGAAAGCTCTATTCGTGGGGGAAAAAAGAACGTCAATTTTGTTTGGGAGCCACGCCGCACGACTGCGCAATTGTCAGCTAAAGCGATACAGTGCCGAATCGCAAAAAGTGCTCTGGTCTTTAGCCAGCAAAATGGTCCGGGGCTTAAGTGGTTAATGAATAATTAGAATCACCTGTAGTTGAATTCTTGTTAATTAGGATTCTGTTGTCTAAAATTTTGCTTTGCGCCTAAGAGTCGGTTCACACAGGGGCAACTCGGGATCCGACATCAAGTCGCCCCAAGTCGCGCTGTTGAGAAAATCAATGTTAGTTAATGGAGCCGTCTTAATGTACACTACAGCAGTCGCTCTGACTTCAAAAAAGGTTCCTGTACGACTTCAATCTGACTTCTAGGCGACTTGTACCCATTGATTTCAATGGAAGTCGCCTCCAAGTCGGATCTCCATCTATATTGAAGCGACAATGTTGCCTTTCGAGGGGGAACTCCACACCAAATTTTAAATAAAAAACCGGCATGGGTTCCCCTCCAGGAGCATACCAGGCCCTTAGGTATGGTATGGATTTTAAGGGCAACCCCCTACGCTGAAAAAACGGCATGGGGGTCCCCCCAAAATCCATACCAGACCCTTATCCGAGCATGCAGCCTGGACGGTCAGGAAAGGGGGTGGGGATGAGCGAGCGCCCCCCCTCCTGAACCGTACCAGGCCGCATGCCCTGAACATGGGGGGTGGGTGCTTTGGGGAAGGGGGCGCCCTGCGGCCCCCCACCCCAAAGCACCTTGTCCCCATGTTGATGAGGACAGGGACTCTTCCCGACAACCCTGGCCGTTGGTTGTCGGGGTCTGCGGGTGGGGGGCTTATCGGAATCCAGGAGCCCCCAGATCTTGGCCCCCCACCCTATGTGAATGAGTATGGGGTACATTATACCCCTACCCATTCACCTGGGGAAAAGAGCCAATAAAAAAACACACTACACAGGATTTTAAAGTAATTTATTAGACAGCTCCTGTTCTTCTCCCGCTCTCTCCGGCCTCTTCTCCCGATCTCTGGCCTCTTCTCCCGCTCTCCGCTTCTTCTTTCGGGCTCCTCCGCTATCTTCTTGCAGCTCTTTTACTAGCGGAGGAGCCCGGTCTCCTCCGTCCTTCTTCCCTCTTCTCTCTTCTTCCGATGTTGACACAACACTCTCTCCTGCTGTAATGGCTTGTGCGACGTGCATGGCGACTTATATAGGCATGGGGCGTGGTCACCGGGTGATGTCACCGGGTGACCCCCTACCCCTTATGACATCACAGTCCCAGCATCCCCCGGGACTGTGACATCATAAAGGGTGGGGCCGAAGGAGAAAGCCGGGCTCCTCCGCTAGAAAAGAGTGGTAAAAGAGCAGAAGACAGCAGAGGAGCCCAGCGAGAAGACCCCTGAAGTCGGAAAAAGACCCTTGGAGCTGTGTAATAAACTACTTTAAAAACCTGTGTTGTGTTTTTTTATTGACACTTCTTCCCCCCAGGTGAATGGGTAGGGGTACGATGTACCCCATACTCATTCACATAGGGTGGGGGGCCCGCTTATTAAAGGGGGCTCCCAGATTCCGATAAGCCCCCCCCTGCAGACCCCGATCACGGGCGTGCTTGGATAAGGGTCTGGTATGGCTTTTGGGGGGACCCCCACGCTGTTTTTTTCAGCGTAGGGGGTTCCCCTTAAAATCCATACCAGACCTAGGGGCCTGGTATGCTCCTGGAGGGGGAACCCATGCTAATTTTTTATTTAAAATCTGACGTGGAGTTCCCCCTCGAGAGCTGATTATTCTCTGATTGGCCACGGCCAAAGTCGCCTGGCCTGGGGCAACTTAAAGTCGTGTTATAAGTCACCCCAAGTCGTGTTGAAGTCGCCCCAAGTCCCATTGTTATTCATACTCAAGTCGTGTCCAAGTTGCCTCCAAAAATCACGCTGGAAGTCGTGTTGCCCCTGTGTGAACCAACTCTAAAGCCTCGTACACACGGTTCAATTGTTGGCAGGGGACTGTCTGTTGACAGACTGTTGTCCTAAATTATTACCGTTAGTACACTCCTTTAGACAATTATTTTCCAATTTTCGGCCAACATGACAGGCTATTAAATTTTTAGCGGACAATGGCTCCACATCTGATTTTCATATGGTCAGTACACAAATCCGTCACACAAAAGTCGAAAGTACAAACACGCATGCTCGGAATCAATGCTCACCAAACACGAAAGTAGCAGAAGGGGCCCAAAGGGTGGTGCTCAAGAGCTGAAATTCTTCGTAGTACGTCACTACGTTCGTGTTTGTTGCACGACAATTGTGTACCGTTAGTATGCAAGACAAGATCCTGGCACATGTCCTTCTGACAAAAATCAGACGCTCGGTTGGCCAACAATCGTACTGTGTGTAGGAGGCTTTAGACCCCATACACACTATTAGATTTTCTGCCTGCCTGATTGCATACAAATTGAAACTCTTAAGCCTCGTACACATGATCGGATTTTCCAATAGGAAATGTGTAATGACAGGCTGTTGGGGAAAATCCGACCGTCTGTACGCTCCATCGGACAATTGTTGTTGGATTTTACGCAGACAAATGTGTGTTGTCGGATTTTACGAGCGTGTGTACACAAGTCCGTCGGACAAAAGTCCTAAGTACAAACACACATGCTCAGAAGCAAGGACGAGCCAGAAGCGGTCAGTCTTGTAAACTAGCATTCGTAATGAAGAATTAAGATTCGTGGCGTGGCAAATTATGAAATCTCATAATGCAGCGCACAATTCTCTTCTTCTTTAATGAGATATTAATGAAGCTGCTTTGCTGGTGATTGGATGGAGTTATTGCAAACTAATTTTTAAAGCCTTTTTTATGCGTGATATCAAAAATATTATGCTTTTTTTTTTTTTTGGGCAAGTTACCACAACACCATTATCCCATAGTTTATAAGATCAAAGATACAACTATGTTGGTGTCCCTTGTTAATTTTACATTGTATTTTTTTAAATGTAACTGCCGACTCCCAAAATGTCATTGGAAGTAAAACACATAGCCAAGTATTATTCTCCACAATGTTTTTATTGTACATTAAAAAAAAAAATTGACATTCTATCTGCCAATAGAACTTAACCAAAAAGTGCATTCTATGCATCCAAAAATATAGAAAATATAACAAATCAAATCATTATTCAAACAAAAAAATAATGTCAAAGCAATAACTCCAAGGCCAATAATAAATAACTGAAAAGCACGAAATGAAAAGCTCAAAATGAAAAGCGTGAAAAGAAAAATGCGAATCAACACTCACCAAACTTCTACTAAGCACGAAATTAGCAGAAGGAGCCCAAAGATTGGCGCTAAAGAGCTGAAAAACCACATAGTACGATTTGACTTTTACATCAGACAAAAGCTGGATGTGCAGGCTAAAACATTTTTGTTTGATGTAAACTCAATGTCTGATTTTCGGATGGTCAGTACAGAAATCCGTCACACAAAAGTCGAAAGTACAAACACGCATGATCGGAATCAAGGAACGACTGGGAAGAGTTCGGTCTTGCTGTAAAGTCGCTTCACTGTAGATGGAGATCAGACTTGGAGGCGACTTCCATTGAATTCTATGGGTACAGGTCGCCTGTAAGTCGGATTGAAGTCGCACAGTAACCTTTTCTGAAGTCGGAAGGGGCTTCAGTAGTGTATATTAAGAAGCCTCTCATTGACTATAATGCAAGTCGCCCCCCAAGTCGTTGTAGTGTGAACCGACCCTTAACGGCCAAATTACCGAAGTTTGAAGTTATAACTTCCAACCAGTAATTTCACAGCAAATAGATAAATAATACATTATTATGTTAAAACATATAGTATAATAATATATGATTTAGCTTGTACCTTTTCTGTAGGCAGCGGATTCTCATTCTCCCTTTTAACTGTTTGAGAAAAACATGGGATTGTGGGTAAATCTTATACCCACAAACACATGTATTTCCTTGTAGTTAGGAGGGCTGGGCTGGAAGGGAGCATGTGTCTTTTAGACACATGCCCCCTTCTATTATACTGCAGTGAGAGGCGTGCCTCAACTTCAGCATTATTATTGGACAGCTGGGACCAATGGTACTTTACCAGTGGTCCAAGACTCCAAGCTGTCCATTGAGCTTTGGGCCTCTGACAAAAAGTAAGGAGAGGCACTGTGAGCTCATCCTCTCAGTCTACTGCAAACAGAGTGTGTCAGCTTGTATTTAAAGTGGTTGCTCTGTATTTAGTTTCTGACAAGGAGCCCCGTATCTCTGGAACTATAGGTCCAATTTTTACCAGTGGTGGGGTAGGACTTACGCTACATACCCCCAAATTTGGGGTCTCTATGACCCCAGGTTGCCGAGCTACGACCCTCAAAGCTCGATTTTTTTTTATTATTATTTTTTTTTTTATTAATGTTCATGGCAGGTGAGGCCCTGTCTCACCTGCCTCCCCTGACTGCACGTCCCTGGTATGGTGTCCCGTAGAAAGTGTTGATTCTGAAAGGAAAGTAAAGGTTTTCTCACAAATCTGTTGGGGTGTACTTATTTATGCTGAGCACTGTATAAAACGTTCTACTTATCTAGCAAAAAGTGTTTCCCAGTGCTAAAGCTTTCATCCAATTTCTAAATTGCTGCATTTGTAAATGTCAGAAGCCAATATAAAGGAAAAGTAGTGGTAAAAAAGCAGTTGTGATTTTAACCAATCATTGTTTTGTACAATTGTCCTTTAAGGGGGGGGGGGGCGTGGCAGGGTGTGTGCCCTATGCATACATACAATATCTCACAAAAGTGAGTACACCCCTCGCATTTTTGTAAATATTTTATTAGATCTTTTCATGTGACAACACTGAAGAAATGACACTTAGATACAATGTAAAGTAGTGAGTGTACAGCTTGTATAGCAGTGTAAATTTGCTCTCCCCTCAAAATAACTCAACACACAGCCATTAATGTCTAAACCGCTGGCAACAAAAGTGAGTACACCCCTAAGTGAAAATGTTAATATTGAGCCCAGTTAGCCATTTTCCCTCCCCGTTATCATGTGACTTATTAGTGTTACAAAGTCTCAGGTGTGAATGGGGAGCAGGTGTGTTAAATTTGGTGTTATCGCTCTCACTCTCTCATACAGGCCACTAGAAGTTCAACATGGCACCTCATGACAAAGAAAAAATGAATTGTTGCTCTACATAAAGATAGCCTAGGCTATAAGAAGCCAAGACCCTGAAAGTGAGCTGCAGCACGGTTGCCAAGACCATACAGCAGTTTAACAGGACAGGTTCCACTCAGAAGAGGCCTCGCCATGGTCAACCAAAGAAGTTGAGTGCACATGCTCAGCATCATATCCAGAGGTGCTGCCAGCATTGATGCAGAGGTTGAAGGGGTGGGGGGTCAGCCTGTCAGTGCTCAGACCATATGCCGCACACTGCATCGAATTGGTCTGCATGGCTGTCGTCCCAGAAGGAAGCCTCTTCTAAAGATGATGCACAAGAAAGCCCGCAACACAGTTTGCTGAAGACAAGCAGACTAAGGGCATGGATTACTGGAACCATGTCCTGTGGTCTGATGAGACCAAAATAAACTTATTTGGTTCAGGGGGTGTCAAGCGTGTGTGGCGGCAACCAGGTGAGGAGTACAAAGACAGTCAAGCATGGTGGTGGGAGTGTCATGGTCTGGGGCTGCATGAGTGGCACTGGGGAGCTTCAATTCATTGAGGGAACCATGAATGCCAACATGTACTGTGACATACTGAAGCAGAGCATGATCCCCTCCCTTCAAAGTTCAGAGACTGGGCCGCAGGGCAGTATTCCAACATGATAACGACCCCAAACACACCTCTAAGAAGACAACTGCCTTGCTAAAGAAGCTGAGAGTAAATGTGATGGACTGGCCAAGCATGTCTCCAGACCTAAACCCTATTGAGCATCTGTGGGACATCCTCAAACGGAAGGTGGAGGAGAGCAAGGTCTCTAACATCCAACAGCTCCGTGATGTCGTCATGGAGGAGTGGAAGAGGACTCCAGTGGCAACCTGTGAAGCTCTGGTGAACTCCATGCCCAAGAGGGTTAAGGCAGTGATGGGAAATAATGGTGGCCACATACAGTGGCGTTGGGAGGGGGGAGGTGAGGGGGGCTGTAGCCCCGAGTGAGCCCCCAAAAACCCCCGGGTCTCCAGCATTCACAATTCTATTATCAGCTCCGAGCCCGAGTGGGGACTGATCTGACTCCGAGCACGGCCAAGTGACATAGCTGGTCCAGCCTTCTAGAAGCTGCAGCGCCTATGATGGACGTTCCACTGGTCCACTGCCGGGACCGTGGGAGGTGTGACGTCCATCATAATCGCTGCAGGCTCCAGAAGGCGGGAATTAAAATGCAGCCACGTTAAGCAATATGAGATCCCCGCTCGGCGCTCGGGCGAGTGGCTCTCCTCTCCTGACTCTGGCTGCCTGTCTGCTGTCTACTGAGATGGGCACACCACACACTACGGCTGAGCTGCAGGAGGAGGCCACCTGAAGTCTGACGTGTAATGGTCAGGTAGGTCAGTGCATGTCAGTATGTGTCAGGTAGGTCAGTGTAATGGTCAGTGTGTGTCAGGTAGGTCAGTGTGGGTCAGGTAGATCAGTGTGGGTCAGGTAGATCAGTGTGGGTCAGATAGATCAGTGTGCGTCAGGTAGGTCAGTGTAATGGTCAGTGTGCGTCAGGTAGGTCAGTGTGTGTCAGGTAGGTCAGTGTAATGGTCAGTGTGCGTCAGGTAGGTCAGTGAGGGTCAGGTAGGTCAATGTAATGGTCAGGTAGGTCAGTGTGTGTCAGGTAGGTCAGTGTAATGGTCAGGAAGGTCAATGTGGGTCAGGTAGGTCAGTGTGTGTCAGGTAGGTTAGTGTAATGGTCAGTGTGTGTCAGGTAGGTCAGTGTGGGTCAGGAAGGTCAGTGTGGGTCAGGTGAATCAGTGTAGGTCAGGTGGGTTAGTGTGGGTCAGGAAGGTCAGTGTGGGTCAGGTAGGTCAGTGTGGGTCAGTGTGGGTCAGGTAGGTCAGTGCAATGGTCAGGTAGGTCAGTGTGGGTCAGGTAGGTCAGTGTGGGTCAGGTAGGTCAGTGTGTGTCAGCGTAATGGTCAGGTAGGTCAGTGTGTGTCAGGTAGGTCAATGTAATGGTCAGTGTGGGTCAAGTAGGTCAGTGTGGGTCAGGTCGGTCAGCGTGGGTCAGGTAGGTCATTCTAATTATCAGTGTGTGTCAGGTAGGTCAGTGTGGGTCAGGTAGGTCAGTGTAATGGTCAGTGTGTGTCAGGCAGGTCAGTTTTTAGTGGTCAGCATTAAAGGGCACTGGTAAGCCAGGCAGCAACCAGCAAGTGAGCTTACCCCCAGGTGCCGGGCTTGGACTTCGGGCTGAAGTCCCTGGTCTTTTTCCCATCTAGCAACGCCCCTGTGGGGAAGTGAGGACAAATTCAAGTTGCAGCCAGTGCCCAGCCTAAGCCAGTCACGTGCGACCTCCAGCCCAAAGACTCCGGAGGTTGTAGTGGAAAAGTAAGCTGCTCTCAGTCAGTTAGTTCTTCTCTCTGTGACTGTCGCTCTAAAAACGTCAGGTTACTCTGTTGCAGGCTTGCAGACATCCAGCACCCAGCCCGAGCCAGTCACCAGTGCAGCCTATCAGTGTCCATCAGTGCAGCCTATCAGTGTCCATCAGTGCCACCTTATCAGTGCCCACCAGTGCAGCCCATCAGTGTCCATCAGTGCCACCTCATCAGTGCCCACCAGTTTAGCCTATCAGTGCAGCCTATCAGTGTCCATCAGTGCCACCTCATCAGTGCCCACCAGTTTAGCCTATCAGTGTCCATCAGTTCAGCCTATCAATGTCTATCAGTGCCACCTCATCAGTGCCCACCAGTTTAGCCTATCAGTGCAGCCTATCAGTGTCCATCAGTGCAGCCTATCAATGTCCATCAGTGTCACCTCATCGGTGCCCACCAGTGCATCCCATCAGTGCCACCACATCAGTGCCCACCAGTGCAGCCTATCAGTGTCCATCAGTGCCACCTCATCAGTGCCCACCAGTGCAACCTATCAGTGCCCACCAGTTTAGCCTATCAGTGCAGCCATCAGTGTCCATCAGTGCAGTCTGTGTCCATCAGTGCCACCTCATCAGTGCCCACCAGTTTAGCCTATCAGTGCAGCCTATCAGTGTCCATCAATGCAGCCTATCAGTGTCCATCAGTGCCACCTCATCAGTGCCCACCAGTTTAGCCTATCAGTGTCCATCAGTGCCATCTCATTAGTGCCCACCAGTGCAACCCATCAGTGCCACCTCATCAGTGCCCACCAGTGCAGCCTATCATTATCCATCAGTGCCATCTCATCAGTGCCCACCAGTGCAGCCCATCAGTGTCCATCAGTGCACCTCATCAGTGCCCACCAGTACAGCCCATCAGTGTCCATCAGTGCCACCTCATCAGTGCCCAACAGTGCAACCTATCAGTGCCAACCAGTTTAGACTAACAGTGTAGCCATCAGGGTCCATCAGTGCAGCCTATCAGTGTCCATCAGTGCCACCTCATCAGTGCAGCCCATCAGTGCCACCTCATCCGTGCCCACTAGTTTAGCCTATCAGTGTCCATCAGTGCAGTCAATCAGTGTCCATCGGTGCCACCTCATTAGTGCCCATCAGTGCCCACCAGTGCAGTCCATCAGTGCAACCTCATCAGTGCCCACCAGTGCAGCCTATCAGTGTCCATCAGTGCAACCTATCAGTGTCCATCAGTGCCCCCTCATCAGTGTCTGCCAGTGCAGCCCATCAGTTTCCATCAGTGCCCATCAGTGTCCATCAGTGTCCATCAGTGCCACCTCATCAGTGCCCACCAGTTTAGCCTATCAGTGTCCATCAGTGCCACCTCATCAGTGCCCACCGGTGCAGCCCATCAGTGCCACTTCACCAGTGCCCACCAGTGCAACTTATCAGTGTCCATCAGTGTCCACCAGTGCAGCCCATCAGTGCCACCTCAACAGTGCCCACCAGTGCATCCCATCAGTCACCATCAGTGCCACCTCATCAGTGCCCACCAATGCAGCCCATCAGTGCCATCAGTGCCACCTCATCAGTGCCCACCAGTGCAACCTATCAGTGCCCACCAGTGCAACCTATCAGTGCCCACCAGTTTAGCCTATCAGTGCAGCCATCAGTGTCCATCAGTGCCACCTCATCAGTGCCCACCAGTGCAGCCCATCGGTGCCACCTCATCAGTGCCCACCAGTGCAGCCCATCAGTCACCATCAGTGCCACCTCCTCAGTGCCCACCAGTGCAGCCTATCAGTGTCCATCAGTGCCACCTCATCAGTGCCCACCAGTGGAACCTATCAGTGCCCACCAGTGCAACCTATCAGTGCAGCCATCAGTGTCCATCAGTGCAGCCTATCAGTGTCCAACGGTGCCACCTCATCAGTGCCCACCAGTGCAGCCCATCAGTGCCACCTCATTAGTGCCCACCAGTTAAGCCTATCAGTGTCCATCAGTGCAGTCTATCAGTGTCCATCAGTGACCACCAGTGCAGCCCATCAGTGCAACCTCATCAGTGCCCACCAGTGCAGCCTATCAGTGTCCATCAGTGCCACCTCATCAGTGTCTGCCAGTGCAGCCCATCAGTGCCCACCAATGCAGACTATCAGTGTCCATCAGTTCCCACCAGTGCAGCCTATCAGTGCCCATCAGTTCAGCCTATCAGTGCCATCTCATCATTGCCCACCAGTGTAGCCCATCAGTGTCCATCAGTGCCCACCAGTGCAGCCTATCAGTGCCACCTTATCAGTGCCCACCAGTCCAGCCCATCAGTGTCCTTTAGTGCCACCTAATCAGTGTCCACCAGTGGAGCACTCCCAGCTCCATCCCGCCCCCTCCCCTGGCCACAAACAGAAGACAGAGCAGCATGAGCGGCCGCCGCGGCCGTACTCCATTCTGCTGCTTGAGGTCTGCTCTTCCTTCTGTCTGTGGCTGACTGACAAGCCCAGCCGGGAGATCGCCCGGTGCTCGCGGGTGTTCGGGAGCCCCCAGCCAAATATGGGAGACTTGGGATGTCTGCACGTGATGTGTGTGACACGTCCCCTGACGTGCTGCGCACCCTGCCTCTGCCTACCTCTAAAGAGTCTGTTTGAAGCAGGAGTTGTAGTTTCCAGCTGCTGCGCGCCGCTGCTAAGTTCTCTCCGCCACCAGGAACTTAAGCGTGTTCCGAACTACAATCCTGGAATGCAGTGCGGCAAGAACACAGCCAATCGGCGGTCGCCGCGGTCGACTTCCTACACGAAAAAGTCAGCAAACAGTGACCATTTTGAATAGAAGTTAGGCGGTCTGGGGAGAAATTTCCACCCTGCCCCCGGCCCAGCCTACCCCTGTCCAGTGTGAAGTTTCCACAGTCAGTGATGATCAACCCCAAGTGATAAATCAAACCCAAAATTTGGGTAGGACAAAGCTAGGAATTATAGCAGGCAGATCTCACCCTTGAAGTATCAAGGACACATAAGAATCCAGGGATTCAAACAGTGTATGGGCAGGCTGAATGTACCAAGTGGATCGATCGATATAGCGGCTAGCAATAATCACTGTCTTCTCCCCGCCGAGAGAATACAATGTCTTGGCACAAGGAATTCCCGTCAGCACTTTCTGTGTTGATGGGGGAATCAAGCTAATTTCTTGACTATAGGATTCGTCAACTTACGGTCCTTGAACTTATAATAAAAACACAACACTGCGTGACATGGGTTTAAACGGCCACAGCAGCCCTTTTATTTAACAAATTAATAAATAACAAAACAATTTTAACACCAGGAGGGGGTCTTTGGGTGTCCTTAAATCAAATTTTTGATTATTACCGACCATGTCTTCAGCCGCGCCCCATCCAGCTCGAAGACGTTGCGACTTCCACATTTTGACTTTCCCCCAGGGGACCTAGCTCCTGAGAGAACCACCAACAATCAACCAGGTGGGAGCGCCATACCCTAGATGGGCCCCCAATTCTTCTACAATCTGGTTAATCCTTGACCCCCCCCCCCCCAAAGACCTCCTGACTCGCAGGCTGCTGCGACAAATGTGCAAAATATTTAAAAAAAATTGTTTAAATCATGAAACATCAGAATCATCCCCCACCCAGACTACCCCCTAAAACCAGAATACAGGGCGGGAGGGAGGGAACTCTTCAATCAATGGAAATTTCCACAGTGATTACCCATCAGCCCTTGCACAGACAAAACCCTTGTGGCTCCACCCTGACCATCTGACCCCTAATACACCAATCAGGTAAGCTATGCCCCTACACCACTAACTACTTATTTATTTAACCCTTCTCAGACCTGTTCCTGCCTAAGTCATGCCGACCCTGCGTCTATTTTCTCTTCTCCAGGTCGCACTTTCCTGCAACCTGTGGTTGCAGGAAAGAAAATCACTTACACATGGGGTATCTTTGCTTGAACAGATGACAGAACTTTAATAAAACTCTCATGTTGTTACTGTACTTCAACACGGTCACTTGTGCATTTAGGAGAGATGTGCAGAGCCAATGCCCTCTCTGTTTGTCCACGGATACCTTGCTGAAGGACAACAACATCTTCCTTCACTGCAAGAAGTTACTTCACCTGCCATATGTACATGACAGGCCGCTAAAGAAAACTTTGTTACCCTTGGTGACCACTTGTGTCTTCACACTGTATGAACTCTTGTATCATTATCTTCATACCCCAATGTGAATAGTGACCCCAACTATAGACTTTATGTGCTGGTTGTCCCAGCATACCACCATAGGAGAAAGTCCATCTTTGGCAGGGTCCATGATTGATGTCTTCAGGAGGGACTGCAAGCCCCAGCAATCCTCCTAGGCAGTGGTAACTCCTACTTCATCACATTACTGGAAATCCAGACTCCAGTAATGGCAGGGAATGGGTTTGACCAAGCGGGTTTGGGACCAAGCCAGCAGAACAGCAACAAGAACTCCCACAGCTCCCAGGGTCAGGACCTCTGTACCTTTTATAGAACACAGGACAGGAGGGTCAGACCCAGGAAAGCACGCCAAGAAAAACCCAGAAACACAGTTAACTCCCAACTGCCCGGCTGGGGCAGCATTAACCAGTACTTGCCTACAAACTCTCCCCGTGGAATGCAAAAACAATAGCATCCTCCGTGCTCCTGTTTGCCCTATATGCATACTGATGAGGATCAAGATTGTTTGGTAAGGCTGTTTTAATATGTCCTAACTAGGATTGAGCGAACCAGACTTTTGGGTTTTTGGGTCCTGGACCCGAACCCGAACAATTGACTGTATGTTCGGGTTCGGGTCCGGTGTTCAGCGATGTAATGGCGCATTTTTAAAAGCTGCAGGGCAGCCAATCAACATTCATTTAACTGGTGTGCCCTTAGAAGCCATCACAGCCATGCCTACTAATGGCATGTCTGTGATTGGCCAGTGCAGCATGTCACCCAGCCTCTGTATAAGCTAGAGGCACACAGCACAGCACGTCACTCTGCTTTAGACAGTGTAGGGAAAGGTTCCTGGCTGCTGTTGCTGTGAGGGAGAGAATTACATGATCCAGATTCCAGATTCAACAAAAACTATTCTAATTAGTCAGCGATCTACATAGATTTAGTTGTGTGGGTGCAGTGCACAAGATTTTTACACTGCACTGAGAGAAAAGATAGAGAGTGTAGGGCAAGGTTCCTGTGGCTGCTTTGAGGAAGAGAGAATTATCTAGGAGTCCAGATTCAGAAATCTATTCTAATAAGTCAGCGATCTACATAGATTTACCTGGTTGGGTTGCAGTGCACAATCTTTTTACACTGCCATGAGCCCAGTGCCAGGGAAAATATAACTTTTATCTGCATGCTCAGTGCACCAGCACTGCATATGTTACTGTGAGATACACCCTGTACATACTGTGGGTGTATTCTGCTCTTCCAAAAACACCCATTTAGGGCAAAAAAAAATTAGCAATGTTTTCTGCATATCTGCAGGTGTGACATATTCAATGTATATATCTTTCTTCTATTGTGCTATTCAAATAAAAATTTTTTAGGGCAAAAACATTTTTTTGAATAGCATTTTCTGCATTTTTGCAGGTTTTGAGATACACCATTTACATACTCTGGGTGTATTCTGCTATTGCAAAAACACACATTTAGTGCACAAAAAATAAAAATTTGCAGTGTTTTCTGCATATCTGCAGGTGCGACATATTCAATTCATATATTTTTCTTCTATTGTGCTATTCAAATAAAAATTTTTATGGCAAAAACATTTATTTTGAATAGCATTTTCTGCATTTTTGTAGGTTTTGAGATATACTGTTTACATAGTCTGGGTGTATTCTGCTATTGCAAAAACACATGCTGCAGCCTGGCACACATGAGTGATTACATGCTGCAGTGTCTCCGCAACGACCACCAAGTTGCCCACATTTTAACTGGTGCTGATTACTGGGTGGCCACTCTGCTGGATCCCCGTTACAAGGACAACGTACCGTCCTTAATTACCTCACTGGAGCATGATCATAAGATGCGCGAGTACAAGCGCACCCTGGTAGACGCGCTGCTGGTGGCATTCCCACCTGACAGCGGGGGTATGGTGGAAGCACAAGGCGAAGGCAGAGGAGGAAGAGGTCGCCAACGCAGCCGGGGCACCGCCAGCACCTCAGAAGGCGGAGTTAGCATGGCCGAAATGTGGAAAAGCTTTGTCAGCATGCCACAACAACCAGCACCACCAGCTGAGATGGAACGTCTTAGCAGGAGGCAGCATTTTTACCAACATGGTGGAGCAGTATGTGTGCACATGCCTACACATACTGAATGACTGGTCTGCCCCCTTCAACTTCTGGGTCTCCAAATTGGGCACATGGTCTGAGCTTGCCCTTTACGCCTTGGAGGTGCTGGCCTGCCCTGCAGCCAGTGTATTATCTGAACGTGTATTTAGCACGACAGGGGGCGTTATCACAGACAAGCGTAGCCGCCTGTCCAGAGCCAATGTGGACAAGCTCACGTTCATTAAAATGAACCAGGCATGGATCCCACAGGACTTGTCCGTACCTTGTGCAGAATAGACATGTATACCGGTGTTCTGACAAAAACTGTCCGGCCATCAGATAGTGTCCGGCCACTTACTGCCCAGGCGCATTGCTTGCGCAGTACGGAGGACAAGGAGATTCACAAAATCCCTGAAGATGAACGGCGCCTCACTTGGCTCGGCATCAACCTCGGATGGTGTGGCTTGAACCTGGACTTACCGCGCAGGCGCGGTTCGTCTTCGGAGATTTTCTAAATCCCCTTGTCCTACGTACTGAGCAAGCGCAGTACAGGGCGGACACTATCTGATGGGGGTCAGAGTTCGACACATCACCGGCCTTACCCAGCCATTGTTGTATTTTTGAACCAGTGTTGGCTACCTCGTCCTCCTCCACCACCGCTTTCACCTACACAGCCACATCCACCGCCACCTCAACCTTCTACTCCATATGGACCTCGTCCTCCTAGGTAAAGATTATAATTGTTTATTTTTTTAATTTCAAAGTATTTTAATTTCCCACTAGCTTATCCATTAAATTTAATATTTTTTTCCACAAAGGGCATATTCTGGGCATTCCCACTATATGTGTGGCATCGTTCTGTTGAGTTTCTGAGGTTCTTAATGACTTCCTGTACCTCTTCTGCTGAGAAGGGGGCCTCCAGCATATTATTATTTATTTATTTTTTTTTATGTTATTTTAAGTTATTTCCCTATCCACATTTGTTTGCAGAGCACTTGCCATGCTCTTAACAACATTGTGAACATCCAGGTGTCCGCTCAACTCTAGTCCTAACACCACTCTTTCAAAACATTTCATTACTACCGAAGTTAGCGTAATAGGCCTGTAGTCTGTTAAACTATGTACATTTGTGGTTTTAGGGATAAAAATAGATGATTTTAGGTCCCTTTCACACGGACGTCTATCCGTTTTTCTTCCATCCGTCGACGGATATATATATATATATATATATTTTTTTTTTTTATTTTTATTATTATTAATTTATGTATTTTTAGTATTGAAGCAATATATAGTCACTTTTCATGGAGTGTAAACCTCTGTTTTTTCTAACAAAAAATGTTGTTATTCGCGCCACGTTCCCTTTTGTAGTGCTGCTTTTTATGGTTTTTATGTTAAACTACAATTGTTTGAAATAGTTGGCATATTTTATGCTTTGTTATTACTTTGATAAATAATAATAAGCAGTTATTAATCAAAAAAAAAATGTTTTATTATAAAACGGATGAAGATTAATAAAAACATTTTGAACATATCATGTGCTTTTCTCTTTTTGTATGCTAGGAAAAAAACATTTAGTAACTATTAAATGTATTATTAACCCAAAATTATTTTTTTTTTTTTTTTATAAACAGATGCAGAATAATAAAAACATTTTAAAAACACATTAAGTAACTACAAAATTTATTTACATATATTGGTACTGCCATGGAACTTCTCCTGATGGAGATAGAAAGTAGTCAGCAAATTGTTCACGCATGGCAATGTTTGTTCTCGCTGCACGTACTCTGCTGTACTGTACAGAGGGCAGGTGGAACTCTTCTTCTTCCTCAATGTGAATGCCCTCCTTCTCACGGATAATATTGTGTAGAATGCAGCAGGCCTTAATTACCATCTCTGCATTCTCCAGACTGAGTTGCAAAGGTGTTTGAAAAACATGCCATTTACTAGACAGTATTCCAAATGTGCATTCTATGAGTCGTCTTGCCCGGCTCAGCCGATAATTAAATATCCTCTTCTTGCCGTCAAGATTACTTCTGGCATACGGCCTAAGAAGATGTTGCGATAGCGCAAATGCCTCATCTGCGACAAGGACGAAAGGTAGGTCTGGTCCTTCAGTTCCAGGCAGAGGCCGATCAAATGGTATGTTGAATCGCCCTTGTCGCAGTCTTCGACCCAATAATGACTCACGAAAAACTCTAGAATCAGAACTGCTGCCATATGCCCCAATGTCCACAGCAATAAACTTATAATCGCTATCGCAGATAGCCATGAGGACCAAAGAAAAATATTTTTTATAATTATGGAATCGAGACCCAAAACCTGGAGGCTTTTGGATACGGATATGCTTTCCATCTAGTGCCCCGATACAATTGGGAAAGTTTGCTCGATTCCAAAACCCTTCTGTGATTCTTTGCCACATGTTTACATTTGGTGATGGCATCACTGCTGGACACAGCTCTTCCCATATGGCTAGGCAAGTTTCATGAACTATCTCTGAAATAGTTGAAATGCTCAGTAGAAAATAATGATTCAGAGACGTGTAGGACTGGCCAGTTGCAAGAAACCTAGAAAAAAATAAAATAAAGATTAGTAAAAACATTATACTGCCACATAAATTGAGAAGTAGAAGACATTTATTATCTATACATACTGTATACACACAGTAGACCAGGGGTAGGCAATAGGACACTTACCTCAAGGTAACTAGGAGACTATCAGGGAATTAGTAGACCAGACTGTGTGGACTGCACAGAGGAAACCCAAAACACATGTAAGTGAAATAATAAAGTGTTTATTTAAATAAATGACAAGAAGTGAAAACAAACAGTGCACTACCAACCACAAACTACAAACAAATAATATATACAATAAATGGGCAATACCAGAATCGTAAACGAAAAGCCAGGCCGAGGTCATACACAAGGGGGTCAGTAGATGGGTAAGGATGGGGAACCAGCAGGAGAGGGAGAGGACGGATGGATGGGCTGCAGAGCAGGGATCCAAGGTAGGCAGGAGACAGGAGGGACAGGTCCAGGATGGGATTGGGATAGATCAGGTCGGGTCAGATACAGGCTCAGGTACAGATAATACGGCCAGGGCCACCTGGAGAGAGCGATACCAAGGCAAGCATGTATGGGCTTGCCGAGTATTTATAAGAGTGAACTAATTGTCCTCAAGTGACACCTGAGCACAGGAGGTGCTGTCGGCCCCATACTGCCAGGATCCATCCGCTGGTGGATGCCAGTACTGCATGCCAAAAGGCAGATATTACCAGCGGATGGAACATTTCCTGACAGTACCCCCCCCCTCAAAGGAGCGGCCTCCGGACGCTCCAACTGGTTGTAGTTGTCCAAAGTCTAAGGCATCAAGCAGAACAATGGGTAGGGGTACTTAAGGCTGGGCATCAGGCACCTTAGGGCAGACAGCGGGCTCCGGGTTCTTAAGCTGGGCGGCAGGCAACTTGAACTGGGCAACAGGCACATCAAGCGGGGCATCTGGCATGGGTACATCAAGCGGGGCAGCAGGAGCATCAAGCAGGGCAGCAGGCACGTCAAGCTGGGCAGCAGGCACGTCAAGCTGGGCAGCAGGCAGGAACTCAACGGGCTGGGCAGCAGACAGGAACTCAACGGGCTGGGCAGCAGACAGGAACTCAACGGGCTGGGCAGCAGACAGGAACTCAACGGGCTGGGCAGCAGACAGGAACTCAACGGGCTGGGCAGCAGACAGGAACTCAACGGGCTGGGCAGCAGACAGGAACTCAACGGGCTGGGCAGCAGACAGGAACTCAACGGGCTGGGCAGCAGACAGGAACTCAACGGGCTGGGCAGCAGACAGGAACTCATCGGGCTGGGCAGCAGATAGGAACTCATCGGGCTGGGCAGCAGACACTGGGACCTTAGGCCGAACAGCAAGTACCGTAAGGGCAGGCTGGATAACAGGCACATCGGACTGGTAAGCTGGCACATCGGACCGGGAGGCTGGCACATCGGACCTGAGGGTTAGCACATCGGACCTGAGGGTTAGCACATCGGACCTGAGGGTTAGCACATCGGACTGGCAAGCTGGCACATCAGACTTGAAGACTGGCACATCAGACTTGAAGACTGGCACATCCGACTGGGAAGCTGGCACATCAGACCTGAAGACTGGCACATCAAACCGGGAAGCTGGCACTTTGGACTTGAAGACTGGCACAGACTTGAAGACTGGCACATCAGACCTGAAGACTGGCACATCAAACCGGGAAGCTGGCACATCGGACCTGAGGACTGGCACATCAGACTTGAAGACTGGCACATTAGGCTGGGAAGCTGGCACATCAAACTGGAAGGCTGGCACCAGGGCAGCAGACTGGAAGGCCAGCACCGAGACAGCAGATTGGAAGGACGGCACCGAGACAGCAGACTGGAAGGCAGGCAGCGGGTCATCAGACTGGGAAGCCGGCACAGAGACAGCAGGCTGGAAGGCCGGCACAGAGACAGCAGGCTGGAAGGCCGGCACAGAGACAGCAGGCTGGAAGGCCGGCACAGAGACAGCAGGCTGGAAGGCAGGCACAGAGACAGCAGGCTGGAAGGCAGGCAGCGGGTCATTAGGCTGGAAGATCAGGCTGGAAGGCTGGGACTTCAAGCTGGGTAGCAGGAACTGGGACTTCAAGCTGGGTAGCAGGAACTGGGACTTCAAGCTGGGTAGCAGGAACTGGGACTTCAAGCTGGGTAGCAGGAACTGGGACTTCAAGCTGGGTAGCAGGAACTGGGACTTCAAGCTGGGTAGCAGGAACTGGGACTTCAAGCTGGGTAGCAGGAACTGGGACTTCAAGCTGGGTAGCAGGAACTGGGACTTCAAGCTGGGTAGCAGGAACTGGGACTTCAAGCTGGGTAGCAGGAACTGGGACTTCAAGCTGGGTAGCAGGAACTGGGACTTCAAGCTGGGTAGCAGGAACTGGGACTTCAGGCGGGGTAGCAGGAACTGGGACGTCAGGCTGGGTAGCAGGAACTGGGACGTCAGGCTGGGTAGCAGGAACTGGGACGTCAGGCTGGGTAGCAGGAACTGGGACGTCAGGCTGGGTAGCAGGAACTGGGATGTCAGGCTGGAACAGGTTGGTTGGGGTGGAGGCAGGTTGGGTTACTGGCAGGATAGTGTGGGTCGGAAAGAACTTCCATTTCTTTTTTGGCTTAGCCACTGCAGCTTTGTACGTGGGTGCAGGGCTGTAAGAAAAGAAAGTTTCTGGGCAAAATGAAGACCAAGGAACAGTGGCTGGAGGAGGATTTTGTGGGACTGTTACAGGTGGAGGAGAAGAGGCAGGTGGACTGAAGGCACGATAGGTGCTACACTTGGCGACTGGGTAATAGTTTTTGGTAGGAAGCGGAGAAAACTGGGCTGTAGCTGAGGTTGCCATAGGCAATGGGGAGATAGATACTTGAGAAGGCAGGTGATTAATGACAGGGCTGGGATGTTGTGGCTTAGCTAAATACACAAGATCTGACCATGCTAGTAGCACAGGTTGGACAAACGCTGGTTCACACACAGCCTGACTAACCAGAGATTGCACTGAATGGATGCAATCAGTCAACACCTGCTGTGAACAAGAGGAATACCGTTCAATGAAATAGGCTGGATCATCCTCTAACAACCATACCAGAGATTCAACTTGGCCATAATTGAAGGGGGGAGAGAAATCATCATTTCCTTCTGGAAAACATGACAGGGCTACCTTTGCACATAATTTAATTAGGTGCTGAACATCCTCAAATAACATGTAGCCTTGATCCACCAGGGAATGAGCTGATCGGATGGTTTCCATCAGCTGGTCACTAGTCCATCCTTTTAAAATCTGACAACAAGATTCACCATCCTCTTCTGCCAGCAGAGAATAATAAAAGGATTTCATTGTAATCCATATTGGCAGACTAACAAGCCAGGATGGTTCCTCAATGCAGCCACATCTGGTCAGGGATGGCCTTGGTATACTATCAGGGAATTAGCAGACCAGACTGTGTGGACTGCACAGAGGAAACCCAAAACACATATAAGTGAAATAATAAGTGTTTATTTAAATAAATGACAAGGAGTGAAAACAAACAGTGCACTACCAACCACAAACTACAAACAAATAATATATACAATAAATGGGCAATACCAGAATCGTAAACGAAAAGCCAGGCCGAGGTCATACACAAGGGGGTCAGTAGATGGGTAAGGATGGGGAACCAGCAGGAGAGGGAGAGGGCGGATGGATGGGCTGCAGAGCAGGGATCCAAGGTAGGCAGGAGACAGGAGGGACAGGTCCAGGATGGGATTGGGATAGATCGGGTCGGGTCGGGTCAGATACAGGCTCAGGTACAGATAATACGGCCAGGGCCACCTGGAGAGAGCGATACCAAGGCAAGCATGTATGGGCTTGCCGGGTATTTATAAGAGTGAACTAATTGTCCTCAAGTGACACCTGAGCTCAGGAGGTGCTGTCTGCCCCATACTGCCAGGATCCATCCGCTGGTGGATGCCAGTACTGCATGCCATAAGGCAGATATTACCAGCGGATGGAACATTTCCTGACAGAGACGTTCATCTGCAGGCACACATCTTCTCATATTGGTATGTCTGCGCTCCAGCCATGGGTGCAGCTGGGCCAGTAAGAAGTCAAATGTGGGTACAGTCATCCTGGTGAAGTTAAAAAATGTATTCGGATACTGGCGGAGATGTGCATAGTGCAAAGCCACAAATCCTTCAGAAGGCTGCTTCAATAGCATGGGGTGGGTCCAAAATCGACGTCTCCTAGGCATAATCGGCTTTTTCTTCCTCTCCATGCTCCTCATATAGGCAAATAGGACAAATATTGTCACACTGTCCCAAAAATTGCTGGAATCCATTGCTCAATGCTGCTAGCACACACAGGCACAGGGACAAAGGAAGGACACAGCAAGGAGAACTCACTCACTGTAACTGCAATGCAGCATGGGAGGAGCAATGCGTTCTGGGTAATTTTCTTAAAGGCACACATATAACTACTGTAAACGGAACAAAACGTATACAAAAACGGATGAAAAAACGGACGTAAACGTGTACACTTACGGATGTAAGCGGATGTTAACAGAACAAAAGTCGGATGATAACGGAGATTAACGGAACGGATGAAATGGATAAGAACTGATACGTTTTTGACGTGGCTAAACTGACTGCGTCCGTGTGAAAGGGGCCTTAGGCAAGTTGGTACTGCAGCTAGCCATTATCAGGAGAGTACTTACCGAGGCCGAAATGCCGAGAGTGGTTCACCCTTGCAACTGAGCGCAGTCCGCCCCCTGGAGGTGAGACAGGGGATGAATGGCACAAAGAGGCACAGGCTACCCAACCAGAGGATGAGAACTGAAGAAGGAGCCAAGTGCTGGGGTCAGGAAGACACTGGAAAGTCCAAACACAGGTGCAGGTACAGGGCTGAAGATAAGCGGGTCCGGGTCACAGGCAGGGATCACAGGGCAGGAGACAGGAGACAAATCCGGGTCACAAGCAAAGGTTCAAGGGGCCAGAGGCAAGCAAGCAGGTAAGTCCAGTATACAGTCCAAAGGTCAAGGGCAGGAGAAGGCAGCAAGGTCAAAGGCAAAATCCGGGTCAAAAATCAGGCAATCAGAATAACAGGAAGCAGGAACAGAGCTTTGGCAGGAAGCTGAAGACAATCCAGCGCTGGACTGGTCTCAAGCACTTCCTCAAATGGGCGGTGTGAGTGGTCATGTGATGCCGCCACGCGCTGGGACGCTCAGGCGTGCGCCATTGCGCATGCGCGTGCGTCGGAGCGCCGAGCCGCGAATGCGCATGCGCCGGAGTGCCGTTCCGCCGCGCATGCGCATAGGCAATCGGCGCGCAGCGCTAAACTGTAAGTTTTCCTGACAACGATAATGATCTGTTAAGTATCTTAGTAAAGACACCAGACAGTTCGCCGCACAGGCCTTAATGACACTCCCTGGGATGCCATCGGGAACCTTTGCTTTCCTAGTATTCATGGACTTGAATGCTCGTCGCACCTCATATTCTTGCACAAGAGGCCAAGATGTCATCCAGACCCAACTCTGGAAAATGTGTTTTCCAAAAATCAGTAAACTCAAAACGTGCAAAAAACGATTTAGTTGCTCAGCTAATTGAATACGTGGCTTAGCATCTATGTTCTTACCTTCTCTGTGGTTAAGAATATGCTGTAGCCCTTTCCAACCTTCTTGTGGGTTATTTCCCTTAAAATATTCCTCAATTCTGCTTTTATAATCAGATTTGACCTCTTTTAAACCTCTCTTTAAGTTCGCCCTAGCTTCTTTTTATACTATCACCATCCCTAAAAGCATGATCCCGTTCTCTCAGAAGACACCTAACCCTCTTTGTCATCCAGGGCTTCTGATTAGAGAAAACCCTGATGTGTTTAACCACTGTGACATCTACACAGGTTAGTATGTAACTCAACACCGCACCAGTGTAGGTGTTTAGATCCTGCTGTTCAAATAGGTCCCAGTTTGTCCTTTTAAAGCAGTCTTGCAGCTATTCAAGAGAACCTGCTGGCCACGTCCTTGCCTCCCTAATCTCTGGTGCCCTCCTCTGCCTAATGGGGATATAAAGTGGGATAAGAAAGAGAGAGAGATGATCTGACTGGCCAGTGGCCAAGATGTTACAAAAAACATATCTAATATATTCCCACCTCTAGTAGCACATTTCACAAAGTAATGAAATGGTAATTAATAAGCGCACCTGTAATGCCCCGTACACACAATAGGATTTTCCGATGGAAAATGTGTGATAGGACCTTGTTGTTGGAAATTCCGACCGTGTGTAGGCTCCATCACACATTTTCCATAAGAATTTCCGTCACACAAAATTTGAGATCTGGTTCTCAAATTTTCCATCGTTGTCGCAAACTCCGATTGTGTGTACACAATTCCGACACACAAAGTGCCAAGCATGCTCGGAATCAAGCAGAAGAACTGAAGAAGGAGCCAAGTGCTGGGGTCAGGAAGACACTGGAAAGTCCAAACACAGGTGCAGGTACAGGACTGAAGATAAGCGGGTCCGGGTCACAGGCAGGGATCACAGGGCAGGAGACAGGAGACAAATCCGGGTCACAAGCAAAGGTTCAAGGGGCCAGAGGCAAGCAAGCAGGTAAGTCCAGTATACAGTCCAAAGGTCAAGGGCAGGAGAAGGCAGCAAGGTCAAAGGCAAAATCCGGGTCAAAAATCAGGCAATCAGAATAACAGGAAGCAGGAACAGAGCTTTGGCAGGAAGCTGAAGACAAGCCAGCGCTGGACTGGTCTCAAGCACTTCCTCAAATGGGCGGTGTGAGTGGTCATGTGATGCCGCCACGCGCTGGGACGCTCAGGCGTGCGCCATTGCGCATGCGCGTGCGTCGGAGCGCCGAGCCGCGAATGCGCATGCGCCGGAGTGCCGTTCCGCTGCGCATGCGCATAGGCAATCGGCGCACAGCGCTAAACTGTAAGTTTTCCTGACAGCGATAATGATCTGTTAAGTATCTTAGTACAGACAGTTCGCCGCACAGGCCTTAATGACACTCTCTGGGATGCCATCGGGAACCTTTGCTTTCCTAGTATTCATGGACTTGAATGCCCGTCGCACCTCATATTCTTGCACAAGAGGCCAAGATGTCATCCAGACCCAACTCTGGAAAATGTGTTTTCCAAAAATCAGTAAACTCAAAACGTGCAAAAAACGATTTAGTTGCTCAGCTAATTGAATACGTGGCTTAGCATCTATGTTCTTACCTTCTCTGTGGTTGAGAATATGCTGTAGCCCTTTCCAACCTTCTCGTGGGTTATTTCCCTTAAAATATTCCTCAATTCTGCTTTTATAATCAGATTTGACCTCTTTTACACCTCTCTTTAAGTTCGCCCTAGCTTCTTTTTATACTATCACCATCCCAAAAAGCATGATCCCGTTCGCTCAGAAGACACCTAACCCTCTTTGTCATCCAGGGCTTCTGATTAGAGAAAACCCTGATGTGTTTAACCACTGTGACATCTACACAGGTTAGTATGTAACTCAACACCGCACCAGTGTAGGTGTTTAGATCCTGCTGTTCAAATAGGTCCCAGTTTGTCCTTTTAAAGCAGTCTTGCAGCTATTCAAGAGAACCTGCTGGCCACGTCCTTGCCTCCCTAATCTCTGGTGCCCTCCTCTGCCTAATGGGGATATAAAGTGGGATAAGAAAGAGAGAGAGATGATCTGACTGGCCAGTGGCCAAGATGTTACAAAAAACATATCTAATATATTCCCACCTCTAGTAGCACATTTCACAAAGTAATGAAATGGTAATTAATAAGCGCACCTGTAATGCCCCGTACACACGATAGGATTTTCTGATGGAAAATGTGTGATAGGACCTTGTTGTTGGAAATTCCGACCGTGTGTTGGCTCCATCACACATTTTCCATAAGAATTTCCGTCACACAAAATTTGAGATCTGGTTCTCAAATTTTCCATCGTTGTCGCAAATTCCGATTGTGTGTACACATTTCCGACACACAAAGTGCCAAGCATGCTCGGAATCAAGCAGAAGAGCAGCACTGGCTATTGAACTTCATTTTTCTTGGCTCGTCGTATGTGTTGTATGTCACCGCGTTCTTGACGTTTGGAATTTCTGACCAACTTTGTGTGACCGTGTATATAAAAGACAAGTTTGAGCCAACATCCATCGGAAAAAATCCCATGGATTTTGTTGTCGGAAAATCCGATCTTGTGTACAGGACATTAGTGTGTGAAACACATCTACCATTTGAACTGTCTTTAACACTTGGTATGTTCGTTTATTAAATAAGAATTTTGATGGAGTGCAGCCATTTCTTCAGTGTTGTAGCACATTTCACAAACTGATGGAATCCTGGAAGCACAGACCCCAGTTTTACGTGATTGAAGTCTCCAGCAATCACAAGTACCCCATCAGGTTTTGCACACTGAAATTTATCTATTGCTTTCACCAACAGGTCCAGAGCCATTACAGCATTTGCATCCGGTGGTATATAAACCACAAGGATGAGTATCGCCGTAAACTCTCTTGGCCAGTTAAAGAGCCTGCATTTCACAGCCAAATTCTAAATCTGGGGAACAATAGTTAGCAAAAATCTTGTTATCTGAACACCATGCATTTAAAATATATATACAAAGCCCCCCTTCCCTACTCTTTCCCGAATCTCTGGTCCTGTCCTGCCAAAAGAGAGTCCGTCCGGTTAACTGCATAGCAGTATCTGGAAAAATAATGTGAAGCCAAGTCACCGTTATCAACATTAAACAACAGTTAATGGGTCTTTACTAGAGTTGAGCGGATACCTGGATGTTCGGGTTCGACGGGTTCGGCCGAACTTCGGAAAAAAGTTCGAGTTCGGGACCGAACTTGACCTGAACTTGATCCCAAACCCGAACACCATTGAAGTCAATGGGGACCCGAACTTTTGGCTCTAAAAAAGTAATGGAACGGGCTAGAGGGCTGCAAATGGCAACAAAATGTTGTTAAGAGCATGGCAAGTGCTCTTCAAACAAATGTGGATAGGGAAATAACTTAAAAAAACATAAAAAAATAGAAATAATAATAATATGCTGGAGGCCCCCTTCTCAGCAGAAGAGGTACAGGAAGTCATTAAGAACCTCAGAATCTCAATGGCATGATGCCACACATATGGTGGGAATGCCCCAGAATACGCCCTTTCTGGAAAAAAATATTCAATTTAATGGATAAGCTAGTGGGAAAATAAAAAACTTTGAAATAAAAAAAATAAAAAATTATAATCTTGACCTAGGAGGACGAGGTCCATATGGAGTAGGATGTGGGTGGATGTGGCTGTGTAGGTGGATGCGGCGGTGGAGGAGGACGAGGTAGCCAACACTGGTTCAAAAATACAACAATACAACAATGGCTGGGTAAGGCTGGTGATGCGCGGATAGTGTCCGCCCTGTACTGCGCTTGCTCAGTACGTAGGACAAGGGTATTTTGAAAATCTCCAAAGACAAATGGCGCCTGCGCGGTGAGTCCAGGTTCAAGCCACACCATCCGAGGTTCAAGCCGAGCGAAGCGAGGCCGTGCCCAAAGCGTGGCGAGTGAATCGAGCCCGTGAGGGGCCCTGTTACTATGTGCTACCGTATGTCCACTTGGATGGTGGGGCTTGCACCTGCACTCACTGCGCAGGCGCCGTTCCTCTTCGGAGATTTTGTGAATCTCCTTGTCCTCCGTACTGCGCAAGCACTGCGCCTGCGCAGTAAGTGGCCGGACACTATCCGATGGACGGACAGTTTTTGTCAGAACACCGGTATACATGTCTATTCTGCACAAGGTACGGATAAGTCCTGTGGGATCCATGTCTGGTTAATTTTAATGAACGTGAGCTTGTCCACATTGGCTCTGGACAGGCGGCTGCGCTTGTCTGTGATAACGCCCCCTGCCGTGCTAAATACACGTTCAGATAATACATTGGCTGCAGGGCAGGCCAGCATCTCCAAGGCGTAAAGGGCAAGCTCAGGCCACGTGCCCAATTTGGAGACCCAGAAGTTGAAGGGGGCAGACCCGTCATTCAGTACGTGTAGGCGTGTGCACACATACTGCTCCACCATGTTGGTGAAATGCTGCCTCCTGCTAAGACCTTCCATCTCAGCTGGTGGTGCTGGTTGTTGTGGCGTGCTGACAAAGCTTTTTCACATTTCGGCCATGCTAACCCTGCCTTCTGAGGTGCTGGCGGTGCCCCGGCTGCGTTGGTGACCTCTTCCTCCTCCTCGGCCTTCGCCTTGTGCTTCCACCGTACCTCCGCTGTCAGGTGGGAATGCCACCAGCAGCGCATCTACCAGCGTGTGCTTGTCCTTGCGCATCTTACGATCACGCTCCAGTGAGGTAATTAAGGACGGTACGTTGTCCTTGTAGCGGGGATCCAGCAGGGTGGCCACCCGGTAATCAGCACCAGTTAAAATGTGGGCAACTCGGCGGTCGTTGCGGAGACACTGCAGTATGTAATCGCTCATGTGTGCCAGGCTGCCCAGAGGCAACGAAAAGCTGTCCTCTGTGGGAGGTGTAGCGTCTGTGTCCTCTGTATCCCCCCAGCCACGCACCAGTGATGGCCATGAGCTGGTCTGGGTGCCACCCTGCTGTGAACATGGTTCCTCCTCCTCCATCTCCTCCTCATCCTCCACCTCCTCATCCTCCAGAACTGTGCGCTTGCTGCCGGACAATTGTTTACCTGGCGTTTGTTGGTGCAGGAAACCACACTCGTAGCCACTTATGAATGACTGCCCTGAAAGCCTTGGAAATGATCCCGGTTCCTCCTCCTTCTGTGCCACATCCTCTTCCATCATCGCCCAAAGCGTTTTTTCAAGGAGGCATAGAACTGGGACAGTAACGTTGAGAACGGCGTCATCGGCACTGGCCATGTTGGTGCAGTACTCGAAACAGCGCAACAAGGCACACAGGTCTCACATGGAGGCCCAGTTGTTGATGGTGAAGTGGTGCTGTTCCGCAGAGCGACTCACGCGTGCGTACTGCAGCTGGTACTCCACTATCGCCTGCTGCTGCTCGAACAGTCTGCCAGCATGTGCAAGGTGGAGTTCCACCTTGTGGGCACGTCACATATGAAGCGGTGAGCGGGAAGGCCAAAGTTACACTGCAGCGCTGACAGGCGAGCAGCAGCAGGGTGAGAACCCTGAAAGTGCGCACAGGCGGCCCGCACTTTCTGCAGCAGCTCTGGCATATTAGGGTCATTTTTAAGGAACCTCTGGACCACCAAGTTCAGCACATGCGCCAGGCAAGGGATGTGCGTCAAACCGGCTAGGCCCAGAGCTGCTACAAGATTTCACCCATTATCGCACACCACCAGGCCGGGCTTGAGGCTCACTGCCACCAACCACTCATCGATCTGTTGTTCCATGTCCCTCCACAACTCCTACGCGGTGTGTTTTTTTTTTCCCCAAACAGGAAAGTTTTAAAACTGCCTGCTGTCGTTTACCCCTGGCTGTGCTGAAGTTGGTGGTGAAGGTTTTACGCTGACTGAATGAGGAGGCGGTAGAGGATGAGGAAGCGGAGTAGGAGGAGTTAGCAACAGAAGGCAAGCTGAAGTGCCCTCGGCACTCGGTGGTGGAAGGACATGCCAAACTGCTATCTGCCTCAGGCCCAGCCACCGCTGCATTTACCCAGTGTGCTGTTAGGGAGATATAATGTCCCTGACCGTGCTTACTAGTCCACGTATCCGTAGTTAGGTGGACC
The DNA here is from genome assembly GCA_028564925.1 of Lithobates sylvaticus. Lineage (NCBI taxonomy): Eukaryota > Metazoa > Chordata > Amphibia > Anura > Ranidae > Lithobates > Lithobates sylvaticus. Next base: position 38,180,257 of record CM053035.1, on the reverse strand, counting down.
TTGCCACAGATGGCGTTGCGCAGTGCACACCTGATTTTGTCCCCCACTTGGTTGTGCAGGGAAGGGATGGCTCGCCTGGAAAAATAGTGGCGGCTGGGCACGACGTACTGTGGGACAGGCAATGCCATCAGGCTTTTAAAACTCTGCATCTCCACCAGGCGGAATGACAGCATTTCAAAGGCGAGGAATTTTGAAATGCTGGCATTCAGGGCCAGGGATCGCGGATGGCTAGGGGGGTACTTCCTCTTCCGCTCCAGTGTTTGGGAGATAGAGAGCTGAACGCTTCCATGGGACATTGTGGAGATGGTTGGTGACCCAGGTGGTAGTGTTGCTGGCAGATCCTCTGTGGATGAAGAGGCCACGACTGCAGCAGAAGAGGAAGCAGGAGGAGCCAGAGACCTTTATTGGTTTTAGAGGTGTCTACTGCACTGCATCTCGTGCTTTGCACTTAGATGCCTGGTCATGCAGGTTGTGCTCAGGTTGAGAACGTTTATGCCTCGCTTCAGGCTCTGATTGCACAGCGTGCAAACCACTTGTGTCTTGTCATCAGCACATTGTCTGAAGAACTGCCACGCTAGGGAACTCCTTGGACCTGGCTTTGGTGTGCTCGGTCCCTTGCTGCGTTGGGCAGTAGCAGGCGTATTGTCTAGGGGACGGACGCTACGCTTTTGCACCCTGCTCCCTCTTCTGCTGTGCTGGTGGCTCTGTGCAACCACCGCCTCTTCCTCCGAACTACACTGGTCACCTGCATGACATTGATTCCATGTGGGGTCGAGGACCTCATCGTCCGCCACATCATCTTCCACCCAGTCTTCACCCCTGCCCTCCTTGTCGGTCTGCACAATTGCGAAAGCAGCAGCAGTTGGCACCTGTGTTTCGTCATCATCCGAGACCTGCTGCGATGGTCCTCCCATGTACTCATCATGAAACATAAGTGGTTGGGCATCGGTGCACACAATCTCTTCCACTTCTGGGGCAGGGCTAGGTGGATGGCCCTGGGAAACCCTGCTTGGCAGAGTCAAGGGGGGTAAGGTGAAAGACTGATGGACATCGGCTGCAGGTGCCAACTCTGAACTTTCATCAGGAGACTGGGTGGGAGACAATGTGAAGGAACCTGAGGCACTGTCAGCAACCCAATCTCTATCGCCTGTACTTGTCCTGGCCTCAAAATTCGTACAGCCTCAGTAGGCGCGACCAAATACCGCTGCAGGCTCTGTTGCCTACTCGCACATGAGGAAGGTGTTTCACTTGTGTGTGTAGCTGGCACAGATCGACCACGTCCTCTCCCTGCAACAGGAGCTCCACCAGCAGCACCATGACCGGGGCCACGTCCCTTCATTGACGTTCTCCTCATATTTTCCAAATTTAGGATCTTGCCCTAAATGTGTGCTTTTTTGCACTAAATGTGTGTTTTTGCAATAGCAGAATACACCCACAGTATTGTACAGGGTGTATCTCACAGTAACATATGCAGTGCTGGTGTACTGAGCTTGCAGATAAAAGTTATATTTTCTCTGGCACTGGGCTCATGGTAGTGTAAAAAGACAACCAGGTAAATCTCTGTAGATCGCTGACTTATTAGAATAGATTTCTGAATCTGGACTGACTCCTATCATGTAATTCTCTCCCTCACAGCAACAGTAGCCAGGAACCTTTCCCTACACTGTCTAAAGCAGAGTGACGTGCTGTGCTGTGTGCCTCTAGCTTATATAGAGGCTGGGTCACATGCTGCACTGGCCAACACAGCCATGACATTAGTAGGCATTGCTGTGATGGCTTCTAAGGGCACACCAGTTAAACGAATGTTGATTGGCTGCCCTGCAGCTTTTAAAAATACGCCATTACATCGCCGAACACCGGACACGAACCCGAACAGTCAATTGTTCAGGTTTGGGTCCGGGACCCAAAAACCCAAAAGTCCGGTACGGACCCGAACTTTACAGTTTGGGTTCGCTCAACCCTAGTCTCCAACAGTTTACTACGACCATGGAAAAGAGTCATTATGTACAGATATTTCTGCCTTGCTTCTGATGTGTATTTTGTGAAGAACTTCCAAGGAAATCTGAATGAATCTCACGTAGTATTAGATTCTTTGCAAGTTACTCATGCAAAGGCGCCAGATAATATTGTAATGAAGCTTCCAGGTACAGGTAAAGTGATCATGTATCGTGTTTTATCACTCGATCATCTTAAAAGAAGCTTTGACCGAGAGGATATAAGGGCTGCAAACTCCTGCAAAAAAAAAAAAAAAACTATACCTGCACAGTGGAATTTTGCAAAATGGAAATTCACTTGTAAACAGTACTGAGCTGGAAGCTTTTACCAATCTCATACCCCCCCCTACAGTGTTGGGCCCCTGGCAGCTGCCCAATCTTGCCTTATAGTAATCCACCTCTGACTATATTACAGGTCTGAATTTGAGGCACCTTAGGTGATCACCTCATCTCAACGTCAGCTGCCTATTATTTTCGTCAAGAAAAGCAGAACAAGTCTATCACAATTGTTACAAGTAGAAAAAAAAATTACAAATGGGGCAGAGGAATGTGGCGAGAGGGGGAGTTGATGTAAAGAAAATAAGCAGACCCAGACTTTATAGAAGGCTGAGGGAGGTACTACGTTGGGGGAGGGAGGTTATCTGACTCAAATGAATGGACTAGCTAGCTAGTTGGTATCCTTATTCTACAATACCTTCATCTGGAACATGTCTGCACAACAAGTAAGTGTCAGCTCTTTACTCATTTATTGCACTTGCAGAGAAGAACTATATACACTTGTTGCCAAAAAAGTGTAGAAATGTATTTCCAGGCATTTATAGATTGCAGGTGCCTCTGGCTATCAGGAATAGTGTTGGGTTTGAAACCTTCTTGTTTTTGTCTTTGCAGATGTCTGATTTTGCACCCCCCTTTTTTTTTTTGAGCACTTTAATTTACGTTTAACCTGCTCAGGGCTTGCTTAATATTTGCTGAACAGCTTTTAAAGAACACTACATTTTTGTTTGCTAGCTTTGGGTGGTCACTGGTGATGCAAAGGTCGCACACAATGCTTAGGTATAAGTTGTGGCCATATAGTGTGATCAAATCCCCATATTTTTTGCTTATTTGCTGAAAATCTTCAGGTGTTTTAAATGTAATTTTAGTAAATGTGCGCTGTAATCTTTTCCTCTGTTTGTCAGTCTTATGCCCTGTACCCGTACGGAAATTCCGACGGAAAATGTCCGATCGGACCATGTTGTCGGAAAATCCGCCTGTGTGTGGGCTCCATTGGACTTTTTCCGTCAGAATTTCCGACGGAGAGCAGGATCTCAAATTTTCCGACAACAAAATCCGATCTGACTTTTTCCGATCATGTGTCGAGAATTCCACGCATGCTCAGATCAAATTACGAGACCAAAGCTATTGGCTACTAGCCTCTACGTAGTTCCGTCGTACGCAACGATTGTCACCACGTTCAGAATGATCGAATTTTCCGACAACTTCCAACCGTGTGTATGCAACACCAGTGTCAGACAAAATCCGTTGGAAAAAATCTGATGGATTTGTTGGTCGGAATTTTCATGTACTGGGCATTATAGCTGCACTATCTAATGTTATGCATTCTTAGGGTGTGCCCCCCAAGTCTATCTTTGTTTGGGTATAAATTGAGACTAGGGGGTGATACTAAGCAAAGAAGTCTTGTTTATCTTAAATGATGAATACTTGTTATCACACATGGAGAATCTCCAACTTCTCCTAATGAAATGAGTAAAGCTAGGTGTTAATCACGCCTGTACCACTCTTCTCCAATGACTAAGTCACGAAAAATGTACCCGACCTTATAAAACATATCTAAGTTGAGTTGTCCTCTGTGGCATAATTGTGTAGACCAAATTTAGACAAACCAGGTAAAATTGTAAATAAATCTAAAAATTGTTTTTAAAATGTTGCCAATTGTATAGCATGACAAGATCTGAAAATTGTCTGTTATACAAATAATCACAGGTTTCTGCTTTAGCTACATACCTGCAGTAGTCTTTTCCTTGGTGAAATTAACTGATCTAATTATGTTTAATTAATTTTTGCCAATTTTATAGACAGATTTCAGTCCTTACATAAATTTTAAGTTCCAATAGACATTGGAGATCTGTTAATAGCTACAGTTGTGTTCTTCTAAATATTTAGCCGATGTTTGTTTTTCCTCCAACTTGCACTGACAAGCATTGCATGGGAATCTCCGTCCATACGTGCTTTCAGAATAAAAGTATGTATCCTTGGTAGCATATTAACACTTCAAAGTGTTTTACACATACTAATTCTTTCCTGTGTAATATCTACTGTACTGGGTAATACTTCTTCTCTGTAGTCACTTGCCATTTCGTTTTTTTATGGTGGGCTCTTTACCTTTTTCTTCTTTAGATTTTTAGAGGTTTTTCTAAATGATTGAATTATATTCTATGCTTACATACATATACTGTATATAAACATCATGCCTCTATGTGCTTGTTGGATATCTCATTCCAAAACCAAGGGCATTATTATGGAGTTGGCCCCTCGTATCTGGCTGTAACATCCTCCACTCTTCTGATGCCGCGTACACACGGTCGGAATTCTCGTCGGAAAAAGCTCTGATGGTTTTCCCGTCGGAATTCCCCGTCGGAATTTTGCTCAAACTGTCTTGCCTACACACAGTCACACCAAATTCCGACGGTCAATAACACCGCGGCATACAACACGTTCGACAGCACTATAAAAAGGAAGTATACTGCTTCCGAGCATTCGTCAAATTGTTTCCGAGCATGCGTCGGAATTGCCTACACACGATCAGAAAATACGTTAGAAAGGTTTTCCGTCGGAAAAATTAAGAACAGGTTCTCAATCCAAAGTCCGTCGGAAATTCCGACAGAAAAAGACCGATGGGCAAACACACAGTCGGAAAATCCAATGGAAAGCTCCCATCGGACTGTTTCCATCGGAAATTCCGACCGTGTGTACGCAGCATGGGAAGGCTCTCCAGCAGATTTTGTAGCGTGTCTGTGGGAATTTGTGCCTATGCTGCCAAAAGAGTATTTGTTAGGTCAAGTACCAATGATGGATGAGAAGATTTGGCTCACAATCTTTATTCCAAATCATCTCAAATGCGTAGGGTTGAGGTCTGAGCTCACCAAACTCATCAAACCATTTATGGATTTGGCTTTGTACAAAGGGGTACAGTCATGCTGGAATAGTAAGGGGCCTTCCCCAAACTGTTGCCACAAGGTTGCAAGTACACAATTGTCTAAAATGTCTTTGTATGCTATAGCTGCAGCATTAAAAGTACTATTCACTGGAAATACCTGAGCGTAATCATTTGGAGGGATGTCCACATACTTACATATAGTAGGTGTGATGTATAGGTGTCAGTTTGAGACTCTTGTGCAGAAAGATAGTTTTATCTGTTTGTTTCCATTGTAATGCCCTGTACACACAATAGGATTTTCCGACAGCAAATGTTGGATGTGAGCTTGTTGTCGGAAAGTCCGAACTGTGTGTATGCTCCATAGAACATTTATTGTCAGACTTTCCACCAACAAATGTTTGAGAGCAGGTTCTCAAGTTTTCCGACAACAAAACTTCTCGGAAATTCCGAGCGTGTGTACACAAGTCCGACACACAAAAGTCCACGCATGCTCTGAATCAAGAGCCGCACTGGCTATTGAACTTCATTTTTGTCGGCTCGTCGTACCGCATTCTTGACGTTCGGAATTTCCGATAACATTTGTGTGAACGTGTATATGCAAGACAAGTTTGAGACAACATCCTTTGGAAAGAAATCCACGGTTTTGTTGTCGAAAAATCCTATTGTGTGTACAGGGCATTACTTGAAATAGTTGATACTTTGAGGTCAAGTACTGTTATTGCTGGGATTTATATTAAGTTCCACAGACACCTAGTAGTAAATGATCATTATTCAAGTTGTGGAGCATGAGGTCTGGGAACCATCCAGGAAGCTGACATTTACTGTATATAGGATTTTTTATTTTATAAGGTACCATATTTATCGGCGTATAACACGCTCCTTTTTCCCCTTAAAATCAGGGGGAAATTGTGGGTGCGTGTTATACGCCGATCCCCGCCGATCTCCCGATTTTTTTTTGAGGGGAGCGAGCGGAGCCGATATACCGAAAGCCGCGTGTATTTTCGGCTAGTCTCGGCTCCTCTCGCAGTCCCGCCCACCTCCACTGATTGCGAGAGGAGCCGAGCGCCGACAACATAAAGAAATCCGAGTTCGGCTATTTTCGGCTCCTCTCGCAGTCCCGCCCCTGACTGCGAGCAGAGCCGAGACTAGGTGAACTCGGATTTCTTTATGTTGTCGGCGCTCGGCTCCTCTCGCAATCAGTGGAGGTGGGCGGGACTGCGAGAGGAGCCGGCCCGAGACTAGCCGAAAATACACGCGGCTTTCGGTATGTTGTCACGCGGTGTTCATCCTCTCCACTCGGCGCCAATTTTAAATCAAGGCTGCGCTGGGCAAGGCTGCAAAGGCACTGGGCAAGGCTGCAAAGGCACTGGGCAAAGCTGCAAAGGCACTGGGCAAGGCTGCACTGGGCAAGGTTGCAAAGGCACTGGGCAAGGCTGCAAAGGCACTGGGCAAGGCTGCACTGGGCAAGGCTGCAATGATGGACAAGGCTGCAATGATGGACAAGGCTGCAGATGGACACTGGACAAGGCTGCAATGATGGGCATTTAAATGTAAGTTTTTTTCCTTAAACTTTCCTCCTAAAAGTTTTTTTCCTTAATATTCCCTCCTAAACTTGGGGTTCGTGTTATACGCCGGCGCGAGTTATACGCCGATAAATACGGTAATAAAATAAGTATGAATGTTGCGGCCATCATGTAAGTGTACACATGGTCACAAAACATATCATAGAAAGGTCAAAATTGTAGGGGGGAAAAGCAGGATGGACTCTCAACGTTTTTTTTTTTTGTTTTTGTTTTATTACCCATATTTATATAGTGTATGGTTACCAGTGTGTTGCACAACTGTATGTGCAAATTGTAAAGTTTAATGGTCTATAAATTTCTCAGGAAGTCCAGAGTCTACTCTGCAATTATACTATAAAACAAAAGGAGCAATATCCCTAGCCCTAGTTCCAGTCATCTCAATCCAGTATTGTAATAGGCTATATAAATTACACAACCATTTGACGCCAGTAGCTGTTCTCCAATGGTGTAAGCCAATAAAGAAGTTGTTACAATTTCAAAAAAAGCATGCGGTATGTGAATCGAGAAAAGTATAATAGTTTCCAAGATCAGGTCCCAGTCATATTCCAACACATATCTGCCTAGATAGTATCCTCTTAATGATCCTTAGATATTGGTATTTAAGCCCCATCATGTGGGTTGGCCATAACCTGGAGAGCATACCTCCCAACTTTTTGAGATGGGAACGAGGGACACCTATGAGCAAAAGTATGTAGGCATAGGACACATCCCCTTAAAGGAGAATTATACTAAAAAATGATTAACCACTTGTTTACTGGGCACTTAAACCCCCTTCCTGCCCAGGCCAATTTTTAGCTTTCAACGCTGTCACTCTTTGAATGACAATTGCGCGGTAATGCAACACTGTACCCAAATTAAATTTTTTGCATTTTTTTCACACAAATAGAGATTTCTTTTGGTGGTATTTAATCACTGCTGGGTTTTAAATTTTTTGCTAAAAGAAAAACAAAAAAGGCGAAAATTAAAAAAAAAAAAACAGTTTCACAGTTTGTTATAAAATGTTGCAAACAGGTAATTTATCTCCTTCATTTATGTGTGCTGATGGGCACTGATAAGGTGGCACTGATGGGCACCTATAGGTGGCACTGATGAGGAGGCACTGGTGGGCACTGATAGGTGGCACTGATGGGCACTGATAGGTGGCACTGAGAGGCGGCACTGATGGGCACTGATGGGGGGCACTAAAAGGCACTGATAGGTGGCACTAATAGGCACCACTGAAGGGCACTGTTAGCTGGCACTAAAGGCACTGATAGATGGCACTAATAGGGGTACTGATAGTTGACACTGATGGGCACTGGTAGGTGACACTGATAAGCAGCACTGGTAGGGGGCACTGATGATGAGACACTGATGGGCACTGATTGGCCGGACTGATGGGCACTGATAGGTGGCAATGGTACAGTATCTCACAAAAGTGAATACACCTCTCACATTTTTGTAAATATTTTATTATATCTTTTCATGTGACAACACTGAAGAAATTATACTTTGCTACAATGTAAAGTAGTGAGTGTACAGCTTGTATAACTCCACTGTACCGCCTGAAAAACGCCCCAGTGTGAAAGGGGCCTTACCCTCAGCTTCTTTAGCAAGGCAGTGGTCGTCTTGGAGGTGTGTTTGGGGTCGTTATCATGTTGGAATACTGTCCTGCGGTCCAGTCTCCGAAGAGAGGGGAATCATGCTCTGCTTCAGTATGTCACAGTACATGTTGGCATTCATGGTTCCCTCAATGAACTGTATCTCCCCAGTGCAGAGATAACTCTTATCTAGTTAAAAAAGATTAGTTCCAGTGGAAAGCATGTATAGACAATCTGTGTGTATGCCACCCCACCCCCCCAGGGATAGGAAAGATACAATTGGAAAAGTCGTGCTAGACTCAATGAGAGAGACGGCTGTTACTAGGATTTTTGAAATGAGATCACAAACTATATGCTAGTGTTTGGAGCATCTGTATCCACATAAATCAATACTGTGATCACTAGGGTCAGTGAAGGGTGGGTGGAAGTTGCTCCTGTCGTCTATTAAGTCTATACCAGTGATGGCGAACCTTGGCACCCCAGATGTTTTGAAACTAAATTTCCCATGATGCTCATGCACTCTGCAGTGTAGTTGAGCATCATGGGAAATGTAGTTCCAAAACATCTGGGGTACCAAGGTTCACCATCACTGGTCTAGAGTGTGAAACTCCTACCATAAGATGAACAGTCACCACATTGAAGATGAAAATGCTGCTGCTAAGTGTCCACTGGCTGCTGTTTTTAAAAGCAGGAGTCCCTTAGCCACGAGGTGAATGCCTGCGTGTATGATGTTGCTCAGGTTCCCGAGTTCACTGGCATATTAAGTGCAGTCAGGTCTAAGCCAATCAGGCAGAAGAAAGACAATACATCAAATATAGATATCTGAAAGTGCTGGCCACAGTGAATTAGGACCCAAATAGTAGGCGGACTGTATGTCAAATTATCAAGAAGGCTATTGGGCAATTGCAGCTATGCACAGCAGTTGGAGGGAGAGCGCACACACGGGGGACACACAGGGGGACACTGGAGGGAGAGCGCACACACGGGGGACACACAGGGGGACACTGGAGGGAGAGCGCACACGCGGGGGGGGCACGCACACGCAGGGGGACACTGGAGGGAGAGCGCACACGCAGGGGGACACTGGAGGGAGAGCGCACACGCAGGGGGGGGCACGCACACACAGGGGGACACTGGAGGGAGAGCGCACACACAGGGGGGCACACACAGAGGCGGACACTGGAGGGAGAGTGCACACACAGGGGGGCACACACAGGGGGACACTGGAGGGAGAGCGCACACACAGGGGGGGACACGCACACAGGGGGACACTGGAGGGAGAGCGCACACACAGGGGGACACTGGAGGGAGAGCGCACACACAGGGGGACACTGGAGGGAGAGCGCACACACAGGGAGGCACACACACAGGGGGACACTGGAGGAAGAACGCACACACAGGGGGGACACTGGAGGGAGAGAGCACACACAGGGGGGCACACACACACAGGGGGACACTGGAGGGAGAGCGCACACACAGGGGGGGGACACGCACACAGGGGGACACTGGAGGGAGAGCGCACACACAGGGGGGCACACACACACAGGGGGACACTGGAGGGAGAGCGCACACACAGGGGGACACTGGAGGGAGAGCGCACACGCAGGGGGGCACACACACACAGGGGGACACTGGAGGGAGAGCGCACACACAGGGGGGGACACGCACACAGGGGGACACTGGAGGGAGAGCGCACACACAGGGGGGGACACGCACACAGGGGGACACTGGAGGGAGAGCGCACACACAGGGGGGGACACGCACACAGGGGGACACTGGAGGGAGAGCGCACACACAGGGGGGCACACGCACACAGGGGGACACTGGAGGGAGAGCGCACACACAGGGGGGCACACGCACACAGGGGGACACTGGAGGGAGAGCGCACACACAGGGGGGGACACGCACACAGGGGGACACTGGAGGGAGAGCGCACACACAGGGGGGCACACACACACAGGGGACACTGGAGGGAGAGCGCACACACAGGGGGGCACACGCACACAGGGGGACACTGGAGGGAGAGCGCACACACAGGGGGGCACACGCACACAGGGGGACACTGGAGGGAGAGCGCACACACAGGGGGGGACATGCACACAAGGGGACACTGTGGGCTGGGGGGGTGACACTGTGGGCTGGGGGGTGACACTGTGGGCTGGGGGGGTGACACTGTGGGCTGGGGGGGTGACACTGTGGGCTGGGGGGGTGACACTGTGGGCTGGGGGGGGTGACACTGTGGGCTGGGGGGGTGACACTGTGTGGTGACACTGTGGGCTGGTGGGGTGACACTGTGGGCTGGGGTGACGCTGGGGGGGTGACACTGTGGGCTGGGGGGGGGTTCCTATGAGAGGCATGGAGCAGAAGACGATCCTACATTACCAAAATGAAAAAGGAGCTGCGCTAAGGTGAACTGAAGTGATGATTATAAATTAAATATAAATTGTACAAAAATTATGAAAAATCAATGATGGTACAACGTGATAATAAACCAACGTGATTATAAATGGATAGTAATATGCAAAATATGCATCTGTGTTGAACAAATAATCATAAATAAAACACCATAAATATAAAGTGAATATAAAATGTGTGTGAATTGCCACATCTGATTCATCACATAAGTGGCACTAAATCATATTAAACCCAAAAATATATAGGTGCACAAAAAAGGCATATAATAGGTGAAAAGTCCACAGCAAATGTCCCAGGATAAAGGAAAAATATATTTGGAAAGAAAAAACTCCAAAATCTTCTAATCCAAAGCATAAACAGTGACTTCACAGCATACTGAAGGGTGAATGAACCGCCACCACAGAGACACGCTGCCTGCTTACCAGAGCCAGGTGGTCCCTTACTACAGGGGACCTCTATACGCAGATGGCCTTAACATTAAGAGGGAGGAGGAGCGACGCCCTGACGTCACCGCAATTACGTTGAAGTCCCGGAATCACGGGCTGCTTAGCGAGACCGCCCGGCTCGCTTTTACTGCCGTTTTTACTTCGAATTTTGTAAGTGTTCACTTGCTATTTTACAAATAATAAATGTTATAAGGATTTTACGCCATGTGAGCGTTTTATTTCTCCTTCGCTATTGATCCACACTGTGCCCCATTGGTCCTGATCCCAAACTGTCTATGAGTTGATATCACTTCCTGGTAGCCAGCAGCAGTCTGAGAGAGGTTCCATCCATCCCCAGAAGAATCTAGGACCGGGTTAAGCTGTATCCCTGGCTGGGGTTAAGGCCATCTGCGTATAGAGGTCCCCTGTAGTAAGGGACCACCTGGCTCTGGTAAGCAGGCAGCGTGTCTCTGTGGTGGCGGTTCATTCACCCTTCAGTATGCTGTGAAGTCACTGTTTATGCTTTGGATTAGAAGATTTTGGAGTTTTTTCTTTCCAAATATATTTTTCCTTTATCCTGGGACATTTTCTGTGGACTTTTCACCTATTATATGCCTTTTTTGTGCACCTATATATTTTTGGGTTTATTATGATTTAGTGCCACTTATGTGATGAATCAGATGTGGCAATTCACACACATTTTATATTCACTTTATATTTATGGTGTTTTATTTATGATTATTTGTTCAACACAGATGCATATTTTGCATATTACTATCCATTTATAATCACGTTGGTTTATTATCACGTTGTACCATTTTTGTACAATTTATATTTAATTTATAATCATCACTTCAGTTCACCTTAGTGCAGCTCCTTTTTCATTTTTATTGTTTGAAGTAGTATAACATTTTGAGCAGCAGCTTTATTTTCACGGATAGCGCAATTTCTTTTCTATTTATTTTGATCCTACATTACCACATCCTGTAGGTTGCGAATCTTCCAACTTCACGACCGTGATCGTAAAATCCGTGCTGTGTGTCCCAGGCTGTCTGTGACCAGGTGAGAAAACTCAGCAGCCTGGTAGCCGTGGGAGCCGGATGGTTCACAGGGTGATTTGCGGTAATTCCGTTTAAACCCGTAAGTGAAAAACAAGTATCAATCTATACGCAAAATATAATAACATATAAATACGCAATGCAAAATTGGTAAAGAATATTTGATAAAAAATTTATTTAACTGAAAAAAATAGCATAAATAAAGTATGTGCTAAAAATAGATGTCCATAAATGTAGCGAAGACCAAAAAATGTATATAATGGGATTATTTAGTTCATTATACTTGACCACGTAGAACCCATCACCTCTAATCACCACTTAGAAGATGGAGGCTTACCAGATCGCCAGTGACCCCCCTGTTAGGGGAGGTCGAACAGCGCCCACGCGTCTTGCGCATGCGCGATCGCAATTTAAACCTGCATTGAGAGTTTTTTTTTTATCTGCTAGCAGTTTTTATTTTAAATACGTTACTTGTCTTTTGTGACTCGATGGAGTCTTTTTATAGCTTCTGAGCAGTGAGCTGCGTCTGAGCATTAAGCTACAATAAATTCCTTTGTTTAAAATCTTTATCACACGATCTGGAGCACTTTTTATATCTTACATAAATCTTTTCACTGATAAATCTTTGGAAGTTTACCGTGAGTGACCACCTGATTCTGATGATTAGGAGATACCTGGGAGATCGGGATAATCCTTCATATCTGGATGTCTGTAGTGGGATCTGTGATCCAATCTGCGCTGTCCGACCTCCCCTAACAGGGGGGTCACTGGTGATCTGGTAAGCCTCCATCTTCTAAGTGGTGATTAGAGGCGACAGGTTCTACGTGGTCAAGTATAATGAACTAAATAATCAAGTCACATTATATACATTTTTTGGTCTTCGCTACATTTATGGACATTTATTTTTAGCACATACTTTATTTGTGTTATTTTTTTCAGTTAAATACATTTTTTATCAAATATTCTTCACCAATTTTGCATTGCGTATTTATATGTTATTATATTTTGCGTATAGATTGACACTTATTTTTCACATATTTTTTGCACTTTTAATCAGTGTGATCACTTTAATATTATTTATAGTATAAGCGCTGCACTTTTTCTTTTTTCTTGTAATCCATGTCCTTATGCCCCGTACACACGATCGGACTATCCGGTGGATTTGTCCGCCGGACAATCCGACCGTGTGTGGGCTCCGGCTGACTTTTTCTTCCCAAAAGTCCAGCGGACTTAGAAAGAAGTTTTGACTCAAAATTACCTGCCGGACTCGGCAGTCCGGCGGACAATCCGGCCGTCTGTGTGCTAGTCTGCGGGACTTTTGAAATGAACGGACTTGCCGACACAAGGAGTAAAGTCCGTTCATTTATAACGTGACTCCAGGTAGACGGGACTAGCGAAGGAAGTCAATGTCGCCGCCTCGATCGGCGAGATTGACACCTTGCTAGCCCCGTCACCTGGTATGGATTTAAAGGGGAATCCCTACGCTAAAAAAAAAGCGTGGGGGTCCCCCCCAAGTCCATATCCGAGCACGCAGCCCAGCCAAACAGGAAAGAGGGTGGGACGGATGAGCCCCCCCCCTCCTGAGCCGTACCAGGCCGCGTGCCCTCAACATGGGGGGGGCCTTGGGGAAAGGGGGGCCCTGCGGCCCCCCACCCCAAAGCACCTTGTCCCCATGTTGATGAGGACAAAGGCCTCTTCCCGACAACCCTTGCCATTGGTTGTCGGGGTCTGCAGGCGGGGGGCTTATCGGAATCCAGGAGCCCCCTTCAATAAGGGGGCCCCCAGATACCAGCCCCCCCACCCTATGTGAATGAGTATGGGCTACCATGTACCCCTACGCATTCACCTGGGGAAAAAATGTGTACCTAAAAAAACACAACACAGGTTTTTAAAATACTTTATTAGACAGCTCCGGGGGGTTTTCTCTTCTTCCGTCTTCGGGGGTCTTCTCGCTGGACTCCTCCGCTATCTTCTGCTAGCTCTTTTACTAGCGGAGGAGCCCGGCCTTCATTGCCGCCCCTGTCTGGGGGTCTTGTTCCGACTTCGGGGGTCTTGTCCCGCTCTTCTGTTCTTCTTGCCGGGCCTCCGCTTTCTTTTTGCAGCTCTTTTACAAGCCTTGGTCCGGTCTTCTGTGGCTGCCTCCCTGTGAAAGGAATCATACAAACATATGACCCATCCAGGTGGAGTTGCTGAACCAATAAGGTGCCATTCAAGGGTCTGTCCTGTTTTGCTTACCTATGGAAGGAATAAAACAGCCATATATGAGCCTTCTTGCAAGAGAGGGACTTTTGGTGTTTTTTTTTGCATAGATTTTGTTTGAACCTGTTAGGTGCAGGACCAAGATTTTAATGGGATTTTGTACATTGGTAAAATCCATTGTGGTGTTTTAATCTGAACTCCAGGTATGATCGTTATTGCATATTTACATTGGGCCTGTTTGGACAAATGTAAATATGCATATCTCATACCTGGGAGGCGGAAAATAAACGCAGTGGTCGGTGCTACTACAGTGATCACCGGGATCTTCCAGGTCCTGTGCCTAGATTTTTGTGGCATACAATATATAACACAGCTTGAACCATACATGTGGGACTGCTTTAAGAATTAAGCTGGCTATACTTGGATCCAAAGTTCGATTGCTTCAGCAGGGACCATCCGAATTTTGATTTATGTAATGTATGGGCAGGCTGATTGTACAGAAGTCGATCTACTGACTTCTATACAACCAACCTGTTGGATAAATGCTGCTGGATCAGTGTTGCACTGTTCATACCTATTGGCAACTGGGCATGTGACTATGTGCAACGTTTTTGAGTAATGTGTATAATTTTGTGTGCTGGCATACAGTTTATCCAGTGATTAGACACCTCAGATGCTATTTGTTAAGTAGAATACATTCTTGGAGGTTGTTTGGAAGCAGTGGTCTTGCTGCAGAGGTCTGACTTCCCTGCCGAGTCAGACCTTTAGATCAGGGGTGCCCAACCAGTGGCCCAGGGGCCATATGTGGCCTGCAGAGCCCTCTGGTGTGGCCCTTGACCTCCTGCTCTAAGCTGGCCAGTTGGCAAGCCCAGCTCACCGGTTGCCGACCCGCCATTCCAGAGCAGCAATTTTGTGAATGAAGCCGCTGGTAGTGGAAGCAAGTGGCTGCGGAGCAGAGCCACATAAGCCAATGCTTCCTGTATATCGCCCGCTCCTGTCACAGGCGGAGTGATACCAAATGCACTCCACCTGGGACAGCAACAGCCAGCGATACCAGAATGCAAGATGGTTATTAAAGGTAAGTTTACTACTAAATTCACAGTATATATGGATATATCTGTGTTGCAGTGGTTACTGGGCTGCTTTCAAACTGATCCGCAGGTGCAGTGCAGCTGCGGGTTACCTGCATTGAGCCATAGACTTCTGTTATTACCTGCGGGTTTGATGCGCCTTCAGAAAGTGCGCCACACCTGCAGGATATAATAGAAGTTTAAAGCAAAGTGCAGCTAATCCGCAGAATATCCACAGGTTCACTACGCTGCACCCGCGGTTTGGGCAAATCGCAGTGCATCAATGTGAAAGCAGCCTTAGGCCCCTTTCACATGATTGGTCCGACCCAATCGGACTTACTATTCACCTCTATGGAGCAGCAGATGTAAACGGACTTGTGTCTGTTTACACCCGCCTACCTAAAAAAAAATAGAAAGGGATCTGCCCCTTCCGTCTGGGCGAATCGCATTGGATCAGAGGGCCCATAGATTAGAGTGGGCTGTGTCCGTGGACACGGACCTGTCATCCTCCCGCTCCGCTCATTGTGGCCCGCGACCAGTTACCAATTCGCTTAAGTGGCCCTCGCTCTTCAAAAGGTTGAGCACCCCTGCTTTAGATCTACGATCAGCAAAGCTAATGCACCCAGCTGATTGGAAAGTTATGGTAAGTAAGAGGCATTTTTAGAGGCAGAAGTGGATACGTTTCAACAGCCGGCAACAGGGAGTTTCTCTAGAGGTTGTGTCAGTTAGACAGTTGTGTAATTTATGAAAAGGAAATGTAGCTGGCCACAAACGCAACTGCATCCCATCTCAAAAAGCCTTTGAGCAAATTTAATTTAATGGTATATAAATGTATGCCAGTCAGCAGTACTGGCTACATGGCTTCTTCCAATGAATGACCAAAATATAAAAAAGAATAAAGGAAAAGAAACCGATCAGTCCTAACTGTCATGTAATTGTTTGCAACTGCAGACATAGACATAAGTTAGGTTAAGGTAAAACAGTCCATACACTAATAGATTTTTGAAAAATTGTTCGTTCAAAAATTCCTAGTACATTCAAAGTCTTGTCGTTGGGAAGTACTTCAAAATTAGCTTTTACCATTCCATGTTTGAAATGAATGAACTTAAACTAACAAAAACCACATACACTATTGGAAATTTGTTTAATAAAAAATTTCCAACCTGATTCTTCTAAATTTCCCACCACAATGGTCGCAATCGAATGTCGATTTTACCCCACTAATGATTAGAAAATCTAATGAATGTTCTTAAAATGAAAAACTTCATTATATTAGTGTATGGCCAGCTTAACTCTCCAATAATTATTTCCAAAATGTAGGTAAAGAAATGCTAAAAATTACATATCTCGTTTTATTTGAGGGTTTTTATTTTTTTTGTAAATGTGGTTTTGGCTAATTTTAAGCTAGTTTTGAGACACAATTGGGCTGTTTTGTTTAATTTACATCTGGAAACCTTGACACAAACCCTTAAAGCGGACCTACTGTATAGTAAAATCACAATTGCACCATCCTAATCACCCTGCCCCCTTAGAGGAACTTCACTCTCCCCATGCTTTTGGTCCTCCTCATCCCCCCTTACTTGTTAAAAAATGGGTTCTCTTCAAAACACATACTAACCTGCCCGGCGGATCCAGCGTTGTCCTGCAGCGATCTTCTGTTCAGTTGTCTGTGCCTGTCCCCATCTTTGTCCTCTTCAGCCAGATGCCTCTTCCAGGTTCAGGCAGCCCAGCCCCTGATGACGATAGGGCTGTTCTGTGAATGGGCTCCTGCAGCCTAGTGGGATATGTGATGGGGATATCCTAAGAGGATGTGGGAGCAGGAAACGTAACCTTGTGGTCTGGGCCAGACCACCCTGGGAGGTGGGGCTGCCAAAAAATTTTTTTAATTCTCAAAATCACAAGTAATACCCCCCACAAAAAAAAAACACAATCGCCATCCTAATCACCCTTGCTCATTAAAGAGAAACTGCACTCTCCTCCCCCCTTACTTTTTTTTCTCCCCATTCCCTCTTACCCATTATGATGGGTTCTCTTCAAAATACATACTCACCTGCCCAGCAGTGATCCACTGTTCAGTTGTCTGAACTTGTCGACATCTTTTTTCTCGTCAGCCAGCGGCCTCTTCCAGGTTCAGGCAGCCTGGCGCACCATGATGCTGGGCTCTGCCCCAGCTGTTCTGTGAATGGGCTCCTGCAGCCTCCTGGGATATGTGACAGGCATATCCTAAGAGGTTGCGGGAGCAGGAAACATCTTTGTGGTCAAAGCCAGAATGGTGGTAGGGGGTGGGGTTGCCCAAATCTATTTTTTTCTAATTTTAAAAATCACAAGAAATCCCCCCCCCCCCCCCAAAAAAAAAAAAAAACACACACACACAACCGCCATCCTAATCACCCTTCCTCATTAAAGAGGAACTGCACTTTTTTTTCCTCCCCATGCCCCCTTTTCCATTTTGTTGGGTTCTCTTCAAAATACATATTAACCTGCCCAATGGATCCAGTTCCAGTGTTGACCTGCAGCCATCCAGTTAGTCCTCTTTAGCCAGCTGCCTCTCCTGGTTTCAGGCAGCCCAGCCCCCCCCCCCCTGCAATTTTGGGAATGTGCTCCCACAGTCTCTTAGGCTATGTGACGGGGATATCCTTAGAGGCTGTACAAGCAGGAAACATCATTCTGGTCTAGGCCAGAATGGCAGTGAAGGGTAGAGCTGCTGTATGGAAAACCAAAAGAAATGCCCCCCTTTTTCAAGAAGAACACCACACTTTTATTATTCTGGAGGTGGGGGCGCAGGCAGAAACTATAATGCCGCGTACACACAATCAGACTTTCCGGCGGACTTAGTTCGGCGGACCAGAGTCTGTTGGACAATTCGATCGTGTGTGGGCTCCAGCTGACTTTTTCTTCCCAAAAGTCTGGCAGACCTAGAAATAAGACTGGCTTCAAAATTGTCCACCGGACTCGAGTCCGGTCGAAAAGTACAGTCGTCTGTGTGCTAGTCCGATGGACTAAAACCGACGCCAGGGCAGCTATTGACTACTGGCTATGAACTTCCTTATTCTATGTCATCACGTACAAATCCGGCGGACTTTTGGAGTGATCGTGTGTGGCCAAGTCCGTTCGCTTGAAAGTCCGGCGGACCTCAGCTGCAAAGTCTGTCGGATTGTCCGCCTGAAAGTCCGATCGCGTGTACGCGGCATAAGTCAATTTGTCATGTAAATTTCCTCTTTAAGCTGGCAAATTTTGGGCAGTTCCTAATTAACTGGCCAGGAATACACTTTGTGAGAGGCCCTGTGGAAAAAACGAAGGAGCCTGGTGGAAAATCTTTTGGCCGATCAGTGGCAGCACCCAAACAGATGCAGCCAATGTTAGGTATTCTGACAGCCACCGGTGGCCTGATGACTTTTGCCCAATCTAGATAATTATGGCTGGATCAAGAGTCATCTTTGCGCCCACACCCCATAGCTGACTGATCTGAAATAGTCACTCCTGTGAAAACTTTTCTAATTACAATTGTTTTTTCCAATAAAACCCAATGTGGCCGATATCTTATCTCTACAGTTGTTAAGTAAAGAGGCAGAGTCATTACAGGGCCTAATCTACTCTGTCTCCAGTAGCTAATTTACTGCTGTAATCTCTACATTTACTACAACATAAACACGAAAGAGCAAACATGGATAATGTCACATTGAAAGTAAAGCTGGCCGTACACTAGCAAAATGTTGTTAAAAATGTTTCATTATCTGAACTTTTTTGGATTTTCTAATGGTTAGTGCGATCAAATCAGTGTTTTCTAGTGATGAGAAAATTGGAAGGATGCTCAACTGGCCAAAATTCGAGCCACTGTTGGTACCACCTAGGTCAGGGGTAGGCAACCTCGGCCCTCCAGCTGTTTTGAAACTACAAGTCCCATGAGACATTGCAAGACCCTAACAATCACAGGCATGACTCCTAGAGGCAGAGGCATGATGGGAGCTGGAGGGCCTAGGTTGCCCACCCCTGAGCTAGGTCAACCAAAAGTCGACCAAACTGTGTATTTACTGCGCCACAGATAAAACCATGTTGGGAATACCCCTGCTGCTAAACCAACCCTGTATGTGAAAAACACAACCTAAAATAAAATAAAATAAATTATTAAATTATATAAATAAAATAAAATAAAAATTATTATTAAATCATAAAAAAAAAAAAAATGGGCACTAGGTATCCTCTAAGAACTATAAGGGTATTATTTCCTTCTATGCATGATTGGAGCACATTTGGAATAAGGATTTATATCACTGAACACTACAGTGGACTTTTACATGTCGCTATATGATTTATGGACATTATGAGTTTACGATTATGAACAACTTGTGGTGTTGTATATTCACGGTTGCACTATAAGACTGATTATTTCAATTTTTGTTCAATAAAGAGGCAAATAATACCCTAAGCCCCCGTACACACGGTCGGAAATTCCGACTGAAAATGTCCGATCGGACCATGTTGTCGGAAAATCCGCCCGTGTGTGGGCTCCATCAGACTTTTTCCGCCGGAATTTCCGCCGGAAAAAATGTGAGATCCTGCTCTCAAATTTTCCGAGAACAAAATCCGATCAGACTTTTTCCGATCGTGTGTAGAGAATTCCGACGGACAAAGTGCCACGCATGCTCAGATCAAATAAGAGACCAAAGCTATTGGCTAATAGCCTCTACGTAGTTCCGTCTTACGCAACGAACGTCACCACGTTCATAATGATCGGATTTTCCGACAACTTTGTCTGACAGTGTGTATGCAACACCAGTTTCGGGCAAAATCCGTCAGAAAAAATCAGACGGATTTTGTGGTCGGAATTTCCGACCGTGTGTACGGGGGCTTACAGTTCTTAAACAGCTGATTTTACATCAAACGAGTGTAAATTTGTCGACTAAGGCCGGCCATAGGCAGAGCAAATTTTTTTCCTGCAACCACCAGGCAGTGTTGACAGGGGTATCCCTCCTGCTGAGTGATTGTGTTCTCCCAGCAGGGGGTGGGGGAGGCTGTCCCTGCCAGGAGAAGACAGTGATTATTATATACTATATTACTATAGCAGCCACTAGCGATAATCGCATGTAAAATCCAACAGGCTGGTTGCACCCAAGTTTTTTTTTTTTTTTTTTTTTATTTATTTATTTAATTTATTTTTTTTCCACTTCAGAAAAGAATATTCGTGGGTGAGTGTCAGCTATGCCCGCATCTCCATCCCTCTAATTGTCTTCGCATCATTAGTGGATTGTTTCATTCTCCCCCTTTTTTTTTTTCCCCCCCTGGGGTTGGGGGGGATAGGAGTCCTGAGTCGGGCATCCATGAAGTTTACATAGCCCAGAAATACATATATACATCCAGGTTCCCTCCCAGCCTCCACTCCCCCTCCGCTTCCTGTTCCTAGATCCCCTTCCATCCTTCTTCCAGTTTACCCCCCTGGGGGTTTTTGTTTTTATTTCCCCCCCCTCCCCCCTATCCCCCCCATACCCCCGCCCTCCCCATCCCCGTCCGCTGTTTTGTTGTTGTAAGGTGGCCCTTTCTCCCCGGTGCCTTCTCCTGCCCTTAGGGTCTGCCTTCCCGCAGCTAGATCTCTTTTCGGCTTCACCCCCCAGGGATCATCGGTTGTCACGGCTGCACTCGCAAAGCCTCCCTGTAGCTCCAAGACCTCTTGAATTTTCTCCAACTCTCCCATCTGGCCCTCGTGGCCTCTCTGTCCTCCTCCCCAGTGTGCAACACACATTCCATCATGTACGTGGACTCCACTGCGTCGACCCATTCCCACACGGGTGGGCTTTCCTTATCCTTCCACCTCCTTGGAATCACCTTTTTAGCCGCGTTAAGCAGATGGGGAATCAATGAACCTTTGTATTGTTTAATTTCCTTGGATGTGGCATGCATAAGTGCCACCCAGGGGTCATTTTTTACCTCGATCGTTGTTATTTCTTTTATGTATTTTAGGATAGTCTCCCAAAATGTTTTGATTTTAGGACACCCCCACCATATATGGCCCATTGTGCCCTTTTGATCGCACCCCCTCCAGCAATTCGCAGATGTATCCGCCTGGAAATTGCTGACCCTGTCTGGGGTTCTATACCACCTAGCCATGCACTTAAAGTTTGTTTCTGCAGTTCTTTTTTTTGAGCATTCTGCCGTGAAGATTTTCTCTAATTTTGTTAGATCCTTAGCCTCCCTTAATGGGCTAGGAAGAGAACCCACAAAGTGGGTCAGCTGGCGATGCCGCCATCCCTCTATGGAGAAAGCCTCATTACTCTGTAGCTCGTGCAGTGTCATAACCTTCCCCTTGCTAATAACTTCCCCTAATCTCATGCAGTCCTTTCTAATCCAATCACCTCCTATTTCCTTTAACCCTGGCGGGAAAAAAGGATTATCTTTAAGTGCTATAAGTGGCGAATTATAATTTTTGTTGAATATTTTATATATTTTGTCCCATATTTTCAAAGTCGTGATAGTGATTATATGTGTTTTTTCTCCCAGTGTCCGGCTTTTCGGAGGATTCCACACAATCTTCCCCAGCCTAGCTTCACTCAGTGCTTCCTCCAGACTAACCCATCTTTTAGTGTTACCTATTTTACCCCATTCTGCGATTCTTAATAGTGCTATAGCCTGGTAGTAACTTTCTATGTCTGGGACCGCCAGACCGCCCTGATTTTTGTCTTGTTTTAGAACATGGAGGGAGATTCTGTGTTTTTTGTAATTCCATATGAAATTCATTATAATAGCTCTTAATTTACCGAGGTACTGTTTTGGGAGAGGGAGGGGGAGCATCTGAAATTTATATGTGATGACTGGTAAGATCATCATTTTTACCGAATTAATCCTGCCTATCCAGGATAGGATTTTTCCCTTCAACTCTTGGCATTTTTTTTTTATATCTTCTAGGAGTGGGATGTAATTTATTTTGTATAATTTCCTCGGGTTGTTGGCCAGTTCTATTCCTAAGTATTTTATCCTTTTTTTCCAGGCGAAACTAACTGTTTTCTGTAGGTTCTGTTTCTCTATTTTATTGAGGTTAATATTAAGGATAAATGTTTTTGAGGCGTTGATTCTAAAGTTTGTTAGTTCCCCATATTCCTTCAAGATTTTAAGCAATATGGGGACTGACTTCTGGGGTGAGCTTATGTAAAAGAGGACGTCGTCCGCGAAGGCCGCAAGTTTGTGCTCTTCGCTGCCGACTTTACAACCTTCCACCTCTGGGTTTCTGCGAATTGTAGCTAACAGCGGTTCCAGAGATAGAATAAAAAGGAGAGGGGAGAGTGGACAGCCCTGCCTGGTACCATTAAACAGTTCGAACTCTGCGGAGGTCGTTCCATTGGCCTTAATATTGGTTTTCGGATGATTATATAGGGTTTTAATTTTTTGAATAATTCTGGGTCCAAAACCCATCTTCTGTAGGGTGTTGAACATGAACCCCCAGTCTACTCTGTCGAACGCTTTTTCGGCGTCTATCGAGAGAAGTAGACTGGGGGTTCTCGAGTCTCCCATCCTCTGTATAGCTAGCAATGTCCGAATCCCATTGTCCCTCCCCTCTCTGCCCGGGACAAACCCAACCTGGTCCGGATGGATCAGTGTGCCCAGGTGCCCCTTTATTCGATCCGCCAAAATCTTTGCGTATAATTTTGTGTCAAAATTTAATAAGGAGATGGGTCTGTAGTTCGAGCACACCGATCCATCCTTCCCATCCTTCCTCAAAAGAGTGATCGTAGCTTTTAGGGCCTCTTCGCTCATATCATAGTCTATCCCTAGTCCATTCATATATCGCAGCAATCTCGGTATAAGAATCTCTTTGTACGTTTTATAATATGAGGCCGTAAAGACGTCCGGGCCCGGGCTCTTCCCTGTTGGAGAGTTGTTGATGGCTGCTAAAATCTCCTCCTCTGTTATTGGCCTCTCAAGCTCATCTCTCTCCTCCCCCCCTAGAGCCATTAGCCCTGCCCTCTCTAGGAACTCTGATGTTTTCTGGTTGTTTCCCATGCTGTCGTTGTTTCCCTTGGTTTTCACCTCGTAAAGTTCTTTGTAATAGTCTCTGAATGTAGAGGCAATTTCACTAGAGGTAAACTTCATCTCCCCGTTTCTTGTTTGAATTTTTTCAATAAAATTTCTGGTTTTCTTTTTTTTTGTAATTTCCTTGCTAAATATTTCCCTGGCTTGTTGCCCCATATATATTGTTCCCTGGCCAATTTATTGAACTTCTGTCTGACTTCCTGTTCAGCTAAATCTTTCAATTCCTCTCTCTTATCTGTAAGCTCTATGTATATACTCTGGCTAAGAACCCCCCCAGATTTATGCTTTTGCTCCAGGATTTTAATCTCGGCCATCAGAGCCTGCGTCTTTCCCGCCCTCTCATTTTTTTTCCACGAGGCTTTAGCTATCAGGAGCCCCCTAATAAACGCTTTATGAGCGTCCCACAGTTGTGCCTCTGAGACCTCTCCGTTGTCGTTAATTTTAAAGAACCATTCTAGCTCCTTTTTGATATAATCCCTAATTTCTTTGTCATGTTTTTTTTTTAATCCGCTTTAGTTGTATGTTGCCCCTCCCCGTGCCACCAGACGTACTGTCCTTCACGGGGTCCATCACGAAATTGAGGTCCCCCATCAGGATCAAATATCCTTTCCTAAAGGCCCTTAGCTTACGCAGAATTGCTTCGAGGAATAAGATAGGTTTGGCGTTGGGGGCATAAACATTGGCCAGTGTAAGTTCTACCCCTAGGAGGGAGCCCCTAAGAAACAGGTACCTCCCCTCGGGGTCCGTCACTCTCTCCTCCACCGTGAAGTCAATGTCCCTCGCAATCCCAATAGCCACTCCTCTTGCCCTGCTCGAGATAGTATCTCCATAAAACCAATTTGGGAGAGCTGGAGAAAAAAGTCTAATGTTTGAGGAATGTGCCAGATGAGTCTCTTGCAGGAACACTATTCCTGCGCCATATCTCTCTGCTTCCTCCAAAATTTTAGATCGCTTGCCGGGAGAGTTTAAACCTTTCACATTATATGATAGAAATTTGATTTCTATGTCCTTCATTTATTTTTTTGGGATTTTTTTTTTTTCTTTTTTTTTTTTTTTTTTCCCCTCTGAAGTGTTGGTGGTGATAACAGCCCCACAGCGGACGTGGTTTCCCTCCCTCTCCCTGCCTCCCCCCCCCCCTCCCTCCCTTCCTCCCCTCCCTCTCCCCCCCCCCTCTCTATCCCCGACTAGGGTCCCCGGGTCCTTGGGGGCCATCCTTTGTGGCTTCCCTTAGACTCCGGATTCCTGGTGAGGTGGAGCTTGTTTGGCCCTCCCCTCCCCCTCCGCGACCCTCTCTCGGGGCGCAGAGGGGGGGGGGCAGGGCCGGGTCGAACAGGGTTCTTATTCCACTACGTGTGCGCAATCTCCCCTCCTCACCCCCCTCCCCCACCCCCCCCCCCCGGGTCCCCCAGGCCTTCCATTTCCATCCAGCCCTGTAAGTTCGGGGCAACGATCCCGAGTTTTGTACAAAATCCCTGCACTTCTTCCGGGTACCTCAACCTGGCCGTGCACCCCTCTTTTGACCCTATTAAACATGAGGGGAAACCCCAGTTATATCTTATGTTTTCCCTTTTCAATATTTCCAACAGGGGTTTCTGGTGTCTCCGTCTTTCAAGGGTTCGGGCCGATAGGTCTGCGTATACTTGAATTTCCATGTCCTTATGCAGTATTGGGGACTTGTTTTTTATTTTAGCCCACAGATCCTCTTTTTCTTTGAAGTGGCCAAATCTGACAATTATGTCCCGGGTCCGCTCTATACCCCCCCTTTCGGGTCTTCCTACTCTGTGTATCCTTTCTATGTGGGGAAAGTGATCTGAGTCCTTGCCACTTATGGGACCCAATATTTCCCATAGTTTTCTTTCTAAGTCCTCCCCTCTTTGTTCCGGGACGGCACGCAGCCTCAAGTTTTGCCTCCTATCCCTGTTTTCTTGGTCCTCTATCTTATAGAGGGTGTCTCTCTGGGTGAGATAGGCGCCTTTTAATTGTGTTTTCAGCTTCGCAATTTCCAAATCTATAGAGTCCACTCTCCCTCCCACCACCTCCACCCTGGACAACAGATGGCCCATGTCCTCTCGTAGGGAGTTGATTTCAAGTTTGATTACATTCTCCAGGCGTAATAACATCACCTCCATTTCAAGTTTGTTGGGGATGTGGGTTCCTGATTGTTGATCCTCCCCCCTACTAGGCTCAATCTCAGTCTCCATTGTGAGGTCCGCTCTTGAGTCGTTGATTTCTCCTTCCGCCCCGCCCCTACTCTCCGGGGAGACTCCGGCCCGGGTTTCTTTTCCCGACGTTTTTGGGCTTGCACCCTGTCTTAGATAGTGTTTAATTGTACTTGTCTCCCCTTTGCTGCCTTTGGTGGTTGTTTTCTTAGGCTGTTTGGCTTGATCTTTACTCATGTTGGCCTTCCTCGTGGGTCTAATTCTTTTCCCCAGTCTCGTTACAAACCTAGGCCTCCTGGGCCCTTCTTCACCTCCTCTCTTTTAATGAGGTCCTTACTTTAAGGCTATCTTTTGTCCTTGATAGTTTAACAGTTTTTTTTTTTTTTTTTTTTTTTTTGGGGTCGCGGACTGTACCGGGGTCGTCTGGGGAGCCTAGGCTAGGCCCCTCACTGTGTTTCCCCGTCCCCAAGTTAATATCTTGTGGTATTTAGGGCCGAGTTACCCCTTTGAGTTCTATTCAGTCTAAGGTCGGGCGGCCTTATCCGTCTCTCAGGGTCCTATCCGGGCTTCTCGGGAGTATTAGGTGTGTTGTTTATTGCTCATGTCCCCCTAGATTTTAAGTCCCGGGGCTTCCTTCTGGGTGTCCCTCTAGTGTATGCAGTCTGGTTTGCAGGGAGCTGAAGGGGACCTTTTCCGCCTATAAAATCTTAGAGTGGGGCACCCAGCACTTACGCCATGACTGGCGCTGTTGTCTTTTGAGCAGGGGGGTTTATTCGCCTTTCCCTATGTTGCTGGGGGTCACTCCTCTTGGTAGTGTGGGCCACCTACGCACAAGTGATTTTATAGTTTGACCTTGGTTTCCGGAAAAAAAAAAAAGAAAAAAACCTGGAATACCGCCTACGCAGTCTGCGATTTCGGTCTTATTCAGACATCTATCGTCAGGCTGAGCAGAATAACCAATAAGTCTTCGTAGATACCAGTCAAAGTCACCCTTTCATTCATAAGGCAGCATTTGGTGAATGATAATAAATCTTCATGGGCACCAATCATAATTTCACTTTCATTCCATAGAGCAGTTCTCGGTGTGTGACATTCAATCTTCCCAGACACCGATCCGAATCACTCCCTTATTCGAATATGCGGGTTTTAATGTGAGAGAAAAAAAAAAAAAAAAAAAAACCTCATAGACACCCATCTGAGTCACACTTGCAATCTGTAACAGTTTTTGATGTGTGTAATGACTGTAAGGCAGATTCAGAAATTTTCGTTTCCCTCAACTTTCCACCGTTAAGGACTATGATGTCCACAATCATGGGTTTTGAAAACAAAAAATACGCCCGTGTGCATATGTAATGCTTAAAAGGATCACTTTGGCACTCCACTTTATATCCCAGCTGTATTTAAAGGGAAGGGAACCCGCCCGCCCCCTTACAGAAGTTGTCCACTCTAAAGCTACTCGGTGCGATTTAGGTATACCTATAAGTTTTCACACTGCTGTATACGCAAAGGGGGACCAGGGGGGGTACCCCAGGCGCCGGTAGCTATTCCCCTCTTGATATGTGAGCGAATTATGCTGCAGCCCACCCGTCCCCTCTTACAGGAGGGGGGGGGGGTAATACCCCAGCGAGGGTAGGTGGAAGGGGGGGAAGACAGGAGTGCCCGGACAAAGCAGAGAAACAAGGGGCCAGATCTACCACTCAATGACAAAAGGAAAGAAACAAAAAAGCAGGAAATAAAACTTGTGCCAGTTGTCCTGGCTACCCCTCATGGTAACTCAGTCTTATCCTAAGGCAATCCTGGCACAATGGCCCGTCTTGTAAAAGCATTCTGTGCTCCAAATCCATAAATGGGTAGATCTTACCTCCAACTTGTGCAGGCTTCCAGGGGGGGTATACTAGTTACTCACGGCCGATGCTGATGACCTCCTTGATTTGTGTCAGCCTGGGGGTCCGTCCCCGCCGAGTCTGCGGGAGTTCGTTGGTGGGGGGGAGATGGGGGAAGAGGAGAGGAGCCGCCGCCGCGATACCGCGTGTCCCGGTCTATGCCGCTGCTCTGCTGCTTTGCCGGTTAGCCAGGATTACCCTCGGTGGAGCGCACGCATCCTGCGCTGCTTTCCCTGGGGGTACTCGGTGATAGTCCACGGGCATCCGCTGCATCTCGTCGGCGGTATGATCCCGCGTCCTCCCAGCTGCACGCCCGTTCTCCCCAGCCCTCCGTCTCAAGCCCCTCCCTCCGTGCGGACGCTACGTCGGCACGTCCCGCATCCTCCTCTGTTGGAACTCACATCCAATGCACCCAAGTTTATTGGTCAACTTGGGTACATTCAGCCTGGCCATACATGGTTCAGCAGGAACCGGCCGAGATTTGAACTGTCTATGGCCAGCTTAAACAATCCAATCAGATGCACGCACTGTTCGTGAATGGTGTAAAGGTAGATTTGTTCATCTGCACTGTTTAGCGTGGATGGAGAAAACTGTAATGCCGCGTATACAGGACCGAACTTTTTTGACAGCAAAGGTATGATGGAACGAATCCGTTGGACAATTCGATCGTGTGTGGGCTCCATCGGACCTTTGCTGTCCAAAAATCTGACGGACTTTAGAAATGTTTCAAATTTTTCCGCCGGAACTCCGCCGGACCCAGTTCCTATCGAGAAATCCGCTTGTCTGTGTGCTAGTCCGACGGACAAAAAATAACGCTAGGGCAGCTATTGGCAACTGGCTATGAACCTTCTTATTCTAGTCCAGTCGTACGTCATCACGTTCAAATCCGTCAGACTTTGGTGTGATTGTGTGTGGCCAAGTCCGTTCATTCGGAAAGTCAGTCGTAACTCCGCCGAAAGTCTTTCGGAAAGACCGTCGGACCTAGTCCGTCGAAAAGTCCGGTCGTGTGTACTCGACATTAGATTTATTTTATTCAGCCTGCAGACCAAATGAAAATTAAATTCTCAGTCTTTGAGCTGGTCCTATTCAGAACCTTCGTTTGATTTTCTAATGGTTAGTGGGGTAAAATTGATGGTTGTTCTCAACAATGGTGATGAGAAAATTTGAAGTCAACAGGATGGAAACTTTTTTCTCTGATTAACAAATTTTTTTTTGATTACAAATGTTTTATTGGAAGATCAACGGACATACAAAAAATAATAACCAAATAATATGCATACATACATAGTGCGTAAAAGCATGGACAAAATCCTAAGTGAAAGGGGAGTAATTGAGAGGAAGCTCTGTATTTAACTCGGTGCAATGTACACGAAGAGCTCAAGGGGTTTAAGCAGGCAGTGAGGAGGTGATACAACGCCTCTTTACTGCCTGTTGATTGCTCTCTGAAGAACGATCAGAACACGGAGTACATAAAGAATGAGTGACAAACCCTAAAGCCTTTATGTTTGTGCCAGTTCCTCATAAATGAGGTCCTCCAGGTTCAAATCGACTTTCGCTTTCGACCACAGTGATGAGAAAATTCAAGGGAGCAGAATGGAACTTTTTTTTGCGAACATATTTCTAAACGTGAATGTGGTTTTCACTGGAAAATTCCATTTGTTCCAAAATTGAATGTTAATGTGGATCTTCACTGCATCTGAGCACCACAAAGCAAAAACACTATTTCATACATTTTTAATATTCAAAGCAAACCCCTTCCAACTATCTGTGTCTCTATTCTTTTTTTTGTTGAGAAATCACTTTGAAAAACATCCTGCTAGCACTTTTGGCCATGGACATCTTGAGTAAGGGCAAATGATTCATGTAGCATTTACTTCCTGGTAGTGGAGGCCGCTCCATATGGGGCGCAGGGGCACCGCTTACCTATCCATGTATCCACCCCCCTAATCTACATGTGGGGCGCCGGACGCATGGATTCCAATGGGGTTTTTATTTTTGAAGCACATGATTAGAGCAATAGTGATTAATATTCGCTATTGTCTTCGTGCTTCTCCTCCTGGCCAATCAGGAAGCGATTGGCCGAGAGGAGAAGCAAATGTATTGGCCGGTACCGGGGGTAGGGAGGATGTACAGAGATCCGGAATATGGCCGCCATCATCGGCTCTGCATCCGTCATCTCTGCATCACCGCCAATAGCCCGTGTGAGTACCACCCACCGGCTGGAGCATCAGCAGCCACTGCTTCCTGGAATCCATCTTTTCTTAGTTCAGACATGCAAGCAGGAGGGTGTGCTTAGCTGAGAAAACCTCTCCTCCCGTCCTGAAGACTCCTGGGATGTTTGACATAATTTGCCTAGGCAAGAAAAAGGAAGTAACTGAAGAAATGTAAATAAAGTTTAAAACAAGTAAATATGATCAATTTAATAATGCTAGCAGCATAAGGATTAAAAATAATTAATGTACTAACAAACATATCAGCCTGGATGTCACATCACTTTCTCAAACTCAACATCCCATGCCAAGGTCCTAGGTGTAATCCTAGACTCTGAACTATCATTTTGGCCCCACATCCAATCGCTGTCCAAAGCTTGCCGCCTCAACCTCCGCAACATTTCAAAGATATGCCTCTTCCTAACCAATTACACCTCAAAGCTCCTAGTCCACTCCCTGGTTATCTCTCGACTCGAATACTGCAACTCCATCGTTACGGAAATACCTTTACATAGACTATCCCCTATTCTGTCCATCATGAATACTGCTGCCAGACTCATCCACCTTACAAACCACTCGCTGTCTGCTACGCCTCTCTGTCAATCCCTCCATTGGCTGCCACTCAACCAACTAATTAAATTCAAGATACTAACAATAATTTACAAAGCCATCCACAACTCGGCCCCCCAGCTACATCACTAACCTAGTCTCAAAATACCAACCAAATCGATCTCTTCGCTCCTCCCAAGACCTCCTGCTCTCTAGTTCCCTTGTCACCTCCTCCCATGCTCATTTCCAGGACTTCTCCCGAGCCTCTCCCATCCCCTGTACACACGAGCGGATTTTCCATCGGAAAAATCTTGGATGGGTTTTCCAACGGAATTCCGCTCAAGCTTGGCTTGCATACACACGGTCACACAAAAGTTCGCTGAACTTTTGACCGCCAAGAACGCGGTGACGTACAACACTACGACGAGCCGAGAAAACGGAGTTCAATGCTTCCGAGCATGTGTCAAAATGTTTCTGAGCATGCATAGGAATTTTGCACGTCGGAATTGCTACAGACGATCGGAACTTTTTCCAACTGAAAAATTGAGAACCTGCTCTCCATCTCTTGATGGCTGGAATTCGGCCCGATGGACCATACACACGGTCGCATTTTCCGACCAAAAGCTCTCATCGCTCTTTTGCTGGCCGAATTTCCGATTGTACGCGGCATAAGGAGAAGGATTCCTCCTGTAATAAAGTGTACTGTAGTTGTACTGTCTACCCTCAAGCTGTAAACTGTTGGCGCTATATAAATCCTGTATAATAATAATGTTGATTGGGAGATTAATGTTCCACTTTGAAAGAAAACAAAAGTAGTTTTGAACAACACTGTCAAGTTACTGTAGGTATTATCAAATGTACTGATTTTTCTTTCTTTTTTCATACAAAAATCTACCAGTGAATAGTCAGCGCTTGGTAAACCCTTCAACAAGGGTATATGATGGCTGAACACTACATTTTCTGTTCTTCAGTGATCACATGAATTCCTTTGAAGAACTTACGTCCTGCAGAGTTGGCGTCTCCTAATTCCTAGCTATCATGTGACAAGCATTGACAAGACCCCACTTAAACAGCCCTCTCCTCCAACATAATTACCCTGCTCAATGTCTTTCCCTTTGGAATGCACCATTTAACATTTCTTTGGGGATCAGTCACTGAGGCCGTTGTTATCCAGCCTCCCGTTTCCTAATCCTTGTTATCTTTCCCTCCTTGGTTGGTATTCATCTGCCAAATGAGCCTGCAGCAAAAGTTATTGGTAAACACGCCATTCCATGTACGGGCGTTGTACGGTGGAAGATGAATCTCAAGAGGTAGACTATACATAACCGAATAATCCTTTAACCACTTTCAGACCGGACCAATTTGCAGCCAAAGGACCAGGCCCCTTTTTGCGATTCAGCACTGCGTCACTTTAACTGACAATTGCGCGGTCGTGCGACGTGGCTCCCAAACAAAATTGACGTCCTTTTTTTCCCCCAAATAGAGCTTTCGTTTGGTTGTATTTGATCGCCCCTGCGGTTTTTATTTTTTGCGCTATAAACAAAAAAGAGCGACAATTTTGAAAAAAAAAACGCATCCTTTTTTATTTTTTGCTATAATAAATATCCCCAAAAATATATAAAAAAACATTTTTTTTCCTCAGTTTAGGCTGGTACATATTCTTCTACATATTTTTGGTAAAAAAAATAGCAATAAGCGATTATTGATTGGTTGGCGCAGAAGTTATAGCATTTACAAGATAGGGGATAGTTTTATAGCATTTTTATTAATATTTTTTTTTTATTAGTAATGGCGGCGATCAGCGATTTTTATTGTGACTGCGACATTATGGCGGACACATCGGACATTTTTGACACATTTTTGGGACCATTGTCATTTATACAGCAATCAATGCTATTTAAATGCATTGATTCCTGTATAAATGACACTGGCAGTGAAGGGGTTAACCACTATGTGGCAGTGTAGGGGTTAAGTATGCCTAGGGGTGTGTTTCTTACTGTGGGGGGGCGTGGCTGTCAGCTAGTGAATGCTGATCTCTGCTCAATCACAGGGAGCAGAGATCGGCATCACTAGTTGCTAGGCAGAACGGGGAGATGCTGTTTATTTCCGCATCTCCCCGTTCAGCCTTCCTGTGAGACGATCTTGGGTGTCCCCGCGGTGATCGAGTCCGCGGGACCCGCGACCGGCCTCATGGGGGTCCCGACCGGCGCTCGCGGCGCGCTCCCGAAGGCACGGCAGCATTTTAAAAGGGACTTATATATACGCCCTTATGCCTGTCCGTGCCATTCTGCCGACGTACATCGGCGTGCGCCGGTTGGGAACCGGTTAATTATGCTAATGCATTTTCACAAGGTTGCTAAAAAAAATTTTTTTTATACGGGTCTAAAGCTGGCCATACACTAGAAGAATTTCGTAGGAAAATTCTCATCAGAACATTCCTAAGCCTAGTACACACGATGAGAAAATCAGACAAAAAATACCACTTTAGCGATCTCACGATAATCTGACTAGTACACAGCTTTTGAGAGTCGATCATGACTGTTCATGCAAAATTATTCAAAGGCATAAATAAAAATAAAATAAAAATGTTCTCGTACGATACCAAAACAAATAGTTTTCATTTAGTCAGTACAGTATTTGTCCGAAAACAATCACGTGACAAAGAGCGTGCATGCTTGTAAATGAAAGAAAACATTACAATACATTGCAGGCGCAGATCACTCCCATACTTAAAGAGGAAGTAAACCCCCCCAAACCTACATGGTTTAGGAGATATTTATAAAAAAAGAGGCATCGCTGTCTACGGCGCATGCGCCGTAGACAGCGTCGCGCAGGCGCACTGCACATGCCGAGTTAACGCCGATATGCCGCTTTCCTTCGCATGCGCGGGAGTGACGTCATCGCCGCTCCAGCGAATCACAGCGCTGGAGCGGCAAGACCCGGAAGTCACTCCTGTATCGATGGCGGCGGAGGAGGATGTGGACGAGGGGCGCTTCGGGGGCTTCGTTCTCAGGTAAGTTATTCATGATGAGCTAGTATGCTATCAGTATGCTATATACCCCAACTAAGTTGGGGCATGAACAAGTCGGGGTAAGACTTGGGAAATTTTATTGATGAAGTAAAAAAACTGAACCTCTGTATTTGCCACTGCTGATTACTTATTGATGCCAATAGGAAATTTAAAAGAAAAAAAGATTTTCACATTATTCCAATTTATCTTCAATCAGTATTTTACAATCTGGGGACAGGGCGCCCTGTAAATCCTAAAATTGTCAGTTTCCTGGTAGGGGTCAGATATTTGCTATATTTAGAATGTTTTCCAGGGAAACATGATTTTGCCTCGATCGGGAAAGTAACTCACAGGATCAGTGGCATCTGCTGTCCAGATGGATAGGAGTTTAATATAAAGAATTTATTACAAACAAAATGGTAGTAAAAATCACTTAAAAAAAAAAAAAAAAAACCTCTGCTAAGGTAAAAATGAATAGCTTATTTAAAGATAAAGTGATTAAATCAGCTTTTGCTGGTAAGTTCACATTTGATGTAGAGATTTCCCCCGCAGTACATTTTTCTGCCACTAGATGTCCTCAGTCTAATGACCAGCATCATTCAACCCCCTTCGTCTGACCTCGGGTCATCCTGGACTGGGCACAGCCTATGATTTGACAGGGAAAAGAAAAAGCAGCTCATCTTTCTGGATTGCTCCTCGTGCTGCTTCTTCCTCCCACACTCTAGCCCTGTTGTATAGAGACTGCAAGAGGCTGATACCAGGTCAAATTCAGGTCCTTGCACTGTTACTGTTACAAAAATACATTTAGTTGTAATGATTACAGAGTTGCATTAACCAGTTACTGACCTCCCCGAAGCAAATTTACTGCCACAGGGCGGCTCTCCTGTGCAGAATCCCGTATATATGTGATTCTGCACTGCTGCCTGCAGGGGGCACGCGCGTGCCGCTTCTGCTGTGATTATTCAGACACAGAACGGGGCTCTGCCTATGTAAACAAGGCAGGGGTCCATTCTGACAGGGGGAAGGGATGGAGTGGGGCTTCGCTTAAGCTTTGGTGGAGCTTCGATGGTGCTTCGGTGGGGCTTTGGTGGAGCTTCGATGGGGCTTCGATGAGGCTTCGATGGGGCTTCGATGAGGCTTCGGTGGGTCTTCCATGAGGTTTTCGGTGGGGCTTTGGTGGAGCTTCGGTAGGTCTTTGATGAGGCTTCGGTGGGTCTTCGATGAGGCTTCGGTGGGTCTTCGATGAGGCTTCAGTGGGGCTTTGGTGGAGCTTCGATTGGGCTTCGATGAGACTTTGGTGGGGCTTTGATGAGGCTTCAGTGGGCCTTTGGTGGAGCTTCGATGGTGCTTCGATGAGACTTCGGTGGGGCTTCGATGAGACTTCGGTGGGGCTTCGATGAGGCTTCGGTGGGTCTTCGATGAGGTTTTGGTGGGGCTTTGGTGGAGCTTCGGTCGATCTTCGATGAGGCTTCGGTGGGTCTTCGATGAGGCTTCAGTGGGGCTTTGGTGGAGCTTCAATGGGGCTTCGATTAGACTTCGGTGGGGCTTCGATGAGGCTTCAGTGGGGCTTTGGTGGAGCTTCGATGGTGCTTCAATGAGACTTCGGTGGGGCTTCAATGAGGCTTCAGTGGGGCTTCGATGATGCTTCGGTGGGGTTTTGGTGGAGCTTCAATGGGGTTTCCATGAGACTTCGATGGGGCTTCGATGAGGCTTCAGTGGGGCTTTGGTGGAGCTTCAATGGTGCTTCTGTGAGACTTTGGTGGGGCTTCGATGAGGCTTCAGTGGGGCTTCAAGCGAGCTTTGCCATATACTTCAATGGAGGCTTTGAAGACGCTTTGAAGCACCACTGAAGCTACATGGGGTAGAATTTTTGAAGTGAAGCTAAAGCAAAGCAAAAGCAAGGTGTAAACAGGACTGTAAGCTAACCATTTTATTTAGTGACAGGAGCTTTGACTAGCGTTCAGAGAGCTTTAACAAAGCCTGTCCGAAGCCTTGTTGAAGCCGAAGCAAGTGTAAATGAGCCCTAAGAATACACATGACCTGGGAGACAACATGTGTATCAGCATGAGGTCCAGCAATTGACGGGAAAGTAAGTTCCAGACCTCCTGAGGTCTCTGAATTGTGGTTCTGGGCCTCGGGGTTGTCCTCAAAGCTAAAATAATATGTTGATAATAACATTTTCATGATTAAACAAGCACAGTTATAATTATATCATAATGAATATTCAAATTCTTGGTTGAGACCAATGGCAACTAGTTCTTTATTGAACTGCAAACACATCTGAAGCACCTTTATGGATGGTAACCTGGTGGTCTGGGAACACTGAATGTTGAGCCATGTGAATATGCAGGCTACAAAGTTCAACCCCGACCTCTATAATGTCTCTTATAAGGGTCGGGGAAATGGATGTTGTGCAGCACAAATGTGTTCTTCCGGCGGTACATGTGAGGGTTATATATGTAAGAAGATAAAATAAAACACAGAAGGTAAAGTTGGGTGGACTTTAACTCAGTTGCAGTATTTCGCTTTATTTGATCAAGAGCTGCTGCTTGAACATTCAAATCCCTTGTTCGTTTGCAGGTTACAATGACTTACCCGGTGAGCACCCAGCCGCAGATGGTGCAGCTAATCAGCACCACATCAACTACCAGTAGCTGGAATTCTGATGTCTTTGATTGCTGTGATGACTTCGGAGTCTGTAAGTAGGAATTTAATGTTAAACAGATTTGGGTACCGTATATACTTGATTATATACAGTAATGCTATTTTACTGGTTTTTAAACTGATGTTATTATTAATAAAACTATGCAGGGCCATTGATGAGGCAGTACAACCAGCCCTCCTGTACCGGGCCCAGGCCCCATCAATTCAAAAGGGGGGCATGGCACCGGCCGTACAGGAGGGTAAGCTGTACTGCCTTATTGCAGACTCTTGTGGCTTACCCTGCAACGCTACAAGCTTCCTCTCCCTCCGACTGCCCTGCAGGAGTATCGGTATCTGCGCCCCCCCCCCCCACCCCTGCTATCCGGGCCCCCCATGTGCCCCCCTCCTTCAGACATCATTTGACAGGCATCTAGTCCATGGCATTTTTGTGAAAATATAATTTTATATTTTCGGAGGGGGAGGAGGAGGGCCCCCATCAGGTAGGCTGTACGGGTCCCCGTGATTTCTAACAGCAGCACTGTAACAATGTAATATATATATATATAGTAGAGGGTCAGCCTGGGGCAGGGTTAGAAGGGGTTAATCAAAGAAGGCAGGTTCTTCCCCTTCAGACCTGCTTATTATCAGGTGTGCTGAAAGTGTCAGTGAGGAGCTGTTTGAGTAGGAGAGAGAGAGACACAACAGGACTCTGTGTGGAAATGTCCATTGCTGGATGGTGAACTTTCTGGGTGAGCTTATAAACCACATAAAGACTGTAGCTCCGATTGGAGCCATGAACTGTTACTTATAAGATTGTGTGCTGCTGAACTGTGCCGGTGTGCATATCCGTGTGATAAGACAAGTCTGTCGGGCCTTATGTCTACTTTTGGTTTTCTGTTTTGCTGAATAAAGCCATTTTTATTTCACTGTCTCTGAGCCAGCTCTTCACCCCCTGATCCCCTACAATATATATATATAGCTCTTTAGCGCCACCCTTTGGGCTCCTTCTGCTAATTTCGTGTTAGTAGAAGTTTGGTGAGTGTTGATTTGTGCTTTTCATTTCGTTTCTGTTCGTCAACCAGACATGTTGCGGATTCGAAGGAGATAACGTGTTATTTATTATTGGCCTTGGAGTTATTGCTTTGACCCAAGTCCAGTTCAGGAGGAGGAGGAGTTCTTGGACCAAAAATTGGTTGCTTTATTAATCGTGATCAATTATGTCATATGCCTTTGCTGCGGGAGCTCCAGGAGAATAATCCGGATGTTTTTCGGAATTATCTCCGGATGACGGACCCCTGCTTTCACCAACTCTTGCCATTGTTGACTCCCTATATTAAGAAGCAGGACACATGCATGAGGCATTTATTAAATTTTTTGGTTGAATAATAATGATTTGATTTGGTATATTTTCTATATTTTTGGATGCATAGAATGCACTTTTTGGTTAAGTTCTATTGGCAGATAGCATGTCTAATTTAATTTGTTCTCTTTTTTTAATGCACAATAAAAAATTTGTGTAGAATAATACTTGGCTATGTGTTTTACTCCAAATGACAGTTTGGGAGTAGGCAGTTACATTTTAAAAAATACAATGTAAAATTAACAAGGGACACCAACATAGTTGTATCTGTGATCCTAAAAACTACAGGATAATGATGTTGTGGTAACTTTCCCAAAAAAAACAAAAAAAAGCATAATAATATTATTCTTGATATCACTATAAAAAAAAAGCCTTTGAAAATGAATTTGCAATAACTCCATCAGTATCACCAGCAAAGCAGCTTCATTATTATCCCATTAAAGAAGAAGAGAAATGTGCGCTGCATTTGGAGATTTCATAATTTGTGCGCCACGAATGTTAATTGGAAAATCCAACAACAATTGTCTGATGGAGCGTACAAACGGTCAGATTTACGGCCAACAGCCTGTCATCACACATTTCCCGTCAGAAAATCCGATCGTGTGTACGGGGCTTTAGTCTGTAGGGTTCAATATTGAGTTGGCCCACCCTTTGCAGCTATAACAGCTTCAACTCTTCTGGGAAGGCTGTCCACAAGGATTAGGAGTGTGACTATGGGAATGTTTGACCATTCTTCCAGAGCACATTTGTGGGGTCAGGCACTGATGTTGGTCGAGAAGGCCTGGCTCGCATTCTCTGCTCTAGTTCATCCTGAAGGTGTTCTATTGGGTTGAGGTCAGGGCTCTGTGCAGGCCAGTCAAGTTCCTCCACCCCAAACTTGCTCATCCATGTCTTTATAGACCTTGCTTTGTGCACTGACATAATTCATTTGGTGGAGGGGGGATTATGGTGTGGGGTTGTTTTTCAGAGGTTGGGTTTGGCCCCTTAGTTCCAGTGAGGGGAACTCCTATGACATCAGCATACCAAGTCATTTTGGACAATTTCATGCTCCCAACTTTGTGGGAACAGTTTTGGGATGGTCCCTTCCTGTTCCAACATAACTGCACACCAGTGCACAAATCAAGGTCCTTAAAGACATGGATGAGCAAGTTTGGGGTATAAGAACTTGACTGGCCTGCACAGAATTCTGACCCCAACCTGACAGAACACCTTTGTGATGTATTAGAGCGGAGACAGCGAGCCAGGCCTTCTCATCCAACATCAGTGCCTGACCTCACAAAAGCGCTTCTGGAAGAATGGTCAAACATTCCCATAGACACACTCCTAAACCTTGTGGACGGCCTTCCCTAGAAGAGTTGAAGCTGTTATAGCTGCAAAAGGGTGGGCCAACTCAATATTGAACGTGAACTTTTGATTAGGGTGATTTGAATAGTTTCTGTTGCCATTATGATTTAAAAAGAGTAAACACAGTTGATTGATAATAAATGGCTTCAGCCAAACACTACCGAAAAATTTAAGAAACGTTTTTGTGTTATCATTCATATTCTTTTAAAAATGGCCAAGAAATCATAAATTCTGCCAGGGTATGTAAACTTATGAGCACAACTGTCTATAACCACTAAACTACTTCAGTGATATGCCTACTTCTCAAGTATGGTTGGTGCTGAGATGGTTTGGTTCTTGGCTCTTTATGGAGTGATCTTTTTTTTTTTCCTATAATGAGCAGGGATGATCAATATTGGCAAGGAGTGCCGGTCCTTCCCGGAGGAAAAGCTAGAATATTGTCTTATGCCGCGTACACACGTTTTGGAAATTCGGTCAGAAAAAAAAATGATGAGCGCTTTTGGTCGGAAAATGCGACCGTGTTTATGCTCTAGACATGTGCACAACCAAAATTTTAGTTTATTTTTGTTTCTTTCGTTTCCGTTGATTCGTAACGATTCGTAATTTCGTAAGTTGTCGGTGTTCGTATTCGTAACGATTCGTATTTTCGTAAGAGTTATTTTTTTCGTTGATTCGCTTTTCCGTTTATTCAAAATTCGGACGCATTCGTATTTTCGTAGATTTAGTTACATTCGTACTTTTGTTAGATTGATTTATTCGTACTTTCGTAACATTGTTTTTTGTAGATTCGTAATCGGAGCATAATTCATAATTTTATGTAATGTGTATGCTATTATTACATTTTAAGAGACACGCAAAATGACGAATCGAAAAAAAAAGTTACGGATGTACAAATTTTTTCGTTCAATCCATTCGAAGCACGTTAAGCAGCGCCATTGTAAGAGACACGGAAAATTACGAATCGAAAGAAAAAAAAAAGTTACGAATGTACGAATTTTTTCGTTCAATCCATTCGAGGCACGTTAAGCAGCGCCATTGTAAGGGACACGGAAAATTACCAATTCAACAAAAAAAAAAAGTTACGAATGTACAAATTTTTTTGTTCATTTTGATTTTCGTTGTTCCTGTTTTTGTTTTTCGGATTTTCTTCTTTCGTAGTTTCGTTGTTTCTAATTTGGTTATTTCGGATTTTCGTTGTTTTTCGTATTTGTTCGATTCGAACATTCGTTATTCGTAAAAAAATTTAGCGAATCGTTCGTTCATTCGTACGATAACGAATGAACGAATATAACGAATTTTAACGAAAAAGGAAAAAAAACGAAACGAATTGCACATGTCTATTATCCTCCATCTGACTTTTGCTGGCCGAATTCCAGCCAGCAAAAGATTGAGAGCAGGTTCTAAATTTTTCGGTCGGAAAAAGTTCCAATTGGAAATTCCGATCGTCTGCAGCAATTCCGACATGCAAAATTCCTACGCATGCTCGGAAACAATTTGACGCATGCTCGGAAGCATTGAACTTCATTTTCTCGGCTCGTCGTAGTGTTGTACGTCACCGCGTTCTTGATGATCGAAAGTTCAGAGAACTTTTGTGTGACTGTGTGTATGCAAGCCAAGCTTGAGCGAAATTCCGTCGGAAAAACCATCCAAGATTTTTCGGATGGAAAATCCGCTCGTGTGTACGGGGCATTAGGTGTTGCTTCCGAATGCTAGGCACACACTAGTACAATTTGAATTCTAAATCCTTATAGGTTACTGGGGCTCAAATCGATGATAGTTTTTGATGGTGGTGACAAGATAATAATAAGCAAAATTCTGTGAAATTGTACATATTGTAATTCTCATGTTCTGGGCATAGCAAAAACCTATTTAACCACTTGCTTACTGGGCACTTAAACCCCCCTCCTGCCCAGACCAATTGTTAGCTTTCGGCGCTGACACACTTTGAATGACAATTGCGCAGTCATACAACACTGTACCCAAATGACATTTTTATCATTTTTTTCCCACAAGGAGAGCTTTCTTTTGGTGGTATTTAATCACAGCTGGGGTTTTTATTTTTTGCTAAACAAACAAAAAAAGATGGAAAATTTTGAAAAAA
The DNA here is from genome assembly GCA_028564925.1 of Lithobates sylvaticus. NCBI lineage: Eukaryota > Metazoa > Chordata > Amphibia > Anura > Ranidae > Lithobates > Lithobates sylvaticus. The sequence continues at coordinate 38,139,498 of CM053035.1, read as the reverse complement.
AAAAAAATCATGTTTAATAGTTTGTTATAAAATTTTGCAAACAGGTAATTTTTCTGCTTAATTGATATGTGCTGATGAGGCGGCACTGGTGGGCACTGATAGGCGGCACTGGTGGGCACTGATAGGCTGCACTGATGGGCACAGATAAGGTGGCACTGATGGGGACAGATAAGGCAGCACTAATGGGCACTGATAGGTGGCACCGATAGGCGGCACTGATAGGCAATGATAAGGCAGCACTAATGGACACTGATAGGTGGCACTGATGGGTGGCACTGATGGGCACTGATAGATGGCACTGATGGGCACTGGTAGGTGACACTGATGGGCACTGGTAGGTGACACTGATGTGCAGCACTGTTCAGGCACTTATTGTGGGCACTGACAGGTGGCACTGACAGATGGCACTGTGGGCATTGGCAGATGGCACTGTGGGCACTCACAGGTGGAGCTGGTGGACAACAACAGGGGGAGCTGGTGGGCACTGTTAGGCGGCACTTGTAGAGGGCACAGGTCAGCGCGAGGAGGAAAAATAGCCGATTACCGGCTCTGTTGATATCACATGATCAGCTGTCATTGGCTGACAGCTGATCACGTGGTAAGGGGTCGGGATCGATTACTCGGATCTGTGATCCAGCGAGTCTCACAGACGGAATTTCTGTCTATATTCAAAGATGTATCAGTTGAAGCTAGATTTCCATTTGGGGTCTTTCTAGCTATCCGTAACTCTGATTGCATTCTTTTATCTCTCTTAGGTCTTTGCGGAACATTCTTCCCGATATGCTTAGCTTGTAACGTGGCCTCAAATTACGGCGAATGCTGCTGCTTGCCAGTGGTTGGTGGTGCCTTGCTTGCCATGCGTACAGGAATCAGGGAACGGCACCGCATCCCGGTAAGAGTTTTGTTATTACGTAACTTTTGGCAGATTTTTGTAAATAGAACCTGCATTAGCTTTTATCTAGAAGCCACATAAGTTACTTTCTAGAGCCTTTAATCTACAGTATGTATCAGTAATTACTGTTGTCTTCAGTCTATTCAGCACTGTGCAATGTTTTTCTGTTTCTGAAGATGATGTATTTGTTTTTTAAGGGGATCTTAACCACTTGCTTACTGGGCACAATGACAATTGCGCGTCGTGCTACAGTTTACCCAAATGACATTTTTATAATTTTATTCACACAGATAGAGCTTTCTTTTGGTGGTATTTAATCGCTTTTGGGTTTTTTATTTTTTGCTAAATAAAACAAAAAGGGACCGAAATTTTGAAAAAAAAAAAAACTGTTTCATAGTTTGTTATAAAATTTTGAAAACAGGTAATTTTTCTGCTTCACTGATGTGTGCTGATGAGGCTGCACTGATGGGCACTGATAGGCTGTGCTGATGGGCACTGATAGGCTGCACTGATGGGCACTGATAGGCGGCACTGATAGGTACTGATAAGGCAGCACTAATGGGCACTGATAGGTGGCACCGATAGGCGGCACTGATAGGCAATGATAAGGCAGCACTAATGGACACTGATAGGTGGCACTGATGGGTGGCACTGATGGTTAGCACTGATAGGTGGCACTGATGGGCACTGATGATCACTCATGGGTGGCACTGATGGGCACTGGTAGGCACTGGAAGGTGACACATAGGCAGCACTGATCTGTGGCACTAATTATTAGACACTGATGGGCATTGATTGGCAGCACTGGTGGGCATTGATGGGTGGCACTGGTGGGCATTGATGGGTGGCACTGTGGGCACTGGTAGGTGGCACGGTGGGCACTGGCAGGTGACACTGGTGGGCACAGCCGCGACCCATCTCCCTCTGACAGAAGCCGGTGATCGGCTTTTTCTTCCCCTCACGCTGACAGCGTGAGGGAAAAAAAATACAGATTACTGAGCTTCTGTTTATTCCGTCATTGGCTGACAACTGATCACATGGTAAGGGGCCGGGATCGAACCCCTTACTCGGATCTGTAATCAGCCGAGTCTCATAGACTTGTGATCACAGAGTGCGCCGCATGGGACCTGCAGGGTCATGCAGACAGTGCTCACTTGGGAGGATGTCCATGGATGCCCTCCCGTCAATTAAGGCCCACACTGCAGCTGTCTTTCGGCTATAGCGCGGGCGGCAAGTAGTTAAGCTGACAATACATGGATCGAAATTCAGCAGATTCATCAGGGACTGGCAGAATTTTGACCCATGTATGGGCACCCTGGTTGATCCATCAATTGAATTGTGTACAACCAGCCTGCAGGTTTTTCCCAAACAATAAGTGACACTGGCTATAAGCAGGCAACACTAATCATTGTGTTCTGCCAGAAGGGAAGGGAGCGCTCCCTGCTGGCAAAACACAATAGTGCTGGGGGAGGGATTCCCCCATTAACACTGAATGTGTTGATGGGGATAGTGAACTATTTTTTTTCCTTCCAACCTGAGTGGAAGGGAAGAAAATTACATAATGTATGGCCTGCTTTAGTTTTGTGCCACTAAATTATTTTTTATGTAAATAATTTTATTAAAGTGGAACTATGGTCTTGACTCTGAGACTAAATCTGGCTATACACTAGTAGAATTTCATTTGAAAATTTTCATTTTAACTACTTGACGACCAGCCGCCATCATTATACGACAGCAGGTTGGCTCTCCTGCGAGAATCGCCGTAGCTCTACAGCGGCTCGCGACTTGATGTCCGCCGGCAACCCGTGATCACCTAGTACAGAGGTAGAATGGGGATCTGCCTTGTAAACAAGGCGGATCCCCGTTCTGACAGGGGACATCTCAGAAATCTTCTGTTCGCAGTGATCAGGAACAGTGATCTCTGTCATGTCCCTGGCAGCCCATCCCCCCTACAGTTAGAACACACCTAGGGAACACAGTTAACCCCTTGATTGCCCCCTAGTGTTAACCCTTCCCTGCCAGTGTAATTTTTACATTGATCAGTGCATTTTTATAGCACCGATCAATGTAATAGTGTCACTGGTCCCCAAAAAGTGTAATTTGGGGTCAGATTTGTCCGCTGCAATGTCGCAGTCTCGATAAAAATTGCAGATTGCCACCATTACTAGTAAGAACAATTAGAAAAAGGTCCCTAAATCTATCCCATAGTTTGTAGACGCAATAACTTTTGTGCAAACCAATCAATATACGCTTATTGCTTTTTTTTTTTTTTTACCAAAAATATGTAGACGAATATATTTCGGCCTAAACTAATGAATAAATTAGTTTTTTTATATATAACTTTTTGTATATGTATTATAGCAAAAAAAAAAAATATATATTTTTTTCAAAATTTACGCTTTTTGTTTATAGCGCAAAAAAAACCGCAAAAAATACCACCAAAAGAAAGCTCTATTTCTGGGGGGGGGGGGGGGAGACATACATTTTGTTTGGGTACAGCATCACATGACCGTGCAATTGTCAGTTAAAGTGAAGCAGTGCCGTATCGCAAAAAATGGCCTGGTCGTTAAGGGGGCAAATCCTTCCGGTCCTTAAGTGATTAAGAACATTTATTCAATTTTCTAATCATTAGTGGAGTCATATCGACATTCAATTTCGACCACAGTGTCAATCTGGCAATTTTTTTCTTGAACAAACTAATTTCTAGGTCCCCTTTTATGCCCCTTTCACACTTGTGCAACTTCAAAGTTGTGCGATTTTACCGCAATTTTGCCACGTTTCGCAGCCGCAATTTCAAGGAATGCCTGTGTAAGTGGCATCAAAATCGGACCAAAGTAGTGCAGGGACTACTTTGAAGTCGGAACAACTTGAAGTCGTACTAATATGAATGATTGTCATTGGAAATCATGGGGAACAACTTGTCATGCTACTTTGCAGTCCCAAATCGTGGGACAAGTCATATAGGTGTGAAAGGGGCCTTACATGGCCGTCCCGATCAGGACTGCCTGTCAGTTTTTCAAGTGGACCTGATTGGGCGGTCCATTCATCGAGCGGGTGTAAACAGACTTGTGTCCATATACACCCGCCTACCTCCGATCTGATCCAGTCCACTTAAAGCAAACGGAAGGGGTTCCGTTCTTCTCCATTTAGGTGGTTCAGATTAGAGGGCAGTCAGACTGGGGCGTTTATTTACGCCCGACCACCGATAGAGTTGAACGTGCCCTGTTCATGACTGCTCTGCATAAACTGAATGGACACAGACCTGCCATCCGCCCGCCTAGCTCTGGTCGGCAGGGGATCTGCTGATCAGAACAGAGCCCACCCTGTCTTAAAGGGTTCTAACAGTGTGTGTGGTTTTCTTTGAGTAAAGTCAATCCTTTTCAAAATCAAATGTTAAAAGCAAACAAAGCAACAAAAAGTACATTCAAAAAACGTTTGTCAATGCCAGTCATTGCCCTGCCTTTCAATAAATCTCTCTATTTAACTGTGGTCAGACCAACACCCATTGCCTGAATAATAGGATAATTTCCTAGCCCAAGGCTCCAGTCCCTGTTAGTTCCTACACAAAGGCTCACACCGGCTCCAAATGTGCAGATACCATGGAGGGTCCACTGTCCTGGTTGTTTTTGGCAGCTACACAGACATGCTGGAGGGTTGAATGAATGAATGACTTGTATAGAGCTGCAACTGCGAACTGAATCGCCTTGAGGCGCTTGATCCGACCTGCGTTGATTCCTTCTTAGAAGAGGTGGGTCTCGAGTTTTTTCCTGAAGGCCCGATGGTTTCCTTCCAAGCGGATGTTTGTAGGTAGAGCGTTCCATAGCCGTGGTCCTTGGACTGCAAATCTTCGTTTTCCCCTTGATTTGTACCGGGACTTGGGGATGAGGAGGAGGTTTTGGTTGGTTGATTGGAGGTTACGATTGGGAGTGTAGGGTTTTTTGTAGTGTTTTTGTAGTGTAGGGTTGATTCAATCTATTTGTTTGGGTTCTTTTGTCTTGTCTGGCATTTTGGGTGTCTACATAACAGGAGAGTACACAAGTAAGTGGAAGAGGTTGATTTAAATAGACTTGAATAAATCCCTTGGTCAGATCTTTATGGTTGGGTGTCTGAGGAATAGAAAGTTGAACAACAAGTTGGAGGTTTGGCTGGACCCTTTTGATTGCATTCCTTTGTCCAGCCGGCCTCTGAATGCCTCCATGACAACAAGGCCGAATAACCTTTTCTGGGAAATTTTCTGGGGAATTTTCTGGGAAATCTTAAAAAAGTACACATTTCCCTAGAATGTGATTCAAGTGAATGGAGCTTCACTTGGCTAGATTAATGTTCTGCTCTTCGGTAAATCAAACACAGTTAAGTGTGACCCACTGATTGACAACAATGCACTCCCTTTTCGACTAATATCATAAAGACTGGTAAGGTGAACTTTTTCCATTTCATAGCCATGTAGCCATAGTGTTACTTTTATATTCTTCCAACCAATCTTATCTTAACAGCTGGTAAAAATAAACCTTTACATTCCACAAGTATGAAAACCTAGTGGTAGCAACAAGATCCTTTGAACATACCATTTTTTCCTCAGAAAAAAGGCAGCCAACTCCGATTATACAGAGCTACTACTTGTATGCAAATTCAGACTTTTTAAAAGTCCTCATTTCCATATTTGACCGCTCCCACTAGCGACTGACGTATGTAGAACCCCATGACACATGAATGGCACAGGATTGGCCATGGTGTTTATCAGTGATAGACAACCTTCACCTTATAGTAACTATGCTGTATGAGAGACAAGGTTTGATTTAATCAGCAACAATTCACCAATGTATAATCAGTGAATAAATTGTAAATTGCTACAGTCTGTCCCCAAAGACTCAGTTCTTCCCCCAATGGGTGCCACACCCATTGGGGGAAGAACTGAGTCTTCTGGGACAGACTGGATCAATTTACAATCCATTCACTGATTATACATTGGTGAATTGTAGCTGATTAATTCACAATTGGCAACGGTTCCTCTAAACCTGTGCAAATAAACCAGATATTTTTGCCCAAAAGGGGAATTTCTGCTCGTCTGCCTCCACCTACCCTCCTCTTTTGCCACTTCTTTATATGGAGGGGGAGCAGGTACCTGGTTTTGACAGGTATCCACTGTCACTTTTGGTCAGATTGCCACAACATTCGAAGAGGAAGTTCGGTCAGCCCCCCCCTCTCCCCACAGCCTTCTGGACACGTCACAGGTCCCAGAAAGCTGCAGGACCATTCACAGAGTGCACCTGGACACAAAGACGGCCAAAGAGCCAGCTCAGGTGAGGGCTACGCTGGATTGCTGGACAGGTAAGTGTCCTGTTGTTATTAAAAGTCAGCAGCTACAGTATTTATTTAATTTTTGACTTCTTGGGTGAGGAACCGCTTTAAAGTGTACGACACTACCCTAATTTACTCACAAAGCCCCCTCTCCCCCTCTTAAGCATGCCCCGGCTTCATTTTTTGTTTACCTTTTTCCAGTAGCAAGAAATCGATTTTATTACACCCAGTGGCATCATCATGTCTGTAAACTTCTTGCAGGGAGCTTAATTCCTAAAGACATAGGCATGCCCCCAGAACTACATCTCTCAAGAGCCCCTTACCTAAACCAAGAAGGGTTGATTTACTAAAGACAAATTAAGCTGTTCACTTTAACAAGGGAATGTTTCCTTAGCTTAGCCTTGGTGAATGAGGTGAAGCTTTGCAGATTTCTTCCAATCATGTGCAAGTGAAAAACACAGTCTTTTTTAAGTTTTCCTTGCACAAATATTGTGTAAAATTAATTTTCACCACTTAGCTAAGAGAAAATTCCCTTGCAATGTAGGCAGCCCATTTGAACCCCAATGCGTGAGCAGGCTCATGGAAGTCAATGCAGCAGCATTGTTTGGCTGGGAAAAGAATCTATGTATGTACAGAGGGGCAGAGAGTGGTGGGAAACGAAGGCATACTGATGAAAAAAATACACCAAAAAAAACACATTTTACAACAATCAATGCCTAAAGGTAAGTGCAAATGTTGTCATTCTCTTTAAATGCTGCATTTGGTCCTAGCCCTCCTATTGGTCAATTGCACTACTTTTTAATTTAAATAAAAGGATTGACTGCTTAAGAATCAGAATGGGTGGGCCCAAACTCATCTCTTACCGTGAAGGTGAGATCTGTGATTTCTGCTGCAAGGCCTAAATGTTTACAACTTAAGCCATTGTGCTTCTTATAATGACCCAATATCTGGATGCAAAGACAAGACAAAGGGTTTCTACACAGACAGTAGCCATTGTAACTGCATGAAAAGCCATTTGTCTTTATAACTAGGGTTGCATATGCTATGGAGAAGCATTCGCAAAGTTGACCCTTTGCTCTCTCCCGTCCTGTTTTTAATTAGTCCTCTGTCGTCAGAGCCATGTTTTTCTTCTTGTTATTGCATTCTTCCTTTGAAGCTGTCTTCAGAGGGGCCTGGAAAAACGTTGCCCTAGGGCCTCAAATTCTTGGTTTCCGCAATATGAATGCCAGGCCACTCTCACTTTACTTCCCCTCCATAGAGAAGTAGGATCAAGTGTCAACCAAGCTATGTGCAGAAGGATTTTACTTTGCTGTTCATACCCCTAATTGGTGTGTTGGTGCTCTTTCTAGTGTAATCTGTAGAAAATGGGGTTAGGTCTGTTAATGAATGTTAATACACGTATGGAACCTTTCCAAAGCGTTGCTCCATCAACCCTTGGAGAACACTTGATATGCTACAGATTTAGTTTAATTTGTTCAAAAATGGGAGCTCCAGGCGATCAGCTTGCAGCACTGGGGACCACATTTGAATCCCATTCAGAACATCTGCATGGAGTTTGCATGTTCTCCCTATGCTTGTGTGGGTTTTTTTCTGGATACTCTGGTTTTCCCCCCACACTACAAAAGGTCTGCTGGAAAGTTAATTGGCTCCTATCTAAGCTGGCCCAAGTTTATTTGAGATAGGAACCATAAGCCTTCTGTAAACCACAAGTTGCATGAAAGAAAATTGCTTGATTCCCTCATCAACACATTCAGTTTTGATGGGGAAATCCCTCCCACACTCTAAAAGATATGCTGGGAGATTAATTGTCTCCTATCTAAATTGGCCCTAGTATAGGAATGCATGCGAGATAGGAACCTTAAGCTGGGTATAAAGGGAGCTACTTTCTTTCCTGCAACCACGGTTGCAGGAAAAAATAATTAAAACCCTCACTTCCCCATCAACACAGTCAGTTTTGATGGGGAAATAATAATTAAAACGCTCACTTCCCCCATCAACACAGTCAGTTTTGATGGGGAAATCCCTCCCACACTGCAAAAGATCTGGAAGGTTAAGTGGCTCCTATCTAAATTTCCCCTAGTGTATGAATGCATATGAGATAGGAACCTTAAGCCGGCCATAGACCACATGTTGCAGGAAAGAAAATTGATTGATTCCATTGATTGATTCCCCCATCAACACAGTCAGTTTTGATGGGGAAATCCCTCCCACACTCCAAAAGATCTACTGAAAGGTTAATTGGCTCCTATCTAAATTGGCCCTAGATCATAAATGCATGTGAGATAGGAACCTTAAGCCGGTGTTCTGCCGAAAAAGTTTCCCTCGGCGGATAAGGACCCCCCTGTACTGCGCTTGCACAGTACAAAGCACAACGAAGTCGGCGGAAATAGCCCGAAGCAGAAGAGAGTGAATCAGCTGTACACGGCGCCTATTTTTATTCTAACTCTATGTCCACTTGGATGGTGGGGCTCGAACCTGGACATAGGTTAGAATGTAGTGCGCAGGTGTCGTGTACAGCTGACTGACTTTGGCTATTTTCGGAAACTCCGTTGTGCTTCATTGTGCTTCGTACTGCGCAAGCACAGCGCCTGCGCAGTACAGGGGGTTCCTTATCCGCCGGGGGAAATTTCTCGGCAAGACACCGGCCATAGACCACGTGTTGCAGGAAAGAAAATTGATTGATTCCATTGATTGATTCCCCCATCAACACAGTCAGTTTTGTTGGGGAATCCATCCCACAAAGCCATTATGTGCTCCCGGCGGTGGACTTTGGAACTTACTGTGCAACCCTCAGTTCCACGCAGCCAGTAGCAGGAACACTAATTTGGAAAGGGATTGTAATGGGTTTGATCTCTAGCAATCTCATGTAACATGTTCCTAGTCTCTAACAATGTCCTACAACTGTAGCCACAAGAGCCTTCACCAATCTCTGATCATCTCCACCAGTATCTCAGCATTCCATCACAATGTTCAATAGAAATACATATAATGTGCGGCTTGAGGCCCCCTGTATCTAGTAAATTGACCATCACTTATTTGGATAGTCTTTCTAATTTCTCTTTTTTTTGCATTCCAGGGCACCATCTGTAATGACTGTGTCTGCCTCACCTTCTGCGGACCTTGTGCGCTGTGTCAGATGGCGCGTGAGCTGAAGGTCAGGAAATGAGAGGCCCTGCAAGACAAACTGGAGACAGGATGAATGTATATACATAGCTCAGCTTTGCTTTTTTTATGTGATGTAGTGCATGAGGTTATGAAGCAAATTAGTGCTCCCCCCCCCCCCCCCAACTACATAGTATTTGTTTCCTTTCGGCAGCCCCCATGTTTTAACTGTATGGTCCCTGTTGTTTTTCTGTCTGATCCAACTTCTGCATCCTTTTAGCAAAAAAATGAACTGCCATGATACACAGAACTGAAAAAAACAACAACAAATGGTCCATCAAGTCTTCTCCTTTTTTTAATTTGTTGTTTCTTTTTTTTACTTTTTTTATAATTTTTGTATCTGAGTATAGATCTGTTTGTCTCAAGCATGTTTAAATTCACTGTTGACTGACTTACTACCTCTGCCGGAATACTGTTCCAGGCATCTACTGCTCTTTTGATAAAAAATTACTTTCTAAGGTAAAAGTTATGTACTGTATGTTCTGCTTATTGAGGGGCCAAAGGAAGAAAGAGAGGCCCCAAGGCTCAGCAGGATTCTTATTGCTAAACTATACCATATGTATGCTGTCACATACAGGAAAAAAATGCACTGAAAACGAATCCTTGGGTTTAGGAGTAAGGCCGTCCATAGATGGTTCAAACCTCGGCCGGTTCAGCCGGAGCCAGCTAAGATTCAAACCATTTATGGGCAGGCTGAATGCACCCAAGTTGATAGGCCTAGGGTTCCTTCAAAGGTTGCTAGGGGTTCCTTGAGCAATGAGCAAATTCTACCTCCTAGATTTTTAGATAGTTTCCCGTTGAAACCATTGATCTATTTAGCTATCTGTACAGGGGGGGATTGTTCCCAATGACCACAAGTGTAAGGAGCATTCTTTCCACTGACCATCACACTAATCTATCATGAGTTGTAGATATAGTAATTATTAGTAGGGGTACCCTGATACCGAAATTTATTTCAAGGGTTCCTGTTGAAAAGGTTGAGAAAGGCTGGAATAGAGTGACAACTCGTGAGTCTTTGACCCTTTGATCTGACACTTGAAAGTCCCATTCTGGACAAGTTGCTGACCTGCAACTTTCATCTTGATCCTTTTCTCCTGTAGGTCCTCTGTCACAGTAATCTGTAGGTCAACACCCAGGAAGGAAGGTTTCAGGAGGAGATCCCAGATGTTTCTCACATCAAGTAGATTGGTGCTCTGGGGGCATATAGATAAGTCAGTTGTACAATGCACTCTCCTTCTTCTGTGTAGTCAAACCAATTTTGATAGTTTAACATGGAATTGCCCTTAAAAAGATTGTACTTGGGAATAGCACAGTTCTTTTTTTAATTAAAGCCTTCTTATGCCATGTACACGAGGTCTGAAATTCAGACGGAAAGTGTCCAATCGGACCATGTTGTCGGAAAATCTGACCGTGTGTGCGCTCCATCGGACTTTCCGGCGGAAAAAAATTGAGATCCTGCTCTCAAATTTTCCAACAACAAAATCCGATCAGACTTTTTCCGATCGTGTGTAGAGAATTCCGATGGACAAAGTGCCACGCATGCTCAGATCAAATTAGGAGACCAAAGCTATTGGCTACTAGCCTCTACGTAGTTCCGTTGTATGCAACGAACGTCACCACGTTCAGAATGATCAGATTTTCCGACAACTTTGTCCGACCGTGTGTATGCCACACCAGTGTCGGACAAAATCCGTCGGAAAAAATCAGATGGATTTTGTGGTCGGAATTTCCGACCGTGTGTACGGGGCATTAGATATTGAGCTTGATGTTGGTGGACTGACAGAAGTAAGTCTTTAGATTACCTACAATGCTCAGACCAGAGAGTAAAAAACATATTATGCAGAGGAATATGGTTATAACGTAATGTATCTCCCTAACTCTTTTGTATATTTCATTTTTTAAAGAAGCTGTTATTTTTGTATTATTCTCAGAAAATTGCATGTTTTTGAATTTTATATTTTATGATAAAGCATAAGAATAAACATGGCATTTGTACTCAGTGTGGTCTGTGATGATTCATTCGTGGCTAAATATTATATGCAATTTTTTTCTGGTTTAGCATAAAATCTTACATTCAAAACGGGTATTTATGAACTTTGTCAACTGGCATGTAAGCACTGTACATCAGTATGATATTTTATGCACAACTGCTGCATTTACACAAAATATAATACAGTAAAACCTTGGATTGCAAGCATAATTAGTTTCAAAAACATGCTTGTAATCCAAAGCACTTGTATATCAAAGCAGATTTCCCCATAAGAAATAATGGAAAGTCAAATGATTCGTTTCACAACCATTTATTCATAAATCCTTCAGTTTATAGTCCATATAAAAAGATTATAGCAATGTGATAGGTTGTGTAACCATAAAATGTCCATCCACAAAATGGAAGCCTCCACAAGGGGATAATGCCCCGTACACACGGTCGGAAATTCCGACGGAAAATGTCCGATCGGACCATGTTGTCGTAAAATCCGACCGTGTGTGGGCTCCATCCATCGGACATCGGACTCTCAAATTTTCCGACAACAAAATCCGATCTGACTTTTTCCGATCGTGTGTAGAGAATTCCGACAGACAAAGTGCCACGCATGCTCAGATCAAATTACGAGACCAAACTCCATGTCCGCGGGGATACCCGCGATCGTCTCACAGAGAGGATGAACGGGGAAATGCTAATGTAACCAAGCATTTCCCCGTTCTGCCCTAGTGACAGGACACTGATCACAACTCCCTGTAATCGGGAGCGGTGATCAGTGTCATGTCACACATAGCCCACCCCCCCCCCCCACCCCCACAGTTAGAACACATCCCTAGAACACACTCAACCCCTGCAGCGCCCTCTCCTGGATAACCCCTTCACTGCCAGTCACATTTACACAGTAATCAATGCATTTTTATTTTTTTTGTTTAATTCGTTTTTATTGAAAAAGTAAAAAGAGAACATAGTGTACAGTACAATTGCAAATAGACACGTAGTACATTTAGGAAATCATTAGGTATAAGTAACAGAACAAAGCCTATAGTGATGTGAGAGCATCCGTTTACCATAACATATACTACGTTATATATTTCTGCACGTGTGTGCGAGGTGTCATTGTGAGATCCAAACAGTCAGAAATTCCCAAAACGAGAGCCCTCGGTAATCAATGCATTTTTAATCGCACTGATCGCTGTATAAATGTGAATGGTCCCAAAATAGCGCCAAATGTGTCCAATCTGTCTGCCATAATGTCGCAGTCACGATAAAAATCGCTGATCACCGCCATTACTAGTAAAAAAAAAAATGATTAATAAAAATGCCATAAATCTATCCCCTATTTTGTAGAAGCTATAACTTTTGCGCAAACCAATCAATAAACGCTTATTGCGATTTTTTTTTTTTTTACCAGAAATATAGAAGAATACGTATCGGCCTAAACTGAGGAAAAAAAAATTTTTATATATATTTTTGGGGGATATTTATTATAGCAAAAAGTTTTTTTTTCAAGATTGTCGCTCTTTTTTTTTTTATAGCGCAAAAAATTAAAACCACGGAGGTGATCAAATACCACCTAAAGGTTCTATTTGTGGGGAAAAAGGACGTCAATTTTGTTTGGGAGCCACGCTGCACGACCGCGCAATTGTCAGTTAAAACGACGCAGTGCGGAATCGCAAAAAGTGCTCTGGTCTTTGGCCAGCCAAATCCTCCGGGGCTGAAGTGGTTAAATGTTACCACATTGCTACACTTAGAGGCACCTCTCTTCTCTTTTATACTCAGCTGTGACATGACGCTACTTGTATATCAAGACATCAAAGTTACTCTCAAACCAAGGTTTTACTGTAATGCCATGTAATAATGTCATGGCAAGATATAGCAAGTTCAGTTGTAAGAAGTGTTCCTGTCCATTATAGAAAATCTAGGAAAGTGTTTTTCAATAGTAATTTGCGCTGACGCCCTTTAGGCCCTTTAGGCTCGGTTCACACTGCTGCAACTTAGGATCTGACTTGTGAGACCCCAAGTCGCATGACATGTGAAGTCCCATGTTAGTCAATGAGAACTGTCTTAACCACTTTCAGACCGGACCAATTTGCAGCCAAAGGACCAGGCCCCTTTTGCGATTCGGCACTGCGTCGCTTTAACTGACAATTGCGCGGTCGCACGACGTGGCTTCCAAACAAAATTGACGTCCTTTTTTTTCCCACAAATAGAGCTTTCTTTTGGTGGTATTTGATCGCCCCTGCGATTTTTATTTTTTGCGCTATAAACAAAAAAGAGCGACAATTTGGAAAAAAACGCATTCTTTTTTATTTTTTGCTATAATAAATATCCCCCAAAAATATATAAAAAAAAACATTTTTTTTCCTCAGTTTAGGCCGATACGTATTCTTCTACATATTTTTGGTAAAAAAAATCGCAATAAGCGATTATTGATTGGTTTGCGCAGAAGTTATAGCGTTTACAAAATAGGGGATAGTTTTTATAGCATTTTTATTAATAATTTTTTTTTATTAGTAATGGCGGCGATCAGCAATTTTTATTGTGACTGCGACATTATGGCGGACACATCGGAAATTTTTGACACATTTTTGGGACCATTGTCATTTATACAGCAATCAATGCTATTTAAATGCATTGATTCCTGTATAAATGACACTGGCAGTGAAGGGGTTAACCACAAGGGGGCAGTGTAGGGGTTAAGTATGCCTAGGGGTGTGTTTCTTACTGTGGGGGGGCATGGCTGTCAGCTAGTGAATGCTGATCTCTGCTCCAATCACAGGGAGCAGAGATCGGCGTCACTAGTTGCTAGGCAGAACGGGGAGATGCTGTGTATTTCCGCATCTCCCCGTTCAGCTTTCCCGTGAGACGATCGCGGGTGTCCCCGCAGCGATCGAGTCCGCGGGACCCGCGGTCGGCTTCACGGGGGTCCCGACCAGCGCGGGAGCGCGCCGCTCCCGGCGCGCTCCCGATGGCACGGACGGCATTAAGGAGGGACTTATATATACGCCCTCCTGCCTGTCCGTGCCATCCTGCCGACGTATATCGTCGTGCGCCGGTCGGGAACCGGTAGCACTACTAAAGTCACTCCGACTTTAGAAAAGGTCCCTGTACTACTTCAATGATACTTCTAACTTGTGTCCATAGACAGAAGTCGCGTCCAAATCGGATCCTCATCTACAGTATACTGATGTGATTTGGATCCGATATTACAGGAAGATTGCACAGGCATTCCCTGTGGTGTAGCCCCTCCGTCGCTTCAAAGTCACCAGTCAATTGCCAGAAAGCCACCTGGCGAGGTCACCATGGAAGTCGCCCGACTTTCAGGTCACAGTAGTGTGAACTAAGCCTTAAGGAAAAGCTTATCTAAAACTAATGAAAATGTAATAGATTGCTGTTTACCAGTCCTTAGATACAGCATTAAAAAAAAATTGTGAGCTACAATTCCGTTTCAATGTCGCCTATAAAACCTTTTATCTAAAACTGAACTCCGGGCTGGTCAAATAAATTCAATCTGTGAAATCCCCTCCTTTGTACAAGAGAGAGGAATACATGGGGCAGTCTTCTCTGCCTCAAAATGTGGACAGACCCTCAATGCCATCGCACGCAATGAATGACCAGAGGTGATCACTGGTCCTGCATTAATATATATAAATATATGATATAGAGGTTGGTATAAATAGTTTAACCACTTCAGCCCGGAAGATTTTTACCCCCTTCCTGACCAGAGCACTTTCTACAATTTGGCACTGTGTCGCTTTAACTGACAATAGCGCGGTCATGCAATGCTGTACCCAAACTAAATTTGCGTCCTTTTTTTCCCACAAATAGAGCTTTCTTTTGGTGGTATTTGATCACCTCTGCGTTTTTTTTTTTGCGCTATAAACAAAAAAAGGGCCGACAATTTTGAAAAAAAAAAAAACAATGTTTTTAACTTTTTGCTATAATAAATATCCCCCAAAATGTTTTTCAGTTTAGGCCAATATATATTCTTCTACATATTTTTGGTAAAAAAAAATCTCAATAAGTGTATATTGTGATGGGTTTGCGCAAAAGTTATAGTGTCTACAAGCTATGGGAAAGATTTATGGCATTTCATTTTTTTTTTTACTTGTATTGGCGGTGATCTGCGATTTTTAGCTACGGCGGACGGATCAGACACTTTTAACACATTTTTGGGACCATTGACATTTATACAGCGATCAGTGCGTTAAAAATGCACTGATTACTGTGTAAATGTCACTGGTAGTGAAGGCGTTAACACTAGGGGGGCGATCAAGGGGTTAAATGTGTGTTCCCTTAGTGTGTTCTAACAGTATGGGAATAGGACTGAGTAGGAGAGGAGACATATCCCTGTTCCTACTTACTAGGAAGAAACAACATGGCTCCTCTCCTCTGACAGTACAGGGATTTGTGTGTTTACACACAAATCCCCGTGCTGGCGCTCGTGCGCGCGATTGCGTGTTGCTGTGGCGATCGTGCCCGCCGGCCACGCACATCGGGTCTCTCGCCGTGTGTCGGGCAAGCGTGCGTGCCTCCAGCGGCTGAAAAAGGGAAGGACGTACCCGTACGGGATTAAGCCCAGGAGAGCCATTGTGCCGCAGTATATCTGCGTGAGCCGGTCGGGAACCGGTTAATCTCAGTGTTTGCTGACGATACAAAGCTAAGCAGGACAATAACTTCACAACAAGATATAGAAACTATATAAGAAGACCTCAATAAAATAAAAGGGTGGGCAACTACATGGCAAATAACAGTGATACCCCGGTTTGTGAGTAACGCGGTATAGGAGCGTTTCGCAAGATGAGATTTTTTTTTAGAAATCCTGACTTGATTTGCGAGCGCTGTCTCGTAAGACAAACAGGACTCAAGCCACTGGTGTATGTATTACTGTATGTGGCCAGAGGTCCGGGGGGCGCTGGAGAACTCAGAGACGCTTGGAGACACTCCCAGCTGGGTGAGGCGGAGCGTAACGTGCGTCGGAGCACCCGGAAGTGTCAATAGTTCCCCAGTGTCTATGAGCGTCACCAGCGCCCCCCCCCCCCCCCGCACCTCTGGCCAAATACAGTACTGCATACACTAGCAGTGGTTGTTATTGTTATTTCTTATGGGGAAACTCACTTTGATATATGAGTGCTTTGGATTACAAGCATGCTTCTGGAAAGAATTATGCTCCTAAGTAATCCAAGGTATTAATGTCGTTTTAATTTAAAATTTAATCTTTGAGGAAAGCTTTCACCCCTGTCTTCTGTTTCTGTGATCATTATTGCTGATTTATTATATTTAGCACTCACGCACATTTACACGCACATGAACTTTAATGGCATCCCAGTCTTAGTCCATATGGTTCAATATTGTGTTGGCCCACCCTTTGCAGCTATAACAGCTTCAACTCTTCTGGAAGGCTGTCCACAAGGTTTAGGAGTGTGTCTATGGGAATGTTTGACCATTCTTCCAGAAGCGCATTTGGGTTGAGGTGTTCTATTGGGTTGAGGTCAGGACTGGGAGCATGAAATTGTCCAAAATGTCTTGGTATGATGACTCCTTAAGCGTTCCCTTTACTGGAATTAAGGGGCCAAGTCTAACCCCTGAAAAACAACCCCACCACATTATCCCCCCTCCACCAAATGATTTGGAGGGGTGGCCCAATACTTTGGGCAATATAGTGTGAAGCTGGAGGAACTTGACTGGCCTGCACAGAGCCCTGACCTCAACCTGATAGAACACCTTTGCGATGAATTAGAGCGGAGACTGCGAGCCAGGCCTTCTCGTCCAACATCAGTGCCTGACCACACAAATGCCACTTCTGTAAGAATGGTCAAACATTCCCATAGACACACTCCTAAACCTTGTGGACAGCCTTCCCAGAAGAGTTGAAGCTGTTATAGTTGCAAAGGGTGGGCCAACTAAATATTGAACCCTTCGGACTAAGACTGGGATACCATTAAAGTTCTCTTTGTGTGTAAAGGCAGGCGTCCCAATACTTTTGACAATATAGTATATATAGGGAACACAAGCAGAGTGCAACATAGTGTAAAGCCAAACTTTAAGTGTTTATTAAATTATTTGGATACACTCACATTGTTGTGTGTCATATCCAACACAAGGGGGGAAAAGCATGGGTACAGCAAGCACTGCCGGCCCCAGCCGCATCCAAAGACTGTGAGCCTCCATGGGCTGATACGAGTTAACGTCACTTTAGAAGATCCACCTTACATGTTTCAACGTATAGCCATCATCAGAAGCGGTCCTATTCAGGACAAGTTGCTGACCTGCAACTTTCCTCTTGATCCTTTTCTCCTGTAGGTTCTCTGTCACAATAATCTGTAGGTCAACACCCAGGAAGGAAGGGTTCAGGAGTAGATCCCAGATGTTTCTCACATGAACGACGTACGAGTGTGGATTCACCTGGTGTCCTTTCAACTTAGCTTCCAGGCTCTTACCGAGCAGCCAGCCTTTTGCACGGCCCTCTTCTGAAGAGTCTTCCCCTGGTTGCGTTCTCAGTTGCTGGGCCTCTCCAAAGACGAGACGGCACCGGACCACCTTGGAATCCTCCTTCCAGTTACTGCGCCTCGGGCTAGCCAGCCCCGAGACTCGGAAATGGATGGATCCGCACCCAAGGCCATGAGGGCACCTGAGGGCTGGTCAGGAGGACCAGGACCAAGCAGACAGAAAGATCTTCTGGACCGGAACCCAGAAGCACATGACCCCAGTACCTTAAATACCTTTTCCCAGAATGCACAGAGAGACATCACACTCACTGGTTGGTTCCGAGAGAGATTGGCACCCAATGCGTCCAACCGGACTGCGTTCCTGTGATTGCCAGAGATTACACGACACCTATGGTCAAGCAGAACACAATGCAATCCAGCCAAACTGGTACTGAGACCAGAATTTAGAGCAAATAACCCTAAAACCCAACTGTGGTTTTAGGAACATTAAATCTACAAAAAAAAAACTCATTAGGAGCCCAGCGCTACATACTCCCCCTGGTGATTTAGACAATGTCCTTATTGTCTAGCTAAGAAAACTTCTAAGACTAGAAAAATTTGAGTACCTGAACTTTAGGGTTTGGAATGGGAAAAGGAAAGGAATGTAAAACACGTTTAAACATTGCAGTATATAAAACCGTTGACACAAGTAAAGTACACATACACCACCCAATTCCTGTCTCTCTACACCACCCATCCTCTGGCAGCTTTGATAGACGATCTTGGTGAATCCTGAAAAAGAAAAACACACAAACACAAAATACACTCTTTTTCTTTTAGAAGGCAGGATCTCATCCCATTCTCAATGCGACCCTCTCTTCTAAACTTTTTAAAACTTTTTTTTTCTTTTCTAGCAGGCAATAAAACTAAACATTTGTGCCAACCCATGCCACCTAGTGGTCAGAGTCACTGAAGTGCAAGTTATTTTCCTAAAAGCAGGTACTGTGACCCAATAGGTAATCTTGACACGGCGCTTCTCAGGAGATGTCCCTATCTAACTACCCCACAGTCTTTGCACTTTCAAGGAAAAATAAAGGAAAAAGAAAACTCTTTCTGGATCCAAAAAAAAACACAGTCTGGGTAATTTTTCATCAGTAATACCTTGGATCCGGCAGAGTCAGGTCTTTTCCTTGCGCATCCACAGTCGTAATAAAGTAAACGACACTATCTTTATCTGGCCTGCAAATGACTACTTTGTCCGCATAGATATGCCATAGCTCCAGTGCTGTAGACAACCAACAAATCGTTCATACAGTTCAGAAGAAAAAGCTTTCTTGTAAAGTGGCTTAGGAACCTTAAGGTAGTTCCAGACATCCTCTGCGTACCAGGCTTCACGGTTCTCCTCGATCACATCCATGATCTCTCGGGACACATATGAGAACTCCAACCCGTATTCAGTTGCTACCCATCTGTTTAAGAGCAGCTGAGACCTTGCAAGCCTAGGTATGAACCCAGAAGCACGTGACCTCAGTACCTTAAAGTGGTGGGACACCCTGAAAACAAAAACTCGAGAAATTGTTAGTAACAATTTAAAATGAAAAAAAAATAATAATTTTTTTTTTTTACTTACCAGAAATGGCTGTTGCTAGGCAGATCGTCCAAATCTGCCTCCTCCAGCGCCGCGGTGATCTTCTCTCCTTCCGTCTTCTAGTGAATGGGGCGCGGTGTGTTGTGGGAACTGTGTCCCACAACACACTGCGTTCCCCATTCACAAATAAGACTCGCGCATGCGCAGTAGGCCGCGCGCCGACTCGCGAATGCCCAGTAGTCCGCGAGCAGACTCGCGCATGCGCAGTAGGAAACGGGAAGCCGTTTCCCTTACTGAGGATGGCGGCGCTGGATCCGGATCGCCGAGGGACATCTTGGCCTCCACGAACGACATCGCGGGCGCCCTGGGAGGGTAAGTGTACTTATTAAAAGTCAGCAGAGACTTTTTTTTAGCTGAAGGCGAAAAGAAAACCGTGCTAACCCAATGGAATGGGAAAGGGAGGGAAGGGGGGGGGGGGAAATAAATTTGGAAAGGTAGTGGGTATTAAAATACAATGTAAAAAATAATAAAACATACAAAACAATAATGTTTAAACCCGGCTGCAGAATAGTGGGATAAGCACGATAAGATTATAAAGAAAAGAAAAACTGCGCCAGGTAAGGGTAGCTAAGTATCCCATATGATGGTACTATCGCTCCCTAATAAAAACTACTACAATAAATAACCAATATATATGTTGAAGTTTTATAGAGGTCTAAAATAAAAATACTAAATATTTGTCTGATCTTAGATACTTTGGAGAAATATGTACCATAAACACAATAAAATGGCTAAGTGGTTGGTACAAATGGCAATATGGTAAGGCGGTGCTTATACTGTGCTCACACAATAAACAGAATGGGGAGAAGCCAAAAAGAGAGAAAAAAAGTTCATAAGCTGAATATCATCTGGAAGTATAAATTCATATTCTTAAAAAGCTGTAGACTTTAAATTCTTGTCACACCGCTGTGCTCCACATCACACGAAAGTGCCACCACCAGTAAGTATTCTCCTTACCAGATAGTTGGTAAAATAAGCCACTCAGAATGAGCCCATACAGAAATCCTGACTTCCAAGGGAAAAACGATAGCCAAACGAAGTGGTATCCCAGAGTCTGCCACTCACAGTAAGCAGACTTCCGACCAGACCCAGCGTAATAATCTAATTCAGATAGCAGCACTCGGCGGTGCATCCAAACATTGCCAAAAGAAAAAGAGGGCAGACCATGGTGTGATATTGTTTTAAAATAAATGAGCCTTTTTATTTAAAAAATGGTACTCACATTGGAAAAGGAAAAAACGGGCATAAACAAGCTCCGGGTAGATCAAATAATGGACGCCGGCCGGCATCAACAACGGACCCTTCCTCCTTCCTGAGACGCAAGAACGCGATGACGTCACTGCACGCCTTCCCAGACGCGTTTCGTCATACAAGACGTTTTCAATGGGGAAATCCCCATTGAAAACGTCTTGTATGACGAAACGCGTCTGGGAAGGCGTGCAGTGACGTCATCGCGTTTTTGCGTCTCAGGAAGGAGGAAGGGTCCGTTGTTGATGCCGGCCGGCGTCCATTATTTGATCTACCCGGAGCTTGTCTATGCCCGTTTTTTCCTTTTCCAATGTGAGTACCATTTTTTAAATAAAAAGGCTCATTTATTTTAAAACAATATCACACCATGGTCTGCCCTCTTTTTCTTTTGGCAATGTTTGGATGCACCGCCGAGTGCTGCTATCTGAATTAGATTATTACGCTGGGTCTGGTCGGAAGTCTGCTTACTGTGAGTGGCAGACTCTGGGATACCACTTCGTTTGGCTATCGTTTTTCCCTTGGAAGTCAGGATTTCTGTATGGGCTCATTCTGAGTGGCTTATTTTACCAACTATCTGGTAAGGAGAATACTTACTGGTGGTGGCACTTTCGTGTGATGTGGAGCACAGCGGTGTGACAAGAATTTAAAGTCTACAGCTTTTTAAGAATATGAATTTATACTTCCAGATGATATTCAGCTTATGAACTTTTTTTCTCTCTTTTTGGCTTCTCCCCATTCTGTTTATTGTGTGAGCACAGTATAAGCACCGCCTTACCATATTGCCATTTGTACCAACCACTTAGCCATTTTATTGTGTTTATGGTACATATTTCTCCAAAGTATCTAAGATCAGACAAATATTTAGTATTTTTATTTTAGACCTCTATAAAACTTCAACATATATATTGGTTATTTATTGTAGTAGTTTTTATTAGGGAGCGATAGTACCATCATATGGGATACTTAGCTACCCTTACCTGGCGCAGTTTTTCTTTACTTTTTTTTTAGCTGCTGACTTTTTAAATTTTTTTTTTTCAGGTGAAACACCGCTTTAAGTACCTTTTCCCAGGATGCACAGCGAGACAACACACTCACTGGTTGGTTCCCAATGGCACCCAATGCATCCAATCGGACTGCGTTCCTGTGCTTGCCAGAGGTGATACCAACACCTATGGCCAAGCAGAACACTATCCAATCCAGCCAAACTGGTACTGAGACCAGAATTTAGAGCAATTAACCCTAAAACCCAACTGTGGTTTTAGGAACATTAAATCTACAAAAAACATAGCGCATGCTCATTAGGAGCCCGGTGCTACATATATAATCACACACATAGGTTGGACTTGATGGACTTGTGTCTTTTTTTGACCTCACCTACTATGTAACTATGTAACATTTTCTTGTGGACCATCAGTGGTCCACAGACCACTGATTGGTGGCCACTGATCTGAGGCATACAGATGTGCAATGCACTCTCCTTCCTCTGTGTAAGCAAGCCCATGTTGGTAGTTTAACATTGAATTACCCTTTTAAAAAAAGATATTGTACTAAAGATTAGCACTGTTCTTTTATTTTTTTATTTAAAGCTTTTATAGATACTGGCAGAAGAAGTCCAACTGTTTGTTTTACCCCACAATACATCATCCAAGATCCAGATGTTAAATGCTGAGCCGGCCTCCCTGCTTTGGGGGTCATCCTGCATTGTCCAGGTAGGAGGAGAGCTACAGAAACATAATACTGAAGATAGAAAAAACATGGACATCAAGATGGCACTGACCACATTAATATACAAGATAAATACTACTTGTACTACTTGTGCAAAAGCCTTGCACCCCCCACTTCAGCCCCGGACCAATTGGCAGCCAAAGGACCAGGCCCCTTTTTGCGATTCGGCACTGTGTCGCTTTAACTGACAATTGCGCGGTCGTGCGACGTGGCTCCCAAACAAAATTGGCGTCCTTTTTTTCCCACAAATAGAGCTTTCTTTTGGTGGTATTTGATCGCCCCTGCGGTTTTTATTTTTTGCGCTATAAACAAAAATAGAGCGACAATTTTGAAAACAATGCAATATTTTTTTGCTTTTTGCTATAATAAATATCCCAAAAAAAATAAATAAAAAAAAAATTTTTTTCCTCAGTTTAGGCCGATACGTATTCTTCTACATATTTTTGGTAAAAAAATCGCAATTAGCGATTATTGATTGGTTTGCGCAAAAGTTATAGCGTTTACAAAATAGGGGATAGTTTTTATAGCATTTTTATTAATATTTTTTTTTTTTACTAGTAATGGTGGCGATCAGCGATTTTTATTGTGACTGCGACATTATGGCGGACACATCGGACATTTTTGACACATTTTTGGGACCATTGTCATTTATACAGCAATCAATGCTATTTAAATGCATTGATTCCTGTATAAAAGACAGTTGTAGTGAAAGAGTTAACCACTAGGGGGAGGGGAGGGGTTATGGGCTGTGACGTGTGTTGTGTTTTTTACATTAGGGGGCGGGGCTGACATCTGACGTCATTGATCGGCTTTCCCGATGACCGGGAACAGCCAATCAATGACAGGCAGAGTAGGAAGCGCAGGGAGAGGTTTTTTTACACAGACCTCTCCCCGTTCTTCAGCTCCGTGACCCGATCGCTGGCGGCGTGCACGCAACCCACGGGCAGGCATTTAAAAGATCACGTACAGGTACGTGATTTTGCCTGCCTGTGCCATTCTGCTGACGTATATATGCAGTGGGCGGTCGGGAAGCTGTTAAAGGGGTTGTAAAGGTTTGTGTTTTTTCACCTTAATGCATCCTATGCATTAAGGTGAAAAAACATCCGACAATACAGCCCCCCCCCCCGTTTTACTTACCTGAGCCCGTTCACCTGCTGCGCTCACCCCCGATGTCCTCTTCGCCGCTCAGCCTGGCCGTTGATTGGCTAGAGTGGATGGATTGAAAGCAGCGCAGCCATTGGCTCGCCCTGCTATCAATCACATCCAATGACTGGGTGCGCCGGGGCAGGGCCGAGTGATACAGTGAGCGGCTATAGCCGCCGCCCATATCACGGAAGCGCGCCCATAAGAACTAACCACCATGCGAGGGAGCTTGCATGAAGGTGCTTAGTTCTTGCGGGGAGGACCCGAGACAGCCGCAGAGGGACCCCAGAAGAGCAGGTTCGGGGCCA